>JALAZF010000198.1:2205000-3405000 GCA_022829125.1 Lathyrus tuberosus | reverse complement strand
AGAATGGAAGTGTTAGGCGAAAGGTTTAAATATTATTCATGGGCTATTATGTAGATGGATGTTTTGGTTGTATGCTCGATTGGTGAATCGTAGCATTGTTGTAATAATGTTGTGTGACAAGGATGTTGGTATTATGGTTGGGTAGAGGTTGTTGAATCGATGATGGGTCGTGGAACTTTAGGTTCTTGTCTTAGTTGTTGCCTCGTTTCCATCATGATGGTTCGAGTGCGAGTAGCTAATTCCGGTGTGGGGAATTAGGGGAGTGTTACCTGAGTGTTGGTAACATGGTTTTCTTTGAGTTGTGAGTTGGTCGTCAAGTGCATTGTATGGGCTTTGCATCTTGTCGTTGTAGTTGTCGTCGTTGTCATGTCGTTGTTGTAGTCGTTGTTAGCAAGGTGGTTTGTCAGTTTGTGTTATTCGTGGTGTGCCTAGTGTGGGAATGTTGGTTGGTTAGTCGGATACGAGAGTCGTATCCGGAGTTGTTCGTATCAGGTATATTTTTGAGGACGAAAATGTCTAAGTGGGGGAGAATTGTAACGCCCCGATTTGTTTAATTGTATTTATTTATTTTATTTATGTGAATTTTGTGAAATGTGTGAATTTATTCTATTTTACCTGCTAATTGAGTTAATTGGTTAATTTCTCTGATAGGTAAAATATTTGCATTAAATCATATTTTTCTTTTTAACTTTTATTGCACGATATGTTTTTCATCGGTATGTTTATGTTTTATCGTGTTTTGAGAGCGTTTGCGAGATATTTGAGCTGAGGGGTAAAATAGTCTTTTTAGGGGTTTAGATATTTGTTATTATAAGAAAGAAAAAGAGAGAAAAGAGAGAAAGGAAAAGAATAGAAAGAAAAGAAAAAGAAGAGAACGAAAAGGAGAAGAAAGAAAGAGAGAAGAGGAGAAAGAGGAAAAATCGAGGAAACCTCCGTTTCAATCGCGATTAATCGGGTAAGGGTGAGAAGTTTCAATTATATCTTGCTTGTAAATGTATATGTATGTATTTGTTTGAATGTTTAGTTGAAAAACATATGTTTTCCATTTGGTTGAATTTGTGAACAATTGATTGGAATCGATGTTTTCACGGTCGGAATTCGATATAAATTGCGTTGTATGATCACACTGTGTTTATGAACAATCGTTGATACTTGTTTTGCTGTTGGAATTGATTTGGGGTGGAAAATGGGATTTTTGGGGTTTCGGAACCGTGTAAAACGCAGCAGAAAATTCTGCTTCTGGTGCAGAGCGCTGAACGACGCTTTGGGCGCCGGGCGATTCGTTGCTTCGTCGGGCGATGCCCAAGAGGCGCAGCATGTCACGCTGCTGACTCTTTTAAGTTTTGGTTGGGGAATGTACGCCGCTGCTTCGCCGGGCGATGCAGAGGCGAAGGGAGCACCGCCAGGCGAAAATAGGTACCGCTGGGCGCTCCTGGGGATTTTCAATAAATTATGTTTTCTTTGAAAGTGCATAACTTTCGATCCGTAACTCGGATCGAGGCGTTCTTGGTACCTTTAGAGAGCTAATGAAATGTTCTTTCTTATTAAAATGGGTTTGAGATTGGTGGCCGGTTTAATTATGTCGGGAATTGGGAAATGTGTCGTTTTGTCGACTTTTACCGTCTTAACTGTGTGTATTTGATGTGTTATCATACAATATGCCTTTGATATATAACGTATGACTTGTGTACTGTTGTATGATGTGAACATATGTGATGAAATGTTGTGATGATGGTTTGTGTTCTTGTGGAGAAATAAATGCATTGTTTTGGGTGTGATTGCAATGCATGATTAATGATGTTGTTGTGTGGTAAAATGCATTGTTTGATTGAATATCAATGTATGTTGTTATGATGTTTGGTGGGATTGTTGTGGTTTGTGGATTATGATGAAATGCATTGTTTGAATTGATTTCCAATGCATGAATAATGATGATGAGATAATCCATATTGTTGATTTGTGAAGATGCATTTGATTGTCATGAGTCCTTGTATGCCAAGCATCATGATATGCATCTTGTGATGTCATGTGCCCTTGTGGGGTGTGAGCGACGAAACAGTTCCAGAAGGAATCCGCTATAACATCGTGAGCCTTATACAAAGAGGTGTGAGCGATCGGGTCGTGTGCCTTATACAAAGAGGTGTGACCGATCCATAAACGTCGTGTGCCTTATACAAAGAGGTCTAAGCAACGGGGAACATCGTTTGCCCGACGGGGAGTTATTCTAAGTAACAAGCGATGATTCTAATAGTTCCTGAGTGAACTAATGATGAGAATGATGGATGGATAGTACCGCATTTGCATAGAGTCGTTGTGTCGGTCTCTCTGCATTTGCAAAAATCATGAATGGATTGATTATGTGTGGAAAATCATGAATGGATTGATTATGTGTGGGAAATTGTGAATTGATTGAGTATGTGTTGAGATTTATGATTGGATTAGTGAATTGATATGCATATGTGATAACTGCATTGGTTATGGATGATATGTTTTATGTATAGACATATGCTATGTGATGTGGTGGTGTGTTTCCATATGTTATAACTGTGGTATGCCTTACGTGTGAATAGGTGATTATGTTGGTATAATTGATATATGCTATGTTGTTGGATAGTTAGAAATATGTTATGTATCTGTGGCTTGCTATATGTATTGGTATGTGATGCGTGTGGTGAGAATAACTATGCATATGAATTTATATGTGTTTGCATATTATTATGCAATCTTGATTTAGTTGTTATTTCTCACCCTTCTGCTGTGGGTTGTTGCTCTATGAGGCAATTGCAGATTAGTATCTTGGAGGCTTTGGTGAAGATTAGTTCTCCATCCTTTTGTCGGTCTGTCTGCTCTGATACGTAACACGGGAGTCGGGGAACGCTTTGGTTATATATGTATACATTTGTTGGATCTATTTTGTATTAACTTTGTATGAATATGTTGATGTTATAAAACAATTTATTTGGTAAAACAATTCAGTTATGGATCTTTCCGCTTTATTCCATAATTGACCTTTCCTTTTATATGGAAAAAGTTTCCCTTTTACGTTTATTCCATTTTGTGTTATGTATCAAATTTATGAGTAGGAATTGTGTTTTCTTTCTTTAAATGTGGTATCCTTTTAATGTCGGAAAAATAAATTTTTATTCACTCTGATTTATTTATGTATTATTTATTCGCGATGGGAATTTGGGGTGTTACAGCAACCATGCTGTGCCGAAGGTGACCCGGAGGCGTTGTATGGAACGCTACTGGAAGTGTAGAATTAGGGGGGGCGGGGAGAAACTACGCCTGTTCGCCGCCGGGCGGTGCAAAGAGGCGTAGCAGCGCTGCTGAGGCGTCGGGTGATGCAGGGAGGCACAACCATGCTGCTTGCGCAATTTTTGTTGTTTCGTTGTTGTTTCTTGTTGTTTTGCGTGGTTCTGTGTTGCTTTGTTGATAATTTCCTTAGATGATGTATTTTGGAAGATTGTTATGAATATGTATGTTCAAATAGGTGTATGTGTGTTGTTGTGAAGTAGTGAATCGGGTAATGATGGTATGCTATGTTTATGCATTTGTTTCGTTGTTGCATGTTGTCGTTGAAGGTGCATAGCATGATGCATGAGTTGAGGGATGACGTGTTCCCATGTGGGGTGTGAGCGTCTATCCGGATTCCTTTTAATGGAATCGATGTTGTTGTTGTTGTTGAGGTGATTGTGTGCCCATGTGGGGTGTGAGCAATCACGATTGTCGTGTGCCCATATGGGGTGTGAGCGACCAGATAGATGTTCTGACGAGAATTGTGATCATAAAACAGGGATCGAAATTGGTACCACATGCATTGAGTCTAGTTGGTGTCTCATTACATTACTCTTGTTAGTTGTGTTGCATTATGCTTTGATTGATGATTTGTGGTTGTGTCAAGGTGTGTGATTCTTGTTGGTAGTTGTGATATGGGTGAATGACTTGGTGATTTATGCTTTTATATTTATATCATCTTCTCCTTTTGTTGATTTGAGAATCTCACCCCTTCTGTTTGGATGTTGCCTCCATGTGGGTAACGTACAGATATTCCGCTGTAGGAGCTCAGGTGTGAGTGGAAGTTGAAGTCTTCAGTTTATTCTTTTAGTTTGGCGTCAGCTCTGATATGTAACATTGGGAGTCGGGAATGCTTTTATATGATTTTATTTGTTGAAGAATTATTAGTTGTTTTTCTGATATGAAAACTATTTTATTTAGTTAATTGGAATCGTTATATTTTGTTGATTGAAATGAATAATTTTCCGCTGCGTAATAAAGGTTATTTTATTGGATTAAAGATGTGTGATTTCCGAAAATGTCATTTATATGAAACATGTCTATTTATGAGTAAATGATAAGTTGGAAGTAGCATCCTTTATTTCTGTTTCGTATTTTTTTACTCTGATTATTTTAATTAAATAGCGCGGGGAAAGTTAAGGGTGTTACAGTGGTCACTCTTTCAACACAGTCAAAACTAGTTCCCCGTAGGAAATTCCAGATACAGTCTTGCCTCCTCTTGGGCTTATACAATATGGAACAGAGAAAGGCATTATTCCCGGTGAAACTTTTCTCAAGACTATCACTATTAGAAATTTGTCAAGAAATTCATTTCCCCTAGAGAGGATTAATTCCCGGTGAAGCCTCTCTTGAATTTCTTCAAACCCTAGAACTGTTCACTATAGAAAGGATTATTCCCGGTGAAACCTTTCTTGAACTTTTATTAAGTTTGGACCCACATGCTTCCTAAAAGCATCCCAGCCTCCTCTTGGGCTTTATACAAGGACCCTCAGGCTTCTTAGAAGTTCTCAGCCTCCTCTTGGGCTTTGTACAAGGACCCAGAGACCTCCTACAGGTATAGGACATAACCTAGTCATTATTTGTTAGAGCATTCCTCTCTAGAGTCAAAACATCAGACTAGTATAGGGTTGATTCTCATCCCCTAAAACATCAGCCTCCTCTTGGGCATCATACAAAGATAAACCTTTTCATACCAGTAGACTTGGACAGTCTTATCTCCTCTTGGATCTCAAAGAAACCTTCAAGTTTCCTTAAATAATAGGAAATAACCCTGATGATTTCACCTAATCACCAACAGAGTTACAACCTCTACAGGTTCTATAACTCAATCTTTAAACTCTCACTTTAAAATTCCCCCAGCTAAGGACAATTTACTATCAGAACAAACTCTCAGAAAAATCAGAACCTCATGGTCTCTGATATTTTAAATCTTCTGTAATCCCCAACAAGAGTTGACTCCTCAATTTGGACCTGTATCTGGATCTCAATAATCTTCAGCAGAAGCTAGTCTCCTCTTAGGCTTCATATAAGAAATTCCCCAGTCAGCCTCCTCTTAGGCTTTGTATAATGATTTTCCCTTAAACCTTTTAGCCTCAATCTTGGGCTTTGTACAAGACAGATAAAACCTCCCAGCTGAGTCAATAACTTTTAGTCTCAATCTTGGGCTTTGTACAAGACACACATAAAAATTCCCCCAGTGGAGTCATTCCTTTCAACCTTAAACTTGGGCTTTGTATAAGACATACTAAATATTCCCCAAAAGAGTCAATCTCTTTTAGACTCAATCTTGGGATTTGTACAAGACAGATAAAACACTCTCTTGTTGAGTCAATATTTTTCAGCCTCCTCTTAGGCTTTGTATAATGATCCCTCTAAAACAAAATCAATCTTTTAGCTTCAACCTTCGGCTTTGATCAAGGTACACAAAAATCAAATATCCCCTCAGAGGAAATCAAAATATCTCTGTAGGAAGACATTTCTTTGTACAATCACTCACCAAAACAGAAAATAAAAACAAACCCTAATCCCAGATAACTGTTGTAAGTGGCACACTTATTGATTCTAAAATCCAAGTTGTGGTCCATCTCTTATCCTGGTAAACTTCATCTAATTGCTGTAAGTGGAAAACCTCTGGATTATCTTACATCCAAGCCAATGTCCCTCTCTTAGCATGAAAGATTCCTAAGGAAAAATGGCATTGCTCTACACAGAGTTAAAGTTTTCTCCTTCAGGACAAATCCCCCGTAAAGGAAATTATGGCATTGCTGGATTCCAATATATTCCAGTTAAAGTAATTCTCCTTTATAATCAGTTACTCAACAACTGTGATAAAGGATGAGATATCTCCCTTTAGAGATGACAAATTCTCTCTCAATCAAACCTTTAGTTTCAATCTTGGACTTTGAACAAGACACAAATAAACCTTTAGCTTCAATCTTGGGCTTTGAATAAGACACCAGACATTTTTTCCTCCCATAGAATAGGAGGAACTACGATTGCTCTTATTTCCCTGTTTTCTTTAACGGGAATACGTAGGCATAAGATTGCGAAATCTTAGCGAGCACACTAATTAAAAACCTTAGGTCCAGTACCTTACCAAAAACATCGAAAAATCCGAAAAACAACAAAAATACTCTCTCAACATTTCCCAAAGGAGAAAATTTCCCATTTCATGACAAATAAACACCAGTAAGTAGAAAGAAGAATAAAATGCTAAACAATCTATGGATAACCATATATAGGATGGGTAATTGACAACTCCCCATTGCATAACCTGACCCCGAACTCCCCAATCTCTTTGCATTTGTTAAAGAAAACATTTGTGTGCAAGGTTAGTTTTATATAGCTTCCCTTTCCTTTCCAGCTTCATAGGATAAATAAGAAATCAGAAAGTAGCCCCCAATTCCAACCAATGGCGATAAGGTGGTCGCGTCACCGACAAAAATCTCACGCTACTGAAAAATGGTGACTCTGCTGGGGAGCCAAATTAGGATTAGAACTCCTAAGAGGTCTAGGTTGTTTAGCATTATATATATATATATATATATATATATATATATATATATATATATATATATATATATATATATACTGCTTTTCCTACTTGATATCCGTGTTTATTTTTCTATCAATGGGAATGCGATTGATACGCATGTGGAAAGTTTGAGAGAACAATAAGATAAGTGATGGCATAGACGGGGAACATTTACCGGGAGTGAATCCCGACTAAGTTGAACTTGGTAGTCCATCAAATAGGTGGATATACCCGTGTGGATACTAAATTTTGAACGACCGATCGTCGTGAAAGCATCATTTTCCTAGTGCGGTATCCGTGAAACTGAGGATTTAGTAGACATTAAGCATATGACCATTTGGTAGTGCGGTGACTATCGGGAATAGTTGATACGCGATACTACACTCAAAATGAGATTTATCATAGGATGTTACAGCTCGCTCGGGTGAACCAGCTTGCTATTGATATCTCTAGGAGGGGTCAATGATTTTTGGGAACCTTAGAACCCATTCTACAGGTACAAAAAAATTGACCAAAATAGTACAACCTTTGGGGATGGGTTGAGCCATGACTCCATGCTCGTGACGTTGAACCCTTGAACCCATGTTTTCAAATGTGTTTGTGTGCATCATTCATGTATTCATCTAAAAAACTCTTTTCAAACAAGAAAAAAAAATATTTTTTCAAAATAAACTAAACAATAATTGCAAATATCAGAGATTGCGTTATGGATTTCGGTAGAAGAAAGACGCACAAGTACACCTTCAAGACTCCAAAACTAGAGGATTTAAGGAAGTTGGCAAGAATGGTTATCAACCCTGAGGATTTCAGAGCTAAGCACAGAGGATTGCTATCTCTATTAAGGGTTCATGTAGTTGAAGGAATCATGTCTACATTGATACAATTCTACGATCCAGTTTACCACTGCTTCACCTTTCCGGATTACCAACTGGCACCAACCCTGGAGGAGTACTCTCATATGATTGATTTACCTATCACTAACCAAGCTCCATTTTCTGGACTGCAAGAAATTCCAAAGGAACAAACCATTGCAAGAGCAATCTATTTGGACGAGTCAGAAGTCAGGGCTCACATAACCACTAAAGGAGGAATCCAGGGTTTGCCCGCTAAATTCCTGATAGAGAAAGCTCTATACTTTGCCAGTATAGGAAACATAACTGCTTTCGAGGATATCTTTGTTCTACTCACATATGGATTATTCCTTTTTCCCAACATCGACAATTTCATCGACACTAATGCCATTAAGATATTTCTGATTAGGAACCCCGTACCAACCTTGCTCGCAGATGCTTATCATTCTGTACACTTACGGAATTTATACATTGGAGGAATGATCACATGCTGTCCCTTACTCTACAAATGGTTCATTTCCCATTTGCCCAAGTCTGCTGCTTTTTGGGATCACAAGAGTACTCTACGTTGGTCACAGAGAATCATGTCTCTCACCAACTCTGACATAGACTGGTATAATAGGATATATTAGAGGATAGAGATCATCGACAGATGTGGAAATTTCCCTAACATACCCCTCATTGAAACTATAGGAGGAATCAACTACCATCCAATTTTAGCTCGCCGTTAACTCGGATACCCGATGAAGAATATCCCACATAATATTCATCTGGAAGGTCTTTTCTTCAAGGAAGGGGAAAATGACAGGGCACTAAAGAAAGAAATAGTGAATGCCTGGCAACACATTCACAAGAAAGGAAGAGAGTCTCTAGGAAGACCAAACTGTACCTCCATGGAACCTTACCTCCACTGGGTGCAAACTAGAACCCTCAAGCTGAGGATGCCTTATCCTCGCCAAGAGGTTTTTCCGTTAAAGGAATCTGTCCTTTATTTCATGTCTGATACGGAAAAACTTCAGGTCACTCTCAACAAAGTTCAACGTGAAAAGAGCTCTTGGAAGAACAAAGACCAAATCCTCGATGTAGAGTGTACCAAGATTCAATCATTATTAAAGGAAAATTGATGCTCTGATCGAGATATTAGAGTGGCATGCTATAGAGAGTCAGGGAGATCAAAGAAATTTGCTTGCTCCTTTCATTTGGCAAATGACTGACAACCTGACAACGACTATAGAGCCCCGGTCAAAGAAAAGGAAACTACCAGAACCGACATCTGAGCTCTCTTCAGAGAGAACTCAGGATCCATGAGCTTAGACATTTCCTTTACAGCACTTTGTAAAATACTGTACTTTTCCCTGTAACATACTGCAATTTTTCGAATTCAATAAAAGGGATCTCCCCCTACTGTATGATATTTGCAATTCATATGTTGAAGTTTCTTTTTGATTAAAACAAAAACTAAAAAAATATATGTCATTGCATTCATCATTCTCACATAACGCATTCTCTCGAGTCTCACGCACGTGTCACAATTCTAGAGTCAAACTGTCTCACTCATACAATACTCGGGCCAATCGACAAAAGAAAATGGGCGATCTCGAGGAAGAGAACAAAGAGCTGAGAGAAGAAATCGAAGCTCTGAAGGAAGATCTGAAAAAACTACACAGTGACATGCAATCCCTGGCAGCAGCTCAGGAACAACATCATCAAAAGACTGTAATATCTGAAATCACATCTACACCCATAATGGAGACACATGAGAATCATCCTCGGTACAACATGCCTAAGGGTTGTCCCTGGAGCATGCCTCTCAACTTTGTACCTGAGGGATACATCCCGCCAGTCACTGAAGACCCAAAAGTGCAGCAGGAGCCACTAGTCCTGAAGGTTACAAACTTCAGGAAAGTGAAGATGCAGGGTTTACAACGTCAACTCCTGAAGGTTACAAACTTTAGGGCACAGAAGCACCAAGAGTCACAACTATAATGTCTATACCACAATCAGTGGTACACACTGTCCCGGAAGGACAGATTCCACAAGCAATTTCTGGTGGAAACGACGACATGTACGAAAGGATGAATGAGTTCCAAGAACAGTTCTTGGAAATGCAGAAGGAACTGCATGACAATCGCGGTCAGCACTTATTCGGAAAGGACGCTGCAGACCTCTGTTTGGTCCCTAATGTCAAAATCCCGCACAAATTCAAGGTGCCTGACTTTGAAAAATACAAAGGCAACTCTTGCCCTCAAAGTCATCTGGTGATGTACGCTAAAAAAATGTCAACTCAAACATAAAATGAACACCTACTGATCTATTATTTCCAAGACAGAGTAACCGGTGCCGCACTCAAATGGTACGTGTGTTTAAACCGCACCAAGATCAACACTTTCAGAGATCTCGGCGCAGCCTTCGTTCAGCAATATAAATATAACCTGGACATGGCACCAGATAGGGATCAGCTCAGAGCAATGTCACAAAAAGACAAGGAAACTTTTAAGGAATATGCTCAGAGATGGCGTGAAATTACCGCCCAGATCTGTCCCCCTCTTAAGGAAAACGAGATGACGAAGATATTTTTAAAGACCTTAAGCTCATTCTATTACGACCGGATGGTTGCCAGTGCGCCCAGTGACTACACTAAAATGGTGAACATGGGAGTACGCCTTGAAGAGGCAGTCCGAGAAGGACGATTGGTCAAAGATACAGAGCCATCTGGCAGTACCAAGAAATACGGTAGTACTTTCCAGAAAGAGAAAGAACAGGAAATCAGTAATATCTCTCTCAGAAAGCAAAGGCGAAGGTATCAACCAATAGCAACAATAACTCCCGCTATCAACCCTGAGCCAGCTCCGACTTATCAACCTCATGTTGCTCAGAGCCAACCAAGTCAACAACAGTATCAGCAAAGGACACAACAACCTCTTCACCAGGCTCGTCCACAGTACAACAACAACAATCGTACGACACAACCGCCAGGGTTTGACCCTATACCGATGTTGTACGCAGAACTTTTTCCACTTTTACTGGCCAAGGGGCACGTCCAAACCAAGTCTGCTCTTATAGTACCGGAAAATCCGCCTTTTTGGTTCAAAGAGGATCATACTTGCCCTTACTATCAAAGGAGGATCGGGGCACAACATTGAAAATTGTCTCAGCTTCAAGTCTGACGTACAGGAACTTGTCAGGAACGGGGTCTTATCTTTCAAAGATACTAATCCAAATGTTCATACGAAATTGTTGCCACAACATGAGAAGACGACAGTAAATTTAATAGAGGAAGAATTTAGCCGCAGTTATCAAATTCATGATGTACTCTCACTAGGAACAAATCTAGTGAAGATGCATTGCAGGCAGAGTGGGTACGGTCATATACCATCTCACAATTATCACCAGTGTGATATCTGCTTAAAGAATAATCAAGGGTGTTCCGTAGTGCAAAAGGCACTACAAGAACAAATGGACCTAGGCTGGATTCAAGATCACAGAATCCAGGAAGTCAACATGGCCCATGCACACCCCAATATTGTTCAGAACCGCAACATCCTTGCGATGAATGTCAATTTGGTGGCGATGCATTCGAGACAAAGTCAATACCATAATCTGCCACAGCACGATTATAACGCTTATCTGATCTTCTCAACAAGCAACCAGGGATGCCCTTTTGTACAAGAGGCCCTCCAGCGTCAGATGGATCTCGGATGGATCCAGGACTACCACGAAAGAAATAACCATCAAGTCAATATGGTTCAGATTTTTGACATACGCTTGATGAATACCAGTCTGATAGAACTACATGCTAAGCAAGTCAGGCTCGGTTTTCTGGCTTCACATGATTATCAAGACTGTGAAGAGTGCCATGAAAATGACCAAGGGTGTGCACTTGTCCAAAGAACACTTCAACACTTATTGGACCACTGGTGGCTTCTGATCTACCTAGATGAAGCTACACAACATATCAGCACGACTGATGGGAATCTCGGTAGACATCAAAGTCAAGATGTCCGCTCGATGGAAACAGATCTGGTAAAAATGCATTGTATACAAAGCGGTCGTGGCCGGGTGCCACCATATAATTATGAGCGCTGTAGAGTTTGCTCAGAGAATAACCAAGGATGCTATCTTGTATGAGCGTCTCTTCAAAATCAGTTGGACCGAAAAGAGATTCGACCCTGTTCAAGTTCTGGTTCGATCAATATGGTACAAGAATACCTCCCTAATCAGAGCAAAAACGTTGTCGTAGTTTCCAATCATGAAATGACCAAAGACATTTATGCTATAATCCCTCTAATCAACGAGTCAAAGGTCTCTCCTAACAGTAGAAAAGTTCCCAACCAGGAACTGATTGAGGTTGCCTATGATGGTCAGAGAAATCAAAAGGCTCATGTGGTTATCTATCTGCCAGAACCAATACCATACAAATCAGAGAAGGCTATCCCTTGCAAGTACGCTGCAACAACAATCGAAAATGGAAAGGAAACTCCATTACCCTTCGTCGTGAACATTGCCGACAGCAGTCGAGTCACTCGGAGCGACCGGATCTTCAACAGAGGAGTTGGAGAACCTGCCAAAGAAAAGGAACCTCAAACAGGGGCTCCAAATCAACAAATCGGTCAATCCAGTAGTCCCGAACTTACAAAGAACAACGATGAGATGCTAAAGCTCATCCAGAAAAGCTATTACAACATTGTAGATCAGTTGTTGCAAACTCCATCTAAAATCTCTGTGTTATCTCTCCTACTTAGTTCTGAAGCTCACAGGGAAGCTCTGCAGAAATTCTTAGAGCAAGCCTTTGTGGAACAAGATCTGACGGTAGGACAATTTGACACCATCATTTCTAACATCACTTCCTGCAACAACTTAGGATTCAGTGATGAAGAACTGACGAAAGAAGGCAAAAATCACAATATGGCGCTTAACATTACAGTCAACTGCCAAGACGATGCTTTAGCCAGCGTATTGGTTGACACGGGATCATCTATGAATGTTATGCCAAACTCAACCTTAACACGACTATCATTTCAAGGAGCTCCGATGAGGGGCAGTGAGATCATTGTCAAAGCCTTTGACGGATCCAGAAAAACAGTTATCGACGAAGACGATCTTCCCATAACCATCGGTCCTCACACTTTCCAAGTCACTTTCCAAGTCATGGACATCCGGGAAGCATACAACTGTTTATTAGGAAGACCTTGGATACACGAAGCTAGGGCAGTCACTTCGACACTTCACCAGAAGCTGAAGTTCGTCAAGAATGACAAGCTAGTCATAGTCTGCGGAGAGCAAGCCTTAATCGTGAGCAACTTATCATCATTCTCCTATTTAGAACCATAAGAGGTTGTTGGAACCTAGTTCCAAGCACTCTCGGTGAGCAATGAGAATCGACCAGAGAAAGGGACGACGATTTCCTCATACAAGGACGCTCTCGAAGTAATCAAGAATAATAATGTAAAAGGATGGGGACAGCTTGCAATTCCTACAGATAACAAGACAAAGAAAGGTCTTGATTTCTCCTCGACCTGTGTCTAGACTACCAAGAAAGATGAAAGTTTTCATCCCATTCAGAACTTCTTCCACAGTGGAGGCTTTCTCCACCCAGTGTCTCAAGAAGTACACACCATCAATGAGAGTGACTCCTTCGATACAGATGAGGATTGGAAATCTTATCTTAACAAGGACGGTTATATATCTCAGGAAGAAACTCACATGCCATTCTGTTTTCCAAAATAGGGCCCGAGATATATACCAAGGTCAGACGTCAGAATGATCTACGTAAATTGTGATCCCGAGGCATGTCATGCCGCCTAACTCATTAGAAGACGATCCTATGAAAGACAACTTCGACTATGACTATTAGGATCCCCTGGATGACTTTCCTATTTGGAGGCCATACCCAGAAGACTTGGGGTAAAAGATTCAACCCAACGATGCCTATCAGCTGAGCAATATTGAAAAGAATAACTGCGTCCCCACCGAGTCATGGGATCATTACCGGGGACATTCAAAAAATATCCAGCACAATGATAAATTTGCAAATACTGCAGGACAAGAGTTCATCAACTATGCTTTTCCCAAGGTCAACGTCATCGAGGAAGATGACTCCTCTTCTCCCACCAAAGTATGGGACACTTTAGGACAGCCAAGTGGTAAGTACGACTTCTTAGTCAAGTACACCGCTCCTGAAAGCTCTCGCATCAGATACGAGGACATCCAGCAGACTGGATGGGGAGATCCTCTCGAGAGTGAAAACACTAAGTGTTAGTTCTTGTGTTGGCTGGAATTTTGGTCATATGTCTGATGTCATAACATTGGTTCCTAACATTAGCTGTTGCAGGGTTGAAGTTTTATTTGCTGATGTTATAAGTGATGTCTTGACATCACTATATCAGAACATCAGAACATCAGATTGTGATGTTTTAGGGCCACGCGTGTTTGTGTGAATTGAGGAGATCTGTTAGAGTGATTGGATGCGAATATCTTGGAGAAGAGATTTCCAATCAGATATTTTGCAGATTATGGAGCAGATTCTGTAACGATCATTGGGGCTGATTTGGAGAAATTTGAAGATCAGATTTGTTTTAAAATCAGATATTTTTGGAAGAGATCCAAGACCAAGTCAGAAGGGTATAAAAGCAGCCTCAACCCTTATTGAAGGTGGACGAAGACAGCGAGCATAGACTGAGAGTCAATTTGAGTTTTTGTGTGTGTTTTTGTAAACCATTCATGTTGGAATTGGTGTTACTATTTTGAGTTGTAAGTGTATTCACTCTAGAGCTTTTCAGCAAGAGTGTGTCGTTCTTGATCAAAGCTGTTAAGCAGAATCAAGTTGGGTGATCAGTGTGTAATCATTGGATTGTATCACTATGGTGAATTAGGGAGTGAGTGGTTACTCATACCTAAGTGGTTTCTTAGGTAGAATTGTCATTGGGTAGTGATTAAATTAGGGAGATGTCAACTGGGATTGTTGAGTCTGTAATTTGATACTACTAATAGTGAGTTTCCTCCCTGGCTTGGTAGCCCCCAGACGTAGGTAGTTAGACCAACTGGGTGAACAATTCTTTGTGTTATTTTCTGTTGCTTTTACCTTGTTCATATAGCAGATTGTGTTGTTGTGACATCACACTTAACATCACACATCTGATACTAGAATTTCAATTGGTATCAGAGCAGGCATCCTGCTCTGCATCTGGGTGAGATCTAGGGCTGATACTTTCTGGTGCAATGGACAAGGAGACTGGTGGATTTGTGAATAGACCCCCTATTCTAGATGGCACTCATTATGACTATTGGAAACCACAGATGGTTACCTTCTTGAAGTCTTTAGACAGCAGGGCTTGGAAGGCTATTGTGAAAGAATGGAAATATCTTGTTATTGTGGAAAAGGATGAGAATGGAAAGGAAGTAGAGGGTAGCTCAAAACTGAAACCTGGAGAAGAATGGACCAAGGAAGAAGATGAGCTTGCCCTTGGGAATTCTAAAGCCTTGAATGCCATATTCAATGGTGTTGATAAGAACATCTTCAGGTTGGTCAACACTTGTGAAGTAGCTAAGGAAGCATGGGATATCTTGAAGACAACTCATGAAGGGACCTCTAAAGTCAAGATGTCAAGACTTCAAATTTTGAAAACAAAGTTTGAAAACCTGAAGATGAAGGAGGATGAGACAATCCATGATTTCCACATGAACATCCTTGAGCTGTCAAATGCTTCTAGTGCTCTAGGAGAGAGGATGACTGAAGAGAAGCTGGTAAGGAAGATTCTCAGATCCCTTCCCAAGAGATATAAAATGAAGGTGACTGCTATTGAAGAAGCTCAAGACATCAGCAAGATGAGGGTTGATGAGTTGATTGGTTCTCTTCAAACTTTTGAGTTGGGATTGAATGAAGAGCCTGAAAGGAAGACCAAAAGTATAGCTCTGGTGTCTGATACTGAAGGTAGTAACTTTGAAACTCAGGAGAAACTGTCAAATGTTGTTGTGATGCTTGGGAGACAGTTTAATAAAGTGTTAAAGAGAATGGACAGAAACTATAGACCTAATGTTAAGAACATCACATCTGACAACAACAGGTCTAGTGATTAAGTGAAGAAAACAAGGGATGAAGAAAAGTCCAATAATGACAAAGGAGTTCAATGCTTTGAGTGTGAAGGATATGGGCATGTCAAGAAAGAATGTCCTACATTTCTCAAAAAGCAGAAAAAGGGGTTATCTGTTTCCTGGTCTGATACAGATAGTGAAAGTAAAGAAGAGAATGCCAAGCATGTTAAGGCATTGACTGGACTATGTGCCTCTGATGGAGAGTCTAGTGATGATGAATTGACCTTTGAAGAGCTGGCATCCTCTTATCTAGAGTTGTGTCTGAAAAGTGAAGAGGTCCTACAAGAAGGGGAGAAGCAGAAGAAGATTATTGTTCAACTTGAGACAGAGAAAGCTGAACTTAAGAATGAAGTTTTGTTGTTGAAATCCCAGCTTGATCAAATGTCAAAATCCATCAGAATGTTAAATAGTGGAACTGACACTCTGGATAAAATACTTGAAGCTGGAAAAGAGGCAAGTGATAAGTCTGGTCTAGGATATGAGGGTGAGAAGAAGATATCTGCAGAGGCTAGTTCTTCTGGGGTTAAACAAGACATTCCTCATCAGCATGAAAAAGGACATGGTTCTAGAATTAAGAAGGGTTCCCCTCACCTTGGGCCACAAAATAATGGAAAGGGCTATGGTCCTGTTCCTAAGAAGGTTATGCCTCAACCCCAAGGAATGCCTCAGGTTTTTGGAGCTAGACAGTATATGCCTCCCCAATACCATAGGAGTATGCAGACTTATAATCTCAAACATAACATGTTTCATCCGATGTCTCAACATCAAGGGAAAATGTATGGGGTTGAATCTAATAATGATGTGCCTCATAATTATGGCAGAAGAAGGCCACATCATCATGGTAAAGGACAACCTAAGTACTACAGAAGATAGCCTAATTATGGGAGAAGACAGCATCAATACTTTGACAGATGGCAGCCTCAACATTATAACAGAAATCATCATCAAGGGGGGAGACATTTCAATCACTTCATAGAAGAGATTCAAAGAGTAAGATGTTACTATTGTGGTAGATTTGGCCATATACAATCTTCTTGCTTTAAACTGCATGGTTATCCCAAGCCTGCTCCTCAACCTAGACAGAAGCAGGACAGGCCTCAGACTGTTAAACAATGGATTCCTAAAGCTGCTGTCACATGTCTTTTGGCTCACTCATCAGTTAAAACCCCAGCTATGGATGGTTGATATTTTGACAGTGGTTGCTCAATGCATATGACTGGTTTCAAGAATCAGTTGGTAGATATCAGGATGTACTCCTCAAAGGATGTAACTTTTGGTAATGGAGAAAAAGGGAAAGTAAAAGGAATTGGAAAATTGAGTTGTGAGACTGGACCTAATCTTAAAAGTGTTCTTCTGGTCAAAGGATTGACTGCTAATTTGATTAGCATTAGTCAGTTATGTGATGAAGGATTCAAGGTTAGCTACACTAAAGATGAATGTTTAGTGACTAATGAGAAGAGTGAAGTTGTTATGAGGGGAGTTAGATCCATAGATAACTGTTATTTATAGGTTCCTCAAGAGTCCAGCTTATCATGTAATGTCAAGGATGATGTTATGACATCTGAATGTGACATTAGAAGAAACACCAAACAACCTAGTGTTATGCAATTATTCAGGGGAAATATTGAAGAAACCAAGGTAGTAGAGGTTGATCATTCAAGTATAAAGGGTAATGACGATTTCCCTAAAGATATGTGTACTGAAATTTGTGAAGTGTTAAGTAGGGATTTGGGCATGTGGAAAAGGATTCTAAGGTTAGTGAATTATGGTGTGCATTTATTAAATTTCAAAAATTTAAAAGGAAATTTGTTTTGGTGGGGAAAACACATTTATTGGCCTTTAAGAGTCCAACAAAGGCAGTCCCCTTACCTTAGGCTATCATTCCCTATTATCACTCTCACACGCTTCTTCAACCTCAACACTCCAAGTCCGTTCATCTTCCCCCCTAAGAACAGAAATTACAAAACACTTTTGGCCATTAGTTGTAACACAGGAACGATGTCTAAACAAGTGTCATCTCCATCCAAGAAGGTTGCGTCCAAAAGTTTCACTCATGCAAATTCTAGGGTTTCGTCAGAAGAGGTGTCTGTGAATGAAGCTATGGATGTTGCTCCTATCTCTATGATTCCAGCCTCAGAAAAGACACGACCTGAGAAGTATCAACCCAAAAGACCTTCAAAAGGTAATACTTCTAATCAATCTGCGAGTAGTAAATTTGATGATAGTGCAAGTAGAGCCTTTGTCACTAGTGTGTTGTTTGGAGACAAACCTAGCCCTAGGACTACCACCCCTCTTCCTCAAACTGTTGAAGAAAGGGTAGATGTTGACAAGAGCATTGATCAGATTGTCACAAAAATATTTGAGAAATGGATTCCTGTGAAGGGAATATCTAGACCTCTGAGTCAAAGGCCTGCTGACCAATCAGTTAGAGAAGAGGGAGACATTGAAAATTCTGAAACAAATCTGCATAGATTAGCTGTTCCAGTCATTGAGGATGCTGAGATTGAAGATGAAGTTGAAGCTGAAGCTGAAAGAGAAAGGGATAGTCATGTTGAAGATGAGGTGGATGTTAAACATGATGTTGGAACATCACATGCTAGGGATGTTACTCCTAGTCCCAGAGGAAAGAAGAAGGCTGATGTGGTGGATGTTGTTGACTTATATGATAATGAAGTAATTGGTAATGCTGTTCCTGGGATTGCCAATAGATTAAAGACCAGAAAAGGAAAGACTGTGGAATCTTCTCCTAAGATGACTACTGAAGGGAAGAAGAAAAAGACATCTGTAGTTGGTCCAACTAAATCTTGGAGCAAGGTGGTTGTGACTTCCAAAAAGAGAAAGATTAGAGAAGAATCTGAATCTGAGGATGATGTTGAGGTAGATGTTCAAGACATCACCCCTGTCAGAAATTCCATTCTGAAGAGAATCTCTGATAAGGTTCCTGAAGTGCCAGTGGACAACATATCCTTTCATTATGCTAGCAGTGCTCCAATGTGGAAATTTGTGTGCCAAAGGAGATTAGCTCTAGAAAGAGAGCTTGGAAAATATGCATTGGATATGAAAGAAATAATGGAGCTCATTCATGTTGCTGGCCTGTTGAAGACTGTGACAAAATTCTCTAAGTGCTATGGTGGACTTGTTAAGGAATTTGTCGTTAACATTCCCTTAGACATTTCTGATAATAGAAGTGTGGACTTCATGAAGGTGTTTGTTAGGGGTAAGTGCATAAATTTCTCTCCTAGTACCATCAACAAGTATCTGGGAAGAGATGATCAAGAAGGTTGTGAACTGGAAGTGACTGATAATGATGTGTGTAAAGAGATCACAGCCACTCAGGTGAAGGTTTGGCCACTGAAAGGTAAATTGACAGCTAGCAAACTCAGTATCAAGTATGCTATTTTGCACAGAATTGGAGCTGCTAACTGGGTACCTACTAATCACAAAACCACCATAGCTGCGGGATTAGGAAGGTTTATTTATGCTGTTGGGAAAAAGGTCAAGTTCAATTATGGAAATTACATATTTGATCAAGTTGTGAAGCATGGTGCCACTAATACTATCAAGATGCCTATAGCATTCCCTTCCCTTGTCTGTGGAATGATCTTAGATCAACATCCTTGAATTCTAACCAGTTCAGATGTACTCCCTCCATCCCAAAATATAAGAGAAAAAATCAAAAACACACTTGTTAAGAAAAGTAAAAACATAATTGTTTGACTAAGATTTTGTTGAAAAATATTGTTTTGAAAGATGTAAAAACAATTCTAATTGGTTCTTGGTTATAGAAAAGATGAGAGAGAAAGCAAATTAAATGCAACTTGCATTTAATTTTATCTTGAAAAAGATGAAAGTTGATTTTTTCTCTTATATTTTGGGACAAGAAAAATGTACTTTTTTCTCTTATATTTTGGGACGGAGGGAGTAGCATGTAAGAGGGAGTCAGCTTTGTCCTTGCATCCCAAGCTGTTTGTTGGGAGTCATGTTCCAGACATTGTTGCAACATCAAGTTCTGGGGTTAAGAAGACCAGTACTAAAGCTGAGTTGGATGAAGAATTGAAGGTAACTTGCAAGGATCTTGATATGGTTATCAGTACTAGCACTGCTAGGAAGTTAAAAATTGAGCAAATGATCAAATCCTTGGAACAAGGTGAAGATGATGTGAATGTCAATACTGAAGATTCAGGCTCAGAGGAAGGTGAGGAGAATGATGAAGATGGTTCTGATGCTAATGAAGATTAAAGTGCTGCTTTTAATGTTTATTGCTTTTGTAGTTTATAGTTTTTTGTTTCTGCACATGTGTGCATGGTGTGTAACTTGGATAATAGTACTTGTATGCTTATCTTGGTTTTGTTCTATGATTTGTCTTGTCTTGTGGTGCTGACTTTAGACTGACAAGGAGAGCTAGTAGGACTAACTGTAGTAAAGTGGTAGGGTCTAACTTGTTGGTAGTTGCCCAATTGTGGCTAAAAAGGGGGAGAGTGACCCTATGTTTTGCCAATGTGTGTTGACTGGTGTGGCTGGTGTGGCTCTAGGATTGAGGGGGAGTGTGCATGATTGAACAGCTGGTATGCTGGTTCTTGTGTTGAGGGGGAGTTTAGCTGTGTGTTGTGTGCAGTTTGATTGTGATTGCTGCTGGTTGTGAAGTTTTTCCACTGCAGGTACATCTGATGATGGCAGAGTTTGTTTTAGCCAAAATTAGCCAAAGGGGGAGATTGTTAGTTCTTGTATTGGCTGGAATTTTGGTCATATGTCTGATGTCATAACATTGGTTCCTAACATTAGTTGTTGCAGGGTTGAAGTTTTATTTGCTGATGTTATAAGTGATGTCTTGACATCACTAAATCAGAACATCAGAACATCAGATTGTGATGTTTTAGGGTTGCGCGTGTTTGTGTGAATTGAGGAGATCTGTTAGAGTGATTGGATGCGAATATCTTGGAGAAGAGATTTCCAATCAGATATATTTGCAGATTATGGAGCAGATTCTATAACGATCATTAGGGCTGATTTGGAGAAATTTGAAGATCAGATTTGTTTTAAAATCAGATATTTTTGGAAGAGATCCAAGTCCAAGTCAGAAGGGTATAAAAGCAGCCTCAACCCTTATTGAAGATGGACGAAGACAGAGAGCATAGACTGAGAGTCAATTTGAGTTTTTGTGTGTGTTTTTGTAAACCATTCATGTTGGAATTGGTGTTACTATTTTGAGTTGTAAGTGTATTCACTCTAGAGCTTTTAAGCAAGAGTGTGTCGTTCTTGATCAAAGTTGTTAAGCATAATCAAGTTGGGTGATTAGTGTGTAATCATTGGATTGTATCACTGTGGTGAATTAGGGAGTGAGTGGTTACTCATACCTAAGTGGTTTCTTAGGTAGAATTGTCATTGGGTAGTGATTAAATTAATGAGATGTCAACTAGGATTGTTGAGTCTGTAATTTGATACTACTAATAGTGAGTTTCCTCCCTGGCTTGGTAGCCCCCAGACGTAGGTAGTTAGACCGAACTGGGTGAACAATTCTTTGTGTTATTTTCTGTTGCTTTTACCTTGTTCATATAGCAGATTGTGTTGTTGTGACATCACACTTAACATCACACATCTGATACCAGAATTTCACTAAGGAAGATACAACAGAAGAGTTCGTTTACAACAACTCTGCTTGGGAGGAAGACTCCAATGATCCCGCTCCACCAAGAATCAGCGTCATTGCTGAGGACAAACCAAGAAAGAAGGTACCAGGCTCTGTGATTCACCGAGGAGTTCGTCGCCAATGGGTTGCTGTCGATGTCCCGAAAGTTGTCCATAAGTCCAAGTAATTACCATCTTTGTTTTAACCTTTCACCTTGCCCAGGTGAAACGGGTGTTTTACAGGGCTCACTTTTTGTAAATGTCCCTCTTCGCTTCGCCCAAAGCGACTGAGTTTTGTTTTATAGGGCTGTAGTTTCAAGAATCGACAAATCATAAATAAATAATGTCATTCTGTCATTCCAGCATTTATTGCTATTTTCACTTTTCGTTCTTCAGAAAATGGTAATCCTAAAACAACCCAAAATAAAAACAAGCATTTTTCAGAAAATACACTGCACACACTCTTGCGTTTCTCTCTATCTCTTCTAAAAAACAAATCATCACATCATGCAGATTGCTTATTTTAAACCCAATTGAAACACACGATCTAATGCCTTCTCCCAACTTTGAATTCCCAGTATTTGAAGCTGAAGAAGAAGAGGATGCAAAAATTCCAAAAGAGATCTCCCAATTACTCAGACAAGAGGAATGGTCTATTGAACCTCATAAAGAGCCGTTGGAAACGGTAAATTTGGGTTCAAAGGAAGAAAGGAAAGAAGTTAAGATTGGAGCATTGCTTAATCCAACAGTCAGAGAAGACCTGATAAGACTTCTCAAAGAGTTTCCAGGTGTATTTGCTTGGTCTTATCAGGACATGCTAGGGTTGGATACCAGCATCGTGGAACATCATTTACCGTTAAAATCAGAGTGTCCGCCGGTGAAACAGAGACTGAGGAGGACTCACCCGGATATGGCTATCAAGATTAAAGAGGAAGTGCAGAAACAGATCGACGCAAGTTTCCTTGCCACCTCAGAATATCCTCAATGGTTAGCTAACATAGTGCCAGTGCCGAAAAAGGACGGAAAAGTCAGGATGTGTGTAGACTACAGGGATCTGAATAGAGCAAGTTCGAAGGACGACTTTCCCTTACCACACATTGACATGATGGTAGACAGTACATTAAAATTCAAAATCTTCTCCTTCATGGATGGATTCTCGGGCTATAATCAAATCAAAATGGTGTCGGAAGATATGGGTAAAACTTCATTCATCACCCTATGGGGTACTTTTTGTTACAAGGTATTGTCGTTCGATTTAAAGAATGTCGGGGCAACCTATCAAAGAGCCATTACGACTCTGTTTCACGACATGATGCACAAAGAAATCGAAGTGTATGTCGATGACATGATTGCAAAGTTTAAAACAGAAGAAGAACATGTGACACACCTGTCAAAGTTATTTGAGTGTTTGAGGAAATACAAACTCGCTTGAATCCCAACAAATGCACATTCGGTGTTCGCTCAGGAAAACTCTTAGGGTTCATCGTCATCCAAAAAGGATTTGAGGTTGATCCTGACAAAGTCAGGGCCATTCAAGAAATGCCTTCTCCAAAAACTGAAAAAATAGGCCAGAGATTTTTGGGACGTCTGAATTACATCTCAAGGTTCATATCCCTCATGACCGCGAAATGCACGCTGATTTTCAAATTACTCAGAAAGAATCAAAGTTGTTTATGGACAGAAGATTGCCAAAAGGCACTCGACAATATCAAAGAATATCTGTTGAATCCACCAATCTTGTCACCTCCAGTGGAAGGAAGACCACTGATCATTTACCTAACAGTCTTGGAAGACTCTATAGGTCGTGTACTTGGCCAACAAGACGAAACAAAAAAGAAAAGAGTCTGCCATTTACTACTTAAGTAAGAAATTCACTGACTGTGAAACTCGGTACACTATGCTCGAGAAAACTTGTCGTGCTCTGGCTTGAGCAGCCAAACGTCTTCACCAGTACATGATTTTTCACACTACTTGGTTAATCTCCGAAATGGATCCGATCAAGTACGTCTTTGAAAAACCTTCTCTCACGGGAAGGATTGCCCGTTGGCAGACGTTGTTATCAGAATACGACATCGAGTACCATGCTCAGAAAGCCGTTAAAGGGAGTATTTTAGCCGATCATCTGGATCACCAACCGATTGACGATAAGGAATCATTCGGATTTGACTTCCCAGATGAAAGTGTCATGTATTTAAAAATGAAAGATTGTGACGAACCGCTACCCAATGAAGGCCTAGAACCAGGTTCCTAATGGGGACTAATTTTTGACAGAGTTGTCAACACTTATGGAAACGGAATTGGGGCAATTATTGTAACACCTCAGGGTACCCACATTCCTTTCACTACTAGATTGACATTCAAGTGAACAAACAACGAGGCCGAATACGAAGCATGTATCATGGGTCTCGAAGAAGCAATTGACTTAAGGATTAAGAACTTGGATGTATATAGAGACTCAGTCCTGGTTATCAATCAAATCAAAGGAGAGTGGAATACATACTAATCTGGACTAATTCCTTACAAAGATTACGCGAGATGGTTGTTACCATTCTTCAATAGAATCGAGTTTCATCACATTCCTAGTGAAGAGAATCACATGGCTGATGCACTAGCCACTCTCTCTTCCATGATTAGTGTAGGTCAATGGAACGACGTACCTAAGATTGACATAATGCGCCTTGAAAGGCCCGCTTATATCTTCACAATTTAAGCAGTCATAGACGACAAACCTTGGTATCATGACATCTAGTGCTTCCTTCAAAGACAAGAGTACCCACCTGGGGCATCCAGAAAAGACAGGAAGACCCTCAGAAGACTGGCTGGAAACTTCTTCCTGAACGGTGATACACTCTACAAAAGAAACTTCGACATGGTTTTGCTCAGATGTGTAGACGGACCAGAATCAAACATGTTGATGAAAGAGATTCACGAAGGATCCTTTGGAACTCATGCCAACGGACACACAATGGCGAGAAAAATTCTGAGAGTAGGATATTATTGGTTGACAATGGAATCCGATTGCTACAAGTACATGAGAAGATGTCACAAGTGTCAGATATACGCAGACAAAATCCATGTACCGCCAACATCTCTCAAAATTCTTTCTTCTCCATGGCCTTTTTCTATATGGGGAATCGACATGATTGGCATGATTGAACCCAAATCTTCAAACAGACATCGGTTCATCCTGGTAGCCATTGACTACTTCACCAAGTGGGTCGAAGCAGCGTCGTACGCCGATGTAACCCGACAAGTGGTGGCCCGATTTATCAAGAACAATATCATCTTCCGTTATGGTGTTCCAAGCCAGATCTTTACAGATAATGGATCCAACTTGAACAACAAGATGATGAAAGAGTTGTGCATTGAGTTCAAGATCGAACACCATAACTCATCTCCCTACCGGCCTAAGATGAACAGAGCGGTAGAAGCGGCTAACAAGAACATTAAGAAAATCATTCAAAAGATGGTTGTAACCTACAAAGACTGGCATTAGATGCTACCCTTTGCTCTTCACAGTTATCGCACATTTGTTCGTACTTCAACAGGGGCAAACCCTTTCTCTCTAGTATATGGCATGGAGGCAGTGCTCCCCATAGAAGTAGAGATCTCATTAATCCGGGTATTGATGGAAGCTAAGCTAATAGAAGCTGAATGGTGCCAAAGCAGGCACGATGAACTGAACCTAATCGAAGAAAAATGAATAACGGCTTTATACCATGGTTAGTTGTATCAACAAAGAATGAAGAAAGCATTCGACAAAAAGGTCTGACCCCGCGTCTTCAGGAAAGGAGACCTTGTGCTTAAGATACAATCATTTCTCACTGATTCCCGGGGCAAATGGACTCCAAATTATGATGGCCCCTATGTGATCAAGAAAGCCTTCTCAGGCGGCACCTTGAGACTCTCAACCATGGATGGAGAAGAGTCTGCCTACCCCACGAATGTTGATGTAGTCAAGAAATACTTCGCCTAAAATAAATAAATAAATAAAAGAAAAGTCTCGGTGGATTGAAAACCCGAAAGGGCGGTCCAGGAAAAAATTAGAGACACACGCAACAATCATCCCGATGGATTGGAAACCTCAAAATACAATCCAGGAAAAAATTAGGGATTCATGGCAAGTGGCTACGTCTGACAAGGGTAAATCCCCAGCGGTAATGCCATCCATCAAGAAAACTTCAGTCAAGGTCACCTTGGAAAGAAGCCCAGAATGTCCAGAGTTCAAAGTTGGTAGAAGGATAGTGGTCGTTATGTTTCAATATAGCCCATTTTCCCTTAAATTACCATTTTCTAAACTTTTTAATGCTCTATGGTATCACGCGCTTGGCTGATTACCATTCTATCAATAAAATTTGAGCCCCAGTGCTTTTGTTTGCAATTCTCATTTGTTTTTGCTTTATAGAATGACATTTTTAACATGATCAACTATTCTTGAAATAAAACGAAAATGAATTTACTTGCAAAAATTTTCTTCTACTCTTAAAATAAAGATGGCATTTCCTTTTGACTATGAACATCGAAAAGAACATCGATGGCTTCTCCGGAAGTGATTAAACCTCAAAATGCAGAATCAAAGTACTCCTTCTAAATCAGTGCACTTGACCGAAGGATCAACCGTTTCAGATGCAATGTCTCATCTGACATCCCCGGCAGAGTTCTTACCTCTTAAGACCGATTGACGATTTGTTCCTTCCCCACAGGGTCTACCTCTCCTAAGCAAGGCAGGATTGCTATCTTGAACCAACGATACTTTTCTTCCCCCACAGTGGTCGAGTATCCAAGCGTGTTCAGCCAATAGTCTGTATGTCACGTCAGTTTTGTCAGCATAAACATACATACTTCATGCATTATTGATTCATACTTATATTCATATTGCATTGCTATCACTTTGGTCATACTCACTCCTAAGTGATAAAGTCCTCTTGTTAATCAAGTTGTCAGTTCTCTCCTCGTCCGAAAATGTTTTGTCTGAACAATCTCTCCCCAGTTTATTTCTGGATTGGAGCCTGTCCTCGACCACTTTGATAACTTGAACCTCTGAAAGGCAAGAAGACATTCGATGGACACCTTTGGAACATTACTCTTCATTAATGAATGTGATATATTTGCTTTCCCGGATTAAGGAAAATCCCCAGAGAAAGCCTCTTAACAAAAGACTCTCAGCAATACATCAGCTTTTCTCCCAGGAAATGTGATGTTAATGAAGTCATCAGCACCTCAAAATTGGATCACATCATATGGTATTTCTTCGAAAAAGGATCTCGAATAAAAGTATGATGTATTATCCCCAAGCGAAAAGCAGTCTCGCAAGAGACTCGTTTTCCCCAGTAGAATCAACGAATGGCATCTCCAAAACAGAGAAGTTTGCACACCTCTACAACTCAAACAAGTGGGTTTCCCCAGCAAGTTTGACATCAGTTTATTTTCCATTAAATGGCGTCTCCCCAGTATAGCTCGGCGAGAAGTTTGATGAAGACCGCTACACATAGCGTTCCTTGTCGAGAAAAGAAACTCGACAAGAAGAAACTTAGACCAATTCTGTGGCTAAAGACCAGGATCGAGGGGAGGTTTAGTTCAAGAAGAAACTTAGACCAGTTCCAAGGTCGAGAACCAGGATCGAGGGGAAGTTTACTTCAAAAGAAACTTAGACAAGTTATGTGGCTGAAAAACCAGGATCGAGGGGAAGTTTGTTTACAACAGAAACTGAGACTAGTTCCGTGGCTGAAGGCCAGGATCGAGGGGAAGTTTTACCTTTTTCTAAGTAACATTGCTTAGCAAAAGAAGATGGATGAGAAAACTGCTATTCATAACTACCGTCAAAATTTCGGGTATTCCGATATTTAATCCTCTTGCACCCTGAATGTTCGAATATCTTCGTCATTCACACCTTCAGGTCCAAGAAGATTAAATAGGGGCATATGTCATACCCCAAATTTTGACCACCAAGATTTCCCATCATTGTACAAATTATCACCACAATATGGATGTACCATCATGCCTCATCAATCTCCTCACAAGATGATTGAGCATTCACTATAATCAAGAATTAGGGTTTCCATCCCTCTCAGAACATTTAGACAATGGATCAATCAAGAAAAAACATGATCTTCAACTTGTCTAACCTCTTAAAGTATCCATAAGGGGTCAAGGAGTCCCCCACATCAAGAATTAAGCACAATAGTGTAACAGTCCAAGTGGATCAGGCCTTAAGATCGCCAATGTCACCAAATTAGGGTTTTGAACGACCAAGGCCTCCAGATGAACATTTTCATCTAGAAATGAGCCAATACCTCAAAGCATGATCCAAGATGCTCAAAGGGACCTCATGGACCCAATCATCAAGTCAAAACAACCTCAGGGGAAGCGTTCATAAAAAATCAGGAATTAGGTTTTCTTGACCTAATTCACCCCTAATTTGAATTTTGAGGCAAGACATGAACCAAAAACTCAAGACATGATTTGAAGGCCTCAAATACATCACATTGATCCATTTATAACAATGGATTGATCCAAGAAGCTTGGTTCACAAGTTTCAATTTCATCTGAACCACAATTAGGGTTTTGAAGAAAAAGTCAACTGTATCTTTGACTTTTGACCAATGCATGTTCTCAAACCTTGGGACATAGTTCAATACACTCTAAAACACCTATGGAATCCATCCATTAGGTTTGAATTGGGTCAAGGACTTGATTTCATAAAGGATCACACAGTTTGGAATTCATCTGACAAAAAGTCAACTGTGCCTAAAATCAAGTTTGACTTTTTGGAATTTTTCACAAATATGGTTCCCCTAAGTCAAAAACAATGTTAATGTATGGTATTGATCATCATTCATCAAGAAAAATCAAGAAAAGTGAGGTTTCTTGCAAAAGGGGTAACCATGAGAAACCAAAATTTTTCTAAGTTATGGAATAAAAGTGATTTTGTACAAACTTTGCAAGGTCATAACTCCTAAACCATAAGGCATTTTTCTCCCATTCAAAGCTCAAATGAAAGTTCATATTTCATACTTTAAAAGTGTCAACTACAAGATACTCCAACTCCTCATGAATTTCAAGTTATGGATTGATCAAAATCACAAAATTTGGAAATGGCTACTTTTTCTAACACTTAGAAAAATTTTCAACAAGTCATAATCTGTTCCAATTTTTCTCAACTTTTAGGTCCTTTTTCATCTTGGTCCAAGCTAAACTTGGTCCATTGGTGGACATCAAAGTTAAAGTACATCATGCAAGCTTTCCAAAATGTTCAAGAACTCAATCAAACTCCATTTGAGCTAGGAGTTATGGATCTCATAAGTTGCCTAAAAACAAACTATTTTTTGACAGCATTTGGTACAAAACTTGCATCACACGATTCCTTAGACTCATTTTAGGCACTTTGATTATTCAAATTCTGTCCAATTACAACACAAATGAATGAGGGATCTGATCCATAACACAAAATTCCAAGAACCTAGCCTTCCAAGACAAAAGATCATCATTGTGGCATGTGATATCTCATGATGCAAAACTTTGAATTTTCAAATTTGGCATCAAGCATTCAATGGATGCATCAAGGTGGCATGAACTGAGGCAAGTCTAATTAAATGAGTCAAGCCTTATCCCTGCAACAAAGGACTCATAGCCTGCTCCCTAATCTCAAGTCAATGGCTAGAGGAGACTTGAGATTCCATTTGATCACCATTAGACATTGGACTGTACCAGTTGCCAATCACTATTGCAGCCAAAACAAACTTGCTCTACTATAAATAGAGCTCATTTGTGATCAGTTTGAGTACACCAAAGCACCCAAAGTGATGCTTTCCTCAAACTCTCTATTTCACTCCAAAAAACACCTTCTCTTGCAAGTCACTATCGGGTTTTGCATTTGAGAACAATTCTGTCTAAACCAATGATGCAAACACCTTACATACATCATATGTAAGTGATTCAAACACTAAAACAACATATGGAACATCAGAATCACAAAGTGGTATCCCATTTGCACAAGCTTTTAGCAGATTTGCAGTTGAGGTGCCACATCAAGTTCCAGCTCATTTCAATCCAATATAAGCATTCAAACACACTCCTTGGCACCTAAGGAAGCTTACCAGATCATTGGAACACATCTGTAACATCTCCATCATCAAACTCGATCACCAGCTGCAAGAGGTAAGCCTGAACCCTTCAAACTCTATAATCCATGCATCATAAATGAATTTTTGAGTTACTATCTTGTATATGCATGTATGAAGAGTAATAACCCTCAATCAATTGCCATGAATCAATCATGTATGGAATTTCATTGTGTTCATGCTGAAATTAAGGTTCTTGAGGTTATCCTCGATTTCTCACTCCATACTTAATATAAATGCAATTAATCTATATGGTTGTGATCCTTGTTCAAAAACGAACAAAATTGGTACTTGAATCGTGCAAAACCATTGAGTAATCATGGAGAAAAGTGAGAAAACGCAAATCTGCAAGAAACAGGGTTGCGTGTGTTCTTCTATTGACCGTTGGCGCCATAATTCAAATTATTTGAATTTTTGAATTTTTGTTATTTTGTTTAATTGATTCAAAAATTAATTTCTCTCTGAATATTTATGTTTTTGAATTAATTCTTTTTCTCAAAATTCATAAAAATGTAAAATTATTTTATTTTACAAAAAAATCCAATTTATATTATTTATTTAGTATAGTTAGAATTTTTGTAATTAATTTCATTTTTATTGTTTTTTTAACATTTTAAAATGAAATTCTCACACTGATATTTTCATTCCAAATGAATTTAAAGATTTCATGTGATTAAACATGATTTTTCAAAATATTTTTCAAAGCTTCCAACTTGTTTTTGAATATATTTGATATTTTATATCATTTATTATTTAAATTTCCTTTGAAAAATGATATTTTAATTTAAAATTAGGGTTTCCTCTTGATTTTAAATTTTCAAACACTTTTGGTCCTCTAATAGAGTGTAAGACTCATCCTTTGTCACACAAAACCTCTTTGGGCCTCAGTCATTGTATAAGTCCCGATACGATTTCAAAAATCTCGGCGCGATCGCCGTTTTCAAACAATTTCAATATGGGCATCTCCATGAGTTATAAGTCCCATTCTCTTTTCTTAAAAACACTTTTGGGCCTCTAATAGAGTGTAAGACCCAACCCCTTATTTTGTAAATAATTTTTGGGCCTCAGTCATTGTATAAGTCCCACTGTGTTTTCAAAAATCTCGGCGCGATCACCATTTCAAAACAAAATCATCTGGGCCTCCCCTTTGTGTTGTAAGTCCCATTATCTCTTATTAAAAACACTTTTGGGCCTCTAATAGAGTGTGAGACCCAACCCTCCTTTGTACATAAATAATTTTGGACCTCAGTCATTGTATAAGTCCCGATATAGTTTTCAAAATAACGGTGTGATCGTTGTTTTTTATCTAAGCCTCTCCCTGAGTTGTAAGCCCCATCTATTATACAAAAATAAATTTTTGGGCCTTTAATTGAGTGTAAGACCCAAATCTCTTGTAAATACAATAAATTTTGGGCCTCAGTCATTGTATAAGTCCCTCTGTTGATTTTAAAAGTACGACGTGATCGTCGCCTTTTTAAAAGAATTCATCTAGGTCTCTTTTTTGGATAAGTCCCAAACTTCTTTTCAAAACAACTTTTCTTTTGATTAAGATTCAAATTTATAGTTGTTATCAAAACTTTCATCAATTTCTTAAATAACTAACCATACAGCTGTAACATTGGAAGCTTGCTCGCCTGTAAGTTTTTACCAGCTTTCTTTTATATACTTGCTCATATATATTTCATCTGTATATATATATATATATATATATATATACTTGTATAACTGCTTAGAGTTTTCCTTGACAATTAAGTCTAAGATTAGATAAAGCCAGTGGTCACTCTTTCAACACAGTCAAAACTAGTTCCCCGTAGGAAATTCCAGATACAGACTTGCCTTCTCTTGGGCTTATACAATATGGAACAGAGGAAGGCATTATTCCCGGTGAAACTTTTCTCAAGACTGTCACTATTAGAAATTTGTCAAGAAATTCATTTCCCTCATAGAGGATTAATTCCCGGTGAAACCTCTCTTGAATTTCTTCAAACCCAAAAACTGTTCACAAAAGAAAGGATTATTCCCGGTGAAACCTTTCTTGAACTTTTCTTAAGTTTGGACCCATTGGCTTCCTAAAAGCATCCCCAGCCTCCTCTTGGGCTTTGTACAAGGACCCTCAGGCTTCTTAGAAGTTCTCAGCCTCCTCTTGGGCTTAGTACAAGGACCCAGAGACCTCCTACAGGTATAGGACAAAACCTAGTCATCATTTGTTAGAGCAGTCCTATCTAGAGTCAAAACATCGGACTAGCGTAGGGTTGATTCTCATCCCCTAAAACATCAGCCTCCTCTTGGGCATCATACAAAGATAAACCTTTTCATACCAGTAGACTTGGACAGTCTTATCTCCTATTGGATCTCAAAGAAACCTTCAAGTTTCCTTAAAGAACAGGAAATAACCCTAATCATTTTACCTAATCACCAATAGAGTTACAACCTCTACAGGTTCTATAACTCAATCTTTGACCTTTCACTTTAAAATTCCCCCAGCTAGGGACAATTTACTACGAGAACAAACTCTCTGAAAAATCAGAACCTTATGGTCTCTGATATTTCAACTCTTCTGTAATCCCCAGCAAGAGTTGACTCCTCAATGTGGACCTGTCTCTGGATCTCAATAATCCTCAGCAGAAGCTAGTCTCCTCTTAGGCTTCATATAAGAAATTCCCCAACCAGCCTCCTCTTAGGCTTTGTATAATGATTTTCCCTTAAACCTTTTAGCCTCAATCTTGGGCTTTGTATAAGACAGATAAAACCTCTCCAGCTGAGTCAATAACTTTTAGCCTCAATCTTGGGCTTCGTACAAGACACACATAAAAATTCCCCCAGTGGAGTCATTCCTTTCAGCCTCAATCTTGGGCTTTGTATAAGACATACTAAATATTCCCCAAAAGAGTCAATCTCTTTTAGCCTCAATCTTGGGCTTTGTACAAGACAGATAAAACACTCTCTTGTTGAGTCAATATTTTTCAGCCTCCTCTTAGGCTTTGTATAATGATCCCCCTAAATCAAAATCAATCTTTTAGCTTCAACCTTGGGCTTTGATCAAGGCACACAAAAATCAAACATCCCCACAGAGGAAATCAAAATATCTCTGTAGGAAGACATTTCTCTATACAATCACTCACCAAAACAAAAAATCAAAACAAACCCTAATCCCAGATAACTGATGTAAGTGGCACACTTATTGATTCTAAAATCCAAGTTGTGGTCCATCTCATATCCTGGTAAACTTCATCTAATTGTTGTAAGTGGCAAGCCTCTGGATTATCTTACATCCAAGCCAATGTCCCTCTCTTAGCATGAAAGACTCCTAAGGAAAAATGGCATTGCTCTACACAGAGTTAAAGTTTTCTCCTTCAGGACAAATCCCCTGTAAAGGAAATTATGGCATTGCTGGATTCCAATATATTCCAGTTAAACTAATTCTCCTTTATAATCAGTTACTCAACAACTGTGATAAACAGATGAGATATCTCCCTTTAGAGATGACAAATTCTCTCTCAATCAAACCTTTAGCTTTAATCTTAGGCTTTGAACAAGACATAAATAAACCTTTAGCTTCAATCTTGGGCTTTGAACAAGACACCGGACATCTTTTCCTCCCATAGAATAGGAGGAACTACGATTGCTCTGATTTCCTTATTTTCTTTAACGGGAATACGTAGGCATAAGATTGCGAAATCTTAGCGAGCACACTAATCAAAAACCTTAGGTCCAATACCTTACCAAAAACATCGAAAAACCCAAAAAACAACAAAAATACTCTCTCAACACTTCCCAAAGGAGAAACTTTCCCATTTCATGACAAATAAACACCAGTAAGTAGAAAGCAGAATAAAATGCTAAACAATCTATGGATAACCATATATAGGATGGGTAATTGACAACTCCCTATTGTATAACCTGACCCCGAACTCCCCAATCTCTTTGCATTTGTTAAAGAAAACATTTGCGTGCAAGGTTACTTTTAGATAGCTTCCCTTTCCTTTCCAGCTTCATAGGATAAATAAGAAATCAGAAAGTAGCACCCAATTCCAACCAATGGCGATAAGGTGGTCGCGTCACCGACAAAAATCGCACGCTACAGTATCCACGACTAAAGAAAGATTTCTCACTTAGCCTCACAGGTATCCTAGTTCCATCTGCTTCTAGGATACGCCTTAACCTCTAATAAGTGGAAATCGATGACTAATGATCATGACTTCAACAGTAGTGACGGATTACTCACTTAGCCTCACAGGTATACGAGTTTCAACTTTTTCTAGGATACGTCTCGGCCTTAATAAATGATAATCAAGAATTTATGAGGAATGCTAACCTCTAATGACTAGTGTTATACCCGTCGTTGGAGATGTTGAGATTGTAATTCCTTATGTCAAAGCAGATAGTGCTCGATAGAAACAAGGATGTGTTAAAACTTATAGTATATGCCGAGTAGCATTAGATGTCAAAGTTTCGAAGCAGGTTGCTTGACACAGGGTTTCGACTTAGACCAAAATAGAAACTTTTGGCTTTTGTATATTTTGGGCTTTAGCTTAGGAAGCAAGCTAGATCAATTATAAATAGAAGGAGTAACCCCTATTTAGAGACATAAATGAATAATCTTGTAATCACTTGCAGTTGCAAAATTAATAAGTTTTTCACAGGTTGTGGGCAAAGAGAAACTCTGCAGAAATCATCTTCTTCTTCCCCAATTTTTTTATCAAACCCTAATCTTCTTTTATTCTATTTATCTTTCTTCTTCCATTTAAAATTGTTGCACAAAATCATTTTTGCAATCAAGTTGTGATTGATTCACTCAAGTGAAGAGTGAAGAATAAGGGATTTTGATCGGTTGATTGAATCTTGTTCATCAAGATTGGTTCAGAATTACTCAAAGTCTTGGGTTAATTCTAATATCTGGTATCTAGAGCACTGGCTGAACAATTTGTGGGAAGAAAATCATGATGGTAATGAATCATCCAAACATGCATTTTCCAGTGAGTCTTCCAATTCTCAAGAACAATAATTATGAGAATTGGTGCAAGCAGATAAAGGTGATTTTCTGTTATCAAGATCTCTGGGATCTTATGAAGGAAGGAGTAACACCACTTGCAGAAAACATGTCAGATCAAGAAAAGGCTGCATACAAAGAGTTGAAAAAGAAAGATTATAAAGCTCTCTTTATTATTCACCAATGTGTTGATCTAAACAAATTCGAAAAGGTCAGTGATGTAGAATCAGGAAAAGAAGCACGGGAAATCTTGGAGAAATCGTTTGGAGGCACAGAGAAAGTGAAAGAGGCGGGGTTACAAACTCACAAAAGAACCTATGAATTGCTTCAGATGGAGGACAATGAAAGCATAAGTGATTTCTTCACTAGGGTTACTAAATTGGTGAATCAAATCAAAGTATGTGGAGAAGTGTTGACATCAAGACCAGTTGTTGCAAAGATATTGAGGTCATTGGCTCTAAAATTCAACCACTTGGTAGTAGCTATAGAAGATTCGAAAGACTTGTTAACATTGACAAAGGAAGAGCTCCAAGGGACGCTTGAATCTCATGAACAAAGAATGGCTGAAAGAGCTGCAGGAAAGTCGAAGAGTGATATGGCTTTGCAGACACAATCAGAAAAAGAAAAGAAACGGAAGGGAAGTTGGAATGGCAAGAAAGGCAAAGGAGGCTACAACAATTCAACTTGTCGAAATTAGCAAGAAGGAGGCTGGTCGAATCAGAGTAAACCATGGAATCAAGGCAATCAAAGAGGTGGTGCTAAAAGTAGAGGAATAGGTGGTGGTCGAAAACCTGATAAAAGTCACATTCAGTGTTACAATTGTCAGAAGTATGGTCACTATTCTTGTTATTGTCTTGAAAAACAGAAGAATCAAGAAACGGATGGAAAGCTGGCGAAACATGAAGAAGAAGAAGAGATGTTGTTGATGGTCACAACAAGAGATGAAGAAATATTCCAGGACCAATGGTACTTGGACTCAGGATGCTCATCACACATGACTGGTAGGAAGGATTGAATTTTAAACATAAAAACCTCAACGAAGAACATGGTGAAATTTGAAAATGACAATACTCTAGTAGCTAAAGGTATTGGTGGCATTCTGATTATGAGGAAAGATGACAAGAGGTCAGTAATTTCCAATGTGTTGTACATACCAGGCATGAAGAGCAATTTGCTCAGTATAGGACAGTTGGTCAAAAAGAAGTACAAAGTGTCGATTGAAGACAAGATGATGAGATTTCTCAACTCAGGTGGTAGGTTAATCTTGAAGGCACCAATGTCTCAGAATAGAACCTTCAAGATTGAAATTTATGTGATGGAGCACAAGTGCCTTGCAACTGCAGCTAGTAGAGATGAACAGATATGACATTATAGACTTAGTTATCTCAATTTCGAAGACATTAGAGATTTGAAGAGAAGAAATATGGTTCAAGATTACCATAAATCGACATCCCAAACGAAGTATGTGAAGAATGTGTGCAGGCGAAGTAGCACAAGAACAACTTCAACAAGGATCCAGAAAGCAAGTTGAAGGAAATTCTTGAAGTCATATAATCTTATGTGTGTGGACCTATCTAGGTGGATTCAATTGAAGGTAACAGATACTTTGTCACTTTAATAGATGATTTCAGTCAAAAATTATGGACTTACCTGATCAAGAAGAAAAGTGAAGTGATCGAGGTATTTGTCAAATTTATATCTATGTTCGAAAGACAAAGTGGTCGAAACCTAAAGATTCTGAGGACTGATGGTGGTGGAGAGTATGTGTTGAAAGATTTCGATGCATTATATGAGAAAGAAGGGATTGTGCATGAGGTGGTGCCACCCTACACTCCACAACAGAATGGAACTGCAGAAAGGAAGAATAAAACCATCATGAATATGGTGAGAAGTATGTTGAAATGCAAGCATCTACCCAAAAAATTATGGGGAGAAGCTATGTCGATTGCAACATATATCTTGATTAGATGTTTGACGAAGAACCTAGAAGGAATCACGCCACAAGAATGTTGATCTGGTGTCAAGCCTAGCCTAAGTCATCTGAAGGTGTTTGGATCTATAACACGTAGACATGTCCCAGATCAGTTGAGAAGGAAGCTTGATCACAAGTCGAGTCAGATGATCCTGATAGGATATCATTCAACTGGAGGATACAAGTTGTTCGACCCAGTGAACAAGCAAGTTGTGATCAGCAGGGACGTGATCATAGACGAGCTTAAGAAATGGGATTGGACTGAGAATGTTAAGAAGGATTAAGTGAGAATCTTATGTGAAGAACCAACTAGTGAAGTCGAAATAGAAGTTCGACAAGAAGAAGCCAGAGGTGAAACAGGCCCAAGTAGAACCTCAACAAACAAGATACATGCCTGCAAGGTTGCAAGAATGCGTGATTACATCAAAGGATGTGGTCAATGAAGAAGGTGAGCTGGTACAATATGCTTTCTATGCAAATGTCAAACCAGTCAATGCAGTTGAGGCATTGAAAGATTCGAAGTTGGCGAAAGCAATGAATGAGGAACTGAAGTCCATCGAAGTAAAAAACACTTGGTCACTTGTCGAATTTCCTCAAGGCAAGAAGGAAATTGATGTGAAGTGGGTATACAAGGTGAAGTTGAATCCCAAAGGAGAAGTAACTCGACCCAAGGAGAGACTTGTGGCGAAAGGTTTTCTTCAGAAAGAAGGAATTAACTTCGACGAAGTTTTTGCACCAGTTGCTAGAATCGAACCAATCAGGTTGGTTGTTGGTCTAGCAAACATGAACAACTGGTACATGTGTCAGATGGATGTGAAATGTGCATTTCTAAATTGCCCTTTAGAAGAAGAATATTATGCGGCACAACCACCTGGGTTTGTGAAACAAGGCGAAGAAAGAAAGGTGTACAGTGTAACACCCCAATTCCCATCGCGAATAAATAATACATAAATAAATCAGAGTAAATAAAAATTTATTATTCTTAGACAGAAACAAGGATGCCACATTTAAAGAAAGAAAACACAATCCCTGCTCATAAATTTGATACATAACACAAAATGGAATAAACCTAAAAGGGAAACTTTTTCCAACAAAAGGGAAAGTTCAATTATGGAATAAAGTGGAAAGATCCATAACTGACTTGTTTTACAAAATAAATTATTTTATAACATCAATATATTCATACAAAGTTAATACAAAATAGATCCAACAAATGTATACATATATAACAAAAGCGTTCCCCGACTCCCGTGTTGCGTATCAGAGCAGACTGACTGACAAACAGATGGAGAACTAATCTTCACAAAAGCCTCCAAGACTACTAATCTGCAATTGCCTCATAGAGCAACAAACCACAGCAGAAGGGTGAGAAATAACAACTAAATCAAGATTGCATAATAATATTCAAACACATACAAATCCACATGCATAATTATTCTCACCACAAGCATCACATACTAATACATATAGCATATCATCCATAATCCATACATTTACCACGAATGCATATCAAATCACAGATGCTATCACAAGCTCAACACATAATCAATCAATTCACAATTTTCCACACATAATCAAGCCATTCATGATTTTCCATACATAATCAATCCATTCATGATTTTCCACACATAATCAATCCATTCATGATTTATGCAAATGCAAAGAGACCGACACAGCGACTCTATGCAAATGCAATGCGGTACCATTCCATCCATCATCTCATCATTAATTCACTCAGGAATTATTGGAATCATCGCTTGTTACTTAGTGTAACTCCCCGTCGGGCAAACGATGTTCCCCGTCGCTTTCGGTCCTCTTTGTATAAGGCACACGACGCTTATGGATCGCTTTTGGTCTGCTTTGTATAAGGCACACGACCCGATCGCTTTCGGTCCTCTTTGTATAAGGAACACGATCGTCCATAACGTCGCTTTCGGTCCTCTTTCTATAAGGCACACAACCGTTATAGCAGGATTCCCTCGGGAATCGTTTTATCGCTCACACCCACTAGGCCACACGACATCACAAGAATGCATATCATGATGCTTGGCATACAAGGACTCATGAAAATCAAATGCATCTTCACAAATCAACAATATGGATTATCTCATCATCATTATTCATGCATTGGAAATCAATTCAAACAATGCATTTACTTGCCATAAGGCCACCAATTAACACACATTGAATTTCATCATAATCCACAAACCACAACAATTAGCACTTTAGCATATACACTCATATCAATTCACATCAAGGATTCACGCCACGAAGGCTACCCACAACAACATTCATAACAACATACCTTAAAATTCAATCAAACAATGTATTTTACCACACAACAACATTATTAATCATGCATTGCAATCACAACCAAAACAATGCATTTATTTCTCCACAAGACCACAAACCATCATCACAATATTTCATCACATATATTCACCTCATATAACAGCACACAAGCTATCCGTTATATATCAAAAGCATATATCTTGATAACACATCAATCACACACAATTACAACGGTAAAAGTCGACCAAACGACACGTTTCCAAATTCCCAACACAATTAAATTGGCCACTAATCCCAAAACTATTTTTTATAAGAAAGAACATTCCATAAGCTTTCCAACGCATACGACCGCGCCTCAATCCGAGTTACGGATCAAAAGTTATGAAGAAAACAAAACGGAACAATCTGTCATGTTCGCTATGTGAAGCTCCTAGCAAGCATTCGCTTCCCTCATTCGCAGTGCGAAGCTCCAGCGAACACTGGCAGAAGAAAAACAACCTAAAGTTCGCTTTGCGAACTGCTGGCGAACATTCGCCTTCCACATTCGCACTGCGAATCTCTGGCGAGCCTTCGTTTTCCTCTTCGCTGCCGTTCGCAAAGCGAACCTGCGAATTCTAGGATTCGCAGCAGCGCTGTTATAGGTCATTTGGGCCAAAATTCATCATTCCTCCACCCAAACGTTTTCAAACCATACTATAACAACCAACACATGATCCAAAACTAACGAAAAGTATTCTACGCAGTTTATATCGAAATTCATCCGTGAAAACATCGATTTCTATCAATTGTTCATCGATTTATCAATGAGAAAAAGTTATGAAACAACCAAAACAATTACAGCAAACAACACATATACATACACAAGCAAGATATAATCGAAACTTCTCACCCTTACCCGATTAATCGCGATTGAAACGGAGGTTTCCTCGATTTTCCTCTTTCTCCTCTTCTCTCTTTCTTTCTTCTCCTTTTCTTTCTCTTCTTTTCCTTTCCCTTTCTTTTCTCTCTTTTTCTCTCCATTTTCTATTTATTGAAAATATCTAGTTTTTCTAAAATATCTAACCTCTCAAAATGACCATTTTACCCCTCATCTCAAATGTCTCGCAAACGCTCTCAAAATGCGATAAAACATAATAACGATGAAAAATAATATATTGTCAAATAAAAGTCAAGAATAAAATAATATAAAAACGAAAATAATTAAATCGACTCGATTAAATAAATAAGACAAAATGGGGCGTTACATACAGGCTGCATAAAAGCCCTGTATGGACTTAAACAAGCTCCAAGAGCTTGGAATAAGAAGATAGATAGCTTTTTAAGGGAGGAGGAATTTGTGAATTGCACAATTAAGCATAAAGTACATGTAAGGAGAAGAAATAATGAATTGCTTATACTATGTCTCTATGTCGAGGACCTGTTGATAACAGGAAGTTGCAAGAAGGAGATCAAAGATTTCAAACATGACCTAAGTGAGGAGTTTGAAATGTCAGACTTGGGAAATCTCTCATACTTCCTTGGTATCAAATTCTACAAGAGAAGTAGAGGTTTGATGATGCATCAAATAAGATATGCAGGTGAAATACTCAAGAGATTTGAGATGCAAGATTGCAACCCAACTTTGACTCCAGCTGAGCCCAAAATGCAACTATCAAAAGACATAGATGAAGATGATGTCGATCCAACGCAATACAGAAGACTCATTGGATCCCTTTAATAATTTTGTCACACAAGGTCTGATCTAGCACACAGTGTAGGCATGGTGAGTAGATTCATGCAGAAGCCAAATACATCTCACCTAGCAGCGACGAAGAGGATACTAAGGTATCTGAAAGGAACTCTCGACTACGGCATTTTGTTTCCTGCAGTTGATGAAGGAAAAGAATGTAAGTTAGTGGGATACACCGACTTAAGTTGGTGTAGTGATGCTGAGGATAGAAAATCAATAGCTGGCTATGCGTTTATGCTAGGTGGTGCACCAGTTGCTTGGAGTTCGAGAAAGGAGCTAGTAGTGGCATTATCGTCGTGCGAAGCAAAATACACAATTATTTCTCTCTATGTATGCCAAGCAACGTGGATGGTGAACCTAGTCGAGGAAATTACATGGAATAGTCATGGAGAAATTATCATGAAGATCGACATCGTGTCTGCTATCAATCTGGAGAAGAATCTGATAGCACATGGATGGAGCAAGCACATCGAAATGAGGTTCCACTATCTTCGAGAGCAGGTAGCAAAAGGGAAGATGAACTTAGAACACTGCAGAACTGAGAATCATATTAAAGATATCATGACGAAAGGAGTGCAAGTCGAAGTGTTCAAGAAGCTAATGTCTACTATGAATATAAATAGCTTAGCATTATGAATTAGGTGGTGTGTTGAGATTATAATTCCTTATGTCGAAGTAGGTAGTGCTTGATAGAAACAAGGATGTGTCGAAACTTGTACTTTGTGTCGAGTAGCATTAGATGTCGAAGTGTCGAAGCAGGTTACTTGACACGGGATTTCAATTTAGACTAAAATAAATTTTTTTGGCTTTTGTATATTTTGAACTTTAGCTTAGGGAGCAAGCTAGCTCAATTATAAAGAGGGGTAGTAACCCCTATTTTGAGATAGAGAAGAATAATCTTATAATCAATAGCAGTTGCAAAATTAACAAGTTTTCCACAGGTTGTGGGCAGAGAGAAACTCTGCAGAAATCATCTTCTTCTTCCCCTATTTTTTTGTCAAACCCTAATCTTCTTTTATTCTATTTTTCTTTCTTCTTCCATTAACAATTGCTGCACAAAATCATTCTTGCAATCAAGGTGTGATTGATTCACTCAAGTGAAGAGTGAAGAACAAGGGATTTTGATCGGTTGATTGAATCTTGTTCATCAAAATTGGTTCAGAATTACTCAAACTCTTGGGTTAATTCCAACAGGAGAATCATGTTATGTGTGTAAAATAAATAATGTAAGGAACCTTAGGGTTGAAAGAATGACTCAACACCGAACTATTGTGGAATTAGTGAGATCCCAAAAGGGAATATTTCACTAGAGTCATAATGAAAGGTTAGAATACCCATTATATCGAGAGGATTCCTAAGATAGAAAAATTCCACTAAGATAGTTGTTTCTCACCCCTCTTTTTTATAATGATTATAGGTACTCAGTCAGATGCTAAAGGTAAGGATAAGGAGACTTGAAAATGCTTCTCGAGAAGACCTTACTTTAGCATATCTTGACGTGTTTCCGCTATATTCTGTTATGATGATTGGATTTCTTACATTTGTACTATTCTGGCATGTTTTATTTGGATGCATATATATATATATATATATATATATATATATATATATATATATATATATATATATATATATATATATATATATATATATATATATATATATATATATATATAATATTTGGCATTAAAAAAACTAATAGGGGTGTTCATTGGTTCGTGCAAATCAGGATCTAACCGAAATTCAAACCAAACCATTGTGTTTAGATTAACATTTTTTTGTTCGGGCAAAAATGGAAGCAAACGAATGAAATCCGATGTGAATTGGTTCGGAAAAATCCAAACCAAACCAGAATCTAAATCAAACCAAGGTCTTTGGGTTGGGCTTTTTTTTGTTCGTGCAAAAACTAAACCAAACCAATCAAACCCGGTGTTAATTCGTTTGGAGAACAAATTTCTAAAATTCTACCTGCAAGACAGTCTATCCAACCCAACCATAATTAATTAGTATAATTTATATCATCATTATCATGAAAACTAATATAAAGTAGTCAACTTTAACAACAACAAAAAAATGAAATGCCATTTTTTACAAGCACAACCTATATAGAGAAATGAAAAAAAAAATTTATACTATTACAAAAATTTAATTGATATAAATTAAATATTTTTGAAAAATATTTTTTACATTTGTTTCTAATATATATAATCAATCCAACTCAAATCAAATTTGATGTTTCTCGGTTCAGTTTAGTTTGGGCTTTATCAAAAATCTATTACTTCAATTTGTGAGTTTCAAAATAAAAAACTTACAAATAATCTTACACTGATTTTGTGGGTTCGCATCCACCTTTCAAAATCTTCTATGTGTGTTAGTCTTTTTTTACTTAAGTAAAACTTTTTTTTCTCATGTAACTAAACTTAAAAGTAATATTTATATCATTTTGTAACCTTTCAAAAATTTTGTTGCACGTAAAAAAATGACTTTTTTCACATCAACAAATACCTAAATCTAGTAGAATTTTTAACTCAAATTTAATTGAAAAGATAAAGTTTATTCTTTTATGAAAGATGAAAAGATGTTTATCTTTGAGTATGATTCTTTTAAAAATATTGTGATTGAGTGAGACATAATTAATATTTTTAGATATTACAAATAAATGTTGCAAGGAAGAAATATTTGAAGAAAAAGTATTTGAGTTTGAGTTAGAAATTTATGTAAATCCACAAAAAAAGAAAACAACAAGAAGAAGGAGGCTCAAGAATTAAAATACTTGGTATTGGTACCTGGGTCTGTTAAAAAGAATATCTATATCATTTTTTAAACTGTTTTATTTAAAGAACTAAATTAATATTTTTATTTATTTAATATTGTTTTATATAAATTTTTCATGTATATCATGATATTATCTTATATAAACATATTATTTATTAATTTAACTTTGTAAAAATGAAAATATAGTCTATTTATTTAAGTAGAATGGTTGAGTTAAATTAATATTTTTCTTTTTGTTACCTTTATTTTTCTAAAGAGTGCATGTTTAATAAGTCAATTAAAAAAGTTAATTATTTTATCTATTTATTATAAAAAAAATTGATTGATTGAACACTTTTAGTGATCAATAAAAAAGTAAATCTACTAAATTGATTGAACACTATTTTTAAAATGAATATTTGAAAAAATTATGCATTCTTAAAAAATACTAATGTTAAAAGTACATATTTGAAAATTGCACTCTCTATTAAAAATTAAATGTCTTCTTTGTAAATAATACTAAAATTAATGATTTATTTAATATAACATTAAAGAATTTTTATCTTTTTTTATCATGAAAGAGTTTTGTTTTTAATTGTATTGTTTATCTTCATTGCACAACTCTCATTCAATATATTTTAATGAGCCAAATATCAATTCTTGACATTTCAAAGAAAATTTCAAAAATCGTTATTTGCTTAAAAATTTGTTAGCTAATTATGATATTTATGTTAGTATCTACACATTTATGTAAAATATATCTAACAAATTGTATATATGACATATAATTAAATAAAAGCTAATGCACAAAATTTATCACAATTAATATAATAAAATATAAAATACCTATTATATATATATATATATAGGGTTCATATCCTATGAGAATGTCATTTTTATGTGAGAACTGTTGGTGGTTTGCTCATCTTATGGAACAACGAAGATTTCAATATAATCCTAACTGTCAAAGGTGTAGGATTCCTAGGAGTGTTGGTTGAAGCGAAGGATATTAATGTTATGTTACTCAACGTTTATTCTCCATGCTCTTTCGCAGGTAAACGAAATCTGTGGAAAGATTTTATTAAGCTGAAGAGGAAATTCGATGGAGTAGATTTCGTTCTTGGAGGTGATTTTAATTCTGTTTCCCACTGTAGTGAAAGAAAGGGTGTTGACGAATTTCAGAATTTTATTAGCGAAATTGAGTGTGAAGATGTTCCTTGCGTGGGAGGGCCGTTTACGTGATTTAACAGCTCAAGGCCTGCTAAAAGTAGACTGGACAGATTTCTCGTCTCGCCTAAGTTGGTAGACGAATGGGGTATAGTGGGACAACATATTGGTAGCAGAGATTTATCAGACCACTGCCTCATTTGGATGAATCCGAAAGTGGTAGATTGGGGTCCTAAACCGTTTGTCTTCAATAATTGTTGGTTAGATCATCCTGATTTCATTGGCTTTGTAGACAAGGAGTGGAAGTCGTACGATATTAGTGGCAGAGGAGACTTTGTGCTCACATCAAAACTGGGTATGCTGAAGAAGAGTCTCAGAAGGTGGAATAGGGAGATTTTCGGTTGGTTGGATTTACATATCGAGAAAGCGGTGAGTCATCTTAATTTGATGGATGAGTAGGCAGGCTCTTGTGAATCGGCAGATTTAGTTGATTTGGTGGAAAGCAGGCGGAAAGCTAGTAGGGATGTGTGGGATAGTTTGAATCGTAAAGAAGGTTTGCTTAGGCTTAAAGCTAGAGCTTTATGGATGAAAGAGGGGGACAACAACTCTAGCTATTTCCATAATGTTCTGAGAGGTAGGCGTAGAAGGAACAAGATTGCTTTCGTAAATTCTGGCAGCGTTAGGTACGAGAAGGTGGCTGAGATTAAAGAAGTTATGGCGTCTTATTTTGAGGAGATCTTTAAGGAGGATATGTATACTCGACCTTTGTTTCATAATTTAGATCTGAAACTCTTAACGGAGGAGGAGAAAACTTGCATTGAAAAGGAGTTTACGGTTGAAGAAATTAAGTCAGCAGTGTGGTCTTGCGAAGGTGAAAAGAGTCCAGGTCCGGACGGATTTACTATTGCTTTCTTTCAGAAATGTTGGGAAACGGTTAAGGGGGATGTTATCAAATTTGTTAGAGATTTCTATGTTAATCCTACCTTGTCCAAAGTGGCTACTTCGTCGTTCATCACTTTGGTGCCTAAGGTTAAGCATCCGCAACATCTCGTCAATTACAGACCGATTTGCTTAATTAACCGCTTTCAAAAGATTCTTTCTAAGTTGTTGGCAAGTCGTCTGAGGAAGGTTGTGAGTTCTTAAGTTTCTGTTGAGCAATCCGCCTTTGTCCCGGGCAGATGTATTCACGACGGAGTAGTTGTGGTCAATGAATGTCTGGACCTTGCGAAGAGGACTAATCGTGACTGCATGTTGATGAAAATAGATTTTGAACGGGCTTACGATTGTGTGTCATGGGGATTTCTTAGGTTTGTTCTGGATAAGATGAATTTTGGCCGAAGGTGGATGTTATGGATGGAATCTCTTATTTTCAGTGGCTCAATGTCTATATTAGTGAACGGGAGTGCTACGCGTGACTTTGAAGTGGGAAGGGGGCTTCGTCAGGGTGACCCGTTATCTCCATTCTTATTCATAATGGTAACGGAAGTGCTTACTTTGTTGTTCAGAGATGCTACTAGCAAGGGTCTGTTTTCGGGGTTCAGAGTTACCAAAGGTTTGGTTTTTAACGTTGTTCAGTTTGCAGACGACACGTTGGTGATGGCTGAAGCAAGCTGGAAGAACTTATGGTGTATAAAGGCCATTTTAAGGGGCTTTGAGCTTTTATCTGGTATGAAAGTTAATTTCTTTAAAAGTAGAATTTGTGGAGTTAAGGTGAGTCAGGAGTTTTCGCAGGCTGCCTCTGAGTTTCTGAATTGCGAGATATGTAATTTTCCGCTCAAGTTCTTAGGCATATACATTGGAGACAGTCCCCGTAAGCTGAGGATGTGGAGGGATATTTTGGACTATGTGAAAAATAGGCCGGCAGTGTGGAAGGGTAGAAACTTATCGGCAGGTGGTCGGGTGACTCTTATAAACTCTGTTCTCAATTCGTTACCCTTGTATTCGTTTTCTTTTTACAAGGCACCAAAGGGAGTCATTAAGTCCTTACAGAGTTTGATGAGTAGATTCTTAGGGGGGGCTTAGCGAGTCGGAGACTAATTTACTGGATTGACTGGAAGTCGGTGTGTTCTCCTAAAGATAAAGGAGGGCTTGGAATCAAGGATCTCGAGTTATTTAATAACGTGTTGTTAATGAAATGGAAGTGGAGGTGTATTAAGGAGAAGGAGGTTATTTGGCACGATATTCTGAAGTTTAGGTACGCGAAAGAAGATCTTTGTCTCGCAGTGTTGGGTTATTCTGGTAGAAAAGGGAATAAGTCTGCATCAATTTGGTGGAGGGACCTTATGACAGTTGGTGTCAGTGTAGATGTTTCGAAAGATTATTTCGTTGATCGATTAGCCTGTTCTATTGGGGATGGTAGGGATTTACCTTTTTAGCACTGCAAGTGGGATTTTGAGGTTCCTTTTAAGGAGTTATTTCCCAATTTGTTTTTGGTGTCCAAGCATCCTTGATGTTCTGTGCATTCGGCTGGTTATTGGAGTGGGAGTGAATGGTGTTGGAACCTGCAATTTCACCCCTATAACAGCGCTTCTGTTATAGAGAGGGAGAAAGATGAGTTGCAGTATATCCTAAATTTTGTGAAGCCGGTTGCGAGTGGGGAGGATCATGTGGATTGGGTCACCCTTGTTAGGGACGACTTTTCCGTGGCTGACTGCTACGACTTGCTAGCCAGTTCTGAGTTGTTTTCTGACGGGGGCGGGTGGTTTCAGATGAGTTAACGACTTCTTATAAGGTCTTGTGGAACATGCGTATGCCATTGAAAATGCAGGTTTTCGTCTGGAGGTTGCTTAGAGACCGGATAGCCTCGAAGGATCAACTGGTCAAGAGGAATATTCTTCCTCCTGGAGTGTCATTACTCTGCCCGTTATGTAACATTGTCGAAGAAAGTAGCTCCCACTTATTTCTCTCATGCAGGTATGCAGTAGATATATGGAACGGGATCATGAAGTGGACTGGTTTATGCTTTTATACTCAGGGATCTTGCTTAGTTTCTTTTTATACGAACTTCTCGGAGTCGCCGAGGGAGAAGTGGAAAACTTTCGGGGTTTTAATTTGATGTACTACTGCAGTGTGGTGTATTTGGGCTAGTAGGAATAGCAAGATATTTAAGGATTTGTTTATTTGTCTCTGATATCATTTACTCTATTAAGTATATGTCTTGGAAAGAGGCTTCTTCAAGGGGTTTATTGCTAAATGTAGCTTTCTTGACTGGTTTAGTGCCCTGTTTGCTTGCTGGAAGCGAAAGTAACATTCCCGCTTGTTGTAATATGTTTTTTTTTCCAGCATTTCTTGTGCTTCCCTAATAGTCTCATTGCTTATTAAAAAAAAAATTAGATTTTAAAATAAATAGTGGATATTATGTGTGATTTTTGTTCTTCTCTCTCCTCCATTATTAAAATAAATGATGAAAGAGAGAGAAAAAAAACTGACACATAATCTCCAACATTTATTTTAAAATCTAATGGTTCAGATTCATTCTCATTTTCTCACATAAAAATGACATTCTTATATAATATGTTCCCTATATATATATATATATATATATATATATATATATATATATATATATATATATATATATATATATATATATATATATATATATATATATATATATGACTTAACACAAAAAAATTATTTGTCGTTGATATATAATTAGTCACGAGAAAATTATTTATCACCAATATACAACTAGACACGAAAAAATTATTTGGCATTGACAACATAACATATTTTTTTTGTCACAATTAATTTAAGAATAAAATTAGACAAAACAAAAATTATCTTTACTTTCGTTAAAAGAAGAGTATCGTTGATTCAAAATATTTTTAAACGGTATTGCTTATACGTGAAAAATGTACGGGTGAAAAGGGGAAAATGGAAATATTCATCCAAATATTAAAATAAAAATTATCCATTATTTCTTTAAAGTATTAAAAAAGATTAGTGGAGTTTATAATAAAAGAGTGAGTAGATATTTTAAAATTTCATTCTCTATTTTAAAGTAATTGTCTTATTGGTACAAAAACTAAAATAATAATTTATTTAATATAATATTAAATTGTTTTTATTTTGATTAGATTATTCATTTGCATTGCATACATTTTTTCAATATATTCTATTATATATTAAATATTTATGAGAAAAATAGATAAATTCATAAATTCACCTATAAATTATTCAAATATCAATATTTGAAATTTCAAAATTCGACGTTTGCTTAAAGTTTTGATAGCTAACTATACAAATTATTAGAGAAGTGGTTTTTGAATAAAGAACCCGCTTTTCCCATTCATTTGAGTTGAGTCTTCAACTAAACCACTTGTCATCAACAAAGCATTAATGACATTCTTGACTAGACACATGCATGAATGTATCACTTCTTGTATCAGGAGAACCTAATAAGTTGAACTTAATATGTTAGGAAGCAAAATTACTAACCCTAACAAGGTATTAAACAACTATGAATCTAAGAGAAAAACTAAGAAAAATAGAGATAAAGATAAATTGGATTTTCTTGATTGATTCTCAAATAACACATTACACTTTAATATATAGGACTCTAAATGCATAATAGCCATACATGTGGCATAATCTCAAAACCTTAAGAGCATTCTAGAAATATTAAAATACTAAATAATATATTAAAACTACTAAATAAAATATCTAATATCACTCTCTATCACTACTTACCCCTTCAAAATCAACCTTATCCTCAAGGTTGTAACAATAATGTCACAATAGAAACTTTCTCAGGATCCCACTGTGTAAAGCAGTTAAAATAATGGTTGACATTAGTACCTCTCAAATCAACCATTACCAATCCTTTAACAAAATTATAAGAGGGCTTCTTGATAACCAGTGTGATATAGGAGTCATCCTCAGGAGATCCGATGGTTAATTCTTTATTATTGATTTTCTTTACAAGTGTGTCCCCAACCGATTCCATGGCCAAAGCAACCTTTACTGTCCTGCATCTTTGACAAATGTAGGAGAACCCTCCTGTTACAATGTTAGCATCTACCAAATCCAAACTAGCAGCTTCAATAATAATGCAAGCATCTGTTGCTCCTAGCTCCATTTGAAGAGGAATCATTTCAAACTTCTTTGATATTGCTATTCCATTAGTACCACCATTGAAACTTATGCAATTCACCCCAATATGCATTGTAAGAAAGTCACCACTATCAGAAGTTCCGTGTAGGAATATCTTCCCTCTTTTCTCATCATTAACATTAGAAACCGCAGAATCATTCCATTGAATCGGCAAAACAGAAAAAAACACAGGCTCGTCATCGTCATCTTCAAGATGGTAATTCGAAACAAGCAGATACTGAAACTCAGTCTCAGATTCAGGTGTAGGAATATATTCAGCAATAACTTTGTATCCCATGTCAGTTCCTCGCCGTATGTCCTCAAGTGCACCTGTTGAAACTCGACCAGAATAAACGATTTCTGCTGCTGCACGTCCTGCAAGAAGGGTCACCAGACGACCACGCAATTCATCAATTTTCAATATCATCTTGACAACTTGAGTAGCAAGCAATATCTGTTACTGCTTTCCTATCAAAGTTTCAAAGACATTTTGCTCCCGCATGTCGTTTGTGCCAACATCATTGCAATCAATGCCAAAGTGAGGATTATTATCCTTTACTTGTTGAGACTTCACAACAGATAATGTTTCAATTGGTTGGAGACCACTATTTTCAGCAAGGGCCATAGGGATAGATTCCAAAGCATCCCCAAATGCTCTAATGGCATACTGTTCTACTCCAGGATATTTGTCAGCAGCTGCTTCGACAGCAATAGAGCACACAATCTCAGCCGAACCAATATCAATATGAACAATCTTCGCCCGGCTAGCAAAAGCCTCAAGCTTCCCGGAAACCCGATCGTCAAACCGAACCCCAAAAGCAAGCAGAAGATCACTCTTATCAACAACATAATTCGCATAAACAGTTTCGTGCATCCCAAGCATTTGCAACGAATTTTCATCCGAAGTAGGGTACGAACCCAAACCCATCAAGGTACTCGCAACCGGAACCCCAGTTAACCAAACAAAATGCCGCAACTCCTCACTAGAGTTCAAACTACCACCACGAACATACAAAACAGGTTTCTTAGATTCCAAAATCAACCTCACAATCTGCTCTAAATGTGCCTCAGACGGCGCTTTCGGAAACCTAGTCATATACCCTGTTAACCTCTTAGGTTGATTCCAATCAGGAACTGAAACCTATTGCTGAATATCTTTCGGTATATCAATCAACACAGGTCCAGGTCTTCCAGAACTAGCTAAGAAAAATGCTTCATTCACTATCCTAGGTATATCATATACATCTAGAACAAGATAATTATGCTTCGTGATTGACCTAGTTACCTCAACAATCGGAGTTTCCTGAAACGCATCAGTCCCGATCATTCTCCGGGGAACTTGACCGGTGATTGCAACAAAAGGAACACTGTCAAGCATAGTATCAGCAAGGCCACTGACGAGATTCGTAGCGCCGGGACCGGAAGTAGCGATGCAGACACCGGGAAGGCCGGAGGATCGAGCATAACCCTCCGCTGCAAAAATTCCACCTTGTTCGTGACGGGGGAGAACGTTACGAATAGAAGTGGAGTGCATGAGTGCTTGGTGGATCTCCATCGACGCGCCGTCGGGGTAAGCGAATACATCGGTGACGCCTTGACGTTCGAGAGCTTCAACGAGGATATCGGGGCCTTTTCGGGGCTCGTCGTGGGCAAATAGGGAAGTAAAATGTTGGGTTGAGGGTAGGGGAGGGATTTGTTGTTGTGTAGGGTTGGAGATGGAAGATGAGATTCTAAGTGGACGGAGATGGTGTTTGGAGGGGTTGTTTGGTTGTGAGGAGAATGGTAAAGTGGATCGGGAAAGGTGGTTGGGGGTCGGAGAAGGTTGTAGCTGTAGCTGTGACGGTGGAGGTGGTTGTTGTTGTGGTGGTAGCAATGGCGGTGGAAAGGGAAATTTAGGATAAGTTTTGGTTTTGGAGTTTTTCTTAAAATTGATATGAGACACTTGCAAATGCTTCTCAAAATCCCTTCTAATTGTGTATGAGGTTTTTGTTGGTGATAGTTGTTGATGATAATTATTGTAGTAGTATGAAGAATAGGATGGTGAATAATATGAATATGGGTTAGCATTAGGTGTATGTGGTGAATACCCATGATTTGGATACAAACTTGGTGATGATGAACCAACATGAGTGTAACAAGGTGTAAAAAGTTCCCATGGAAAAGATGGAAATGAAGATGTGGTAGGAGATGTAAAAGAGGGGTTTGTGGGATAGGTAGGAGGAATACTCCATGGATGATATGAAGGTGTATGATAAGGATAATCCATAGGAGGATTTGAGTACATGATGAAAGCACCAATTGTTAGGAAGCAAAATTGCTAACCCTAACAAGGTATGAAACAACTATGAATCTAAGAGAAAAACTAAGAAAAATAGAGATAAAGATAAATTGGATTTTCTTGATTGATTCTCAAATAACACATTACACTTTAATATATAGGACTCTAAATGCATAATAGCCATACATGTGGCATAATCTCAAAACCTTAAGAGCATTCTAGAAATATTAAAATACTAAATAATATATTAAAACTACTAAATAAAATATCTAATATCACTCTCTATCATAATAAGTTGAACGGTGTTCACTTCTTGTTAATATATATTACATTTCACTAGAGGAATAAGCTTGTCTGGGAATCAATATCTGGAACTGATTCTTCCTGGTGCTTGTTTAAACTCCTAGTCTTCGAACTAGGGACTTCATCGGTAAGGTTTTGTTCCTTTTGGCTTTCAGTTTAATCTTGATTTATTCTATGCATTTTAGAATCTCGTTAGTCATTGTCGTTTACCTATGGGTGACTGGATTGAGATTGGGAAGAAGAAACAGTTTTCTCCAAAGGCTAACAGCAATTCAATATGGAAAGCTAAGGGTGGGAAATGTAGTATCAAAAATCAAGATTCAATAACCAGCTTTTTCTTCACGAAATTCCTAGATTCATTCGAGGCTCGTGATATGTTCAACGTCTTTAAAGAGCATGGTCTGGTGGAGGAAGTTTTTATTCCTTCGAGAAGAGATAAAAAGGGAAAACGATTTGGTTTTGCTAGGTTTAGGGAAGTAGAAAACTCAAGATTATTGGGGATAAAGTTAGACAATATTTTCATCTCAGGGAAGAAAATATATGCTAATTTACCTCGTTTCCAAAGGGTTACTAAGCCGGCTATAGCAGGAGGCAACAAGCATATTGTTAGGGACATCCCTGTCTGTGGGAGAGAGAGACCACTCTATGGTGATAGGTGATGGCAACAAGGAAAAAAGTATTCATCATATGCTCATGTGGCAGGTGTCGGTACCACGACGAAAGCAAGAACATAAAATGGAACTTGGAGGGGAATCTAATGTAAAGCATTTGGATAACCATTCCCAAGCTAATGATGGAAAAAACCCACATTTGCTCACCTGCAAATAAATGTGGATGATAAAGATTTAACTAGATTTGTGAATTCCTTCGTTGGGATAGTCAATCAAAATGGTTCTAGTTACAATGTTCAAGATGCATTGTACTCTAAAGGCTATTTTCGGATTAAGGCAAACCCAATGGGAGCTAATATGTGCCTTCTTGAGGACCTAGATAATGGTGAAATTGTGGCTATGGTTGAGGAAGACAGATCTTGGGTAACCAAATGGTTCTCTGAAATTCATCCATGGTCTCCTAATGATGTGGATAATGAGAGACTCACGTGGTTACATTGTTATGGGCTTCCCTGTCATGCATGGCGTCCTGAATTATTTAAGTTGATTTCAAGCAAAGTTGGTGAATTCGTTCGTTGTGACAAACAAACGGAGGATTTAGAGATGTTTGATGTAGCTAGATTCTTAGTAAAAACCAAATATTCTTTGTGTTTGAACGAGACCTTCAATTTCGGGGTGAATAAAAACATCTATAGAATTAAACTTATGGAGGACTTTCATGGGCCGAAGAAATTCGTTGGGGAAGATCGAGAGGAGGTGGTGAGCGAGTCAGATAAAGATGAGGTGATCTTAATAGTGGAGACAACGGTGGGGATAGTGGAGGTGATTGGGATACCTCAGAAGATGGTGATGATGGTGAAACATCACAAGGTAAATAAGAGTGGACAGATAATGGTAGTCACAAGGAACCCGAGTCTACGACTGATGAAAAGGAAAAGTCGGCTGGGAATGAGGAGAGAAGTTATGTGGTAGGTAAACAAACGGATGTTGGGACAGTAGAGGGTGCAGTAAAAAGTATAGTTTCCAAAAATGTGTCATTTGGCGTGGGAGATACTGACAAAGAAAACATCATTGTGTGTGGAGGTAATCCAAAGATATTAATGGTGATTGACTTTCCTGAAGCTTTGGGGAATGTATCACATACATGTAGGGGGAGTAAGGATAACAAAGGTTCTGGAAGTGGGACCCTCATGAATTTGAATAGTGGGCTTGCAAAAATGGGTCGGATATCTTCAAGTGGTGGTCCAGAACCTCTACTCCTTGGTGAAACTGGGCTGGAGGTTGAAATGTTTTGTACTAAGCCCGAGAGGAAACAATCTCTTAAAGATATCTATGCAAACTTGCAAATCCTATTCTCTCCTTCTTACTTCGCAGCTGACTTAGTCTGATATCCTAATTCCCTTAGTTTCTTCCTCAGACAAACCTAAATCCCAAAGTGTTGTTGTAGAAGACTCTACTTCTAGGTTCTCAGGAGGTATCATTTTATGTTGTGATTCGATTAGTGATTGTGATGTTACCCAAAGCAATTCACGTATTAGGAGAAGTTTTGAAGACATTCCTAATAAAGTGTGGCAAGCTATTAAGAACATGGGGATTGATGGCATTGAAGGTGATGACTTCTTCGTAGGGGTAATTAAGAAGATGGAGGAAACATATAGGCAGCTATTTGAAGCTCAAAGGGTGTCAGCAAGCAAATCTAAATGAATTGTGTAACATATAATGTCATAGGGTGTGGAGGCAACTTGAAATGTAGAAATATTAGAAACCTGATTGCTAAAGGTGCCACAGATGTTTGTTTCCTACAAGAATAAAAATGCAAGCTTATGTCTGACGAAATTGCTCATAGTATTTGGGGAAGTAATGATGTTCAGTGGTCTGCTACAAATTCAGTGGGAAATTCAGGGGGGATTTTAACATTTTGGAGGAAGGACTTCTTTGAACCGGTTTCATGCTATAGAGGGACTGGATTTCTATGTGTAAATACAATTTGGAGTAACAAGTCTGTTTACTTTGTCAACATTTATTCTTCTTGTATTTTGATTGAGAAGAGGAGGCTTTGGGCTGAGTTGCTTGAGCTGAAGTCTAATCTCCCCCAGGAAGATTGGGTTGTTGGGGGAGATTTTAATGCTATTAAGAATAGGGAGGAAAGGCTTGGAAGAGGGATTGAGAATAAGGCTGAGATGGAGCAATTCAACGACTTTATTATAGCAATGGAGATTATTGACCTTCCTTTAACTGGTAATAAGTTTATTTACTGTAATCTTAGTGGTTCTTGTATGAGTAGATTATATAGGTTTATTATTTCTCCAGATTTGGCAAATAATTGGAATACCATTGATCAATCTGTAAGGGTGAGGGATATTTCTGACCATCGACCAGTGTGGCTTAAGGGAAGGAATATAAACTAGGGGCCTAAGCCTTTCAAGGGTTTTAATTCTTGGTTTGAACATCCGAATTTCTCGGATTTTGTCAAACAAGAATGGGATTCTTTTAGTGTCAAGGGGAGTGCTGCCCATATACTTAACATGAAGTTTCAGCTACTTCGGGATATACTTTGTTGGTGGAATGTTAACGTTTTTGGATGGCTGCATTTACAAATTGATAGTTATACTGATAAAATTAACAAAGTGGAATATGACTTGGCTAATCCTGATGTTGTTGTTTCTATGGAGGACCTCAAAACTAGGGGTATTGCTCAGAAAAATTTGTGGGATACATTGCAATTGAAGGAGAGTTTTATCCACCAAAAATCTTGAGTGAAGCGGATTCAAAGTGGTGACCTCAATTCCAAATATTTCCACTGCATGCTTAAGCATAAGTTAAGGAGGAATGCAATTACTTCTGTCAGAAAAGGGGATGAGATTGTAGAGGATGCGAATTTGGTTAAATCAACTATAAAGGATCACTTTGAAGGTATGTTTTTTAAAGGTCAAGAAGCTCGTCCATAAATTTGTCTTGGAGGTTTGGCTAGGCTTACTAGTGAGCAAAGTCAATTGTTGGAAAGCAGTTTTGAAGAGGAGGAAATCTGGGATGCAGTTAAAAGTTGTACTTTTGGCCGAAGTCCTAGACCGGACGGTTTTAACATTGGTTTTTTCCAAATATGTTGGGTGGTGATTCGAGAAGACTTTATTAGGTGTATACAAGAATATTACGTCACTGCAAGACTGCCTAAAGCGATGACATCCTTCTTCCTTGCATTGATTCCTAAACTTGACAATCCTTTAGCACTTGATGAGTATAGTCCAATATGCTTAAAAGGTTGCGTATACAAAGTGATTTCAAAACTTCTGGAAACCAGGCTTAGAAATGTTATAGGGAAACTTATATCGAAGACACAAATGACATTCATACCGGGTAGGCAGTTGTTAGATGGTGTGGTTGTATTGAATGGAATTATTGACTTAGAAAAAAAGAGAAAACAAAGTTGCGTTTTGTTAAAGGTGGATTTCTCAAAGGCATACGATTGTGTTTATTTTTCATTTTTGAGGCAAATGTTATCTTCAATGGGATTTGGTTCGCGTTGGTTAAAATGGATGGATGGAGGTGTGTTCACAAGTTATATGTCGGTACTTGTTAACGGTAGTCCAACGGGAGATTTCAGGGTGCATTGTGGAATGAGACAGGGAAATCCATTGTCTCCCTTTCTATTTTCTATTATTGTGGAAGGTTTTGCTACCCTGGTGCACAGGGCTTCTAGTTTAGGACTGCTGCAGGGTTTTCAAGTAAATAATGAAGTTAGTTACAATATCCTACAGTTTTTTGATGATACTGTCATTTTGAGCAATGGTGAGTGGTCTAATCTTTGGGCTTTCAAGTTTATTCTCAAGGGCTTTGAGTTGGTTTCAGGGATGAAAGTAAACATTTGTAAAAGTTGCTTGTACGGGATTAATGTGGAGGATAACTTCATGAAAGTGGCATAACAGTTCCTCGCTTGCAGGATTGGGCATATTCCGTTTAAATTCTTGGGTTTAAGGATTGGAGATAAACACCGGAGAATCTCTTATTGGAATCCGATCATAGATTGTTTCAAATGAAGGTTATCTCATTAGAAGGGAAGAATGCTTTCAATCGGAGGTAGCGTAACCTTGATAAATTCAGTGATGACTAACTTGCCTATTTATTGTTTTTCGTTCTTTAAGGCGCCTCATAAGGTTTTGAAAGTACTAATATCTATTCAAAGAAATTTTCTATGGCACGGATTCGAGGAAAATAAGCGTATGTCGTGGATCAGTTGGGAAAACGTATGTAGATCAAAGGCGGATGGAGGACTGAGCGTGAAGGACTTAAATTTGTTCAACATAGCATTAATGTCAAAATGATTATGGCGGTTTTTAACTGAACCAGAAGCATTATGGAGTGCTATTCTGCGCGAGAAATATGGCGAATATCCAAAGTTTATCATTTCAAGGGAGGATTATGTTCCAAAATCTATCGATTCGCAATGGTGGAAGGATATCATGAGAATTAATGTGAATACAAATGATGTTTCTTTTGGTGATTTTGTATCTTTCAGGTTGGGGAGTGGTTATTCAATTCTGTTTTAGACGACGTGTTGGATCAAAAACACGACTTTGAAGGTGATGTTCCCGAACCTGTATGCTGCAACTGAAGTAAAAAATTCCATCCTGGCAGGCCTGGGTGAGTGGGAGGAGAATTGCTGGCATTGGAAACTAGTTTTTCCTTACTGTTGCCGAAAATTTTGCCCATCAAGGATAGCCAAGACATGTTACTATGGCCTAAGGGGTATCTATTAAATCCTTCTATGCTGAATTACTTAAGGGGGCGGGTAGGAGAATGCACGATGAATTTAAGAAGGCTTCTCTTAATTGTTTGTGGGTTTCTTTTATTCCTTTTAAGACAAAAATGGTTGGTTGACGTCTATTGTTGGATAGATCACCCACGAGGGGAAATCTTTTTCACCGTCACATCTTATCAAATTCTCACGATACTGTCTTTGTTTTCTGTTTCGTTCACTTAGAGGACACAACACATCTCTTTCTCATCTGTCCTAAAATGTTAGTAGTTTGGCACAAAGTCTGTTCTTGGTTGGATATCTGTTTGGTAAATGAAACTATTATTTCAAAACATTTATTGGCTTGGTCTTCTAGTTTGAGAGGAAGATGTTCCACAAAGGTTGTTGTCAACTTGTGGGTGGTGGTTTACTGGAGTATTTGGTGGGCAAGAAATCAAATAATTTTCAACGACGGATTTTGTGATTTGGAGGCGATAGTTACGCGAATTAAATACTTCTTTTGGTAGTGGATTTTAATATTATCAAAGAGTAAAGTGACTTGTAATTTTTATCAATGATATTTATACCTCTAGATTTTTTGTAAGATTGGCTTAAATCTTAGAAACGGTTGGTTGTAAATTGAGTTGGGATACCCCTGTTAATATTATTTTTAGCTTATAAAAAAAAATTATAAAATTTATTATAAATTTTGATAGTTTTCGTGATTCAAATGTAATAAAAATTGATGTTTTTTTCTATAATGTGGAAATCATATCAAACAGGGAAAATAAAACTACTCATCTAAATATAAAAAAAAAATATAAGTGAAACTACACATCCAAATATTAAAAAACTAGAAATTTATAGATCATTATACTACTTATTTGCATTTCATAAATTTACAATATGTTTTAGGGTTAATACCCCTTTTGCCCCCTGCCATATGAGCGAAATCCCAAAAACAACCCTGTAAAAAAACACATATTTCATCCCTGTCATTTGTAGATTCCCTCGTTTTGTCCCCTGAGTAGATTCAGTCAACAAAATTGATGATGTGGCACTGCTTTGTTGGCTTTTTTATTTTTTATTTATTTATTTAATATGACGTGTCATGCTTTGATGAATTTTTATATTTTTATTTTAATTACACGCGTGACATTTTTATTAATATTTTATTGATTGTATGTTAAAATGTCAAAATATGGCAATTTAAAATTTTGTCACTCATGAGAATCAAACCCATAACTTGGAGTTGGCAAGGGGCGCCCTTCACCACTAGGCCATCTTGCTTGCTTTGTTATATTATCCTATTGAAAATTATATATTACATAAATTATTTATTAATATTAATATTAAAATGAATTATTAATATTGTAGTATTGTAGTACTAGTATGTAGTTTATTTAAACATTAAAAGCTGAATTTTATTTAAACTATTTAGTAATAGTATGTATTTTATTAAATACTGAAATTAAATATTTAAATATATTTACTTTCAATTTAGTTAAAATGTTAAAAAAATTAATTTATATTTACTTTCAATTAAATAATAAATATGCTAAATAAATAAATAGTTACAGTAAATTGTTAAAACGGTAAATAATAAATAAATAATTACTATTACTAAATTTATTAAAATATTTATGTTAATATTTACTGTAAATAATTTAACTAAATAATAATTTAATTTAATGTTATTATTTATTAGAAATTTCTTAAATAATAAACTAAATAATTTAATAACTTTCTTTTAATTAAAAACTAAAAAATAAACTATATTAATATTTAGTAAATATTTAGAATTTAGCTACAGTAAAATAATCAATTAAATTTAGCTACAGTAAATATTTAGTAAATATTTAGTAAATAATAATATAGCTACAGTAATATTTAGTAAATATTTAAATTTAACTAATAAATTTCTTAAATAATACGTTAATAACTATATTTATTAATAACTATATTTAACTATATTTATAAGTATTTAACTATAACTATATTTAACTACAAATATTTATGTCTTACTATATTTACAAATATTTTAACTATAATCATATTAATTAATTTCAGGTTATTATTAATTAATATTTATCTTATATTAAATTGAAATATTAAATATACAATATGTATAATATGTATATTTTAATATAGTTACAATATGTATAATATGTAAAAAAGAAAAAAATTATAGTTACAGTATAATATAGTATAATGTTTACAATATGTTATTTAACTATATTCTAATAACAGTTATAGTATATATAATATAGTTACAATATATTCTAATAATAATTGATCAAAATGAAAACAAATATGCAAATGTATAATATGTATGTTTAAAAGAAATTGAATTACAAGATAAAGCCTCTAGCCTAGTGGTAGGCGCTTAGTCTTTGAAATAAAGGGGGTGGGTTTAAATCCCACCTCCGTCAAATTGTTGTGTTCAACATATTTTCTAAATATAACACTAAAAGAAAAGTCCACGTGGCATTTCCACGTAATAATAAATTAAATAAAAAAACCAACAAAACAGCGCCACATCATCAATTTTGGGCCAAAACGAGGGAATCTACAAATGACATGGATGAAATCTGTGTTTTTTTTACAGGGTTGTTTTTGGGATTTCGCTAATATGGCAGGGGGCAAAAGGGGTATTAACCCTATGTTTTATTATGTATTAATTATTTATGTGGATGATGGATAAATCTATTAATTCATCTTAGAAATGACTTAAATATCAAAATTTCAAATTCCAAAAGTGAAATTTTAAAATTCTATGTTTGTTTGAAGTTTTGTTACCTAATTATAAAAAGGGTTAATACCCATTTTCACCCCTGCCATATAGGCGAGATTTGAAAAACCCCCCTAGAAAAAAAAAACTTGCATAAAATACCCTGACATTTCAAAATAATTTCATGGAAGACCTTTAACATACCACATCACCCAAAATGCTTATGTGTCATTACTTTTTCATCTTTTCTTTTAATTTTAATTGCCACATGGGTTAATGATGAGATGCAATGACCAAAATACCCCTAAGTGAAAAAACATAGATGAATGACCAAGGAACTGATGATGCACCAACTAATCAAACACCAAGCCCATTAATCAAACACCAAACCCTTGCTTTTAAGAAAACACAAGGATTGAGTCATGGTATACTGATAATCAACGCATCAGTAAGAGAGGGACATGATTCAAAACAAGATCCACAATGGGAAGCTCGGTCAACAATCATTTCAAAGTAAAACGAGAAACACGGTCAAGAGAACACAAGGAAATGGCCATGGAAGATCAAAATAGACTCGGTGTATATCGTCTCACGTCGCCTTTTCTGATTCCGCTTCGACCTTCGCCCTCTCACATCATGATGTCGCTCGTTTTGCGCTGACGTTCACGGATTTGATTCGTTCCAGGTTTGCTTGATTTGTTCTCTCTCGATTCGTTCACCTTCTCTTCATCTTATTCTCTTCTTCTCCTCATTATCTGTTTCTGGATTTTGATGTTTAGGTATGATGCGGGTTTTGATTTGGTGGTGATTTGGGTGTTCGATTAATTTACTCTTCTTCTTCTCACTTCAATTTCTGGTTTGGCTTTGCTTCATGATTGAAACGGAATTGGGGTTGTCCGATTTAAGAGGTTTGAGTTGTCTGGAATGAGAAGGTTGAGAGTGGGTTAAAGGATGAACAGAGTTTATGGTTTTGATTTGAGGATTTTTCAGGTTTTATGTGGTGATGGTTCTAAGATGATATGGAGGTTTTGATGTTACTTCGTCGGCTAGAAAACGGAGGGTTAAAGGTTGTTATTGATGTTGATGGTTGGTCATTGCGTCTCATCATTAACCCATGTGGCAATTAAAATTAAAAGAAAAGATGAAAAAGTAATGACACATAAGCATTTTGGGTGATGTGGCGTGTTAAAGGTCTTCCATGAAATTATTTTGAAATGTCAGAGTATTTTATGCAAGTTTTTTTTTCTAGGGGGGTTTTTCAAATTTCGCCTATATGGCAGGGGTGAAAATGGGTATTAGCCCATTTATCAAATACAATAAAATTTTAATAAAGTTTGTTTTATGCTATTGTAAAAATTATATATGAAACGAGAAAAATAAAACTATTGATTTAAATATTTAAAAAATAACGTTTTATCGACTATTTTAAAAGAATATATTAACAAGCACAAAACCAGGACAACTAGTTTGTTGTAGAAATTGTATGTTTTTGCCATTGGACGGTGTTATATAAAAATGAATCATTTCTATTTTTCTATATATTTTTTTTGTCATTGTGGAAAAAGTCAAATATATTATTCCTAAGCATTATGAATAGCCTACATTTTAAAGTAAGAAGCATCATGAGCTGATGAGTTTCAAAGTAAAAAAGGATGGTAAAATATTTGAACTATTCTTGGTAGGGGGTGAACAAGAACTGATACAACTAGAAATCCACTAGCTGTTGCAAATCAACGTTTTAAGAATATTTTAATGATTTTTTTAATATTAAAAAATAAAAAGGAAACATGTTAATGATAGAATCCAAGTGTTTGGAGTAAAGACACGCGTGGTTTGATAAAAGGTTGTGTTTGTTATTGAGGGAAAAGATTTAAAGGTCAAGACTATCAATCCAGGTTAGAGGAAATCTATGAACATTCATTCAAGATTCTTCTATAATGCTGAAATCATGTATATAATTTAAAATAATTATATTTAGAGCAAAATTTATTGGGGAGTTGTCTAATCATCTTAAGTTTCAATAGCTGCACTTCATTTTCTAGTATTATATGTTCCAAATTTTGACCTTATGTCATCAGTGAATTTGTTAGATTGAAGTTTGGACTTCTTTATTTGTCATGTATAACATCACTGGTAGATTTGTCGGGTGTTCTAATCTCTACTATATAGGAGTTAATAAGGCTTAGAAAGGCTTAGAAAGAGTCGGGTGTTCTAATCTCTACTATATGTCATGTATAGATTTGTCATGTATAACATCACTGGTGTATATGTAATGCCTCAGCATAAATTATCGATGAATTAAAACACTAATAAATTGTTATTGTAATTAATTAGGAGATTAGTAGTGCAATTATCCTACTACTTGGGATTTTTATCATTAATTGACAAATTAGTGAAAACGTTAATTTGGTCTTTTCACCCCTTGAATATAACAAGAAAGATTCAGCTTATATTTCATTCCAAAATCCTCACTTCTCTTGTTACCAAAAACCAGACTTTGAGAGAGGGAAACAAGGGAACACGTGAGAAGGAAAGGAAAAGTGGGAGCAAGACAAAACTTTCATCTCCCCCATTGCATGTGCAAGAATCCCTTATGTTCGTATAATATCATCACCATCTTCTTTTTCAATCGTCCAAAAACCTTTCTCCTTGTCTACTTAAATCTTAATCCATGGCGAGTCCTTAGTTAGGAACATGGGTGGTATAGAGGTTTTTAAGGATTCATGGTTAAGGGATGATTTTGTGATTAATGTTGAGAAATCATGTTGTTTGTATGATCATGTGCATGATTATGAATTTATGGTTTGATTTTATGTTGAAATTTGAAATTTGAATGCTCTGCTGACATGGCTAATTGATGTTATTTCTTGTGTTGATTTCGTGAATTGCTGCTAGAATTAGGCCCATAATGTTGTAATATTGTCGCATGCTTGATTCTTGCTTATCTTGACATGTTCAGAGCATGTATGTTTGTGAATTATGAATTTTTTGATTGGAAATTGTGTTATGTTCTGCTAAACCCGCTAAGCGACCAAAGGGTTTGCTATGCAAGCCTTCATGATTGGGAAGAACTGGATTATTGGCTTCCTCTCTTAGCAACAGATATGATCGCCCATCGAGGTCTCCCTTTGAGCTCTCTATCCGTGGCTAAGCGAGATTTCTATTTTTGGGAAAAAGTTCTATTATGTTTGGCCTTGCTTTCACCTCACTGGGTCATGGCTAAGAGAGCCTCTAAAAGCAGAAATTTTGTTTTCACTGATTAGGTTGCATCTTGAGTTCCATAACTCAGAACGGGACACAATAAGTTGCATTGGGAAGATAATGTTGAGGGTTATAACATAATGGAAGCTTTTAGTTATTTCCAATTAATTTCCCATTTTATCGTGCAACCCTACCTCATATTATCAGACGAGCGTTTATCTTTACGATGCAAATGGATGAATAGGCCTGAATTTATAGGCGTATACCATCTTAGGAATCCCTCGCAGTACTCGTGTTAAGCGCATAAGTTAATAGACATAGATTGAAGTAATGTAACGATGAACCTAACGTAGTGTTGATTGATTGAGTATATAATGTATGATAACTTGTGAGGATAAAACATAGATTGAGTATTTGCGTATCTACCTATGGTGAGGTGCCTCATTGGTGGACTAAATTCGTGAAGTAGTAAGGGATACTACTCTTGTTGGGTATGGTAGTACGAAACATAACCTGTAATTTACCGTAGTATAATTCCACCAATGTTCTCTTATTGTGGAGTAGGAATGATCGTAACGTCATATCTTTCGTCATGCTTTAAACTAAGTTCCAGTAAAGATAAGGAAGTTTTCATCAAGAGATATTCCTCAGTTCTCCTATAGGACTAGAAATCTCAGTATTTGGATTCCTTAGTTTTTCCTACAGGATAAGGAGCCACCATGTGGGTACTCGTCAATTTTCTTGCAGAATAAGGAATCCCCATAATTGGATTCCTCAGTTTTCACTCTTGCAGAATAAGGAATCATTTCTATTTTGCCATTGGACGGTGTTATATAAAAATGAATCCCCATATTTGGATTCCTCAGTTCTCAGTATTTAAAAAATATATTAACAAGCACAAAACCAGGACAACTAGTTTGTTGTAGAAATTGTATGTTTTTGCCATTGGACGGTGTTATATAAAAATGAATCATTTCTATTTTTCTATATATTTTTTTGGTTATTGTGGAAAAAGTCAAATATATTATTCCTACGCATTATGAATAGCCTACATTTTAAAGTAAGAAGCATCATGAGCTGATGAGTTTCAAAGTAAAAAAGGATGGTAAAATATTTGAACTATTCTTGGTAGGGGTTGAACAAGAACTGATACAACTAGAAATCCACTAGCTGTTGCAAATCAACCTTTCAAGACTTTGTTCAATGTGGTAAGTTCATTTCCTACAATTGGACCAAGTAAATATGTTTCCTTTAGTTGGGATATGTATGTGGTTATTTTTGTGTGACAAATTCAAAAAGTATGCCATTGGAATTCTGGCTTGAGGATGAGCTACTGAGCTCCAATGATGGAATTAAAGTGACATATACAATAGTATCAAAGAATATTATGAGAGTTTTGGAGTTGTTCAAGAGAATTCCACAAATATATATTTTTTAGATAGTTAGTTGAAGCATAAACTGCACTAATTTTAATGATTTTTTCAATGTTAGAAAATAAAAAGGAAGCATGTTGATGATAGGATCCAAGTGTCTGAACCAAAGACACACGTGATTTGATAAAAGGCTGTGTTTGTTATTGAGAGAAAAGATTTAAAGGTCAAGACTATCAATCCAGGTTAAAGGTAATCTATGAACGTTCATCCAAGATTCTGCTATAATGCTGAAATCATGTATATAATTTAAAATATTTAAAATGTTCCAACTTTTGACCTTATGTCATCAGTAAATTTGTTAGGTTGGAGTTTGGACTTCTTTTTTGGTGTCACCTTTTAGAAAATCTATTTAGGGGTAGATAAGGCTTGGAAAGAGTCAGGTGTTCTAACCTATACTATATGTCATGTATAGATCTGTCATGTATAGGTTTGTCATGAAAACATAATTGGTGTATATGTAATGCCTCGACACAAACTATCGATGAATTAACACAATAATAAATTGTTAGTGTAATCAATCGGGAGATTAGTAGTGCAATTACCCTACTAATTGGGATTTTTATCATTAATTGACCAATTAGTGAAAATGGTAATTTGGTCTTCTCACCCCTTGAATATAACAAGAAAGATTCATCATATATTTCATTCCAAAATCCTCACTTCTCTTGTTAACAAAAACCAGACTTTGAGATAGGGAAGCAAGGGAGCACGTGAGAATGAAAGGAAAAGTGGGAGCAAGCCAAAACTTTCATCTCCCCCATTGCATGTGCAATAATCCCTTATGTTCATCTGATATCATCACCATCTTCTTTTTCAATCGTCTAAAAACCTTTCTCCTCATCTACTTAAATCTTAATCCATGTTGAGTCCTTAGTTAGAAATATGGGTGGTATAGAGGTTCTTAAGGATTCATGATTAAGAGATGATTTTGTGATTAATGCTGAGAAATCATGTTGTTTGTATGATCATGTGCATGATTATGAATTTATGGTTTGATTTTATGTTGAAAATGGAAATTATAATGCTCTGATGACATGGCTAATTGATGTTATTCCTTGTGTTAATTTCATGAATTGCTGCTAGAATTAGGCCCATAATGTTGTAATATTGTCGCATGCTTGATTCTTGCTTATCTTGACAAGTTCATAGCATGTATGTTTGTGAATTATGAATTTTTGTACTGGAAATTATGTTATGTTATGCTAAATTCGCTAGGCGACCAAAGGGTTCGCTATGCAAGCCTTTATGATTGGGAAGAGCTGGAATATTGGCTTCCTCTCTTAGCAACAGATATGGTCGCCCATCGAGGTCTCCCTTTGAGCTCTCTATCCGTGGCTAAGCGAGACTGCTGTTTTGGGAAAAAGTTTAATTATGTTTGGCCTTTCTTTCACATCGTTGGATCATGGCTAAGAGAGCATGTGAAAGAAGAATTTTTGTTTTCACTGATCAGGTTGCATCTTTAGTTCCATAACTCGGAACGGGACACATTTAGTTGCATTAGGAAGATAATGTTGAGGGATATAACATAATTGAAGCTTTTTGTTCTTTCCAATTAACTCCCCATTTTATCTTCCAACCCCACATCAGATTATTAGACGAGCGTTTATCTTTACAATACAAATGGATGAATATGCCTGAATTTATAGGCGTATACCATCTTAGGAATCCCTCGCAGTACTCGTGTTAAGCGCATAAGTTAATAGACATAGATTGAAGTAATGTAATGATGAACTTAACCTAGTGTTGATTGATTGAGTATATAAAGTATGATAACTTGTGAGGATAAATCGTAGATTGAGTATTTGCGTATCTACCTATGGTGGGGTGTCCCATTGGTGGACTAAATTCGTGAAGTAGTAAGGGATACTACTCTTGTTGGGTATGGTAGTACGAAACATAACCTGTAATTTACCGTAGTATAATTCCACCAATGTTCTCTTATTGTGGAGTAGGAATGATCGTAACGTCATATCTTTCGTCATGCTTTAAAGTAAGTTCCAGTAAAGATAAGGAAGTTTTCATCAAGAGATATTCCTCAGTTCTCCTATAGGACTAGAAATCTCAGTATTTGGATTCCTTAGTTTTTCCTACAGGATAAGGAGCCACCATGTGGGTACTCGTCAATTTTCTTGCAGAATAAGGAATCCCCATAATTGGATTCCTCAGTTTTCACTCTTGCAGAATAAGGAATCATTTCTATTTTGCCATTGGACGGTGTTATATAAAAATGAATCCCCATATTTGGATTCCTCAGTTCTCAGTATTTAAAAAATATATTAACAAGCACAAAACCAGGACAACTAGTTTGTTGTAGAAATTGTATGTTTTTGCCATTGGACGGTGTTATATAAAAATGAATCATTTCTATTTTTCTATATATTTTTTTGGTTATTGTGGAAAAAGTCAAATATATTATTCCTACGCATTATGAATAGCCTACATTTTAAAGTAAGAAGCATCATGAGCTGATGAGTTTCAAAGTAAAAAAGGATGGTAAAATATTTGAACTATTCTTGGTAGGGGTTGAACAAGAACTGATACAACTAGAAATCCACTAGCTGTTGCAAATCAACCTTTCAAGACTTTGTTCAATGTGGTAAGTTCATTTCCTACAATTGGACCAAGTAAATATGTTTCCTTTAGTTGGGATATGTATGTGGTTATTTTTGTGTGACAAATTCAAAAAGTATGCCATTGGAATTCTGGCTTGAGGATGAGCTACTGAGCTCCAATGATGGAATTAAAGTGACATATACAATAGTATCAAAGAATATTATGAGAGTTTTGGAGTTGTTCAAGAGAATTCCACAAATATATATTTTTTAGATAGTTAGTTGAAGCATAAACTGCACTAATTTTAATGATTTTTTCAATGTTAGAAAATAAAAAGGAAGCATGTTGATGATAGGATCCAAGTGTCTGAACCAAAGACACGCGTGATTTGATAAAAGGCTGTGTTTGTTATTGAGAGAAAAGATTTAAAGGTCAAGACTATCAATCCAGGTTAAAGGTAATCTATGAACGTTCATCCAAGATTCTGCTATAATGCTGAAATCATGTATATAATTTAAAATATTTAAAATGTTCCAACTTTTGACCTTATGTCATCAGTAAATTTGTTAGGTTGGAGTTTGGACTTCTTTTTTGGTGTCACCTTTTAGAAAATCTATTTAGGGGTAGATAAGGCTTGGAAAGAGTCAGGTGTTCTAACCTATACTATATGTCATGTATAGATCTGTCATGTATAGGTTTGTCATGAAAACATAATTGGTGTATATGTAATGCCTCGACACAAACTATCGATGAATTAACACAATAATAAATTGTTAGTGTAATCAATCGGGAGATTAGTAGTGCAATTACCCTACTAATTGGGATTTTTATCATTAATTGACCAATTAGTGAAAATGGTAATTTGGTCTTCTCACCCCTTGAATATAACAAGAAAGATTCATCATATATTTCATTCCAAAATCCTCACTTCTCTTGTTAACAAAAACCAGACTTTGAGATAGGGAAGCAAGGGAGCACGTGAGAATGAAAGGAAAAGTGGGAGCAAGCCAAAACTTTCATCTCCCCCATTGCATGTGCAATAATCCCTTATGTTCATCTGATATCATCACCATCTTCTTTTTCAATCGTCTAAAAACCTTTCTCCTCATCTACTTAAATCTTAATCCATGTTGAGTCCTTAGTTAGAAATATGGGTGGTATAGAGGTTCTTAAGGATTCATGATTAAGAGATGATTTTGTGATTAATGCTGAGAAATCATGTTGTTTGTATGATCATGTGCATGATTATGAATTTATGGTTTGATTTTATGTTGAAAATGGAAATTATAATGCTCTGATGACATGGCTAATTGATGTTATTCCTTGTGTTAATTTCATGAATTGCTGCTAGAATTAGGCCCATAATGTTGTAATATTGTCGCATGCTTGATTCTTGCTTATCTTGACAAGTTCATAGCATGTATGTTTGTGAATTATGAATTTTTGTACTGGAAATTATGTTATGTTATGCTAAATTCGCTAGGCGACCAAAGGGTTCGCTATGCAAGCCTTTATGATTGGGAAGAACTGGAATATTGGCTTCCTCTCTTAGCAACAGATATGGTCGCCCATCGAGGTCTCCCTTTGAGCTCTCTATCCGTGGCTAAGCGAGACTGCTATTTTGGGAAAAAGTTTAATTATGTTTGGCCTTTCTTTCACCTCGTTGGATCATGGCTAAGAGAGCATGTGAAAGAAGAATTTTTGTTTTCACTGATCAGGTTGCATCTTTAGTTCCATAACTCGGAACGGGACACATTTAGTTGCATTAGGAAGATAATGTTGAGGGATATAACATAATTGAAGCTTTTTGTTCTTTCCAATTAACTCCCCATTTTATCTTCCAACCCCACATCAGATTATTAGACGAGCGTTTATCTTTACGATACAAATGGATGAATATGCCTGAATTTATAGGCGTATACCATCTTAGGAATCCCTCGCAGTACTCGTGTTAAGCGCATAAGTTAATAGACATAGATTGAAGTAATGTAATGATGAACTTAACCTAGTGTTGATTGATTGAGTATATAAAGTATGATAACTTGTGAGGATAAATCGTAGATTGAGTATTTGCGTATCTACCTATGGTGGGGTGTCCCATTGGTGGACTAAATTCGTGAAGTAGTAAGGGATACTACTCTTGTTGGGTATGGTAGTACGAAACATAACCTGTAATTTACCGTAGTATAATTCCACCAATGTTCTCTTATTGTGGAGTAGGAATGATCGTAACGTCATATCTTTCGTCATGCTTTAAAGTAAGTTCCAGTAAAGATAAGGAAGTTTTCATCAAGAGATATTCCTCAGTTCTCCTATAGGACTAGAAATCTCAGTATTTGGATTCCTTAGTTTTTCCTACAGGATAAGGAGCCACCATGTGGGTACTCGTCAATTTTCTTGCAGAATAAGGAATCCCCATAATTGGATTCCTCAGTTTTCACTCTTGCAGAATAAGGAATCATTTCTATTTTGCCATTGGACGGTGTTATATAAAAATGAATCCCCATATTTGGATTCCTCAGTTCTCAGTATTTAAAAAATATATTAACAAGCACAAAACCAGGACAACTAGTTTGTTGTAGAAATTGTATGTTTTTGCCATTGGACGGTGTTATATAAAAATGAATCATTTCTATTTTTCTATATATTTTTTTGGTTATTGTGGAAAAAGTCAAATATATTATTCCTACGCATTATGAATAGCCTACATTTTAAAGTAAGAAGCATCATGAGCTGATGAGTTTCAAAGTAAAAAAGGATGGTAAAATATTTGAACTATTCTTGGTAGGGGTTGAACAAGAACTGATACAACTAGAAATCCACTAGCTGTTGCAAATCAACCTTTCAAGACTTTGTTCAATGTGGTAAGTTCATTTCCTACAATTGGACCAAGTAAATATGTTTCCTTTAGTTGGGATATGTATGTGGTTATTTTTGTGTGACAAATTCAAAAAGTATGCCATTGGAATTCTGGCTTGAGGATGAGCTACTGAGCTCCAATGATGGAATTAAAGTGACATATACAATAGTATCAAAGAATATTATGAGAGTTTTGGAGTTGTTCAAGAGAATTCCACAAATATATATTTTTTAGATAGTTAGTTGAAGCATAAACTGCACTAATTTTAATGATTTTTTCAATGTTAGAAAATTAAAAGGAAGCATGTTGATGATAGGATCCAAGTGTCTGAACCAAAGACACGCGTGATTTGATAAAAGGCTGTGTTTGTTATTGAGAGAAAAGATTTAAAGGTCAAGACTATCAATCCAGGTTAAAGGTAATCTATGAACGTTCATCCAAGATTCTGCTATAATGCTGAAATCATGTATATAATTTAAAATATTTAAAATGTTCCAACTTTTGACCTTATGTCATCAGTAAATTTGTTAGGTTGGAGTTTGGACTTCTTTTTTGGTGTCACCTTTTAGAAAATCTATTTAGGGGTAGATAAGGCTTGGAAAGAGTCAGGTGTTCTAACCTATACTATATGTCATGTATAGATCTGTCATGTATAGGTTTGTCATGAAAACATAATTGGTGTATATGTAATGCCTCGACACAAACTATCGATGAATTAACACAATAATAAATTGTTAGTGTAATCAATCGGGAGATTAGTAGTGCAATTACCCTACTAATTGGGATTTTTATCATTAATTGACCAATTAGTGAAAATGGTAATTTGGTCTTCTCACCCCTTGAATATAACAAGAAAGATTCATCATATATTTCATTCCAAAATCCTCACTTCTCTTGTTAACAAAAACCAGACTTTGAGATAGGGAAGCAAGGGAGCACGTGAGAATGAAAGGAAAAGTGGGAGCAAGCCAAAACTTTCATCTCCCCCATTGCATGTGCAATAATCCCTTATGTTCATCTGATATCATCACCATCTTCTTTTTCAATCGTCTAAAAACCTTTCTCCTCATCTACTTAAATCTTAATCCATGTTGAGTCCTTAGTTAGAAATATGGGTGGTATAGAGGTTCTTAAGGATTCATGATTAAGAGATGATTTTGTGATTAATGCTGAGAAATCATGTTGTTTGTATGATCATGTGCATGATTATGAATTTATGGTTTGATTTTATGTTGAAAATGGAAATTATAATGCTCTGATGACATGGCTAATTGATGTTATTCCTTGTGTTAATTTCATGAATTGCTGCTAGAATTAGGCCCATAATGTTGTAATATTGTCGCATGCTTGATTCTTGCTTATCTTGACAAGTTCATAGCATGTATGTTTGTGAATTATGAATTTTTGTACTGGAAATTATGTTATGTTATGCTAAATTCGCTAGGCGACCAAAGGGTTCGCTATGCAAGCCTTTATGATTGGGAAGAACTGGAATATTGGCTTCCTCTCTTAGCAACAGATATGGTCGCCCATCGAGGTCTCCCTTTGAGCTCTCTATCCGTGGCTAAGCGAGACTGCTATTTTGGGAAAAAGTTTAATTATGTTTGGCCTTTCTTTCACCTCGTTGGATCATGGCTAAGAGAGCATGTGAAAGAAGAATTTTTGTTTTCACTGATCAGGTTGCATCTTTAGTTCCATAACTCGGAACAGGACACATTTAGTTGCATTAGGAAGATAATGTTGAGGGATATAACATAATTGAAGCTTTTTGTTCTTTCCAATTAACTCCCCATTTTATCTTCCAACCCCACATCAGATTATTAGACGAGCGTTTATCTTTACGATACAAATGGATGAATATGCCTGAATTTATAGGCGTATACCATCTTAGGAATCCCTCGCAGTACTCGTGTTAAGCGCATAAGTTAATAGACATAGATTGAAGTAATGTAATGATGAACTTAACCTAGTGTTGATTGATTGAGTATATAAAGTATGATAACTTGTGAGGATAAATCGTAGATTGAGTATTTGCGTATCTACCTATGGTGGGGTGTCCCATTGGTGGACTAAATTCGTGAAGTAGTAAGGGATACTACTCTTGTTGGGTATGGTAGTACGAAACATAACCTGTAATTTACCGTAGTATAATTCCACCAATGTTCTCTTATTGTGGAGTAGGAATGATCGTAACGTCATATCTTTCGTCATGCTTTAAAGTAAGTTCCAGTAAAGATAAGGAAGTTTTCATCAAGAGATATTCCTCAGTTCTCCTATAGGACTAGAAATCTCAGTATTTGGATTCCTTAGTTTTTCCTACAGGATAAGGAGCCACCATGTGGGTACTCGTCAATTTTCTTGCAGAATAAGGAATCCCCATAATTGGATTCCTCAGTTTTCACTCTTGCAGAATAAGGAATCATTTCTATTTTGCCATTGGACGGTGTTATATAAAAATGAATCCCCATATTTGGATTCCTCAGTTCTCAGTATTTAAAAAATATATTAACAAGCACAAAACCAGGACAACTAGTTTGTTGTAGAAATTGTATGTTTTTGCCATTGGACGGTGTTATATAAAAATGAATCATTTCTATTTTTCTATATATTTTTTTGGTTATTGTGGAAAAAGTCAAATATATTATTCCTACGCATTATGAATAGCCTACATTTTAAAGTAAGAAGCATCATGAGCTGATGAGTTTCAAAGTAAAAAAGGATGGTAAAATATTTGAACTATTCTTGGTAGGGGTTGAACAAGAACTGATACAACTAGAAATCCACTAGCTGTTGCAAATCAACCTTTCAAGACTTTGTTCAATGTGGTAAGTTCATTTCCTACAATTGGACCAAGTAAATATGTTTCCTTTAGTTGGGATATGTATGTGGTTATTTTTGTGTGACAAATTCAAAAAGTATGCCATTGGAATTCTGGCTTGAGGATGAGCTACTGAGCTCCAATGATGGAATTAAAGTGACATATACAATAGTATCAAAGAATATTATGAGAGTTTTGGAGTTGTTCAAGAGAATTCCACAAATATATATTTTTTAGATAGTTAGTTGAAGCATAAACTGTACTAATTTTAATGATTTTTTCAATGTTAGAAAATAAAAAGGAAGCATGTTGATGATAGGATCCAAGTGTCTGAACCAAAGACACGCGTGATTTGATAAAAGGCTGTGTTTGTTATTGAGAGAAAAGATTTAAAGGTCAAGACTATCAATCCAGGTTAAAGGTAATCTATGAACGTTCATCCAAGATTCTGCTATAATGCTGAAATCATGTATATAATTTAAAATATTTAAAATGTTCCAACTTTTGACCTTATGTCATCAGTAAATTTGTTAGGTTGGAGTTTGGACTTCTTTTTTGGTGTCACCTTTTAGAAAATCTATTTAGGGGTAGATAAGGCTTGGAAAGAGTCAGGTGTTCTAACCTATACTATATGTCATGTATAGATCTGTCATGTATAGGTTTGTCATGAAAACATAATTGGTGTATATGTAATGCCTCGACACAAACTATCGATGAATTAACACAATAATAAATTGTTAGTGTAATCAATCGGGAGATTAGTAGTGCAATTACCCTACTAATTGGGATTTTTATCATTAATTGACCAATTAGTGAAAATGGTAATTTGGTCTTCTCACCCCTTGAATATAACAAGAAAGATTCATCATATATTTCATTCCAAAATCCTCACTTCTCTTGTTAACAAAAACCAGACTTTGAGATAGGGAAGCAAGGGAGCACGTGAGAATGAAAGGAAAAGTGGGAGCAAGCCAAAACTTTCATCTCCCCCATTGCATGTGCAATAATCCCTTATGTTCATCTGATATCATCACCATCTTCTTTTTCAATCGTCTAAAAACCTTTCTCCTCATCTACTTAAATCTTAATCCATGTTGAGTCCTTAGTTAGAAATATGGGTGGTATAGAGGTTCTTAAGGATTCATGATTAAGAGATGATTTTGTGATTAATGCTGAGAAATCATGTTGTTTGTATGATCATGTGCATGATTATGAATTTATGGTTTGATTTTATGTTGAAAATGGAAATTATAATGCTCTGATGACATGGCTAATTGATGTTATTCCTTGTGTTAATTTCATGAATTGCTGCTAGAATTAGGCCCATAATGTTGTAATATTGTCGCATGCTTGATTCTTGCTTATCTTGACAAGTTCATAGCATGTATGTTTGTGAATTATGAATTTTTGTACTGGAAATTATGTTATGTTATGCTAAATTCGCTAGGCGACCAAAGGGTTCGCTATGCAAGCCTTTATGATTGGGAAGAACTGGAATATTGGCTTCCTCTCTTAGCAACAGATATGGTCGCCCATCGAGGTCTCCCTTTGAGCTCTCTATCCGTGGCTAAGCGAGACTGCTATTTTGGGAAAAAGTTTAATTATGTTTGGCCTTTCTTTCACCTCGTTGGATCATGGCTAAGAGAGCATGTGAAAGAAGAATTTTTGTTTTCACTGATCAGGTTGCATCTTTAGTTCCATAACTCGGAACGGGACACATTTAGTTGCATTAGGAAGATAATGTTGAGGGATATAACATAATTGAAGCTTTTTGTTCTTTCCAATTAACTCCCCATTTTATCTTCCAACCCCACATCAGATTATTAGACGAGCGTTTATCTTTACGATACAAATGGATGAATATGCCTGAATTTATAGGCGTATACCATCTTAGGAATCCCTCGCAGTACTCGTGTTAAGCGCATAAGTTAATAGACATAGATTGAAGTAATGTAATGATGAACTTAACCTAGTGTTGATTGATTGAGTATATAAAGTATGATAACTTGTGAGGATAAATCGTAGATTGAGTATTTGCGTATCTACCTATGGTGGGGTGTCCCATTGGTGGACTAAATTCGTGAAGTAGTAAGGGATACTACTCTTGTTGGGTATGGTAGTACGAAACATAACCTGTAATTTACCGTAGTATAATTCCACCAATGTTCTCTTATTGTGGAGTAGGAATGATCGTAACGTCATATCTTTCGTCATGCTTTAAAGTAAGTTCCAGTAAAGATAAGGAAGTTTTCATCAAGAGATATTCCTCAGTTCTCCTATAGGACTAGAAATCTCAGTATTTGGATTCCTTAGTTTTTCCTACAGGATAAGGAGCCACCATGTGGGTACTCGTCAATTTTCTTGCAGAATAAGGAATCCCCATAATTGGATTCCTCAGTTTTCACTCTTGCAGAATAAGGAATCATTTCTATTTTGCCATTGGACGGTGTTATATAAAAATGAATCCCCATATTTGGATTCCTCAGTTCTCAGTATTTAAAAAATATATTAACAAGCACAAAACCAGGACAACTAGTTTGTTGTAGAAATTGTATGTTTTTGCCATTGGACGGTGTTATATAAAAATGAATCATTTCTATTTTTCTATATATTTTTTTGGTTATTGTGGAAAAAGTCAAATATATTATTCCTACGCATTATGAATAGCCTACATTTTAAAGTAAGAAGCATCATGAGCTGATGAGTTTCAAAGTAAAAAAGGATGGTAAAATATTTGAACTATTCTTGGTAGGGGTTGAACAAGAACTGATACAACTAGAAATCCACTAGCTGTTGCAAATCAACCTTTCAAGACTTTGTTCAATGTGGTAAGTTTATTTCCTACAATTGGACCAAGTAAATATGTTTCCTTTAGTTGGGATATGTATGTGGTTATTTTTGTGTGACAAATTCAAAAAGTATGCCATTGGAATTCTGGCTTGAGGATGAGCTACTGAGCTCCAATGATGGAATTAAAGTGACATATACAATAGTATCAAAGAATATTATGAGAGTTTTGGAGTTGTTCAAGAGAATTCCACAAATATATATTTTTTAGATAGTTAGTTGAAGCATAAACTGCACTAATTTTAATGATTTTTTCAATGTTAGAAAATTAAAAGGAAGCATGTTGATGATAGGATCCAAGTGTCTGAACCAAAGACACGCGTGATTTGATAAAAGGCTGTGTTTGTTATTGAGAGAAAAGATTTAAAGGTCAAGACTATCAATCCAGGTTAAAGGTAATCTATGAACGTTCATCCAAGATTCTGCTATAATGCGGAAATCATGTATATAATTTAAAATATTTAAAATGTTCCAACTTTTGACTTATGTCATCAGTAAATTTGTTAGGTTGGAGTTTGGACTTCTTTTTTGGTGTCACCTTTTAGAAAATCTATTTAGGGGTAGATAAGGCTTGGAAAGAGTCAGGTGTTCTAACCTATACTATATGTCATGTATAGATCTGTCATGTATAGGTTTGTCATGAAAACATAATTGGTGTATATGTAATGCCTCGACACAAACTATCGATGAATTAACACAATAATAAATTGTTAGTGTAATCAATCGGGAGATTAGTAGTGCAATTACCCTACTAATTGGGATTTTTATCATTAATTGACCAATTAGTGAAAATGGTAATTTGGTCTTCTCACCCCTTGAATATAACAAGAAAGATTCATCATATATTTTATTCCAAAATCCTCACTTCTCTTGTTAACAAAAACCAGACTTTGAGATAGGGAAGCAAGGGAGCACGTGAGAATGAAAGGAAAAGTGGGAGCAAGCCAAAACTTTCATCTCCCCCATTGCATGTGCAATAATCCCTTATGTTCATCTGATATCATCACCATCTTCTTTTTCAATCGTCTAAAAACCTTTCTCCTCATCTACTTAAATCTTAATCCATGTTGAGTCCTTAGTTAGAAATATGGGTGGTATAGAGGTTCTTAAGGATTCATGATTAAGAGATGATTTTGTGATTAATGCTGAGAAATCATGTTGTTTGTATGATCATGTGCATGATTATGAATTTATGGTTTGATTTTATGTTGAAAATGGAAATTATAATGCTCTGATGACATGGCTAATTGATGTTATTCCTTGTGTTAATTTCATGAATTGCTGCTAGAATTAGGCCCATAATGTTGTAATATTGTCGCATGCTTGATTCTTGCTTATCTTGACAAGTTCATAGCATGTATGTTTGTGAATTATGAATTTTTGTACTGGAAATTATGTTATGTTATGCTAAATTCGCTAGGCGACCAAAGGGTTCGCTATGCAAGCCTTTATGATTGGGAAGAACTGGAATATTGGCTTCCTCTCTTAGCAACAGATATGGTCGCCCATCGAGGTCTCCCTTTGAGCTCTCTATCCGTGGCTAAGCGAGACTGCTATTTTGGGAAAAAGTTTAATTATGTTTGGCCTTTCTTTCACCTCGTTGGATCATGGCTAAGAGAGCATGTGAAAGAAGAATTTTTGTTTTCACTGATCAGGTTGCATCTTTAGTTCCATAACTCGGAACAGGACACATTTAGTTGCATTAGGAAGATAATGTTGAGGGATATAACATAATTGAAGCTTTTTGTTCTTTCCAATTAACTCCCCATTTTATCTTCCAACCCCACATCAGATTATTAGACGAGCGTTTATCTTTACGATACAAATGGATGAATATGCCTGAATTTATAGGCGTATACCATCTTAGGAATCCCTCGCAGTACTCGTGTTAAGCGCATAAGTTAATAGACATAGATTGAAGTAATGTAATGATGAACTTAACCTAGTGTTGATTGATTGAGTATATAAAGTATGATAACTTGTGAGGATAAATCGTAGATTGAGTATTTGCGTATCTACCTATGGTGGGGTGTCCCATTGGTGGACTAAATTCGTGAAGTAGTAAGGGATACTACTCTTGTTGGGTATGGTAGTACGAAACATAACCTGTAATTTACCGTAGTATAATTCCACCAATGTTCTCTTATTGTGGAGTAGGAATGATCGTAACGTCATATCTTTCGTCATGCTTTAAAGTAAGTTCCAGTAAAGATAAGGAAGTTTTCATCAAGAGATATTCCTCAGTTCTCCTATAGGACTAGAAATCTCAGTATTTGGATTCCTTAGTTTTTCCTACAGGATAAGGAGCCACCATGTGGGTACTCGTCAATTTTCTTGCAGAATAAGGAATCCCCATAATTGGATTCCTCAGTTTTCACTCTTGCAGAATAAGGAATCATTTCTATTTTGCCATTGGACGGTGTTATATAAAAATGAATCCCCATATTTGGATTCCTCAGTTCTCAGTATTTAAAAAATATATTAACAAGCACAAAACCAGGACAACTAGTTTGTTGTAGAAATTGTATGTTTTTGCCATTGGACGGTGTTATATAAAAATGAATCATTTCTATTTTTCTATATATTTTTTTGGTTATTGTGGAAAAAGTCAAATATATTATTCCTACGCATTATGAATAGCCTACATTTTAAAGTAAGAAGCATCATGAGCTGATGAGTTTCAAAGTAAAAAAGGATGGTAAAATATTTGAACTATTCTTGGTAGGGGTTGAACAAGAACTGATACAACTAGAAATCCACTAGCTGTTGCAAATCAACCTTTCAAGACTTTGTTCAATGTGGTAAGTTCATTTCCTACAATTGGACCAAGTAAATATGTTTCCTTTAGTTGGGATATGTATGTGGTTATTTTTGTGTGACAAATTCAAAAAGTATGCCATTGGAATTCTGGCTTGAGGATGAGCTACTGAGCTCCAATGATGGAATTAAAGTGACATATACAATAGTATCAAAGAATATTATGAGAGTTTTGGAGTTGTTCAAGAGAATTCCACAAATATATATTTTTTAGATAGTTAGTTGAAGCATAAACTGCACTAATTTTAATGATTTTTTCAATGTTAGAAAATAAAAAGGAAGCATGTTGATGATAGGATCCAAGTGTCTGAACCAAAGACACGCGTGATTTGATAAAAGGCTGTGTTTGTTATTGAGAGAAAAGATTTAAAGGTCAAGACTATCAATCCAGGTTAAAGGTAATCTATGAACGTTCATCCAAGATTCTGCTATAATGCTGAAATCATGTATATAATTTAAAATATTTAAAATGTTCCAACTTTTGACCTTATGTCATCAGTAAATTTGTTAGGTTGGAGTTTGGACTTCTTTTTTGGTGTCACCTTTTAGAAAATCTATTTAGGGGTAGATAAGGCTTGGAAAGAGTCAGGTGTTCTAACCTATACTATATGTCATGTATAGATCTGTCATGTATAGGTTTGTCATGAAAACATAATTGGTGTATATGTAATGCCTCGACACAAACTATCGATGAATTAACACAATAATAAATTGTTAGTGTAATCAATCGGGAGATTAGTAGTGCAATTACCCTACTAATTGGGATTTTTATCATTAATTGACCAATTAGTGAAAATGGTAATTTGGTCTTCTCACCCCTTGAATATAACAAGAAAGATTCATCATATATTTCATTCCAAAATCCTCACTTCTCTTGTTAACAAAAACCAGACTTTGAGATAGGGAAGCAAGGGAGCACGTGAGAATGAAAGGAAAAGTGGGAGCAAGCCAAAACTTTCATCTCCCCCATTGCATGTGCAATAATCCCTTATGTTCATCTGATATCATCACCATCTTCTTTTTCAATCGTCTAAAAACCTTTCTCCTCATCTACTTAAATCTTAATCCATGTTGAGTCCTTAGTTAGAAATATGGGTGGTATAGAGGTTCTTAAGGATTCATGATTAAGAGATGATTTTGTGATTAATGCTGAGAAATCATGTTGTTTGTATGATCATGTGCATGATTATGAATTTATGGTTTGATTTTATGTTGAAAATGGAAATTATAATGCTCTGATGACATGGCTAATTGATGTTATTCCTTGTGTTAATTTCATGAATTGCTGCTAGAATTAGGCCCATAATGTTGTAATATTGTCGCATGCTTGATTCTTGCTTATCTTGACAAGTTCATAGCATGTATGTTTGTGAATTATGAATTTTTGTACTGGAAATTATGTTATGTTATGCTAAATTCGCTAGGCGACCAAAGGGTTCGCTATGCAAGCCTTTATGATTGGGAAGAACTGGAATATTGGCTTCCTCTCTTAGCAACAGATATGGTCGCCCATCGAGGTCTCCCTTTGAGCTCTCTATCCGTGGCTAAGCGAGACTGCTATTTTGGGAAAAATTTTAATTATGTTTGGCCTTTCTTTCACCTCGTTGGATCATGGCTAAGAGAGCATGTGAAAGAAGAATTTTTGTTTTCACTGATCAGGTTGCATCTTTAGTTCCATAACTCGGAACGGGACACATTTAGTTGCATTAGGAAGATAATGTTGAGGGATATAACATAATTGAAGCTTTTTGTTCTTTCCAATTAACTCCCCATTTTATCTTCCAACCCCACATCAGATTATTAGACGAGCGTTTATCTTTACGATACAAATGGATGAATATGCCTGAATTTATAGGCGTATACCATCTTAGGAATCCCTCGCAGTACTCGTGTTAAGCGCATAAGTTAATAGACATAGATTGAAGTAATGTAATGATGAACTTAACCTAGTGTTGATTGATTGAGTATATAAAGTATGATAACTTGTGAGGATAAATCGTAGATTGAGTATTTGCGTATCTACCTATGGTGGGGTGTCCCATTGGTGGACTAAATTCGTGAAGTAGTAAGGGATACTACTCTTGTTGGGTATGGTAGTACGAAACATAACCTGTAATTTACCGTAGTATAATTCCACCAATGTTCTCTTATTGTGGAGTAGGAATGATCGTAACGTCATATCTTTCGTCATGCTTTAAAGTAAGTTCCAGTAAAGATAAGGAAGTTTTCATCAAGAGATATTCCTCAGTTCTCCTATAGGACTAGAAATCTCAGTATTTGGATTCCTTAGTTTTTCCTACAGGATAAGGAGCCACCATGTGGGTACTCGTCAATTTTCTTGCAGAATAAGGAATCCCCATAATTGGATTCCTCAGTTTTCACTCTTGCAGAATAAGGAATCATTTCTATTTTGCCATTGGACGGTGTTATATAAAAATGAATCCCCATATTTGGATTCCTCAGTTCTCAGTATTTAAAAAATATATTAACAAGCACAAAACCAGGACAACTAGTTTGTTGTAGAAATTGTATGTTTTTGCCATTGGACGGTGTTATATAAAAATGAATCATTTCTATTTTTCTATATATTTTTTTGGTTATTGTGGAAAAAGTCAAATATATTATTCCTACGCATTATGAATAGCCTACATTTTAAAGTAAGAAGCATCATGAGCTGATGAGTTTCAAAGTAAAAAAGGATGGTAAAATATTTGAACTATTCTTGGTAGGGGTTGAACAAGAACTGATACAACTAGAAATCCACTAGCTGTTGCAAATCAACCTTTCAAGACTTTGTTCAATGTGGTAAGTTCATTTCCTACAATTGGACCAAGTAAATATGTTTCCTTTAGTTGGGATATGTATGTGGTTATTTTTGTGTGACAAATTCAAAAAGTATGCCATTGGAATTCTGGCTTGAGGATGAGCTACTGAGCTCCAATGATGGAATTAAAGTGACATATACAATAGTATCAAAGAATATTATGAGAGTTTTGGAGTTGTTCAAGAGAATTCCACAAATATATATTTTTTAGATAGTTAGTTGAAGCATAAACTGCACTAATTTTAATGATTTTTTCAATGTTAGAAAATAAAAAGGAAGCATGTTGATGATAGGATCCAAGTGTCTGAACCAAAGACACGCGTGATTTGATAAAAGGCTGTGTTTGTTATTGAGAGAAAAGATTTAAAGGTCAAGACTATCAATCCAGGTTAAAGGTAATCTATGAACGTTCATCCAAGATTCTGCTATAATGCTGAAATCATGTATATAATTTAAAATATTTAAAATGTTCCAACTTTTGACCTTATGTCATCAGTAAATTTGTTAGGTTGGAGTTTGGACTTCTTTTTTGGTGTCACCTTTTAGAAAATCTATTTAGGGGTAGATAAGGCTTGGAAAGAGTCAGGTGTTCTAACCTATACTATATGTCATGTATAGATCTGTCATGTATAGGTTTGTCATGAAAACATAATTGGTGTATATGTAATGCCTCGACACAAACTATCGATGAATTAACACAATAATAAATTGTTAGTGTAATCAATCGGGAGATTAGTAGTGCAATTACCCTACTAATTGGGATTTTTATCATTAATTGACCAATTAGTGAAAATGGTAATTTGGTCTTCTCACCCCTTGAATATAACAAGAAAGATTCATCATATATTTCATTCCAAAATCCTCACTTCTCTTGTTAACAAAAACCAGACTTTGAGATAGGGAAGCAAGGGAGCACGTGAGAATGAAAGGAAAAGTGGGAGCAAGCCAAAACTTTCATCTCCCCCATTGCATGTGCAATAATCCCTTATGTTCATCTGATATCATCACCATCTTCTTTTTCAATCGTCTAAAAACCTTTCTCCTCATCTACTTAAATCTTAATCCATGTTGAGTCCTTAGTTAGAAATATGGGTGGTATAGAGGTTCTTAAGGATTCATGATTAAGAGATGATTTTGTGATTAATGCTGAGAAATCATGTTGTTTGTATGATCATGTGCATGATTATGAATTTATGGTTTGATTTTATGTTGAAAATGGAAATTATAATGCTCTGATGACATGGCTAATTGATGTTATTCCTTGTGTTAATTTCATGAATTGCTGCTAGAATTAGGCCCATAATGTTGTAATATTGTCGCATGCTTGATTCTTGCTTATCTTGACAAGTTCATAGCATGTATGTTTGTGAATTATGAATTTTTGTACTGGAAATTATGTTATGTTATGCTAAATTCGCTAGGCGACCAAAGGGTTCGCTATGCAAGCCTTTATGATTGGGAAGAGCTGGAATATTGGCTTCCTCTCTTAGCAACAGATATGGTCGCCCATCGAGGTCTCCCTTTGAGCTCTCTATCCGTGGCTAAGCGAGACTGCTATTTTGGGAAAAAGTTTAATTATGTTTGGCCTTTCTTTCACCTCGTTGGATCATGGCTAAGAGAGCATGTGAAAGAAGAATTTTTGTTTTCACTGATCAGGTTGCATCTTTAGTTCCATAACTCGGAACGGGACACATTTAGTTGCATTAGGAAGATAATGTTGAGGGATATAACATAATTGAAGCTTTTTGTTCTTTCCAATTAACTCCCCATTTTATCTTCCAACCCCACATCAGATTATTAGACGAGCGTTTATCTTTACGATACAAATGGATGAATATGCCTGAATTTATAGGCGTATACCATCTTAGGAATCCCTCGCAGTACTCGTGTTAAGCGCATAAGTTAATAGACATAGATTGAAGTAATGTAATGATGGACTTAACCTAGTGTTGATTGATTGAGTATATAAAGTATGATAACTTGTGAGGATAAATCGTAGATTGAGTATTTGCGTATCTACCTATGGTGGGGTGTCCCATTGGTGGACTAAATTCGTGAAGTAGTAAGGGATACTACTCTTGTTGGGTATGGTAGTACGAAACATAACCTGTAATTTACCGTAGTATAATTCCACCAATGTTCTCTTATTGTGGAGTAGGAATGATCGTAACGTCATATCTTTCGTCATGCTTTAAAGTAAGTTCCAGTAAAGATAAGGAAGTTTTCATCAAGAGATATTCCTCAGTTCTCCTATAGGACTAGAAATCTCAGTATTTGGATTCCTTAGTTTTTCCTACAGGATAAGGAGCCACCATGTGGGTACTCGTCAATTTTCTTGTAGAATAAGGAATCCCCATAATTGGATTCCTCAGTTTTCACTCTTGCAGAATAAGGAATCATTTCTATTTTGCCATTGGACGGTGTTATATAAAAATGAATCCCCATATTTGGATTCCTCAGTTCTCAGTATTTAAAAAATATATTAACAAGCACAAAACCAGGACAACTAGTTTGTTGTAGAAATTGTATGTTTTTGCCATTGGACGGTGTTATATAAAAATGAATCATTTCTATTTTTCTATATATTTTTTTGGTTATTGTGGAAAAAGTCAAATATATTATTCCTACGCATTATGAATAGCCTACATTTTAAAGTAAGAAGCATCATGAGCTGATGAGTTTCAAAGTAAAAAAGGATGGTAAAATATTTGAACTATTCTTGGTAGGGGTTGAACAAGAACTGATACAACTAGAAATCCACTAGCTGTTGCAAATCAACCTTTCAAGACTTTGTTCAATGTGGTAAGTTCATTTCCTACAATTGGACCAAGTAAATATGTTTCCTTTAGTTGGGATATGTATGTGGTTATTTTTGTGTGACAAATTCAAAAAGTATGCCATTGGAATTCTGGCTTGAGGATGAGCTACTGAGCTCCAATGATGGAATTAAAGTGACATATACAATAGTATCAAAGAATATTATGAGAGTTTTGGAGTTGTTCAAGAGAATTCCACAAATATATATTTTTTAGATAGTTAGTTGAAGCATAAACTGCACTAATTTTAATGATTTTTTCAATGTTAGAAAATAAAAAGGAAGCATGTTGATGATAGGATCCAAGTGTCTGAACCAAAGACACGCGTGATTTGATAAAAGGCTGTGTTTGTTATTGAGAGAAAAGATTTAAAGGTCAAGACTATCAATCCAGGTTAAAGGTAATCTATGAACGTTCATCCAAGATTCTGCTATAATGCTGAAATCATGTATATAATTTAAAATATTTAAAATGTTCCAACTTTTGACCTTATGTCATCAGTAAATTTGTTAGGTTGGAGTTTGGACTTCTTTTTTGGTGTCACCTTTTAGAAAATCTATTTAGGGGTAGATAAGGCTTGGAAAGAGTCAGGTGTTCTAACCTATACTATATGTCATGTATAGATCTGTCATGTATAGGTTTGTCATGAAAACATAATTGGTGTATATGTAATGCCTCGACACAAACTATCGATGAATTAACACAATAATAAATTGTTAGTGTAATCAATCGGGAGATTAGTAGTTCAATTACCCTACTAATTGGGATTTTTATCATTAATTGACCAATTAGTGAAAATGGTAATTTGGTCTTCTCACCCCTTGAATATAACAAGAAAGATTCATCATATATTTCATTCCAAAATCCTCACTTCTCTTGTTAACAAAAACCAGACTTTGAGATAGGGAAGCAAGGGAGCACGTGAGAATGAAAGGAAAAGTGGGAGCAAGCCAAAACTTTCATCTCCCCCATTGCATGTGCAATAATCCCTTATGTTCATCTGATATCATCACCATCTTCTTTTTCAATCGTCTAAAAACCTTTCTCCTCATCTACTTAAATCTTAATCCATGTTGAGTCCTTAGTTAGAAATATGGGTGGTATAGAGGTTCTTAAGGATTCATGATTAAGAGATGATTTTGTGATTAATGCTGAGAAATCATGTTGTTTGTATGATCATGTGCATGATTATGAATTTATGGTTTGATTTTATGTTGAAAATGGAAATTATAATGCTCTGATGACATGGCTAATTGATGTTATTCCTTGTGTTAATTTCATGAATTGCTGCTAGAATTAGGCCCATAATGTTGTAATATTGTCGCATGCTTGATTCTTGCTTATCTTGACAAGTTCATAGCATGTATGTTTGTGAATTATGAATTTTTGTACTGGAAATTATGTTATGTTATGCTAAATTCGCTAGGAGACCAAAGGGTTCGCTATGCAAGCCTTTATGATTGGGAAGAACTGGAATATTGGCTTCCTCTCTTAGCAACAGATATGGTCGCCCATCGAGGTCTCCCTTTGAGCTCTCTATCCGTGGCTAAGCGAGACTGCTATTTTGGGAAAAAGTTTAATTATGTTTGGCCTTTCTTTCACCTCGTTGGATCATGGCTAAGAGAGCATGTGAAAGAAGAATTTTTGTTTTCACTGATCAGGTTGCATCTTTAGTTCCATAACTCGGAACGGGACACATTTAGTTGCATTAGGAAGATAATGTTGAGGGATATAACATAATTGAAGCTTTTTGTTCTTTCCAATTAACTCCCCATTTTATCTTCCAACCCCACATCAGATTATTAGACGAGCGTTTATCTTTACGATACAAATGGATGAATATGCCTGAATTTATAGGCGTATACCATCTTAGGAATCCCTCGCAGTACTCGTGTTAAGCGCATAAGTTAATAGACATAGATTAAAGTAATGTAATGATGAACTTAACCTAGTGTTGATTGATTGAGTATATAAAGTATGATAACTTGTGAGGATAAATCGTAGATTGAGTATTTGCGTATCTACCTATGGTGGGGTGTCCCATTGGTGGACTAAATTCGTGAAGTAGTAAGGGATACTACTCTTGTTGGGTATGGTAGTACGAAACATAACCTGTAATTTACCGTAGTATAATTCCACCAATGTTCTCTTATTGTGGAGTAGGAATGATCGTAACGTCATATCTTTCGTCATGCTTTAAAGTAAGTTCCAGTAAAGATAAGGAAGTTTTCATCAAGAGATATTCCTCAGTTCTCCTATAGGACTAGAAATCTCAGTATTTGGATTCCTTAGTTTTTCCTACAGGATAAGGAGCCACCATGTGGGTACTCGTCAATTTTCTTGTAGAATAAGGAATCCCCATAATTGGATTCCTCAGTTATCACTCTTGCAGAATAAGGAATCATTTCTATTTTGCCATTGGACGGTGTTATATAAAAATGAATCCCCATATTTGGATTCCTCAGTTCTCAGTATTTAAAAAATATATTAACAAGCACAAAACCAGGACAACTAGTTTGTTGTAGAAATTGTATGTTTTTGCCATTGGACGGTGTTATATAAAAATGAATCATTTCTATTTTTCTATATATTTTTTTGGTTATTGTGGAAAAAGTCAAATATATTATTCCTACGCATTATGAATAGCCTACATTTTAAAGTAAGAAGCATCATGAGCTGATGAGTTTCAAAGTAAAAAAGGATGGTAAAATATTTGAACTATTCTTGGTAGGGGTTGAACAAGAACTGATACAACTAGAAATCCACTAGCTGTTGCAAATCAACCTTTCAAGACTTTGTTCAATGTGGTAAGTTCATTTCCTACAATTGGACCAAGTAAATATGTTTCCTTTAGTTGGGATATGTATGTGGTTATTTTTGTGTGACAAATTCAAAAAGTATGCCATTGGAATTCTGGCTTGAGGATGAGCTACTGAGCTCCAATGATGGAATTAAAGTGACATATACAATAGTATCAAAGAATATTATGAGAGTTTTGGAGTTGTTCAAGAGAATTCCACAAATATATATTTTTTAGATAGTTAGTTGAAGCATAAACTGCACTAATTTTAATGATTTTTTCAATGTTAGAAAATAAAAAGGAAGCATGTTGATGATAGGATCCAAGTGTCTGAACCAAAGACACGCGTGATTTGATAAAAGGCTGTGTTTGTTATTGAGAGAAAAGATTTAAAGGTCAAGACTATCAATCCAGGTTAAAGGTAATCTATGAACGTTCATCCAAGATTCTGCTATAATGCTGAAATCATGTATATAATTTAAAATATTTAAAATGTTCCAACTTTTGACCTTATGTCATCAGTAAATTTGTTAGGTTGGAGTTTGGACTTCTTTTTTGGTGTCACCTTTTAGAAAATCTATTTAGGGGTAGATAAGGCTTGGAAAGAGTCAGGTGTTCTAACCTATACTATATGTCATGTATAGATCTGTCATGTATAGGTTTGTCATGAAAACATAATTGGTGTATATGTAATGCCTCGACACAAACTATCGATGAATTAACACAATAATAAATTGTTAGTGTAATCAATCGGGAGATTAGTAGTGCAATTACCCTACTAATTGGGATTTTTATCATTAATTGACCAATTAGTGAAAATGGTAATTTGGTCTTCTCACCCCTTGAATATAACAAGAAAGATTCATCATATATTTCATTCCAAAATCCTCACTTCTCTTGTTAACAAAAACCAGACTTTGAGATAGGGAAGCAAGGGAGCACGTGAGAATGAAAGGAAAAGTGGGAGCAAGCCAAAACTTTCATCTCCCCCATTGCATGTGCAATAATCCCTTATGTTCATCTGATATCATCACCATCTTCTTTTTCAATCGTCTAAAAACCTTTCTCCTCATCTACTTAAATCTTAATCCATGTTGAGTCCTTAGTTAGAAATATGGGTGGTATAGAGGTTCTTAAGGATTCATGATTAAGAGATGATTTTGTGATTAATGCTGAGAAATCATGTTGTTTGTATGATCATGTGCATGATTATGAATTTATGGTTTGATTTTATGTTGAAAATGGAAATTATAATGCTCTGATGACATGGCTAATTGATGTTATTCCTTGTGTTAATTTCATGAATTGCTGCTAGAATTAGGCCCATAATGTTGTAATATTGTCGCATGCTTGATTCTTGCTTATCTTGACAAGTTCATAGCATGTATGTTTGTGAATTATGAATTTTTGTACTGGAAATTATGTTATGTTATGCTAAATTCGCTAGGCGACCAAAGGGTTCGCTATGCAAGCCTTTATGATTGGGAAGAGCTGGAATATTGGCTTCCTCTCTTAGCAACAGATATGGTCGCCCATCGAGGTCTCCCTTTGAGCTCTCTATCCGTGGCTAAGCGAGACTGCTATTTTGGGAAAAAGTTTAATTATGTTTGGCCTTTCTTTCACCTCGTTGGATCATGGCTAAGAGAGCATGTGAAAGAAGAATTTTTGTTTTCACTGATCAGGTTGCATCTTTAGTTCCATAACTCGGAACGGGACACATTTAGTTGCATTAGGAAGATAATGTTGAGGGATATAACATAATTGAAGCTTTTTGTTCTTTCCAATTAACTCCCCATTTTATCTTCCAACCCCACATCAGATTATTAGACGAGCGTTTATCTTTACGATACAAATGGATGAATATGCCTGAATTTATAGGCGTATACCATCTTAGGAATCCCTCGCAGTACTCGTGTGAAGCGCATAAGTTAATAGACATAGATTGAAGTAATGTAATGATGAACTTAACCTAGTGTTGATTGATTGAGTATATAAAGTATGATAACTTGTGAGGATAAATCGTAGATTGAGTATTTGCGCATCTACCTATGGTGGGGTATCCCATTGGTGGACTAAATTCGTGAAGTAGTAAGGGATACTACTCTTGTTGGGTATAGTAGTACGAAACATAACCTGTAATTTACCGTAGTATAATTCCACCAATGTTCTCTTATTGTGGAGTAGGAATGATCGTAACGTCATATCTTTCGTCATGCTTTAAAGTAAGTTCCAGTAAAGATAAGGAAGTTTTCATCAAGAGATATTCCTCAGTTCTCCTATAGGACTAGAAATCTCAGTATTTGGATTCCTTAGTTTTTCCTACAGGATAAGGAGCCACCATGTGGGTACTCGTCAATTTTCTTGTAGAATAAGGAATCCCCATAATTGGATTCCTCAGTTTTCACTCTTGCAGAATAAGGAATCATTTCTATTTTGCCATTGGACGGTGTTATATAAAAATGAATCCCCATATTTGGATTCCTCAGTTCTCAGTATTTAAAAAATATATTAACAAGCACAAAACCAGGACAACTAGTTTGTTGTAGAAATTGTATGTTTTTGCCATTGGACGGTGTTATATAAAAATGAATCATTTCTATTTTTCTATATATTTTTTTGGTTATTGTGGAAAAAGTCAAATATATTATTCCTACGCATTATGAATAGCCTACATTTTAAAGTAAGAAGCATCATGAGCTGATGAGTTTCAAAGTAAAAAAGGATGGTAAAATATTTGAACTATTCTTGGTAGGGGTTGAACAAGAACTGATACAACTAGAAATCCACTAGCTGTTGCAAATCAACCTTTCAAGACTTTGTTCAATGTGGTAAGTTCATTTCCTACAATTGGACCAAGTAAATATGTTTCCTTTAGTTGGGATATGTATGTGGTTATTTTTGTGTGACAAATTCAAAAAGTATGCCATTGGAATTCTGGCTTGAGGATGAGCTACTGAGCTCCAATGATGGAATTAAAGTGACATATACAATAGTATCAAAGAATATTATGAGAGTTTTGGAGTTGTTCAAGAGAATTCCACAAATATATATTTTTTAGATAGTTAGTTGAAGCATAAACTGCACTAATTTTAATGAATTTTTCAATGTTAGAAAATAAAAAGGAAGCATGTTGATGATATGATCCAAGTGTCTGAATCAAAGACACGCGTGATTTGATAAAAGGCTGTGTTTGTTATTGAGAGAAAAGATTTAAAGGTCAAGACTATCAATCCAGGTTAAAGGTAATCTATGAACGTTCATCCAAGATTCTGCTATAATGCTGAAATCATGTATATAATTTAAAATATTTAAAATGTTCCAACTTTTGACCTTATGTCATCAGTAAATTTGTTAGGTTGGAGTTTGGACTTCTTTTTTGGTGTCACCTTTTAGAAAATCTATTTAGGGGTAGATAAGGCTTGGAAAGAGTCAGGTGTTCTAACCTATACTATATGTCATGTATAGATCTGTCATGTATAGGTTTGTCATGAAAACATAATTGGTGTATATGTAATGCCTTGACACAAACTATCGATGAATTAACACAATAATAAATTGTTAGTGTAATCAATCGGGAGATTAGTAGTGCAATTACCCTACTAATTGGGATTTTTATCATTAATTGACCAATTAGTGAAAATGGTAATTTGGTCTTCTCACCCCTTGAATATAACAAGAAAGATTCATCATATATTTCATTCCAAAATCCTCACTTCTCTTGTTAACAAAAACCAGACTTTGAGATAGGGAAGCAAGGGAGCACGTGAGAATGAAAGGAAAAGTGGGAGCAAGCCAAAACTTTCATCTCCCCCATTGCATGTGCAATAATCCCTTATGTTCATCTGATATCATCACCATCTTCTTTTTCAATCGTCTAAAAACCTTTCTCCTCATCTACTTAAATCTTAATCCATGTTGAGTCCTTAGTTAGAAATATGGGTGGTATAGAGGTTCTTAAGGATTCATGATTAAGAGATGATTTTGTGATTAATGCTGAGAAATCATGTTGTTTGTATGATCATGTGCATGATTATGAATTTATGGTTTGATTTTATGTTGAAAATGGAAATTATAATGCTCTGATGACATGGCTAATTGATGTTATTCCTTGTGTTAATTTCATGAATTGCTGCTAGAATTAGGCCCATAATGTTGTAATATTGTCGCATGCTTGATTCTTGCTTATCTTGACAAGTTCATAGCATGTATGTTTGTGAATTATGAATTTTTGTACTGGAAATTATGTTATGTTATGCTAAATTCGCTAGGCGACCAAAGGGTTCGCTATGCAAGCCTTTATGATTGGGAAGAGCTGGAATATTGGCTTCCTCTCTTAGCAACAGATATGGTCGCCCATCGAGGTCTCCCTTTGAGCTCTCTATCCGTGGCTAAGCGAGACTGCTGTTTTGGGAAAAAGTTTAATTATGTTTGGCCTTTCTTTCACATCGTTGGATCATGGCTAAGAGAGCATGTGAAAGAAGAATTTTTGTTTTCACTGATCAGGTTGCATCTTTAGTTCCATAACTCGGAACGGGACACATTTAGTTGCATTAGGAAGATAATGTTGAGGGATATAACATAATTGAAGCTTTTTGTTCTTTCCAATTAACTCCCCATTTTATCTTTCAACCCCACATCAGATTATTAGACGAGCGTTTATCTTTACGATACAAATGGATGAATATGCCTGAATTTATAGGCGTATACCATCTTAGGAATCCCTCGCAGTACTCGTGTTAAGCGCATAAGTTAATAGACATAGATTGAAGTAATGTAATGATGAACTTAACCTAGTGTTGATTGATTGAGTATATAAAGTATGATAACTTGTGAGGATAAATCGTAGATTGAGTATTTGCGCATCTACCTATGGTGGGGTATCCCATTGGTGGACTAAATTCGTGAAGTAGTAAGGGATACTACTCTTGTTGGGTATAGTAGTACGAAACATAACCTGTAATTTACCGTAGTATAATTCCACCAATGTTCTCTTATTGTGGAGTAGGAATGATCGTAACGTCATATCTTTCGTCATGCTTTAAAGTAAGTTCCAGTAAAGATAAGGAAGTTTTCATCAAGAGATATTCCTCAGTTCTCCTATAGGACTAGAAATCTCAGTATTTGGATTCCTTAGTTTTTCCTACAGGATAAGGAGCCACCATGTGGGTACTCGTCAATTTTCTTGTAGAATAAGGAATCCCCATAATTGGATTCCTCAGTTTTCACTCTTGCAGAATAAGGAATCATTTCTATTTTGCCATTGGACGGTGTTATATAAAAATGAATCCCCATATTTGGATTCCTCAGTTCTCAGTATTTAAAAAATATATTAACAAGCACAAAACCAGGACAACTAGTTTGTTGTAGAAATTGTATGTTTTTGCCATTGGACGGTGTTATATAAAAATGAATCATTTCTATTTTTCTATATATTTTTTTGGTTATTGTGGAAAAAGTCAAATATATTATTCCTACGCATTATGAATAGCCTACATTTTAAAGTAAGAAGCATCATGAGCTGATGAGTTTCAAAGTAAAAAAGGATGGTAAAATATTTGAACTATTCTTGGTAGGGGTTGAACAAGAACTGATACAACTAGAAATCCACTAGCTGTTGCAAATCAACCTTTCAAGACTTTGTTCAATGTGGTAAGTTCATTTCCTACAATTGGACCAAGTAAATATGTTTCCTTTAGTTGGGATATGTATGTGGTTATTTTTGTGTGACAAATTCAAAAAGTATGCCATTGGAATTCTGGCTTGAGGATGAGCTACTGAGCTCCAATGATGGAATTAAAGTGACATATACAATAGTATCAAAGAATATTATGAGAGTTTTGGAGTTGTTCAAGAGAATTCCACAAATATATATTTTTTAGATAGTTAGTTGAAGCATAAACTGCACTAATTTTAATGAATTTTTCAATGTTAGAAAATAAAAAGGAAGCATGTTGATGATATGATCCAAGTGTCTGAATCAAAGACACGCGTGATTTGATAAAAGGCTGTGTTTGTTATTGAGAGAAAAGATTTAAAGGTCAAGACTATCAATCCAGGTTAAAGGTAATCTATGAACGTTCATCCAAGATTCTGCTATAATGCTGAAATCATGTATATAATTTAAAATATTTAAAATGTTCCAACTTTTGACCTTATGTCATCAGTAAATTTGTTAGGTTGGAGTTTGGACTTCTTTTTTGGTGTCACCTTTTAGAAAATCTATTTAGGGGTAGATAAGGCTTGGAAAGAGTCAGGTGTTCTAACCTATACTATATGTCATGTATAGATCTGTCATGTATAGGTTTGTCATGAAAACATAATTGGTGTATATGTAATGCCTCGACACAAACTATCGATGAATTAACACAATAATAAATTGTTAGTGTAATCAATCGGGAGATTAGTAGTGCAATTACCCTACTAATTGGGATTTTTATCATTAATTGACCAATTAGTGAAAATGGTAATTTGGTCTTCTCACCCCTTGAATATAACAAGAAAGATTCATCATATATTTCATTCCAAAATCCTCACTTCTCTTGTTAACAAAAACCAGACTTTGAGATAGGGAAGCAAGGGAGCACGTGAGAATGAAAGGAAAAGTGGGAGCAAGCCAAAACTTTCATCTCCCCCATTGCATGTGCAATAATCCCTTATGTTCATCTGATATCATCACCATCTTCTTTTTCAATCGTCTAAAAACCTTTCTCCTCATCTACTTAAATCTTAATCCATGTTGAGTCCTTAGTTAGAAATATGGGTGGTATAGAGGTTCTTAAGGATTCATGATTAAGAGATGATTTTGTGATTAATGCTGAGAAATCATGTTGTTTGTATGATCATGTGCATGATTATGAATTTATGGTTTGATTTTATGTTTAAAATGGAAATTATAATGCTCTGATGACATGGCTAATTGATGTTATTCCTTGTGTTAATTTCATGAATTGCTGCTAGAATTAGGCCCATAATGTTGTAATATTGTCGCATGCTTGATTCTTGCTTATCTTGACAAGTTCATAGCATGTATGTTTGTGAATTATGAATTTTTGTACTGGAAATTATGTTATGTTATGCTAAATTCGCTAGGCGACCAAAGGGTTCGCTATGCAAGCCTTTATGATTGGGAAGAGCTGGAATATTGGCTTCCTCTCTTAGCAACAGATATGGTCGCCCATCGAGGTCTCCCTTTGAGCTCTCTATCCGTGGCTAAGCGAGACTGCTGTTTTGGGAAAAAGTTTAATTATGTTTGGCCTTTCTTTCACATCGTTGGATCATGGCTAAGAGAGCATGTGAAAGAAGAATTTTTGTTTTCACTGATCAGGTTGCATCTTTAGTTCCATAACTCGGAACGGGACACATTTAGTTGCATTAGGAAGATAATGTTGAGGGATATAACATAATTGAAGCTTTTTGTTCTTTCCAATTAACTCCCCATTTTATCTTTCAACCCCACATCAGATTATTAGACGAGCGTTTATCTTTACGATACAAATGGATGAATATGCCTGAATTTATAGGCGTATACCATCTTAGGAATCCCTCGCAGTACTCGTGTTAAGCGCATAAGTTAATAGACATAGATTGAAGTAATGTAATGATGAACTTAACCTAGTGTTGATTGATTGAGTATATAAAGTATGATAACTTGTGAGGATAAATCGTAGATTGAGTATTTGCGCATCTACCTATGGTGGGGTATCCCATTGGTGGACTAAATTCGTGAAGTAGTAAGGGATACTACTCTTGTTGGGTATAGTAGTACGAAACATAACCTGTAATTTACCGTAGTATAATTCCACCAATGTTCTCTTATTGTGGAGTAGGAATGATCGTAACGTCATATCTTTCGTCATGCTTTAAAGTAAGTTCCAGTAAAGATAAGGAAGTTTTCATCAAGAGATATTCCTCAGTTCTCCTATAGGACTAGAAATCTCAGTATTTGGATTCCTTAGTTTTTCCTACAGGATAAGGAGCCACCATGTGGGTACTCGTCAATTTTCTTGCAGAATAAGGAATCCCCATAATTGGATTCCTCAGTTTTCACTCCTGCAGAATAAGGAATCATTTCTATTTTACCATTGGACGGTGTTATATAAAAATGAATCCCCATATTTGGATTCCTCAGTTCTCAGTATTTAAAAAATATATTAACAAGCACAAAACCAGGACAACTAGTTTGTTGTAGAAATTGTATGTTTTTGCCATTGGAAGGTGTTATATAAAAATGAATCATTTCTATTTTTCTATATATTTTTTTGGTTATTGTGGAAAAAGTCAAATATATTATTCCTAAGCATTATGAATAGCCTACATTTTAAAGTAAGAAGCATCATGAGCTGATGAGTTTCAAAGTAAAAAAGGATGGTAAAATATTTGAACTATTCTTGGTAGGGGTTGAACAAGAACTGATACAACTAGAAATCCACTAGCTGTTGCAAATCAACCTTTCAAGACTTTGTTCAATGTGGTAAGTTCATTTCCTACAATTGGACCAAGTAAATATGTTTCCTTTAGTTGGGATATGTATGTGGTTATTTTTGTGTGACAAATTCAAAAAGTATGCCATTGGAATTCTGGCTTGAGGATGAGCTACTGAGCTCCAATGATGGAATTAAAGTGACATATACAATAGTATCAAAGAATATTATGAGAGTTTTTGAGTTGTTCAAGAGAATTCCACAAATATATATTTTTTAGATAATTAGTTGAAGCATAAACTGCACTAATTTTAATGAATTTTTCAATGTTAGAAAATAAAAAGGAAGCATGTTGATGATATGATCCAAGTGTCTGAATCAAAGACACGCGTGATTTGATAAAAGGCTGTGTTTGTTATTGAGAGAAAAGATTTAAAGGTCAAGACTATCAATCCAGGTTAAAGGTAATCTATGAACGTTCATCCAAGATTCTGCTATAATGCTGAAATCATGTATATAATTTAAAATATTTAAAATGTTCCAACTTTTGACCTTATGTCATCAGTAAATTTGTTAGGTTGGAGTTTGGACTTCTTTTTTGGTGTCACCTTTTAGAAAATCTATTTAGGGGTAGATAAGGCTTGGAAAGAGTCAGGTGTTCTAACCTATACTATATGTCATGTATAGATCTGTCATGTATAGGTTTGTCATGAAAACATAATTGGTGTATATGTAATGCCTCGACACAAACTATCGATGAATTAACACAATAATAAATTGTTAGTGTAATCAATCAGGAGATTAGTAGTGCAATTACCCTACTAATTGGGATTTTTATCATTAATTGACCAATTAGTGAAAATGGTAATTTGGTCTTCTCACCCCTTGAATATAACAAGAAAGATTCATCATATATTTCATTCCAAAATCCTCACTTCTCTTGTTAACAAAAACCAGACTTTGAGATAGGGAAGCAAGGGAGCACGTGAGAATGAAAGGAAAAGTGGGAGCAAGCCAAAACTTTCATCTCCCCCATTGCATGTGCAATAATCCCTTATGTTCATCTGATATCATCACCATCTTCTTTTTCAATCGTCTAAAAACCTTTCTCCTCATCTACTTAAATCTTAATCCATGTTGAGTCCTTAGTTAGAAATATGGGTGGTATAGAGGTTCTTAAGGATTCATGATTAAGAGATGATTTTGTGATTAATGCTGAGAAATCATGTTGTTTGTATGATCATGTGCATGATTATGAATTTATGGTTTGATTTTATGTTGAAAATGGAAATTATAATGCTCTGATGACATGGCTAATTGATGTTATTCCTTGTGTTGATTTCATGAATTGCTGCTAGAATTAGGCCCATAATGTTGTAATATTGTCGCATGCTTGATTCTTGCTTATCTTGACAAGTTCATAGCATGTATGTTTGTGAATTATGAATTTTTGTACTGGAAATTGTGTTATGTTATGCTAAATTCGCTAGGCGACCAAAGGGTTCGCTATGCAAGCCTTTATGATTGGGAAGAACTGGATTATTGGCTTCCTCTCTTAGCAACAAATATGGTCGCCCATCGAGGTCTCCCTTTGAGCTCTCTATCTGTGGCTAAGCGAGACTGCTGTTTTGGGAAAAAGTTTAATTATGTTTGGCCTTTCTTTCACCTCGTTGGGTCATGGCTAAGAGAGCATGTGAAAGAAGAATTTTTGTTTTCACTGATCAGGTTGCATCTTTAGTTCCATAACTCGGAACGGGACACATTTAGTTGCATTAGGAAGATAATGTTGAGGGATATAACATAATTGAGGCTTTTTGTTCTTTCCAATTAATTCCCCATTTTATCTTCCAACCCCACATCATATTATTAGACGAGCGTTTATCTTTACGATACAAATGGATGAATATGCCTGAATTTATAGGCGTATACCATCTTAGGAATCCCTCGCAGTACTCGTGTTAAGCACATAAGTTAATAGACATAGATTGAAGTAATGTAATGATGAACTTAACCTAGTGTTGATTGATTGAGTATATAAAGTATGATAACTTGTGAGGATAAATCATAGATTGAGTATTTGCGTATCTACCTATGGTGGGGTGTCCCATTGGTGGACTAAATTCGTGAAGTAGTAAGGGATACTACTCTTGTTGGGTATGGTAGTACGAAATAGAACTTATAATTTACCATAGTGTAATTCCACCAATGTTCTCTTACCGTGGAGTAGGAATGACCGTAACATCATATCTTTCATCATGCTTTAAAGTAAGGATAAAGAAGTTTTGATCAAAAGATATTCCTTAGTTCTCCTATAGGACTAGGAATCCCAGTATTTGGATTCCTTAGTTTTTCCTACAGGATAAGGAGCCATCATGTGGGTACTCGTCAATTCTCTTGCAGAATAAGGAATCCCCATATTAGGATTCCTCAATTTTCACTCCTGCAGAATAAGGAATCACCATGTTGATATTCTTGAGTTTTCCTTTTTAAGCAGCAAATATAAGTATCTATTATGATATGGTACATTGGTACTATCCATAGTCTCTATCGTTTTCCAGGCATAAAGACAAATATACCATACCTTCATGAGTGTTACGAAGCAGTATGAGCTTCATCAATATTCTCTTTATTAGTGTACGAGTTTGTAGTACATAATTTGTATAAGACCAGTATACCTTGTATAGCTGAGTGAATCCATAAGATAGGGGGCTTAAATGAGATTTAGTAATCTCACCCCAATGTTGTTGACTATTTTCAGGTAGCTCGAGGAAAGATAAATGAAAGGGTAAGATGACTTGAGTAGCTTGAAGATGTTTCAGTGGACGACCTTTCCGTTGTGTTTTGGCTTTTATTCATACTCTTTTGGGATTGTGTATTATTACTATCAGTTGGTGTATATTTTGGCCATGATGCATTCGACTTTTGAATCTTGTACTAATACTGGTCTAAATGTTGATACTTATGTATGAAATTTTAGTACCATATTTAGCACCACTACGTATTATTCTAGACATATATGTATGTGATATTATAGTTGGTATCTGAATATGTCGATTCTCGACATAGCCATGAAACATCATAAATTATGCATTCCCATCATTTCTCGCATCTATTATCTAAATAAATTTCAAAATATTCCTCTATACTCTAAACATTTTCTATTGATTTATCCTCAAAATACTTTTAAATATTCTCTATTAATTTCTCATTAATTTTGTCATATATATATATATATATATATATATATATATATATATATATATATATATATAAGGAAGGTGTATAAGTATAAACTCCTTTAGACAATATGGTATTCCTCAGTTATCCCACATTGACACACCTTTAGTATTATAACAACTCTAGCTCTATCACACTGAGAGTTTGCTAAACTATATAACAAACTAAAATTATGTAAACTAATATATGCAAAATTACAGGTCAAACACTCCCTATTTTAAGATGTCTAAAAGCCTTTCTCATTCACTTGGTGAGCAATCATTTGTACAACGACATTGACTTAGAGCCAAATTTTCCTCAAAAAATGAATTTTCCCTGTTTTCCAACCCTTCCATCTTGCCTCATATTCGTTTTGCGATCTTTCATTTCCTAAATAATGCTTTTTATTTCCATCCATCCATCTCTTCTTAGTTTCACTTATCGAGCTCAAATTTTCCTAACGAATATGGCTTGACTTGGCTTTTAGTTCTTTAGGTAAGGTACTTTTTCTGGCCCAACAATTTATCCTTTTGGCTTTATTCTTCCATATTTCTACCTACAATGATTATAAAAAAAGATACGAAACATGATCAATGCATATTTATCAAGACAACTCTTAATAAACATAAATTGAGGGTTTTCTGTGTTGCTTATATTCTAAGTAAGCTAATAAATGTATGGATATAATAGTATTAAATAGCTAAACTACACACTTGTCAATGACATTTTAATATATCCAAGGAGATTAGGAAAATTTCTAAACTCATTGGGTTTGTGTGACTGGTATATTGAGAGGAGCACAAATTAAGAAACACTTGGCTAGAAAATAGGAGGTGTTATTATGAATCTGGAACGTTTCTTCATATAAATCATTTTGTAATCTCTAGTAATGAATCTTTAAGTATGTTTAAATGGATATGTTCTTTCTCCCTAAGAGTATAGTAATTTGATCGAATATGATAAACATATTTTAGGTGATTTATCATCACCTTTATTTCTTCTTCTTGCTCACGTGGATTTGCTGACACTGTTAAAAGATTGATTATTTTTGTTTGAGGCTTTTTATTTTGGATTCTAATGTTCATTGTCCCATACATGAAAATTCTTAGTAAGTTGAAACGATTCACTTTTACAACAAAATGCCTATTAGGTTTAGTTTTTCTTCCTATCAAAAGTAAAATTAGCATGATAGTTATGTCGAGATAATTTCTTAGAATCATATTGATAAAAGAAGATAAAATGTAAATTATTAAGCTTTTATATTTATATGTAGCTTAAGAGATATTACAAAATATTTTAATTAACTAACTAACTTTAGCTAATCTTTTTAGTTATTAAGACAACCATTCTGATCAAACATGTTATTTCTCATTTTTTATTAAGGTTGTGCCAATGATTATATTAATACTTATTTTGACGAAAGTTATAATTATATTATGTATAATTTTACCTTTTATTTTAGATGATTGTTCAAGATAACATCTTAAAAGTTCTTCAACACAAGTATTTCCTTCAAATAACGTAATTGAAATTCCATCTTCCCTAATTCTTTCCGATTTTCCACACACAATAAACACCACCTTCTGCACTAGACCATTTTGACTAAAAATTATATTTTCTTTAATGTACGTAATTTGTATTATTCGCTCTCGAATGACATCTAAGATAGGTTCATCCTTATCCATCAGGGAGAGCATTTGAACATGTAAATAAAATTGTGTTAAATTTATAATGAATTCTAGGAAGGTATTACGAGTAGACATACATGTTAAAGATATATTTAAGTAAGATAGATAATTAAGTCATCTAAGTAATATATGTACAAATAAGTTTCACTTTTTGATTTATTTTTAGACTCTATATGCACCCATCCAAGTTCTTATAAATATTTGATTAGTATAGAAAAATTAAAAGCAACCATAACATAATGCTAAAAAATTAACATTCAATTATAATGATTAGAATTGACAAAATTATAAGAGTACATCTATATTTAAATATGTAAGTTCTTTGGCTACTTAAAAAATACATAATTTAAATTAAATATCTACAAATTATATTTTTTTTAAGGATGAAAAAACCATCCTCATGAAATCTAGAAATCAAAATTTTCTTTAAATTTAGTAAGAAATTATAGTCTAATAGTGTTAATAATGTTTGGAAGAAAAATACCTTAAAATCATATATAGTGGAAGTTTTTGTTCATTTTCGAGCAACCTTTAAGTACGTAGAGCATGTAGTACAATAAAGAATGTTAAACATTCTATATTGTCAAGAAATTACTAAATTCATTTTCTCTTTCGTATTTGTTATTCCAATGATTTTCACCATTGTCATATAACGTATTTGTAGTGTTCTTTCCTATTTTGTTTTCTATTATTGTCATTCTCAGTATGCTTCTTCACAAGTTAGAATTTATATATTTTCTTTGTGGTTTGAAAAATAGAAAAAACTTCAATATATGACACATACACTCTGAATGACTCAGCCTTTGTTAGTTGGATGTATGCTTTACTATTATTAAACACAAGAATTATAAATAGAAGATACATGTTGACTGGTCCACCCTTTATTAGTTGTAACAATACTTGATTATTATTATTATTAAACAAAAATTATAAAAAGGAGATACACATAATCAGAAACAAATCCAATCTTATTAATTTGATTCAACTAACACCAATTCTTTAATCACATTTTAACTAATAATAGGATGATTTAGTGTTTTTCTACCACATAAATATTGAATTTTTCTATGTCTCTGCACAATTGACAAATACAAATTCATACAAATAAATATTATATTATTAAAATATTTTTATGCTTTTGTATGTTTAGAAAAAGAAATTAAATTATTTTTCATCTTTTTAATATAATATAGTGAAATGCCTTTAAATAAAATATAATGAAATGTTCGTGGTTAAAATGAGAATGTAGGAGGTGTTGAAATATTAAATTAGATTTGATTTGATATGATTTGATTTGATTAGATTTAATATTTAAATATAATCCAAGTTGTGTTAGCCCAAGCCCAATTAGGGTTGTATATAAATAGACCTAGCTTGTATCATTATTTACACACAATTAAATAATAGAAATCCTTATTTTCCTTATTTCTCTCTTTCTCTCCTCACTAAAAATGCCTCACGCACTAACAAATTGGTATCCAGAGCTTCTGGTTATTGTTCTTGATCAAGTTTTCAAGAATTTCACGTCAGAGATCGTGTTTCTAGGGCAAGTTAATCAACCGCGGCGAAGATGACTGGTGATAAGAGCATTCCGAGTTCCCTTCCAATGCTTGACGGCAAGAATTGGATCCGATGGAAAAAACAGATGCAATCCTTATTTGGCTTCCATGAAACCCTAGAAGTGGTTAACGGTGGCGTTCCTGTTTTGGCTGAAAATGCAACCGAAGAACAGAAAAAAGCCCACAACGAAGTCAAGAAGAAAGATTGCAAGGCTGCTTATTGCATTCAGACGGCGGTCGATGCTGCTAACTTCGACAGAATCTCTCATGCTGAAACGGAGAAAGAGGCATGGGATATTCTGGTGAAGTATTATGAAGGAGGTGAGAAAGTCAAGGTTGTTAAGTTACAAACCTTGCGTCGACAATATGAGTTGTTGTCGATGGGAGAAGACGAAAAAGTTACAGAATATGTGTCGAAGGTTCAGAAACTCGTTCATCTCATGAAGGGTTGTGGCGAAACCATAACTGATAAGATGATAGTTGAGAAGGTAATGAGAACGTTGACCTCTCACTTTGATCACGTTATCGTAGCTATTCAAGAATCCAACAATCTTGAAACCCTAAAAGTGGAAGATTTGCTTGGTTCGTTGGAGGCGCATGAGATGAGAATTGTCGAAAGAAAGGGAGTTCAAGATTCGATACAAGCACTGCAGGCTCAGTCATGGAAAAGGAATGGTGGTTCCAACAAATCCAAAGGCAAATTCGACAAGACTCAAGGAAAGAAGTCTTGGCCGAACCCTCACAAGAATCAGGTCGAAGATAGAGATTCTGAATCCTCGAAAAGAGGAGGAGGAAACTATCGAAAGGACAAAGCAGATAAGAAAGGTATAGTGTGTTATAACTGTGAAAAGAGGGGTCATTTGGCCAAACATTGTTGGTACAGGAAAGACAATGGATCGGAAAAAGGCAAGGACGAAGGAGCGAAACTTGCACGCCAAGATTCAGATGATTCTGAAGGTGGTATGGTGGTTATGGCTGCAGTAGCAGATAACCATGTCGTATCTAAGATCTGGTTTCTCGACTCAGGTTGCTCAAATCATATTACTGGTCGAAAGGAGTGGTTAGTAGATTTTGAGAAGTCGAAGAAGAGCAAGATAAAACTTGCTGATAACAGTTCGTTGCAAGCAGAAGGCACTGGCAACATAGTCTTTCAACTGAGTAATGGAGCGAAAACTATGATCAGAGATGTGTTCTATGTACCTGGAATGAAGTGCAACCTGCTAAGTGTTGGACAACTGGTCGAAAAAGGCTTCTCTGTTGTCATGAAAGATGGAGTATTGAAATTGTTCGACACCCAGAACAATTTGGTCTTGAAATCTCCGTTGTCGAAGAACAGGACGTTTAAGACCATGATCAGTTCGACTGAAGTACAATGTCTAAAAACTGTTGTCGACCACAAGGATAGTTGGTTGTGGCATTTGAGGTTTGGACATTTGAACTTTCGATCACTCAACCAGCTGATTACTCAAGATATGGTATCTGGTATTCCAAGTCTTGAGATGCCTGACAAACTCTGTGAAGGATGTTTAGTCGGAAAGCAATCCAGAAATTCTTTCGTTTCGACTATGCCAATGAGATCATCCTGCATACTCGAAGTTGTACATTCAGATGTATGTGGTCCATTCGAAGAACATACCATTGGTGGAAACAGATATTTTGTTTCGTTTGTCGATGAGTTTAGTCGAAAGTTGTGGATCTATGTGATCAAGAGAAAGGATGAAGTATTTGAAATCTTTAAGAGATTCAAGATGCTTGTCGAAAATCAGAGTGAGAAGAGAATCAAGATTCTGCGAACAGATGGAGGTGGCGAATACACTTCGAAGATGTTTGAAAAATTCTGTGCAGAACATGGTGTTGATCATGAGGTAACTGCTCCTTATACTCCTCAGCATAATGGAATTGCTGAAAGAAGAAACAGAACCATAGTGGATATGGCGAGATGTATGCTCAAGCAGAAGAATTTGCCAAAATCTTTATGGGGTGAAGCTGTTTCGACTGCAGTTTATATCCTGAACAGGTGCCCTACCAAGAAATTGAAGAACAAGGTTCCTGAAGAAGTATGGAGTGGAAAACGACCATCAGTGAGTCATCTGAAGGTGTTTGGCTCTATGTGTTACAAGCATGTTCCTGATGCAAGAAGAAGGAAGCTTGATGACAAGAGTGAACCTATGATTCTGGTAGGATATCATAAGACTGGTGCATACAGGATATTTAATCCAATTAATGAGAAAATTGTGTTAAGTCGAGATATTGTGATTGATGAGAATTCTGCCTGGGATTGGAATTCTAGTAATTCAATTAACATGCCACTGATGAGCTATGATTTCGACGAAGAAAAAGAAGTTGAAGTCGAAGTTGAAGAAATTGCTGAGAATCAAGTCGAAGTCGAAGTAGAAGCAGTTGCTGACATTCCCGATACAGAGTATGTGGCTGAAACAAGCCAACGACCTCGACGAAATAGAGTTCCTCCAACAAGACTTCATGATTATGAAGTGACTGGTGATGATGAAGTCACACCAGATGGCGAATTAGTTCATTTTGCTTTACTTGCAGGTGCTGAACCAATCAACCATAACGAAGCTTTAAAAATTCAACAGTGGAAGTTAGCTATGGTCGAAGAGTTACAGGCAATCGAAAGAAACAATACATGGGAGTTAGTCGAATTGCCAGCACATACAAAAGCTATCAAAGTAAAGTGGGTGTTCAAGTTGAAACACAATGCTGATGGGTCGATAGCTAGACATGAAGCAAGATTAGTAGCTCGAGGGTTTCTTCAAAGAGAAGGACTTGACTACTCTGAAGTATTTGCTCCAGTAGCAAGACTGGAAACAGTTCGACTAGTGGTAGCATTGGCATGTAACCAAGGTTGGTCGACATTTCACTTAGATGTGAAGTCAGCATTTCTGAATGGTCAGTTAGACGAAGAGGTCTATGTCACACAACCTTTTGGGTTTGTGATTCAGAAGGAAGCGAGTAAAGTATATAAGTTGCACAAAGCGCTCTATGGTCTCAAGCAGGCACCTAAGGCATGGAACAAGAGGATCGACTCATACTTAGTCGAATTGGGATTTGTAAAATGCAAGTCTGAGTATGGTGTCTATGTTCAGGTTGTAGCACAAGATATAACAATCATCTGCTTATATGTCGATGACTTGTTAGTAACTGGAAATAGCTTTAAGAACTTGTCGAAGTTCAAAGAGCTGATGAAGAAGGAATTTGAAATGTCAGATCTGGGAAAATTGTCTTATTTCCTAGGCATGGAATTTCATATGTCGAAGCAAGGTATGGTGCTACATCAAAGGAAGTATGTCAAAGAGATACTCAAGAGATTCAGAATGGATGATTCGAATCCTGCATCCTCACCTGTCGAACCAAACTTGAAGTTGGAGAAGCATGGAGAGGAAGACAAAGTTGATGTAACTTTGTTCAAACAAATAGTTGGATCTCTGAGATATGTGTGCAATAGTAGACCTGATATAGGTTTCGCAGTCGGATTAGTGAGCAGATTCATGAGCGAACCAAGAGTGTCACACATGAAAGCTGCAAGAAGAATTCTAAGATACTTAAAAGGAACGACAGACTGTGGAATTATATTTCGACGAGAATCTGAAGGCAAAGGAGCAATAGTTAATTGTTTTTCAGATGCAGATTGGTGTGGAGATAAGGAAGATCGAAGAAGTACAACTGGCTATTTCTTTCAAGTATTTGGTGCCCCAATCTCATGGTGTTCGAAGAAGCAACCCGTGGTGGCATTGTCATCATGTGAAGCTGAATATATAGGAGGATCCTATGCTGCATGTCAAGCAATTTGGATCAGATCAGTACTTGAAGAAATGGAGGTCGAAGTGAAGAAACCTCTTGTGTTGCAAATCGACAACAAGTCAGCTATAAATCTGGCGAAGAATCCAGTTCTGCATGGAAGGAGTAAGCATATCGAAGCCAGATTTCACTTCTTAAGGGAAAAGGTAAATCGAGGTGAACTTGAAGTTAGGCACTGCTCAAGTGAAGCACAGTTGGCTGATATTTTCACCAAAGGATTGAAGATCGACAGATTCCTGAATTTGAGAAAGAAATTAGGAATAGTTCAGATCGACTATGACTAGCGTAGGTTCGACAACTTGGATTATGGGGGTGTGCTGAAATATTAAATTAGATTTGATTTGATATGATTTGATTTGATTTGATTAGATTTAATATTTAAATATAATCCAAGTTGTGTTAGCCCAAACCCAATTAGGGTTGTATATAAATAGACATAGCTTGTATCATTATTTACACACAATTAAATAATAGAAATCCTTATTTTCCTTATTTCTCTCTTTCTCTCCTCACTAAAAGTGCCTCACGCACTAACAGGAGGTTTTAGTCAAATACATAGATTTTGATATATTTCATAGAATTATAACAAATCTGGTAATTTTTTTAACATAAGAAGATATTTAGAGCCATTATATATCTTAAATTTTAAAGTGTGTTCAGTTTTTAGGTATAGAATTCTTTAATTTTTGTAATATTCAATTCTTTACTTAATAAAATTGATATCGTTAATTTTGTTTACAAAATATATAGACGAGATAGATCTTGAAAAATTCCCAAGGTGAGGGAAAATCTTTAAAATTTTAAAAAAATAGTTACAAAGATTTTTAAATACATATTATCTCCTAACGATATTCTCCCAATAACATGAATCAAGCACAAGTCTATGTTAAATTTGGAATGGAATTTTAACAATTGAATCTATTCATGATAAAAAATGATGCCATTTAATAATTTGCATTTATTTAGTTTATGTATAAATAATATTAAGAGATAAATATGTCCTAACCAGTCAAAATCTTTTAATCTGCTATCGTACACACTTTGCAATTAAAAAAACACATTACTATTAACATATAAACACAATTATTTTTGTAACAATAATATGGAATTTTTTAGTATAATGTTTTTCTTTAGGAGACTGATAATTATAGGGTACACGGAGGTGGCTAATATAAATTGAATATGTTGCTAATAGAAAAATATGTTCAAGTGGTAAAGAAATCTAAGCTTTCATCGTGGAAATATAAGCTTCTTTCCATCGGAGGCAGGATTACGCTGCTCAATTCAACGCTGAATAGTATCCCATTATACATGTTATCTTTTTATAAAGCTCCCGCTGCGGTGTTGAAGTCCATAATCTCCATTCAATCGAGATTCTTATGGTAAGGAGATAATTAACGACAAAAGGGAGATTTCTTGAGTTAGATGGAAAACCGTTTGCAAACCGAAAGAAGAAGACGGTATGCTGGAACGGGAGATCTCGACAACAACCCGCTTTTGAGGGATCTTTGGATGACCAATGCTCCATCTAAAATTTTTACCTTTGTGTGGCGAGTGTTTCTTGATAGGCTCCATTCGAAACTGGAGTTAGAAAATAGGGTAATCTTCAATTGTCCTATTGATTTAATGTGTGTTTCTTGTTTAGCCTTGAAAGAAGATCTTTATCATCTCCTTTTTTCTTGGCCCTTTGCTGTTAAAGTGTGGGAAGTAATTGAAGGTTGGCTAGAGTTGGAGCACATTGTGGAAGACTCAATCAAAAATCATGCAGAAAAATTCCTTGTCAAAATGAAAGGTAAAGCAATTAAAAGTAAGAAGGTGTTATTTTGGCTTGCAACCCGCCGGTGCTTGTGGCTCCGGAGAAACAATGTCATCTTCAATAACAATCCTGTAAATAGGGGTGTAGTAGAAACAACTTATTACATTAAACTTTTTTTAGTGGAATTGGATTGTAATAGGTTTGAAGAGTAGATCAGTTTTCTATTTCTATAATTGGTGGAGAAATCCCGTAGAATACCTCAAATTTCGATAATCTTGTATCTTGCTTGAGCACATTTTGTGCTCCCTTTCAATCAATTTGCTTATTGAAAAAAACATATTACTATTATAAGGACTGTAAAACACTCCATGCTATTATTCTAAGTGTCTAAAGTGTATTAATCAAATGAGATTAATAGTTAGGCACTAGAAACTAGAATGGTAGTATTGGAGATAGTGGCAAAATTGGAATTTTTAGAATTTTAGAGGGTAGTTTGGTGTTTTCCCAAGAAAGTATTTTACTAACTTCACAACTTTCCCTCATTTTCTTATTTCCTTGACAAAAATCAGAATTTGAATGAAGTAAGAAAAAGAAAAAAAAAAGGTTCGCCTGAAAAGCAAAAGAAGATAAGAAAGGAAACTTGGCAAGCGCCTAAGCCTTGGAAAACCATCAAGATCAGCTCCAACCTTAATCAAATTCAAAATCTAGGTTCTTTAAGGTGGGGTTCTATAGATTAGATGGATTCCATAAATTTTTTTAGGGATTATGCATGTGGGGAAATTTGGGTTTTTGTAGGGTGTTCTTTATTTTTATGAAATGCATGCTTGTTGTTTCAAATCCATGTTAATTGCAATTGGTTTTATGTATATCATTGAAATTTTCTATGTTATAACATGCGGGGTTGCTGTTTTTCATGGTTGAATGCATTAGAATAGGTTTGGAGTCGTACTTGGGAGTGGTCGACGTTTATGTAGAAGAAATGCAATTTGGACACAATGACGACTGTCATCCCTGATAACGGGCTGACAGTTGTAACACCCCCACTTTCCCAATTTACAAAAATATACAAATATTACAAATATAATCAGAGATTCCGTAAATAGTGGGATGTCACACCATAAAAACATAACCTGAAATTCTCTATTTACTTCATTCACTTCTTGTTTCTCAAAAATAAGTTAAAACGGCGGAATGAAATATCGAACCCCAAAATAACAAGGCCATTGGCCAACAAAAGCATGGTCCACATAATCTCGTGGTTCACCATGTTTTAAAGTGAGTAATGATACATAACACAATATACAAAATATACAACAAAAGATGGAATTCCCAATATCCCGTGTTACGTATCAGAGCGACTCCTAAGCCTCGATCAGGTAACACGTACTCCATGCACTACTCAAGTACCTGGGTTATCTGCACTTCCCAAGAAGCACAGACACAAGAAACAACAAAGGGGTGAGAACTACATTCAATAATTAACGGTGTAAAATACATGTTAAGGAGTAGTAATCAGGTAATCACACATAATATGCACACATTCACGACACACTTGTCACTTTCTGATTATAATCTAACAAAGACATAATAATGCAATGTGACTCAATGACACAATGCAAATGCAAGTGGTACCACACAACATGGTTCATTCAAATGAACCCGATTCATAAAAGAATCCGGATAAATCACATACACTCCCACTAAGCAATGATTTATCTCCATACAACTCCACATTGGAGTCCGAACAAATCACATACACTTCCACTGAGCAATGATTTGTCTCCATACAACTCCACATTGGAGTCCGGACAATACTAGGCACCCATCATGGATTCCCACCTAGCTGTCTCCACCAGACACATCATGAAATGCATGACACAAATTATACATAAAACACACGTATAATAAAAATTATACAGCTTCACTATCCTCAGGATCACACGTGAGATACATACTCACCGTAATACACACACGTAAGAAAAATACCTCACGTGGCCTTAATTAGTTAATTACCTAATTAATCCATCCAAATTCCGTTTTAAATCATTTTTACTACCATTCCTAAATTCAACAAGTTCTGACACCTATCCCAACCTCTCAGACAAAAAAGGAATCGCATCGGACGCGAAATCTGGAAAAAAATCGCGAAACGGTAAAATTCTGCACCCTCGCTGGTCATACGCGTATTGCCTCCAGCCATACGCGTAATGCCCAGTTTCTTCTGCCAGCCATACGCGTAATGCCCTGAGGGTTACGCGTACGGGCAGAGACTGATTTCTCTAAAAAATTTCAGTTAAATTATATTTTTCTCCCATTACGCGTAATGCCATACCCCTTACGCGTAATGCCTTATCCTCTACGCGTACCATCACGCATTCCAGCAGAGGGCCATGTCAATGGGTTCCATACGCGTAACGCCCACATTTCGCTCTGGCCATACGCGTATTGCCCTACCCAATACGCGTATGGGCAGCGAAAACCCAGAATTTTCTGGTTTCACACCAGTCCAATTTCTGCTCAATTTTAGCACTCAAATCTGCAATACCAGAATCATATAGCAGCAGCAACATAGTGTTTTACACATATTATGATAGAATGGATCAATTTACACACTTTCTATCATAATTTCAATCATTCAAAAACAATTCCACAACAACATGCTTATTCATACAAATCCTATGAGGAGAAAGAATCCTCATAATTTCAATCATTCAACAACAATTCCACAACAACATGCTTATTCATACGAAAAACCCATTTAACAACGGTTGGGAATGACATATAATGACGCGGGCGAAGGCGTTGTTATGTAGATTGTCGTTGTAAGTTCGCTGTTTCTACAACGGTCTGGAAACCGTTGTTGAAAGGCAGGACGCGCGCCATATATCACAACGGTTATGATAATAAACCGTTGCGATACATACACTTAGGTTCTGGGTTCGAAACCCATCAGTAGCAAATTTATATAAAACATAAATTACTTATGATATCGGTTACAATATATAACCGTTGTTGTAAGTACCCTAAGTTTATTATATTAAATGTAGATTACTTGTTGTCGTTCCCGAAAGATTCGCATCCAACGGTACAAACGCGAGAGTGGCGCAAAAGACACAGAGTCTCCAGCAAAGTGTATTTATCCCAAGAGAGGGAAAGGAAACACTGCGTAAACCTGAAAGAAGGGAAAGAGCATGGTCTCACGACCAAGAGAACGGGTACGGGAGTCGGTTACGCGAAGGGAAGGTGTTAGCACCCAACACGTCCATCGTACTCGACGGGATCCACGCTTGCTGTCTGCATCAAAGGGTGTCGTCATCTGGAACTCCACTGCTACTGGACCGACGAAGAAAATGAGAACGGAAAGAAACGAAGAAACAAATGTAGAGAAAATAAAATAAGTGCTCGCATGGGCCCTACCCCACTGCCTACGTATCTCATCGGGAGTATGAGAATCAGAGCGACGTAGTTCCCCTCACTAGGGGTGGATTGTGTTTTTTAGGGAACTGCTTATGTTCAAGCTCAGGTGTTGCAGCTCGCTGAATCGAGACTTAGGCGTTACCGTCTTGCAAGAGAACGAGTAGAAGCGCGTTCGTACGCTGAGAGTGAGTGAGATGAGAAAAGAATTCCCGAAGGAAAGACGTTATTGTTTGTTTTGAGTTTTTTAGACAGAAGTGTTTTAAGTTAATTCATAACTTGCATTGCACCAAAGTCTTAAACGTAGGAACGAATACTTCGCGCATCGTCCCCAACAGGACGTACACTAAGTATCCTAGAAGAATGAGAGGAAGCCCCTCGTTCCCCACTTCCCACATAGAAGGCTCAAGCGCAATACACGTTAACCTTTATTACGTGTTTTGAAGAAGTTATGAGATGAGAAGAGAGAAGACACAAGGAAACTCTAAGGGGATACTAAGAGTCCTAATGTTCTCATGCATGGGTATCCTATGGTTAGTGAGGTTTAGGAGAGACGACTACCTAAAGCCTAATGCTAATCCTACTCCAAGCTTAATCAAAAATTAAGTTGGACTAGGTAGCTCTAAGGGAAAAGAATCCAAGACTTAATCAAGTCTTGAGATTCAAAGGAAAGAGATGAGTAAAAAGAGAAGGCAGCACCTACAACAGCACATTTGCTTCAAGACAGCAATGAAATCATGCACAAACACCAATCAGCATTTCACAGCATACAATCCAGCATGAAAACAGGTGTAAAAAGTTCAAACAGCATACATGTACACATGGACAGCACATATGACAGCACTTTATGCAAAACTCAGATGTGAAATTAGGACAACATGCACCACACTTGAATATGATTCAATCAAGGTAAAGCAAACGTGCATCAAACAACATACATCGTTCCATTAATCATGATCATAAACAAACCACGCACCATGTTGAATAACATTGCAAGCATCATGGAAGAATGCAACATATAGCACATGATCAAATGAAACAAGTATGCACATCATGGAATCAAAAGAAAATGAACATGCACATAATTATCCAACAATCATCATCATCAATTAGCAATTAACAAGCTCAAAGCGTGTTCATTACGTGATCATCAAAACAATTAATTAACAACGCAAGCATGAACATTCATCAATGGAAATCAAAAGTCGCGTGTCGAAAAACCATGTTCATACAAAGGTGATGTGAACAAAATGAAATGAGAATGGAGCAAGGTCAGAACTTAAATCATACCATGATCATCCAATCCAAACATGCAAGACAACTTCTCATTAATATACATCAAGACTAGTTGAACATACACCATAATCATTTTCAAAGGAAAACAAATGTTCAAGCAAGGTAAAAAAAAGCATACATGATCCAACTCATGCACACCACAACATCATACTCACATGTATCACATCACATTCATTTCCAAGAGACCACACAAGTTCAACAAGTCATCAATCACACATGAACCAATATGCCTCAAGAACATGCTTCAACAACGCAAACGAATCAACATTCGGACAATCATGCATCAAAGATTCACATGCATCCAGCAACTAAAGGTTAAACAGCCCTAGAAAATTCCACAAATATGCATCACACAAAGCCATGAAGGTTAGGGGTGGAATAGGTATCAATACACGCTTCCAAACAAGCCAAAAACACAAAAGTTGCAGGTGCAAATCGATTGCAGCAGGGTGCAAATCGATTGCACAGTTACAGAAAGCAATTCTTAGTGAAAAAACACAGGTGCAATCGATTGCACTAGGATGCAAATCGACTGAACAGTCTCAGACCTGCAAAAATCACTTCTCATAATCACTTTTCAAGCACCAATCACCTACTCAAACATCCAAATGATCATGTAATCAAACATACACGAAAATCCACATCAAATATCAGTAATCAAGCACACACTTCAACAATCAAACAACAAGATCATGAATCCAATCAAGCAAACGGATTAAATCACATTGAAAACCATGGATTTACATTGTATAAGTTGAAATTAAGCTAAATCAAGCATAGATCTAAGAAAAACCAACCTACAAAGCTGAGATTTACTTTGGTGATTGTTGCACACGAAAATTGATGAATCAAAGCAAGAAATCCAGAGATCTATGAAGATTTGGCAAGAACACTTGAAGATCCAAGCAATAATCCACAAATAAGCAAAAGTTCTCCAAGAAGTGATTCCAAAATCTTGAACCTAGATCCAAATAAGTTGCTACTGCAGAATTGAATCAAGAATGAGGATGTGATGGAGGTTTAGCTCAAGAATTCACAAATTCTAATGAAGAATTTGTGAATCTATGAATATGGAGCTTTGGTGAGGGGTTGAAGATGAAGATGGAGAATGAAAAAAGTGAGAGAGAATTGAGAGAGAGAATTTTGAATGAGAAGTGTAGAAAAATAAGAGAAAATGAAATGTAATTGTGTGTGGTTTGGATCAAATTGGTTTAAATATGACTTAGGTTTGGAATGAAAGTGAGGTTTTGAGTGAGTGGAATTGGAAGTGAAAAATAACTTGGAAAGGGAATGTGGAATTAGAGTGGAAATTGGATGGAAATGAAATCAAATTCTGCAGCTCTCTAGATCCTTCTACTGATATAGCATTGATCCCAAGTGAATGTGGTGCATTGGAAATTGGCATAGTGCTGAAAAATGAAGGTTTTAGGCAAATCCGTCACAGTGCAATCGATTGCATAGCAGTACAAATCGATTGGACACCCTTGAAAAGGCAAAAATGTGAAAACTGAAGGGGTGCAATCGATTGCACACTTATGCAAATCGATTGGACCAAGGCAAAATGGTGAAAATTGCTTCAATGCAACTTGTTTTGAGTCCTGCTTCATATCTAATCCTTAGCCACTGATAATACCCTTGAATGATGCCTGAAACATGATATAGAACCTGTCTGGAACAAGATCAAATCAACCCTGCTTTATGTCCTTGATTCTGAAATGATTAACCCATCTGCTGATAAAATAAACGACTGATGCCTCTGATGATTATGCAAACTTGGTAAGGGACTTTGACGAACCTGAACACCACAAGATTGAGTACATTCTCTTGCTTTGGCCTTGAGACACATCCTCCTCTTGAGGGATAACAAAGATACCTTGATCCCATGCCAAGAGCCAATGATATGCAAAGATGATAATGCAAGAAATGCAAAGAAACATAAGCCAGTTAGTATCAAAAACCAAAAGGGCAAATTTTGAGGTGCTACAGCTGCCCCTATTCAAACTTCTTGGATCCGAGGGTACGGAAGCAACGGCTTTCGGACAATCGGGATACAGGGAGATTGAATACCAAAAGAACCTGGAAATTTGCAACTTGTGGGGATGATGAAAAAATTTGTTTACGAGGACGGCCGCAGACGAACTCGAAAAGGGTAGACCAATCGAAGGCGGACTACACTGGGGGATATAAAGGTAATACGAGGCCATGCCGAAGGTGGGCTCGAAAAGGAAAGGCCAGGCCGAGGGTGGACTTTCAAAGAAAGACTATGCCGAAGGTAGACCTTCAACTAAAGGATACGAGGCCATGCTGAAGGTGGGCTCGAAAAAGAAAGGATACGAGGCCATGCCGAAGGTGGGCTCGAAAAGAAAGACCAAGCCGAAGGTGGGCTTTCAAAGAAAGACTATGCCGAAGGTAGACTTTCAAACAAAGGATATGAGGCCATGCCGAAGGTGGGCTCAAAAAGAAAGGCCAAGCCGGGGGTGGGCTTTCAAAGAAAGACTATGCCGAAGGTAGACTTTCAAACAAAGGATATGAGGCCATGCCGAAGGTGGGCTAAAAAAGAAAGGCCAAGCCGAAGGTGGGCTTTCAAAGAAAGACCAAGCCGAAGGTGGGCTTTCAAAGAAAGACTATGCCGAAGGTAGACTTTCAAAGAAAGGCTATGCCGAAGGTAGACTTTCCTGGGGATATCGAGATAACAGCGAGTGCGAGGATGGCCGAAGGCGAACTCGAAAAAGTAGAAAAACCCAGCCGAAGGTGGACTTTCAAAGAAAGACTATGCCGAAGGTAGACTTTCAAACAACGAAATGTAGAATCGACAGATCTACAAAGATGACTCCGCCGGGGATAAGAGAAATCTAAACAGACAACTCTGCGGGGGGAAGTATAAGAAAGATCAACAAGAAGGACGAATCCACTGGTTGCGGTGTAATGTTAAACAACATCTCCTGAATCATGTTACTTTCTGCTAGGGAAAGAAACCGGCAAAGGCTAACAAACCTGACTTGCTTCGAATGCATATGTTTGAATTTTGCCGTAATGCTCCACACGAAGTGGAAATGCTACGCATTTGGGAGGATGCCATGCAAAGAAAATGCTTATGCAATGCAAAAGAGGCGTCCCAGCAAAATAAATGCTGAAGACCAAGGCAGCCCCGTCGGGGACGGCAAACTAAATTGCCACTGAAACCAAGGAAATCCTATTGAGGAAAACTTCGCCCTGCTGGGGAAGATCACAATCACCAAATCTGCTGGAGATAGACGAAACTCCAAGAGACAACCCTCTCTGTTGGGGATGGATACTGAGAGTAGAGATTCCTCCGCTGGGGATCACTAAATACTTCAGAACCTGGATTCAAAACCTGTTGGGATACCGACCGCCAACAAACTCTGCTTGGAGATAACCTGCTGAGGAAAGATGAGCCAAGCCAACACTCTGGCCGGGTGCAAACCTTTTATATCCTGCTGAGGGGGACGATCCTCAACGACTCCGCTTAGGGAATTACTTCTCCATACTCTGCTGAGGAAAATGATCCTCAATACTGAGGAAACGAGTCAATACTACTGAACCTGCTTGGCGATGTTACTGAACTCAACCTGCTACTGAGAGACATCTGCTGCTTCACCCTGCTGGGAAATATCATCCACTATTAGCGAGCCTGCTTGATGATTGACGACATCAACTCTGCTAGGGGATACCATCAAGCTTACCCATTCGTTGGGAATCAGATCACATCGTTGCTGATGAGAAAACAATACTTCCTGACTAGCCGAGGAAAATGAGTGTTCAGACTCTGTGGGGAAATAACATCTTTATCCAAAGGAGGTATCCCGTCAGTCTCTTGCTGGGGATGCTGAAACATCAAATCCTGGCTACCTGCTAAAAGAGTAATCAAATAGAACTTTAGCTGGGGAAGTGACTCTCTGCACTCTGATAAGGAAGAGTAATAAACTGCTGAGGACGATCAGACTTCAAAGTTGGGGAGAGCTCTAGTGGGGAAGCACGCCTGTCATCCTGCAAAACCAACAGAAAGGTCTCCATGCAAAAATGATTACTTTGGTTATCATCATAGTGACTGTCGCCTAAGCAATTACTAATGTTTTCCAACTTGTTTCACAGAGCTCAACATTTTAGCATGTAATGTTTTTATAAAAAATATCGGACATTTTCACAAACAAAACAGGTAAAACAGAAAACAAAAGCTCTTTGACTGAAATGCAAATTTTATTGAATGAATTGGCCTGTAAATAGGCATTTACATCTGGAAGCAATTCCTGAAAAGAGGTAATTGCGCAAAAAGCAAAAGAAAATACAAATGTAGGCAATGTGGGGAACAGACATCCACCATGACTCGACTCAGCTATAACCCATATGACTCGTTTATCCGCAGATACTTTGGCCTTCGAAGACGACTAACTGGACTGATTCCTTTCCTCTGAATTTTCCAAGTGTGAACAGTGATCATAGATCGAACGCGGATCGTAGTCTTTGCTTTTAAATCCCTAACCTTTTCCTGGATCGCCCTTTTCGGGTTTTCAATCCACCGGGATACCCATTTTTGCCAAAGTTGCCTTTTCAGGTTTTCACCCTTGCGGGTTTATTTCTTTTATCCCTAATTTTTGCCCGAACCTTTTCTTTTTATGGTTCGCCAGGATGCCCCATTTTTGCCTGAACCTTCTTTTTATGTTCAGCATGTCTCTTTTATGCAAAGTATTTTTTTACTACATCCGCGTTCACAGGGGACGTAAAATCTTCGCCATCCATAGTTGAGAGTAATAAGGCTCCACCAGAGAAAACCTGTCTTACTACATATGGCCCTTCGTAATTCGGAGTCCATTTGCCCCTGTGATCTGTTTGAGGAGGAATGATCCTTTTCAGAACTAATTCACCAGCTTGAAAACACCGAGGACGCACTTTCTGATCAAAGGCTTTCTTCATCCTGCTCTGATACAACCGGCCATGCGTAATGGCTTTCAATCTCTTTTCTTCAATGAGGTTCAGTTCATTTAGCCAGGAACGCACCCACTCAGCTTCATCGAGCTTCACATCTGTCAGAATTCTCAAAGAAGGAATCTCAACTTCTAATGGCAGAACTACTTCCATACCATACACCAGTGAGAAAGGAGTTGCCCCAGTTGATGTGCGTACCGAAGTACGATAACCATGCAAAGCGTAAGGCAACATCTCATGCCAGTCTTTGTAGGTCACTACCATCTTCTGCACAATCTTCTTTATGTTCTTATTAGCCGCCTCAACAGCCCCATTCATCTTCGGACGATAGGGAGAAGAATTGTGATGTTCGATCTTAAAGCTCTGGCATAGCTCCTTCATCATCTTATTGTTCAAATTTGAACCATTATCAGTAATGATTCTCTCCAGGACTCCATACCGACAGATGATGTCCTTCTTAATAAACCAGGCTACCACTTGTCTGGTGACGTTGGCATACGAGGCTGCTTCCACCCACTTCGTGAAGTAATCTATGGCAACCAGAATGAAACGATGCCCATTGGAAGCAGTCGGCTCAATCTTTCCAATCATGTCGATGCCCCACATAGCAAAGGGCCAAGGTGACGATAAGACATTCAGAGGAGTAGGCGGCACGTGCACCTTGTCAGCATAAATCTGGCATTTATGACATTTCCGGGCGTATTTAAAACAATCAGACTCCATAGTCATCCAGTAATACCCCGCTCTCAACAATTTTCTCGCCATAGCATGCCCATTGGCGTGTGTACCAAAGGAACCTTCGTGAACCTCTTCCATTAACAGGCTTGCCTCGTGTTCATCAACACAACGTAGCAGGACCATATCAAAGTTTCTCTTGTACAACACATCGTCTTTGTTCAAGAAGAAGTTTCCTGATAACCTCCTCAATGTCTTCTTATCCTTGGAAGATGCCCCAGCTGGGTATTCCTGACTCTTTAAGAAGACTTTAATGTCATGATACCAAGGTTTGCCGTCTGACACCCCCTCAACTGCAAATACAAAAGCAGACCTGTCCAAGCGCATGATTCTGATTGAAGGAGCTTCATTCCAAAGATTCACCTTATACATTGATGACAACGTAGCCAACGCATCAGCCATCTGATTCTCTATCCGGGGAATGTGATGGAAGTCTGCTCTGTCAAAGAAAGGTAACAACCTTCTGGCATAGTTGTTATATGGAACAAGATTTGCTTGACGAGTCTCCCATTCACCTGTAATCTGATTAACCACCAACGCAGAATCACCATAAACATCGAGGTTCTTGATTCTCAAATCAATTACTTCTTCTAACCCCATGATGCATGCTTTATACTCCGCCTCATTGTTGGTGTATATGAACGCTAGTCGGGCAGTGAAAGGTATATGAGAACCCTGTGGAGTCATAATGATTGCCTCGATTCCATTGCTGTATGAATTAACAGCCCCATCAAAAACCAACTTCCATTGAGATCCAATCTCAGGTCCTTCATCAGGTAAAGGCTCTTCACAATCCTTCATCTTCAGATACATGATATGCTCGTCTGGAAATTCAAACTTCATCGGTTGATAATCCTCAATTGGTTGTTCAGCAAGATATTCTGACAAAACACTTCCCTTAATGGCTTTTTGGGAAACATACTGAATATCGTATTCTGTCAGAACCATCTGCCAACGGGCTATCCTGCCAGAAAGTGCTTGCTTTTCAAACACATATTTGATCGGATCCATCTTCGAAATCAAAAGGGTTGTATGGTTTAACATATACTGCCTCAAACGCTTAGCGGCCCAAGCGAGTGCACAACATGTTTTCTCCAACATCGAGTACCTTGACTCACAATCAGTAAACTTCTTACTCAGATAGTAGATAGCATGCTCTTTTCTACCTGATTCGTCCTGTTGACCGAGCACACAACCCATTGAATTCTCAAGAACCGTGAGATACATAATCAAAGGTCGCCCTGGCACTGGTGGCATAAGGACCGGAGGTTCCTGCAAGTATTCTTTAATCTTTTCAAACACCTTTTGACAATTTTCGTTCCACCTGACCGCTTGATCTTTCTTTAACAATTTGAAGATTGGTTCACACGTGGCTGTGAGATGCGAGATGAACCTAGCAATGTAGTTTAATCTCCCAAAGAAACCACGAACCTCTTTTTCTGTTTTCGGTACAGGCATTTCTTGTATGGCTTTTACCTTTGCAGGATCAACCTCGATACCCTTTTCACTAACAATGAACCCCAGCAATTTTCCTGATCTCACCCCGAAGGTGCATTTGTTCGGATTCAACCTCAGTCTGAACTTCCTCAATCTTTCAAATAACTTCTGAAGATTCACCAAACGTTCTTCTTCTGCCTGTGACTTTGCAATCATGTCATCAACATAGACTTCAATCTCTTTGTGAATCATATCATGAAAGAGAGTCACCATCGCCCGCTGGTAAGTTGCCCCTGCATTTTTCAATCCAAAGGGCATCACTTTGTAGCAGAAAGTCCCCCACGGTGTTATGAATGTTGTCTTCTCCATGTCCTCTGGGGCCATTTTGATTTGGTTATACCCAGAGAAGCCATCCATGAAGGAAAACACAGAATACTGAGCAGTATTATCAACTAACACGTCAATGTGAGGGAGCGGGAAATCATCCTTTGGGCTTGCTCTGTTCAAATCCCTGTAATCAACACACATTCGTACCTTCCCATCCTTCTTAGGTACAGGCACGATGTTAGCAACCCATGGAGGATAATTTGTTACAGCAAGAAATCCGGCATCTAGCTGTTTCTGAACCCCTTCCTTGATCTTGACAGACATCTCCGGCTTAGTTCTTCTCAACTTTTGCTTGACCGGAGCACAACCTTCTTTGAGTGGTAGCCGGTGTACGACAATATCAGTATCGAGCCTAGACATGTCTTGGTAAGACCAGGCAAAGATGTCTACATACTCACGGAGCATTTCAATTAATCTTCCCTTGACACTGTCTTCCAATGCAGCCCCTACTCTTACTTCCTTTCTAGAGTCCTCGGTTCCCAGATTCACAATCTCAATTTCCTCCTGATGAGGTAGGATGACTTTCTCCTCTTGCTTCAACAATCTGGCCAATTCTTCGGGCAGTTCACAATCTTCGTCAGCCTCTTCTTCAGCCTGATAGATTGGATTATCAAATTCATACCGAGCTATAGCTGAGTCATGATCGGTGTCATCTGAACAAAAAGACCTGCAATGATTTATGAGGTATGTTTTATTATGATGCAACAAAAGAAACACATTGCCATTTTGATGTGGGTTTTTTAATGCATAAAAATAAAAAAACAGAAAGACAGAGATCAAAATATTTGAGTGTGAAAAGTCCTTTATTAATGATAAAGCAAAACATGCAACAATTAAAGCCCTACAAACAAAATCACTACGCCTTGGGCAGAGCGTAGGATTAACACAATAGGAAAACAAAAGCAATTACTCGAAGCCTGTCACTTGAATGACTTTTTCAGAAGACCAGTTGCACAGACTCTGACCAGGGTTGCAGGGACGGATACAGTCATCCATGTCACAGTCACTATCTCCTTCATCCTCAATGGCGTTGACCCTGTCGAAGAAAACACCGGCGCTAGTGAAACGGACCGGGCCATAGAATTTGGGAGGATCCTCATCTCTCCTGGATGGCTTGTAACCTAATCCATAAGTGTCCCTCTTTTTCTGAATTTCAACCACCTGGCCTCACCTTTGTGAGCTGCCAGCTTCCACCACAACTTTGGCGTCTCTCAACGAAGACATGGAACCCTCAGGTTGGTTTGCCACTGCAGGCTGCTCAATAGTCTCAGACTGGACAACTTCTTCAGAAATCTTCACTTTTTCAAACCCTTGGCACAACGTCTCATGGATTTCACCATCCACTTCCACGTATTTGAAGGTTGACAGCTGACTGATCAATATATCTTCTTCTCCGCATACTGTCACTACGTGCCCATCAACCATATACTTCAGTTTTTGATGCAAAGTAGACGTTACTGCCCCAGCACTATGGATCCAAGGGCGACCCAACAAATAACTATAGGCAGGCTGAATATCCATTATGTAAAAGGTGGTGTTAAAAATCTCAGGACCCACTTTGATCGGCAGAACCAACTCTCCAAAAACTGACCTCTTGGAGCCATCAAAAGCACGTACCACTAAGTCACTCGGCGTACAAATCAACCCACGAGTATCTAACTTCATCAAAGCTTTATTCGGCAGTACATTCAAAGATGACCCGGTGTCAACTAACATATGCGACATTAAAGAACCACGACATTCCACTGAAATGTGCAGAGCGTTGTTGTGATTCCTCCCAGCTGGAGTCAAATCTAAATCGGTGAAACCCAAACCATTACCAGCATTCACGTGAGCCACAACCCCTTCTAACTGATTGACAGATATTTCCTGCGGTACATAAGCCATGTTCAAAACCCTCAGCAATGCATTTCGGTGTGCCTCAGAGCACAATAGTAAAGATAGGATGGAAATCTTCGATGGAGTTTGGTGAAGTTGATCAACAATCTTGTAATCACTTTTCCTGATCAACCTCATAAACTCTTCTACGTCTTCTGAGAAAGTATCCCCACCTGGCTTTGTCATAGAAGTATTTGCTTCCTGCCTCTGTACGGACTCATCCATTATCTGTTTACCTCTGTCTTGCTTCGAACTGTCACCATGATCCTCAAACGGAATAAAGACTCTACCACTCCTAGTGATAGCATCAGTCTCAGCTTTAACTCCCGAACTAGAACCCACTGGCGAAGTATTCAATAACTCTTGCTTTTGTCCATTGACAAACACCTCTGCACCGTAATTCCACGGAATGGCCTTAGAACTCTCATACGGAATGGGTCCAGCCCTTGTGATAATGACTGGAGGTGGTCTTGCTGGACCAGAAATAGTAATTATTTTGAATGGAATAGTGATAGTGGCAACCTTCTCACTAACAACCCCTTCTTGGTGATTACCTCTGTCAAACTGTAACCAACCCTCATCAATCATACTTTGAATACCCATCTTCAACGAGTCACAACCATTAACCTTTGTCAAACAATCTGTGCAGTTCTCATCACAACCCGAATAAACACCACCTTTCAATAACCTGTTCTTGACCACAGCCAACGGAGTTTTCAGCTCTTCAACATCCATGATCAAATTCAAAGCTTCGCCTTCCTCAATTATCGCATTCACCTTCGGCCCATTATGATTAGGCATCGGGTTTTGAAGAACATTAGGCCCATCATTGGCAAAGTTGATAGCCTTGGAATCCACAAGATCCTGAACTGCATGCTTAAAAGCTTTACAGTCTTCAATGTAGTGTCCAGGCGCTCCAGAGTGAAAGTCACAGTGGGCGTTAGGGTTATAACCCGGAGGTGGATTACTGGTGGGAGGAGCTAGAGTCCTTTTCTGTACCAGTTGTAACTGTAGCAAATGCTGAAACAACTGCGGATAAGGTAGAGGTGGGGTATCAAAATGCCTGTTCTGCTTAGACCTTGGCTGATACTGACGCGGAGCCTGACCCTGATTAGCATTGTTCCTCTGTTGCTGTGGTGGAGGTAACGTTGCTGGGATGGTTACCGATGCTACTTGTTGATTATTTCCCTGACGCTGTTTCCCTTTTCCCCTGTGAGATGATACAGCATTGGCCTCTCCTTTTTTCTTATAACCATCAAATGGCTTCTTTCCCTGTCCGGAAGATAATCCATCGCCACTAGAAACTTTTCCAGCCTTAATTCCAACCTCTATCTTCTGCCCGATAGCAATCACATATGCAAACTTGCCTAGAGAATAAGGCAAAAGCTTCTCATAATAGTGCTTAGGCAGTGTGTCCATAAACATATCCAACATCTCTTTCTCCAGCATTGGTGGCTGCACCCTAGCCGCCAATTCACGCCACCTTTGCGCGTATTCTTTGAAACTCTCATCATTCTTCTGAGACATGCTCAACAGCTGAGTTTTGTTGGGAGCCATGTCTGTATTATACTGGTAATGTCTGATAAAAGCAGCAGCTAAATCTCTCCAAGTACGAACATCTCTACTTTCTAGTCCCATGTACCATTCCAAAGACGCGCCAGACAGGCTATCTTGGAAAAAGTGCATCATTAGCTTTTCATCTTTGGCGTGAGCAGCCATCTTCCTAGTATACGCCTTGATATGGGTTCTAGGGCAAGTAGAACCATTATACTTCTCCAGTGTAGGAATCTGAATCTTGTGTGGAATGACAATATCAGGGACCAATCCTAGGTCGTCCAAATCTATTCCCAAATCATCCTGTTTCACCACCCCCTTCAATTGAGCTTCAATTAAATGGATCCTCTCATCACTGACCACGGGAAGGGCAGCATCTAAACTCCTGACTGAGAACACATCATCCTGTTGATCATCAAAATGATGGCCATGGATAGCCCGAACAGTACTTCCCTCTCCAACCACTGTAGGAATACCACCCTGTCCACCAGTACCAGGGATAGGAATGTTGTTACCAGCACCACCTCCGCCCGGAGGAATAACACGATTAAGAATACCACCGTGTAAGAGACCATTTTCATCAACCTGTGACACCAAAGGCTAAACTAGAGTTCTGAATTCATTCTGACTTTGCATCATACCCTGCATCATCTCCATGAACTGATCGATGCGAGCTTGCATAGCTGCCATATCTGCCTGAACTTTGTCCATCACTCTGCTCTGATTAAGCCTGGTAGAATACCGATGAGTTGGTTGATTAATCCTGACTGAAAGAAAGAGAGAGCATAAGAAAACCAGAGAAACCCAAGAAAACCTGCAATGCAAAAATGATTATGATTATGCACATGCAAATGCAAACAAACATATTTGAACATTTCCAGGGTGTATCCGCTTTGATTCCATTCCATGAAAACCGGGCATGGGATTAGACACAATATCGGAAAATAAATCCGAAACCAGAAATGCCACCGGATCAAACCACCAGAACAAATGCTCTCTGCAAACTAGAACTGCCAGAACACAGATAATTAAACCAGATATTCCATTACTGAAAACAAAGTAGTTCTTACAGACAAATTCAAGCATAATCAAAGGTGATTCCATCAACAAACCTGATGGTAATCCCAAAAAGATAAACAACAAAAATCAATCCCAAACAAACTAGCTTCAACTTCTTCGAGAAGATCCACAGTGTCAGGATGTGCAGGTTGCTTAATCAGCCCTTTGATCAATTTGTTTCTTTTTGTAATCTCTTGGTTCAACTTAGCAATCTGCTCTTCAGCGTCATCGTCCTCGCGCTTCGGCTTTTTGACCTCGGCTTGCAGCTTGAGCACTTCAATTTCCTTCTGTGCTTCCTTCCACTTGGTAAAATAACGGTCTTTCCTTGCTTTCACCTCTTGGAGTTCTTCTTTCAGCTCTTCATTCTCAATTTTGGCTTCCTCCCACATATCCTGATACGTGGCAAGCTTATCTTCTGCTTCAGTCAAAAGCTTCTTGTTTTTCCTTTTAGCTTTGCCTGACGTTTCAGCAGCCATACTGATCTTCTTGAAGTGCTGAGCCCTGTCGGCGAAATCTTTCTCTTTTTTCTCTAGCTACGCAGTCATGTCTTGAACTTTCCACTTCAACCCCAAGTTGTCATGTAGAGCATTCTGTAGCCGACTACTCATATCAGAGTTTTCCGCCCTCAATTCTTGCACAAACTTCTGTTGCTTGTTGAACTCTTCAATAGGCCCAGTAAGTCTTTCCTCCACACTTTCTGGGTACAGCATAGGTGCTCGATCAAACGGCAAGTAACACTCCTTAACTCTCTGTTTTATCCAATCCGCATAAGGAAGGAAAGCCTGATTGTTAGGTTTGCCCAGAACGGCCTTGCCTTTCTTCAGTATACTACCCCAAGCTTCAGAAGCTCTCTGCGCCTCCTCTAATCCCTCAGATGAGTGAAAATACAATGATTCTTCCACATCTCTCTTAACAGGTGGACCCACCAGAGCATAACCAAACTGTCTGACGGCCAAAGAAGGGTTATAATTAATTTCGCCCTTCCTTCCTATCAAAGGAACATTAGGATACTGACCACAACTGTGAATGATATTCTTGCCAAGCAATCCGTGATTTATCCACACAATGTCTTTACTGACCAATCCCATCAGGCGCTGACTCCACTCTAGAGAATCCTTAGAATCAACAAAGGCACCAGATTGAGGTAGACGACTTGCGAACCACTTATAAAACAATGGAGCGCAGCAATGAACCATCCTCCCTCTCTTCTTTTCATTCCTGTTGTAAAGGGCATAATGGAGATCTCCCAACAGAGTTGGCACAGGATTCCTCATTATGAATATTCTGATAGCATCTTCATCAATAAAATCTGGCTCATTGGGGAACAACACAATGCCATAAACACAAAGAGCTAACAATGCATTGAACACAATCCAGTCTTTATCCTCTGCTGTTTTCTGAGCCCTCTTTGTTAGATACCCCAACTTAAAACTGCAGATCTTTCCTTTGATAGAAAGGTTGGCTTCCAACTCTGACTTGCTCAAATAAAGAGCACCGGCCAATTTCCCACAATCCAGGTCCCCTTTTGAACCATAGAAGGGAGGAACCTCCTTGATAGCAATCCCTAGCATATGAGAATATTCCTCCAAAGTAGGCACCAGCAAGTAATCCGGGAACAAGAAACATCTCAGTGGAGGGTCATAAAACTGCATCAGAGTATGAAGACCTCGAAACTCATAATCGTCAATGTTGCGGACAAAAGACAGAATCCACCCATACTTCTCTGCGAAAGCATTCAATACATCGGGACTCGCCATTCCCTTCAGGATAGTGAGAGGACCTATTGCTGGCTTGAGAAACTTGTAGATGATAATATCCTTCTTACCCCTTGGAGCATCCATCCCTAATACTGGCCTCTGACTGGAATCACAGATTCGGATACAACCTGGAAATGCAAAAATATAGATGTCAGAGAAAAATAATGCAATGCAAAACATGGGATCAAGGAACCAAGCCCCTGCGCTGAACTGGCTGGACAATCTTAAGGCTCTGTACAAACTCTCGAAACAAACCAGAATAACAGAATAACCACACTGATACAGCTGCAGAAACAAAGAATCCGAAATACCGGGTAGGTAGAAGGTCACAGTTACCTGCAAACCTGTAATCAACCCGCCCCTCTCACGTGTGGGTACTAGGATGTTCAGTTTCCCGGGCTCTCAGGTCGAGAAATGATGATACGTTCACCATTTCTGGTTTGGCATCATCATCAAAAGAGGAGGCCTCAACTGATTCTCCAATAATGAAAGATCATCAGCTTCAGAGGTTTGAGAAGCAATAACACATTCAGCCCGAAGGATACAATGCTACCGCCAATCAAAGAGGTCGTCCGCTGATTCACTTTCAAAAAGGAAATCCTATAGCAAGTTCCCAGCATTGGGTCCTCAGATCGAGAGTGTGCAATGGGTTTGCCACAGAGCGTGGTCTGCCACTGTCACATCTCGGGAGGAGTGCCACAACTGAGTCCTCGGGAATGGTCTCCAGAGTCGACAATCCCTCAAGAGAATACCTACTGGCCTGTACCAACGCACAGTAGCAGGTAGCTCCTGATAGAACCTCGTCTGGTTGTGGGTCTCATGAACAACAATACATGGCCACCCCCATGCAAGCGTCATGACTATCCACTCTAAAACCTGTGTGTATGCTTGAGCCTGGGTAGTGGGCTCATCTCTCAGAATATCCCAACCCGCCAAATAGAAAACCAGCCAGTACAGCACAGTAATATCCAATATAACAGTAATAAAATGCAATGCAATGCAGTAAAAAGCTGTAAATACAGTAAAGTAAATAAGACAGTAAATACAGTAATATACAACAAAGCAAAGCACCACAGAAACACCCAACGAAAACAAACAGACAAGCGCTAGGATCGACTCGCTAAAGGGGAAGGACCAGCAGTAGGTCAACCAGAGTCCCCAGCAGAGTCGCCAGCTGTCGCTCCCGAAAGATTCGCATCCAACGGTACAAACGCGAGAGTGGCGCAAAAGACACAGAGTCTCCAGCAAAGTGTATTTATCCCAAGAGAGGGAAAGGAAACACTGCGTAAACCTGAAAGAAGGGAAAGAGCATGGTCTCACGACCAAGAGAATGGGTACGGGAGTCAGTTACGCGAAGGGAAGGTGTTAGCACCCAACACGTCCATCGTACTCGACGGGATCCACGCTTGCTGTCTGCATCAAAGGGTGTCGTCATCTGGAACTCCACTGCTACTGGACCGACGAAGAAAACGAGAACGGAAAGAAACGAAGAAACAAATGTAGGGAAAATAAAAGAAGTGCTCGCATGGGCCCTACCCCACTGCCTACGTATCTCATCGGGAGTATGAGAATCAGAGCGACGTAGTTCCCCTCACTAGGGGTGGATTGTGTTTTTAAGGGAACGGCTTACGTTCTAGCTCAGGTGTTGCAGCTCGCTGAATCGAGACTTAGGCGTTACCGTCTTGCAAGAGAACGAGTAGAAGCGCGTTCGTACGCTGAGAGTGAGTGAGATGAGAAAAGAATTCCCGAAGGAAAGACGTTATTGTTTGTTTTGAGTTTTTTAGACAGAAGTGTTTTAAGTTAATTCATAACTTGCATTGCACCAAAGTCTTAAACGTAGGAACGAATACTTCGCGCATCGTCCCCAACAGGACGTACACTAAGTATCCTAGAAGAATGAGAGGAAGCCCCTCGTTCCCCACTTCCCACATAGAAGGCTCAAGCGCAATACACGTTAACCTTTATTACGTGTTTTGAAGAAGTTATGAGATGAGAAGAGAGAAGACACAAGGAAACTCTAAGGGGATACTAAGAGTTCTAATGTTCTCATGCATGGGTATCCTATGGTTAGTGAGGTTTAGGAGAGACGACTACCTAAAGCCTAATGTTAATCCTACTCCAAGCTTAATCAAAAATTAAGTTGGACTAGGTAGCTCTAAGGGAAAAGAATCCAAGACTTAATCAAGTCTTGAGATTCAAAGGAAAGAGATGAGTAAAAAGAGAAGGCAGCACCTACAACAGCACATTTGCTTCAAGACAGCAATGAAATCATGCACAAACACCAATCAGCATTTCACAGCATACAATCCAGCATGAAAACAGGTGTAAAAAGGTCAAACAGCATACATGTACACATGGACAGCACATATGACAACACTTTATGCAAAACTCAGATGTGAAATTAGGACAGCATGCACCACACTTGAATATGATTCAATCAAGGCAAAGCAAACGTGCATCAAACAACATACATTGTTCCATTAATCATGATCATAAACAAACCACGCACCATGTTGAATAACATTGCAAGCATCATGGAAGAATGCAACATATAGGACATGATCAAATGAAACAAGTATGCACATCATGGAATCAAAAGAAAATGAACATGCACATAATTATCCAACAATCATCATCATCAATTAGCAATTAACAAGCTCAAAGCGTGTTCATTACGTGATCATCAAAACAATTAATTAACAACGCAAGCATGAACATTCATCAATGGAAATCAAAAGTCGCGTGTCGGAAAACCATGTTCATACAAAGGTGATGTGAACAAAATGAAATGAGAATGGAGCAAGGTCAGAACTTAAATCATACCATGATCATCCAATCCAAACATGCAAGACAACTTCTCATTAATATACATCAAGACTAGTTGAACATACACCATAATCATTTTCAAAGGAAAACAAATGTTCAAGCAAGGTAAAAAAAAAGCATACATGATCCAACTTATGCACACCACAACATCATACTCACATGTATCACATCACATTCATTTCCAAGAGACCACACAAGTTCAACAAGTCATCAATCACACATGAACCAATATGCCTCAAGAACATGCTTCAAGAACGCAAACGAATCAACATTCGGACAATCATGCATCAAAGATTCACATGCATCCAGCAACTAAAGGTTAAACAACCCTAGAAAATTCCACAAATATGCATCACACAAAGCCATGAAGGTTAGGGGCGGAATAGGTATCAATACACGCTTCCAAACAAGCCAAAAACACAAAAGTTGCAGGTGCAAATCGATTGCAACAGGGTGCAAATCGATTGCACAGTTACAGAAAGCAATTCTTAGTGAAAAAACACAGGTGCAATCGATTGCACTAGGATGCAAATCGACTGAACAGTCTCAGACCTGCAAAAATCACTTCTCATAATCACTTTTCAAGCACCAATCACCTACTCAAACATCCAAATGATCATGTAATCAAACATACATGAAAATCCACATCAAATATCAGTAATCAAGCACACACTTCAACAATCAAACAACAAGATCATGAATCCAATCAAGCAAACGGATCAAATCACATTGAAAACCATGGATCTACATTGTATAAGTTGAAATTAAGCTAAATCAAGCATAGATCTAAGAAAAACCAACCTACAAAGCTGAGATTTACTTTGGTGATTGTTGCACACGAAAATTGATGAATCAAAGCAAGAAATCCAGAGATCTATGAAGATTTGGCAAGAACACTTGAAGATCCAAGCAATAATCCACAAATAAGCAAAAGTTCTCCAAGAAGTGATTCCAAAATCTTGAACCTAGATCCAAATAAGTTGCTACTGCAGAATTGAATCAAGAATGAGGATGTGATGGAGGTTTAGCTCAAGAATTCACAAATTCTAATGAAGAATTTGTGAATCTATGAATATGGAGCTTTGGTGAGGGGTTGAAGATGAAGATGGAGAATGAAAAAAGTGAGAGAGAATTGAGAGAGAGAATTTTGAATGAGAAGTGTAGAAAAATCAGAGAAAATGAAATGTAATTGTGTGTGGTTTGGATCAAATTGGTTTAAATATGACTTAGGTATGGAATGAAAGTGAGGTTTTGAGTGAGTGGAATTGGAAGTGAAAAATAACTTGGAAAGGGAATGTGGAATTAGAGTGGAAATTGGATGGAAATGAAATTAAATTCTGCAGCTCTCTAGATCCTTCTACTGATATAGCATTGATCCCAAGTGAATGTGGTGCATTGGAAATTGGCGTAGTGCTGAAAAATGAAGGTTTTAGGCAAATCCGTCACAGTGCAATCGATTGCACAGCAGTGCAAATCGATTGGACACCCTTGAAAAGGCAAAAATGTGAAAACTGAAGGGGTGCAATCGATTGCACACTTATGCAAATCGATTGGACCAAGGCAAAATGGTGAAAATTGCTTAAATGCAACTTGTTTTGAGTCCTGCTTCATATCTAATCCTTAGCCACTGATAATACCCTTGAATGATGCCTGAAACATGATATAGAACCTGTCTGAAACAAGATCAAATCAACCCTGCTTTATGACCTTGATTCTGAAATGATTAACCCATCTGCTGATAAAATAAATGACTGATGCCTCTGATGATTGTGCAAACTTGGTAAGCGACTTTGACGAACCTGAACACCACAAGATTGAGTACATTCTCTTGCTTTGGCCTTGAGACACATCCTCCTCTTGAGGGAAACAAAGATACCTTGATCCCATGCCAAGAGCCAATGATATGCAAAGATGATAATGCAAGAAATGCAAAGAAACATAAGCCAGTTAGTATCAAAAACCAAAAGGGCAAATTTTGAGGTGCTACACTTGTTTTCCAAACACCTCACTAAATAAATATACATGGATTAAATTTGATGAAGATGTCTATAATCTGCAAATTAAACTGTTCTTGAAAACCAACTTAAACAAACCAATGTTTTTTTCTGATTGCATTCGTCTCATCGTGCATTTCACGCTCTTTTACATATACTGTGGTTTATTGATCTGACTCTTTCGATATATCGCTATCTTCGATTATAGTTAAATTTCCATAAGATCAACAAAACATTGGATAATTTGCCTCATCTTTGATTTAACTATAATGGAAGATGGCGATGCATCTAAGGAGCCAGATCATTATACCATAATCTATATATAAAAGAACGTGAGATAAATGATGAGAGGCATGCAATCAGAAAACAACATTGGTTTGTTTAAGTTGGTTTTCAAATACAACTTAATTTGCAGATTATAAGTATCTATGTCAAATTAACTAAATGTATTTTAAGTGAGGGTTAGTGAAACAAACAATCTACATAGAATATAATAAACTCAAACAAAATTCTATACCAGATCCAGATATTATAAACTCATATAATACACTTGCTACCACCAACAAACTTTAAGTGAGGGTTAGTTAAACAAACAATGTAAATAGAATATGATAAACTCAAACAACATTCTATACCAGATCCAGAAATTATAAACTGATATAATACACTTGCTTCCACCAGCATCATCACCCTGTATCATCCCCTTAACCTGAAAGGAAACAAAGCAAACTTCAAAAATGAGCATCCTCAGTTGAAAACAAACCCTAAAACCATAATCCAGTGATGAGTAAAGAGAGGAACAGGAATAACGCACCTTTTAATGAAACTAATCGTGGAACAGGAATCAATTATGATGTTGAACTAGTTTGGGAAGCCATGAAAAAGAAATATTAGGAGGAAGAAGCTTACACAAAAGCTTCATACTTCTTATACTTCTTTTCATTGCTTCTAAAACTAGATAAAGTTTGCTTACACTGTTGTTTCTTCATTTACTAACATCTTGTTCATGATGCTATGAAAAAAAAGTACAAGGTGGATGAAGTTTCCATCATAGCTTCATGCTTCTTATACATTTTTCCATAGCAACACAAACATTATGAAGTTTCCAATGTATGGTCTTTGTTAAGGTAGTGAAAACGAATCTGAAAAAATGAGAACAATCAACAAAAACAACATGCAACAAACGAGATAATGGGAAATATCTAACAATAGATGGAAGAAGAAGAATACCTTAATGTATGAAGCATAAGATTTACGGCTAATGGTGAAAACGAAGAGAAAAAATGGGTTCTAGGGTTTCACTTTGAAGGCAACGGTGTTACTGTCAATTAAGTGAAAGTTATTTCGCTTATATATGGGTAAACTATTTCACAACGGTTAACAATAACAACCGTATAGATATGTATTTATTTATTATAAATATATCACTACGGTTGACCAGAATAACCGTAGTGATAACCCTTTTATCTGTGAATTTTAAAATAAATAAAAACCGTATACATAGGTATTTATTTATTATAAATATATCACTACGGTTAACTAGAAGAACCGTAGTGATAACCCTTTTATTTATGAATTTTAAAATAAATAAAAAAGAAAAGGTGCGCCTTAACTTCTAACTTAATGCATTTGCAGTTTAAACATCAACAATGTAATTCACAATGCATCTACAGTTTAAACATCAACAATGTAATTCACAATGCATCTGCAGTTTAAACATCAACAATGTAATTCGAACCCTAATTCAACTATTACATTTCATAACAAAGTAAATATTAAACATAAAGGAGACAAAAAAACATAACATCTTGATATTTCCAGAAAATATCTCTGATTTCAGTTTGTTCTTCAAATTCTTGTTCTTTTTCTTTAAATCCTCATACACAACCTTCAGATAGCCCACATCTTCCAACTCTGACTTCATAATGCTCTCATCGTCATTTCCATCTCTTTCTCCCACGTCTTCATCCCATATGAACAAATTACATGTTTCATCGCTCCTCCAAAATGGACATCTCCAAAAATTTCCAGATCGAGATTTTACACTGGAACAAGACGTAGAAATACCTTTGGATGATTTTGTCTTCAAATGTGACATTGCAACACCTTAAAATAGAACACTTTGTTGTTGTTGTTGTCTTCTTCCCGACAATGGTGACGGCGTTGGTGTTAGGGTTGTTTCAATGGATAAATTAATATATATACTTGGTGTTTAAAATACATAAAAAGAAGCTTCAATTTGTAACAATGGTTTTGAGAAAAATCCGTCGTGATATCCTTATTATTTTTTAGTTAAATATTAATAAAACTTAAAAAGGGAGCATTTACATCAAAGGGATAAACTATTTGAGGGCGATGAGGTTCGAACCCATGATAGCTAGATTGTATCACCACGGTTTTCATAAAAACCGTTATTATACCCTTGAGATTTCTAATTAAAATAATGTGCGTGCATCCAGTACGCACTATAAGAACGATGTATACGATGCATTGGTAAACCTGGCGTTGTTGTTTGGCGGTTTTGTAGTAGTGGATCACTATCCTCTAATGTTATCAACACTTATATTGAAATCAATTCTCCCCTTACCTCGAATTCTCGATTAAATTCTGATGAAAATTGATGATGCCAAGCTTTAGCTTCTTCCTTTCCAACTTTGTCTCTTGGTGGAATTGTGTTTTTGTTCTAATTTCTTCGATTTGAATGCACGCCCAACACCTGTCACAGGATTGACTCTCAAAAATACATGGTCACCTTCACTAAATTCCAAGTCTTTCTTCCGATTATCATTATAACTTTTTCTGTCTACTCTGAGACGCTTTCATCTTTTCACAAATCATCTTAATTGTCTCAGTAGTTTGTTGCACAATTTCAGGCCCAAGCACAATATTCTCACCATTTTCATACCAACACAGAGGCGTTCTACACGCCCTACCATACAAAGCTTCGAAAGGTGCCATACCAATACTAGAATGGTGACTATTATTATACGTGAACTCAATCAATGGAAAATGAGTATCCCACGCACCACCTTTCTCCAACACACAGGTTCTTAACAAATTCTCCAACGACTGAATAGTGCTCTCCGACTGACCATCGGTCTGTGGATGATAAGCCGAACTCAACTTCAGTTTAGAACCTAAAGCTTCCTGTAAACTCTTCCAAAATTCTGAAGTAAACCTCGGATCTCTATCCGACACTATACTCGACGGAACACCATGCAGTTTCACAATTATTCGGATATAAATCTCCGCCAGCTTTGACATTGGGAAACAGATATTAATTGGTATAAAATGTGCAGATTTCGTAAGCCGGTCTACCACTACCCAAATAGCATCAAAGCCTCTCGCCGTATTTGGAAAACCAGTAACAAAATCCATAGCAATGCTATCCCACTTTCATTCTGGAATCTCCAACGGTTGCATCAACCCCGAAGGTTTTTTATGCTTCACTTTTGATTTTTGACATGTCAAACAAGCATAAACGAATTGAGCTACATCTCTCTTCATACCGGACCACCAAAATAATTTCTTCAAGTCTTGATACATTTTTGTGGCTCCCGGATGAATACTCAAGCTACTCCGATGACTTTCCTCTAAGATCGCTTTTCTCAATTCTGTATTATTCGGCACGCAAATTCTGCCTCGGAATCTCAGCACACCACCCTTATCCACCTTAAAATCACTATCAGTATCATTTCCTCTGGTAGGCATCATATCCACAAGATTCACATCAAGCTTCTGATTTTCCTTAATTTCATCGAAAAATTCATTATTCACTTTAAGCATACCCAATCTAACACTTTCCGGTGTAGTTTCACAAACCATACTCAAGTCTCTAAACTGTTCAATTAATTCCATTTCTTTTATCATTAATGCCGACATATGAGTTGTCTTACGACTTAGGGCATCTGCTACAACATTAGCTTTCCCCGGATGGTAACTCAAATTAAACTCATAGTCCTTCAAGAACTCTAACCATCTTCTCTGCCTCATATTCAATTCCTTTTGATCAAACAAATACTTCAGACTCTTATGGTCACTGAATACTTCAAATCTCAATCCATACAAATAATGTCTCCAAATTTTCAATACAAAAACCACCGCAGCTAATTCCAGATCATGAGTAGGATAATTCCTCTCATGTACTCTCAATTGCCGTGAAGCATATGCCACTACCTTGCCATCTTGCATTAACACCCCGCCTAATCCCATCTTAGACGCATCACAATACACTACAAAAGGTTCATTTGGTTTTGGTTGAATCAATACTGGTGCTGTAGTCAATTTCTTTTTCAATTCTTCGAAACTTTCTTCACACGCCGTATCCCACACAAAAGCTTGACTCTTTCTAGTTAACTGAGTCAACGGTAATGCCAAATTAGAAAATCCTTCGATAAATCTTCGGTAATAACCTGCCAAACCCAAGAAGCTTCTAATTTCCGTCACAGTCCTCGGAGGTTCCCACTGAAGCAATGCACTTACTTTAGATGGGACCACTGCTATGCCATCACCCGATATAACATGCCCCAAGAAACTTACCCTCTTCAACCAATATTCACATTTTGAGAGCTTTGCAAATAAATTATTATCCTTCAACACCTGCAATGTAATCCTCAAGTGTTCTGTATGATCCTCTTCAGAATTGGAGTAAATCAATATATCATCAATGAATACCACAATAAACTGATCCAGATAAGAATGAAAATTACGGTTCATGTATTCCATAAACACACCCGCCGTATTAGACACTCCGAAAGGCATCACTGCATATTCGTAATGTCCATAGCAAGTTCTAAACGCAGTCTTTTGAATATCCCCTTCCTTCACTCTAATCTGGTGGTAACCTGATCTCAAATCAATTTTACTGAAAACACGAGCCCCCACTAACTGATCCATTAAGTCATCAATCCTTGGAAGTGAATACTTATTCTTAATAGTCACTTTATTCAATTGACGGTAATCAATGCACAGACGCATACTACCGTCCTTCTTTTTCACCAACAACACTGGAGCTCCCCACGACGACACACTTGGCCTAATAAACTTTTGGCTAAAATACAGTTTTGGTCCCCCTGTTTTTCAAAATTCACAGTTTTGGTCCCCCTATTTTTTTTTTAACAGTTTTGGTCCCCCACCCCAATTTTGGCCCAAAAAAAGTGATGAACAGTAACCTGTCCGTACATGTCCGTACATGAACAGTACACGTCCGTACATGAACAGTGAGGGGTGGGGGACCAAAACTGTTAAAAAAAAAACAGGGGGACCAAAACTGTGAATTTTGAAAAACAGGGGGACCAAAACTGTATTTTAGCCTAAACTTTTTATCAAGTAATTCTCCAATTTGAATTTTCAACTCTGCCAATTATGATGCCGACATCCTGTATGGTGCCATAGATATAGGTCTGGTACCAGGAACAATATCAATAGTAAATTCAATTTCTCTCGTCGGAGGCAATTCGATAATATCATCCGGAAACACCTCAGGAAATTCCCTTACCACCAGTAACTCATTAACTGATGTATTGCTCTCTACTGATAACCAGGAAACTACTGCAAACATCTTAGCTTCGTCTTCTAACAAGGTTCTCAATTCCTTAGTAGACAAATAATTAGCCAACGCTTCCTCTTCAGGAGTAAGGAACAACAACCTCTTCCTAAAGCAATCAATATAAACTCGGTTGAATTCTAACCAGTTCATTCCCAAAATGATATCCAGATTACTGAGTGGCAAACAAATCAAGTCCACACCGAATTCTCTACCAAAAATAGTCAACGGACAATTCAAGCATGCTAAAGAAGTAACCACAGAACCAATAGATGGAGTTTCAATAGTCATCCTCTGATCCAAAGTAGATGGTATAATTCCTAATCTCCTCACACAATCAACAGAAATGAACGAGTGGGTTGCACCCGTGTCAATGATAGCAATTAAAGGAATGTCATTAATAAAACAAGTACCTTTGATGGAACGATCACCACCGGTAGGCTGGGCTCCGGCCAATGCGAACACCCTTCCACTAGTCTGAGATTTCCTAGGCTTTTGACAGTGAGTGCTGATATGACCCTGTTCTCCACAATTATAACAGGTAGGTACGGTAACCCTACAATTTGCCACCACGTGACCTGGTCGTCCACACTTGAAGCACTTCTTCTCTTCATTCTGACAATCATTAGCACGATGACCCGTGCCACCACATTTGAAACACTTGGTAGTATTAGGAGCCTTCTCTCCCCCACTTAGTTTCTTACCCACAGCGGCTTTCTGTTTTCCTCTGTCAGCTGGAGCACTATAAGGCATACCCCCATACCTTTGCTTACCCTTCCGGTCATTCAAGGCTTTGTAATGAGCAATCTGGGCCCTGTTGTCATTATCATAAATCCGGCTTCTGCTTACCAGTTCCGGATAACTCTGTATCTTCTGACAAGCAATGCCCTGTTTGATCTCGGGACGCAGCCCGTTCTCAAACTTTAAGCATTTTGAAGTCATAGCCTCCTCGGTATTGTAGTGAGCACAATATTGCACCAACTCCTCGAACCGAGCAGCATACTCAACGACAGTCATGGTACTCTGTTTCAGTTCCAGGAACTCAATCTCCCTTGCACTGCGAATATCTTCCGGGAAATACTTCTCCAAAAACTCACCTTGAAACACTGCCCACGTAACAAGAGTACCCGCAGCTTCCAACCTCTGACGACTATTATCCCACCAGGCTTCAGCTTCACCTTCCAGCATATGAGTGCCAAACTGCACTTTCTGAGCTTCATTACATCCCATGGTCCTGAAGATCTTCTCAATAGTATTCAGCCACTTCTGTGCCGCTTCAGGATCAAGAATACCACCCTCAAATGTTGGCGGCTTATTGCTCCGAAACCATTCTAAGTTACGGAACTGCGCTTCCCCAGCAATCTGATTCTTGTTCTACACTGCCTGCGCCATAGCTTACAGCGCCGTAGCAAGAGCAACATCATTCCTCCCTACCATATTGTTCAATAATCACAACACGGTTAGAAGAACACCCAAGTCTACTCCTATTCTAAGGGCAGACTCTATTACAACTTTTGGCCGGACGAACCGATCTGCTCTGATACCAATTGTAACACCTCACTTTCCCAATTTACAAAAATATACAAATATTACAAATATAATCAGAGATTCCGTAAATAGTGGGATGTCACACCATAAAAACATAACCTAAATTTCTCTATTTACTTCATTCACTTCTTGTTTCTCAAAAATAAGTTAAAACAGCGGAATGAAATATCGAACCCCAAAATAACAAGGCCATTGGCCAACAAAAGCATGGTCCACATAATCTCATGGTTCACCATGTTTTAAAGTGAGTAATGATACATAACACAATATACAAAATATACAACAAAAGATGGAATTCCCAATATCCCGTGTTACGTATCAGAGTGACTCCTAAGACTAGATCAGGCAACACGTACTCCATGCACTACTCAAGTACCTGGGTTATCTGCACTTCCCAAGAAGCACAGACACAAGAAACAACAAAGGGGTGAGAACTACATTCAATAATTAACGGTGTAAAATACATGTTAAGGAGTAGTAATCAGGTAATCACACATAATATGCACACATTCACGACACACTTGTCACTTTCTGATTATAATCCAACAAAGACATAATAATGCAATGTGACTCAATGACACAATGCAAATGCAAGTGGTACCACACAACATGGTTCACTCAAATGAACCTGATTCATAAAAGAATCCGGATAAATCACATACACTCCCACTGAGCAATGATTTATCTCCATACAACTCCACATTGGAGTCTGGATAAATCACATACACTCCCACTGAGCAATGATTTGTCTCCATACAACTCCACATTCGAGTCCGGACAATACTAGGCACCCATCATGGATTCCCACCTAGTTGTCTCCACCAGACACATCATGAAATGCATGACACAAATTATACATAAAACACGCATATAATAAAAATTATACAGCTTCACGATCCTCATGATCACACGTGAGATACATACTCACCGGAATACACACAAGTAAGGAAAATACCTCACGTGGCCTTAATTAGTTAATTACCTAATTAATCCATCCAAATTCCGTTTTAAATCATTTTTACTACCATTCCTAAATTCAACAAGTTCTGACACCTATCCCAACCTCTCAGACCAAAAAGGAACCGCATCGGACGCGAAATCGGGAAAAAAATTGCGAAACGGTAAATTATGCACCCTCACTGGTCATACGCGTATTGCCCCCAGCCATACGCGTAATGCCCAGTTTCTTCCGCCAGCCATACGGGTAATGCCCTGAGGGTTACGCGTACGGGCAGAGACTGATTTCTCTCAAAAATTCCAGTTAAATTATATTTTTCTCCCATTACGCGTAATGCCACACCCCTTACGCGTAATGCCTTATCCCCTACGCGTACCATTACACATTCCAGCAGAGGGACGTGTCAATGGGTTCCATACGCGTAACGCCCACATTTCGCTATGGCCATACACGTATTGCCCTACCCAATACGCGTATTGCCTTGCCCATTACGCGTATTGGTAGCGAAAACCCATAATTTTCTGGTTTCACACCAGTCCAATTTCTGCTCAATTTTAGCACTCAAATCTGCAATACCAGAATCATATAGCAGCAGCAATATAGTGTTTTACACATATTATGACAGAATGGATCAATTTACACACTTTCCATCATAATTTCAATCATTCAACAACAATTCCACAGCAACATGCTTATTCATACAAATCCTATGAGGAGAAAGAATCCTCACTACCCTCTAATGTTATCAACACCTATATTGAAATCAATTCTCCCCCTTACCTCGAATTCTCGATTAAATTCTGATGAAAATTGATGATGCCAAGCTTTAGCTTCTTCCTTTCCAACTTTGTCTCTTGGTGGAATTGTGTTTTTGTTCTAAATCTCCCTAATCCTCTTCTTTTTCTTATTTTAGTTACTAATAACAATATTTTTAGTAATAATAATAATAATAATACTAATAATAATAATAATAATATTGGACATTCCGACATCCCTAATTCCTTGTTCCGCTACGGACTCTACGCTTACAAGCTCAACTACACACGCCCTAAACAAGGTCCAACAAAAGAAATAACACACGATGATTAATTAAATTAAAATGGGGTGTTACAACAGTCACTGCCCAGAGCCCAGAAAACGGGTGTATTTGTCTCTGATGACTGCAAACATATGTTGATATATGTCTTGTTTAGATGATGACTGTTAGCATTGGATGAAGGGTGGTCTTATTAGGCATTACCCAGATGACGACTGTCATGGCCATGACAGCCCCATTGTCATCCTGCTCATTTACAATCCCCTTTTTAGTGAATTTTGACTCATTTCAGGTGGCCCCGTCCCTACAATGATTGGTACCTATACCTGGACCTATGTTTGAATAATTAATGGGTAGTACTAATCCATGTTAGAATCACACAGTATGTCCCAAAAGCATGAAGGCAGGTGAATTCATAAGATCAATCCTTTAGAGAATTGTTCTCAAAAGTAGGCTGGCAGGTAAATCCGAGAGACCTAACCTTTAAGGCAATGTTATGTTAAATCCGAATAAGCTAGTTATGTCTTTAAAGCAGGAAGGCAGGTAATACCGTAAGACCAATCCTTAAGGGATTTATTCCCTAAAGTAGGCCGACAAGTAAACCCAGTAGACCTAACCTTGAGGGATTGCTTCTTAGTAAGTCTCGATGATACGGGATTTGTGTAATTAACAATACATTCATATATTCTTGTGTATTATGTGTAGTTTGAGATAAAATGGTAAAGGTGAGGAATCTGAGAGTAGTAATTCATGTTAATTTCTGTGACCGAGAAGACTCTTAAGATAGAAGAACTCAATTGAGATAGTTTATTCTCACCCCGTTATTATCATAATCTTTTACAGGTGGATAGTCGGCAGCTAAAGATAAAGGAAAAATGGCGTAATGACATTTTTTGGACGACTCTTACTTTATCTTGTTTTTCTGTATTTCCGTTGTATCGTGATGACTATGTGTTACTATTGTACTATTTTGGCATATTTTGTGTTTATATGCGAGACATATGTACTTATGTAACATTATTACTATTGTATTTTGTTAATGTACCATATATTAAAAACTTAATATATGTGATTCTAGACACACATTTATTGCGTTGTTAGAGTTGGTCTCATAGCAAGTCGATCCTCGACCTAGCCGCGAAACACCAATTGTTAAATCTTTTCTCGTGTCTGTGTGTGTTATTGTTATGAAGTATTATGTCATATTTCCTAGTGTTAGGTTTGATCAACTTGATATATATATATATATATATATATATATATATATATATATAGTGTGTGTGTGTGTGTGTGTGAAAGGAGATTTCATGGTTGAGCAACCAAGGAGATGGGGAAGGCTGAGAGCGACTTGTGCTCTGAATGTGAACGAGAATCCTAAAGTGGGAGCAGGTGGTGACCAATGTGTGCAGGTAATGCAGATGTAAATACAACAATAATTTCACATGCAATAACAATAATGGTTTATGATGCAGATGATATAGGGTGCCCAACCACCTCCACAGCCAAATGAAGGAAGTGGGAGTTTTCGAGAGTTCTATGAGATGAACCCTCTCGAGTTCCATAGTGACCTTGATCCTCTCAAAGTTCATGATTAGCTCACCATCATTGAAATAAATTTTGAAGTGACCCTGTGTACTGGGGAAGACAAAGTGGTTTATGCTACTCCGATGTTGCGAGGATTGGCGACCTGATGGTGGATGAGTCCTTCTAACATAATCAATACCTTGGGGATTTCCAAGACTTGGGAACACTTTAAAGAACCCATGTTAGACAAATACTTCCCAAATAGTGTGATATCTCATTAGGAACTAGAGTTTTAGATGTTACGCCAAGCTAGGTTCCATGACCGTGGCAGAGTTTGCAGCAAAGTTTGAAGACATGACATTTTATTCATACCAAACGCTTAATACTCAATATGAACGTTGAAAGATTAACCAGTTAAATATTGGACTTCGAAGAGAAATAGAGTAGTGTGTGGGAAAACAAAATTATAACAGTTATACAAAGCTACTTGAGCAGTGTTACATTGTTGTGCAAAGTATGAAGAAGATCCAGCAGGAAAAAGAGCAAGCCAAGAAAAGTCAGGGTGATTATGGGAGAGAATATTAGCACCTGAAGCCAAGGGGATCACCATCAAAGTGGGAAACAAGTTTAGAATGTTAAACCATCTCAACCACATTAGCGTTGGAGCTGCAAGAGTTACTATTTTGGCGAGTGGACGATTGGGACTATGAGGTGCTTTTTATGTCATGAGTTGAGCCATATTGCCATAGATTGTCCTAAGAGGAAGACTTTAGAAGCTTTAGGAACAACAGGTAGAGTGTGTACCATGGATGCAAAGAAGTCGAAAGGCAACAATGATTTGATAGCTGGTACATGTTTTATGCATGACACCCATTATTTGCTCTCTTTGATTGTGGAGCTACACACTCCTTTATTTCTATCAGATGTGTTGAAAGACTAGGGTTAGAAGCATTACCTTTACCATCTCTTATGACCTTCACCACTGCAATTGATGGCAGTGTAGAGCCTACCTGGGTGTGTGGAAATTGTTCAGTAACCATGAAAGATCGTACCTTCGTGCTTGACCTCATTTGTTTACCTCTAAAGAAGATAGATGTAGTTCCGGGGATGAATTGAATTTATGCTAATTTAGTCTATATTGGTTGCAAGAAAACCCTTTTTATTTATAAGGGAGTGATAACTCTAGAGGAAATGATATCTACTTTATCTGAAGGTACTATTAATATGATTCACTGCTTCTTTTCTGAAGATAACGCTTTACTGTTGATGCTCACTATGGATTCAGCCAAAAAAGAAGATGCTTATTTAATATTTGTAGTGTGAGAATTTCCATAAGTCTTTTTTGAGGTCGTCACTTCCTTACCTCTTAAAAGGGAATGAGAGTTCTCTATAGACCTCTTCCCGAGGACAACACATATGTCTATTGCACCTTATCTCATGTCTCTAGTAGAATTGCGGGAATTGAAGATGCAATTGGAGGAGTTGTTGGAGAAGCATTTTATCTGACCTAGTGTGTCTCCCTGGGGTATTTTTTTCTATTGGTAAAGAAGAAGGATGGTGATATGCGGTTATGTATCGACTACCACCAAGTGAACAAAGTGACCATTAAGAACAAGTATCCTTTGCCACAAATTGATGACCTCCTTGATCAATGAAAGGGAGCCAAAGTGTTCTTGAAGGTTGATTTATGGTCTGAGTATCATCAAATTTGGGTAAAAGAGTTAAGATACTCCAAAGACCACTTTTCGAACCTGAAATGGACATTATGAGTCCCTCGTTATGCCTTTTGGAGTTACTAGTGCTCCAACCATCTTCATGGACTACATGAACCATGTATTCCAACCTTATCTATATCGTTTCATTGTAATTTTCATAGGTGACATCTTGATTTATTCTCGTACAGCTCAAGAGCATGAGGAACACTTGAGAATTATGCTATATATTTTGCGAGGTAAGCAACTTTATGCAAAATTTAATAAGTGCAAATTTTGGTTGTCGGAAGTCAAGTTTCTTGGGCATGTTATCTTGCAAGGATGTATATCCGTGGACCATTCTAAGGTGGAAGGGGTGATTAGTTCACTACTATAAATAATTCTTTTGACGTCGCACACGAAAGAGATGTAACCTCGGCTACTGTGACAACGTAACGAAGGGTGACATGAAAAATGCCCCTTAACACCTTGGTTAATGAAAAACTGAGGGGTAAAGTTATCTGATCATGGGTTCTAACCCCAGCATATGCATTTTTATTATTTATAAAAACAGCGTCTCATACCTCTCAGTTTATCCACAAAATCGAGGGGTAAGAGAGATTGTTTTTTTAAAATTGAAATTCATTACATTATTTACACAGAATATTAATAAAATAATTTGTTTACAAACTACAATGTTTACCCAGAATATTACATTGTTTATACATAATATTTAAATAAAAATTAATTGGTCCATGAAGATCATATGTTACATCTTTGAATCCTTGATATTTGGGCAAGATCAAATGCTAGATGCGACTATATTCTCAATGACTTTACCTCGCATGGATTTGTTCTGATATGAAACAACAAAAAAAAGGTTGATAACAAAATTGGTTAGATAAATAAATGTTTTTTTCTAAAATAAATATTTAAGAACACAAACATTAAACCCAAATAATTTTCTTCTCTTGCATCCATCTTAGCGATCTTTTTAATGGCAAATAATCTTACAAACCTTAAAAAGGTGGATGTAGAGAGTTTCAAGCGCTTCATAATGTTTCACTTGCTTCTTCATATTCAGAAATAAGCTTTTATAATGGAGGTTTTTTATGTTTCATGCGGATCACTAATGGTAGTGTCTTGAGCATTGATATGTCATGAAATGAATGACATATATTTGATCAAGAAATCACTAATGGTTTTCTATGTTCAATTTGGGTAAAATACTTTAGCCCTCGTTTTAATAGAAAACTGAGGTAAATAACCTTTTTTTTACATTTCATTGATTACAAAGAATATTTACAAATAAAAAGTATAATAAAAAAAAAGGTTCCCGCATTGGTTCCTGGTTTTTCCCCGCGGTTATATGAAAAAAACGAGGTAATATGTGGTTTTTATATTTAAAAAAAAAGTAAAACATCATGCCTTAGAATCATATCACTAGAATAGTAATGATCATCCTTATTCAAAACGTAATGTATCTTTCGGATTTTCAAGGAGGCGTTTGAACTTCTCTGATTGTTTTACTTCCTCTTTTCCAATTTATTTATACACTATTCAAGTCTCATTTCATTTTCCTCACTTTGTGTATTCAAATCTTGTTTAAAAATATTTTCTTTTTATTCTAAAAATGTCTACATAAACCTTCAACGGGGATGAAAATCTTTTGTTCGTTATCAATGAAACGTTTGTTGATTTTGATGAGTTGAAAGACCAAGACTTTGATCTAATAAAAACTGTTTCCTAACATAAGTTGAAAGGTTACTTTGACATGCTTCATGAACCCATCTACACTAATCTCGTACTAGAGTTCTGGTTAAATGCCTCCGTTAGGCAATCTGGTGAGGATGCCAAATTAATACAGTCCAATGTATATGGCTTTCCTATCACCATTACTCCATCACCTATTGCTAAGACAATAAAGTATGAAGTGAAAGGATGTTATGTTGAACATTATAGATTCAACAATGTCTTCTCAAACCACCTTCTCTTAATTTATGCCAACTACAATAACCTCACCAGTCCTGCTACTCACATCCCAATTGCAAAAGTTTGGCATCAACTTCCAGTGTCAAATCTCTGTCCAAGAGAGAAACAACTAGAAATGCTTACTTCAGATGACAATCATCTTTTCTTCTTTCTTATCTACAACGTCAAAATTAATCTTCCTCTTACTATTTTTAACTTCTTAATTGAAATGGTTGTGACCGCTCGCAAGGAAATGACTTTCTGAACTTTTTTGTAATCTGCAATTGATTATCAATGAAAATTTTCTTTTTCAATCGTATTATTGCCTAATCTTTTTTATTGATAACAAAGATTTTGAGTTTTACTAATTAACTTAGAAAAAAATGAATAAAAAAAATTAACAAAGAAAAAATGAAGTGGTTGGGATTCGAAGTGTCCCTAATATTTATATTTCCTCGGTAAAAAACCGAGGTAATAGGTTATATTAAAAACAAAATAGCGCTCCTTGTAGATATATTCCCTCAGTTTTATGGAAAATTGAGGTAACAGGTTGTTAGCATATCGCTACCAGGAACTATACTCTCAGTTTTTAGCATTTCAATGTGAAAGCTTCGTCATAAAAGGTGTGATTTGTAGTAATTGTTGGGAGAGACCTAAAAATGCATCATAAGTCAGAAGCTTTTCGGGTTTAGAGGGCTATTATGAGAAGTTTATTATGGATTTTCTCACTTGGCTTTACCTTTGACCAGGCTTACTCGCAAAGAAGTTCTATTTATTTGAAGTGCGAAGTGTGAGAAGAGTTTTCAAAATTTGAAGAAAACGTTAACCACCGCACCCGTTTTAATCATCCTAGATCCTACTCAGTTGTATGAAGTGTTTTGTGATACGTCCAAGAAAGGCCTAGGGTGTGTTTTAATGCAGAGTAGACAAGTAATGGTTTATGCATCTCACAAGTTGAATAATCATGAGGATAACTATCCAACACATGATCTTAAGTTGGAAACAATCATCTTTGCACTTAAAGTGTGGCAAAATTACCTTTATGGCATTCACTTTGATATGTTTAGAGATCATAAGAGCTTGAAGTACTTATTTTACCAAAAGGAGTTGAATACACGACAACACGGGTGGATGGAGTTTCTAAAGGATTATGATTTTGACTTGATATACCATCCTAGTAAGGCAAATAAAGTAGCAGATGTTCTTAGCATAACCTTTTGGAAATATTCAAGAATTTTGATCTCTAGTATACTTGGACATCATTAGGAGTAATGCTTAGCAATTTAAGCATCACTTGTGATTTGAGAAAAAGAATAAGGCAAGATCAGTGTTGTGATGCAAGGCTATTATCAAGAGAGGACCATCCAAGTTTTTCCCGATCCATGGATGAGATTATTTTGAATAATAATAGGATGTGCATGCCAGAGGATCCAGAGTTGAAGAGGATGATTTTGGAGGAAGCCCACAAAAGCCACTTTACCATTCACTATGGTTATTTAAAGATGTATCAGGATCTGAAGAAGAACTATTGGTGGAGTGGTATGAATAGAGATGTAGTTGAGTATGTAATTGAATGTGTAGTGTTCCAACAGGTAAGGATTGAGCATGGGAAAGTATATCTATGGGTTATGTAGTGGGTATACTGTGTACGCTTGGCGAGCATGAATCTATTTGAGTGATTCTAGATAAGCTAACCAAATCAGCTCATTTTCTTCTCGTTAAGACTACACACAAGATCCTTCACTTGGAAAGACTTTTCATTGTAGAGATAGTTTGGTTGCATTGTGTATCCATCAACATTGAATCTCACCGAGATCTGATGTTCACTTTAAGATTTTTGAAGGCTTTTCACCATGCAATTGGGACTCAGTTGATCTTTGACACTTCAAACCATCCCCAATCTGATGGCCAGGCAGATGGGATGATCCAAACCATCAAGCATATATTGCGAGCTTTTGTTATGGAGAGTGGAGGTAGTTGGAAGGATCACTTGACATTGATTGAGTTTTCTTACAACAATAATTACCACTACAGTATTGGGATGGATCCTTACGAGGATTTATACGAAAGGAAGTGTATGATACATTTAGGTTGGTTAGAAGTGGGAGATAGAAGCATTCTTGGACCGGAGGTAATTCAGGAGACAACAGAGAAGATAACAGTGATCTGGGAAAAGATGAAAAAGGCTCAGGGTCAACAAAAGAGTTATGCATACCAGAGAAGAAGACCTTTAGAGTTTGAAGAGGGAGACCATGTGTTCTTGAAGGTTACTCCAAGATTTGGACTAAAGGGGCCTTTCAAGACCAAGAAGTTAAGATGAGGTGAGGTGAGGTAGGTGAGGTGGCATATCAGTTAGTATTACCACCTTATCTATCTGAACTTCATGATGTCTTCCATGTATCTCAACTCCTGAATTCTATGTCGGATCCTTTTATACCCATTCTTATAGAGATGCTTTAACTCGTCATAGATCTTACCTCCTAGCCCCAACCTATCTGCGTCATGGATTATGAAGTTAAGAATCTTAAGAAAAAGGATTTACTTCTAGTGAAGGTGATTTGGGAGGAGTCGCATTTGAGCAATGCTACTTGAGAGCTAGAGTCCAAGATGTGGAAAAGTTATCCTCATCTTTTCGAGTATGTTTCTAATTCAAGAACGAATTTTAATTTATGGGGGATGTAACACCCCATATTATATTTCTAAGTCCCAAACATGTATTAATCAAATGAGATTACTAGTTAGACATTAGAAACTAGAATGACAGTATTGGAGATAGTGACATAATTAGAATTTTTGGAATTTGAGAGTGTAGTTTTGTCATTTCCCAATGAAGCCTTTTAGTAAATTCACCCTTTTCACTCATTTCCTTGACACAAATCAAAATTGGAATGAAGTAAGAAAAAGAGAAAAAAAATGTGCGCGTGAAAAGGGAAAGAAGAGAAGAAAGGAAACTTTGCATGCACCCAATCCTTGGAAAACCATTAAGATGAACTCCAACATTCATCAAATTTTAAATCGAGGTTATTTAAGTCAGGGTTCTATAAATTAGATGGGTTCCAAAAAACTCTTTTAGGGATTATGCATGTGGGGAAATTTAGGTTTTTTATAGTGTTATTGATTCTTATGAAATGCATGTTTGTTGTTTCAAATCTATGTTAATTACAATTAGTTTGATGCTGTATTGATGAAATTTTCAATGTTATAACATGTGGTGTTGTTGTTTTTCATGGATGAATGCATTAGAATAGGTTTGGAGTTGTACTTGGGACAGATCTGCATTTCTGCAGAAGAAAATGTAGTCTGGACGTGATGACGTGATGACCGCCACCGCCTTGAGCCGAAAGATGGGTGTCCTTATTTGTGATGACTGTTAGTGCGGGATGACATATGCCTTGTTTAGCTTACGACTGTCACTATTAGATAACGGGCTACCCAGTTAGGCGTTACCCAAGTGACGACTGTCATGGCCATGACTTCCTGACTGTCATCCTAGTTGTTTCCAGTCCCCTTTTTAGTGAATATTGACCCCTTTCGAGTGGCCCTATTCCCCAATGATTGGTACATGATAATTGGAAAATGTTAAAATGATTAATGGGTAGTACTAATCCATATTAGAATAACAAAATGAGTCCCAAAAGCAGGAAGACAGGTAAATCCAAAAGACCTAACCTTGAGGAATGTGTTATATTAAATCCTACTGAGCGAGTTATGTTCCAAAAATAAGAAGTAGGTAAACTCGTAAGACCAATCCTTGAGGGATTTATTTCCAAAAGTATGCTGATAGGTAAACCTGGAAGGCCTAACCTTGAGGGATTGCTTCTTAGTAAGTATCGAAGAAACGAGATTCGTGTAATTAATAATATATTCGTATATTATTGTGTATTATGTGTGGTATGAGATAAAATAGTTAAGGTGAGGAACCTTATAGTGGTAATTCAAGTTAATTCCTATGATCGGGAAGACTCGTAAAATAGGAGATTTGCATTAAGATAGTTTATTCTCACCCCGTTGTTATCATAATAATTTATAGGTGAACAATCGGTAACTAAAGGTAAAAGAAAAGATAACGTGGTGACATTTTTTGGAGGACTTTTACCTTATTTTGTTTTGATTTGTTTTCGTTGTATCGTGATGACTTTAGGTTAATATTATACTATTTTGACATACTTTGTATTTGTATGCGAAACATATGTACTTACGGAACATTATTACTATTGTATTTTGTTTCCATACCATATATTAACATGTGATTCTAGACACATTTATTGTGTTGTTACTTCAACACATATGCACATTTAGTTATTATTAACAAACATGTAACATCCCAATTTTCATATAAATTATAAAAATTTATACTAAATAACTTTTATTATTTTATTCAATAAATTATTTAGGTGTATGGAATTTAATGAAATTATAGTATCATTAAGTATTACATTATTATAACTAAATGTTTACTTCATTTATGAAAATTGATCTTTGAGCACCTAATCAATCTATTATATATTATCTATTATAATATATTAAATCTAAAGCAGCACATTATATGACGACACCTCATATGCCATGTAGCTAGAAATCTATTATCTATTATCTATTATAATATATTAAATCTAAAGCAGCACATTATATTACGACACCTCATATGCCATGTAGCTAGAAATTGCCACATCAATTAAAATCATATGTGTCACACTTAAGATTGAATCTAACGACAAATTTGCATAATTTCACTTCAACTTTTATCCAAAATTCATATGTTACAACAACTTTATCATCTCTCCACTAGAGTTACTCATAATTAAACACAATTATCACAAACCTTAAATTCCTAATTTATTTTTTCTAATTATTTTTATTCTTTCAATTTTTTTATTAAAACTTCTCACCTTCCCTCTATACTTTGTTGCATATCCTTTATTTGTTTTTTATAGAGTCTAATATCTAAACAACATAACACTATTTTGATAAATATCAAAAAAATACTTAGCACAAAAATAAATTGACGATTAAAAAATAAACTAATTAATGACTCACAAGAAAATTATATTAAAAATATATAAAACTCTTATAAAATTTAATAATAACAATAACAAATATTTTAAATTAAGCAAACATTACTAATTAATAAAAACTTAAGAAAAAAAGAATAGATTATCCCAAATTATAAGAGGTTATTTCTATGGACAAACATAAAATACTATACTTACCCCTTATGTATTTGCACTTTCCCTAAAATATATAAATAACAAATGTGTTTTAGATTTAAAAAATATATTAACTAACTAGATAAGTTTAATTAAAAAAAATAATACAATTGAACTAAAATTATTTATATCTAATTACATAGATTTATTCCTAATTACATAGAAGTATCCCTATAATATAATATATGTCATATAATCTATTTTTGTCACATCAATTAAAATCATATGTGTCATTCTTAGAATTAAATCTAATAACAAATTTGTACAATTGCTCTTCATCACTTCATAATAATCATAAAATTTAAAACTATTTCGTCTCATACTTTATTTAGTTTCATACCATAAACTTATATTATCAACTATAATTATAAAATTTAAGAATTACGTTCTTTGTTTAATATCATCTTATATATATTATTTTAACATGTGTACTCTCAAACCATATCAATAATTATGATATATATTTTATGTTACTGGATTGTGCATATTTTTTTTTTTAAACTTATGTATATATCCTCAAAAAAATTCTAATAAATTATCTTAATAACATTAGATAAATTCACATAGAAACAATTAAATGTATTTGAAACTATACGGATAAAAAATGGAAGAGATTTATTTTTTAAAAATTCAACATATTTATGTTATTTTACTTGATTATCCTAAATGTGTAGTTTGAAATAAAATATTATAAATATAAGTTGACATATCATAGTTATCAAAATAAAATATTTGTTTTTGTTACAAATAAATTACCAACTAGGGATGATATTATTATTATTATTATTATTATTATTATTATTATTATTATTATTATTATTATTATTATTTTATTTTTTTCAAAAAATAGGCCAAGTCCAAAAGATGTATTAAAATGGAAGGACAAAAATGAAGGGGACTAGGACAAAACCTCAAAAACTAGGAAACTCTAAAACTAGACAACTCTTAAAGGTTCCTTGTGTAATAACTAATTACGTTTGAGTGGAGATTATCCCATAAAGTAAAGTTTCTATATTAGCTACAATTAAAATTTTAAAACAAAAAACAAAAATAATGCACACCCGCGCATCGCGTGGGTCCTAATCTAGTAATATATTAAATCTAAAGCAGCACATTATATTACGACACCTCATATGTCATGCAGCTAGAAATTGCCACATCAATTAAAATCCTATGTGTCACACTTAAGATTGAATCTAACGACAAATTTGCATAATTTCACTTCAACTTTTATCCAAAATTCATATGTTACAACAACTTTATCATCTCTCCACTAGAGTTACTCATAATTAAACACAATTATCACAAACCTTAAATTCCTAATTTATTTTTTATAATTATTTTTATTCTTTCAATTTTTTTATTAAAACTTCTCACCTTCCCTCTATACTTTATTGCATATCCTTTATTTGTTTTTTTATAGAGTCTAATATCTAAACAACATAACACTATTTTGATAAATATCAAAAAAATACTTAGCAAAAAAATAAATTGACGATTAAAAAATAAACTAAAATAACTAATTAATGACTCACAAGAAAATTATATTAAAAATATATAAAACTCTTATAAAATTTAATAATAACAATAACAAATATTTTAAATTAAGCAAACATTACTAATTAATAAAAACTTAAGAAAAAAAGAATAGATTATCCCAAATTATAAGAGGTTATTTCTATGGACAAACATAAAATACTATACTTACCCCTTATGTATTTGCACTTTCCCTAAAATATATAAATAACAAATGTGTTTTAGATTAAAAAAATATATTAACTAACTAGATAAGTTTAATTAAAAAAAATAATACAATTGAACTAAAATTATTGATATCTAATTACATAGATTTATTCCTAATTACATAGAAGTATCCCTATAATATAATATATGTCATATAATCTATTTTTGTCACATCAATTAAAATCATATATGTCACTCTTAAAATTAAATCTAATAACAAATTTGTACAATTGCTCTTCATCACTTCATAATAATCATAAAATTTAAAACTATTTCGTCTCATACTTTATTTAGTTTCATACCATAAACTTATATTATCAACTATAATTATAAAATTTAAGAATTACGTTCTTTGTTTAATATCATCTTATATATATTATTTTAACATGTGTACTCTCAAACCATATCAATAATTATGATATATATTTTATGTTATTGGATTGTGCATATTTTTTTTTAAACTTATGTATATATCCTCAAAAAAATTCTAATAAATTATCTTAATAACATTAGATAAATTCACATAGAAACAATTAAATGTATTTGAAACTATACGGATAAAAAATGGAAGAGATTTATTTTTTAAAAATTCAACATATTTATGTTATTTTACTTGATTATCCTAAATGTGTAGTTTGAAATAAAATATTATAAATATAAGTTGACAAATCATAGTTATCAAAATAAAATATTTGTTTTTGTTGCAAATAAATTACCTACTAGGGATTATTATTATTATTATTATTATTATTATTATTATTATTATTATTATTATTTTATTTTTTTCAAAAAATAGGCCAAGTCTAAAAGATGTATTAAAATGGAAGGACAAAAATGAAGGGGACTATGACAAAACCTCAAAAACTAGGAAACTTTAAAACTAGACAACTCTTGAAGGTTCTTTGTGTAATAACTAATTACGTTTGAGTGAAGATTATCCCATCATGCAAAATTTCTATATTAGCTACAATTAAAATTAAAAAAAATAAATAAATAATGCACACCCGCGCATCGCGTTGGTCCTAATCTAGTTAAAAATGATTTTTTATTCATCAATCCATTTTGTATGACGATAATAAAAATATATAATCTTTACATAAACTATTAATGGATAAGTTATTATGGTATTTTATTAATTAATTTGTTGTTATAATTTATTTTCATGCAAAGTTTTGGTAGTTTATACTATTTTATAAATAGAGTAGTGTTTGATAACTTTTATCTAATAAAAATCTGCAACGTATTAAATTTAAGTTGATTTTTTAAATAATAAAACTATACTTCTATTAAAAAATATTGTGTTTAATCATAATACATTTAATTGTTGTGAGTTGAATGTGATTAGGAATCATTACCTTATTTTAAATTTCTTACAATTATTATAAGAAATACCATAATGGTCAAAATAAATAAAAAAATTTATTCACTTCCTTAAGGCCGTGAGTTCAACACCCGTAATAATAATTTATTTTCATATTTAACATTTGCAAAGTTGTCCAAGTGCGAGTTCTCGTTGCGACAAGTGAGTTTTCTTGGTCATGTAATCTTTAGTGGTGGTATAACTATGGATCCATCGAAGATAGATGACGTGTTGTAATTGGAGACTCCGAAGTGTGTTATTGAAATTAGAAGTTTTCTTGGATTGGCAGGATATTACAGGAAATTCATTGAAGGTTTTCAAAGTTAGCGTTACCTTTGACTCACCTGACTCGGAAGGGTCAAGCTTATTGATCGTGAAGGCTGGATCAGATCCTGTAGAAGTGGGCCACCAAGTACGTCTGAGATGCTGGTCGTATGAAGAGGAGGAGGGGGGTGTACCTGCAAGGCACTCCGACGCTCAAGTAAGAAAGGGTCAGAAAAAAGGGGCAAGTACAAAATATTAGTTCGTAGGGTGAATATTAGATACCTGACCCTCTCAAGTGAGAGGGTTTATATAATGCCCCCATGCGCATGGCCAACGGTCCTATTTTCGGGGCGAAATAACCGTTTTCCCGAAGAATAGGTAACTGCCCAAAACTAGCCGTTATGTCGGGCAGGGTGCCCAAAACTAGTCGTTATGTCGGGCATACGCATAGTTTTGGGCACATGCCCTCGGCTCTTCGGGGAGTGGAGAAGCCGTGCGTAACAGGCAACATTTCCGGGGAGGAGCGATGCAGTCCTTGCCAGGCTGGAGGGGCAGAAAGGTAACTTTTGCCCGTTTGTGGATTGGACTTAGGCAATTGGGCCGTTCTGGAGCAGAAGTGGATTGGGCCACGCCTGACCATTGGTCCAGTCCAGAACAGGAGCCCCCCAAGTCGTTGCTCCCGAGCATGGGAGTGATAACTTAAGGACAACTCGTTGCTCCGGGGAGCTAGCGTGAAGTCGTCATTTGGTGATGGGGAAGGATCTCGTGGTGCCCGTGACTCCTGGTGTCCGTGGCATACATGACCGTGACTGCGCTGCCCGTCGAACGAGGAGACGGACGGTTAGTCAGAATTGGAAATGTTAGGGCATCACGTTGTCGCAACTGTGAAAAAATAACCGGCGAGAACCTAGAACAGAAGAGTCACCACTGAACGTTATTTATCCCGACGGAGGGAAAGGAAACGATCGAAGAAAACCTAGAGAAAGGGAAAGACATGGTCATCGCAACCATAGTCCGGGTTCGGGAGCCGGTTACGCATGGGGAAGGTATTAGCACCCCCACGCGTCCATCGTACTCGATGGGATCCACGCTTGTTGTCTAGTCAAAGGGTGATTTATCCTAAAGTCTATGGCTAAACAAAAAAAGGAGAGGGGAAAGCAAAGACGGACTCGCAAGGATTATCGCAATCCGATGCCTACGTATCTTCGTGGACGAACAAAGAATCAGCGTCAACGTAGTTCAACGGACGGGTCGAAAAAGGGGGGAAGGGTGCTCGCCAAGATATCGCATCTCGTGCCTACGTATCCTCAATCGGACGAGAGAGAGGAAATCAGAGCGGTCGTAGTTCGACCTAACAAGGTCGGTATGTGTTTTTTTTACATGAGCAACGAGCTCTTTTCTGAAAAAACGGTTTGAAACTCAACAATCCCGAAGGATAAAAATGATTTGAATTTGTTTTGTGTTTTTTAGACAGAAGTGGATTGAAGTTAGTTCGTAATTTGCATTGCACCGAAGTCTATGACGTAGGAACGAATGCATAGAAAATTGTCCCAAGACAGGACGTCCGCTAAACACTCTAGAAAGATGAGAGGAAACCCGTCATTCCTCAATTCCCACATACAAGGCTCATGCGTAATACACGTTACCTTTATTAAGTGTCTTAAAATTGTTATGAGATGAGAAGAGAAGACTCAAGTCGAAAAAAAAACGCTACGAGAATTCTATCCTAATGTTGTCATGCAAAAGTGGCCCTATGGTTGAGTTCAAAGGGGAAACATCTACCTAAGTTAGCACATACAACAACACATATGCACTAAGACAGCAGTGGAATTAGGGCAGTAAGTGATGCATTTGAAACGATGCAATCATGGCATAACGAACACGCATCAAACATTACACATTAATCAATTAATCATGATCACCATCACACCACAAACCATGGTAAACAATTTTTGAAATCATCATGAAAGAATGCACATTATTAAGCACATGAACAAGCCAAATCAAGTATGCATCTCATGAAATTAAATGCAAGCAAGCATGTACAACACAACAACTCCAGCAACACCAGCAATAATCCATAGTTAAACATGCTCAAGGAGTGTGTGCAAGGTGTTCATCACATCAAGAAAGCATCAATGCAAACATGAACATTCATCAATGGAAATCAAAAGGTCGCATGTCGAAGAATCGTGTTCATGCAAGGGTGTGAGGTGAAATAGCTCAAGAATAATCCACAAATCATCAACATATTAATCCATGAAGTTTAGACATGCAAAGGATCTCAAACAAGCAAGAAAATGCAAGAAAATCACATTCTGCAACCGTGGTAACCGGCTAGCAGATATGCTGTAACCGGTTACACAGTTCAAAACAGCAAAAAATTACGCAGAAAACAACAGGGTAACCGGTTAGCAGATATGCTGTAACCGGTTACTCTGCAACAGAATTCAAAAATAAGTGTTCAGAATCTCTTTTCAGCAGCTTATCACTTCTTCAAACATCCAAATGATCATGCAATCGATTAATCACGAAATTCACATCAAACATCAGTAATCAAACACCAATTAGATCCAATAATCACCTACATTAAGAATCAAATTCAAGCAAAATGGATCCGAATCAAAAACAACCAAAGATCTACATCGAGTAAGTTGTAAATAAGCTAAATCAAGTATAGATCTAAGGAAAACCAACCTACAAAGCCGAGACTTGCTTCGGTGAGTGTTGTTAACAGAAATTGATGAATCCAAGCAAGAAATCCAAGATCATATGAGCTCCTTGCAAGCAAAAGCTAAAAATCCAAGCAATAAGCTAATAATGCTCCAAAATCACTTTCAATAAGCACTTCTGAAATTTCAGATCTAGATCCAAACGAAAATCACCAATGAAAAGCAACAATGAAGTGATGATGAGAGGCTTAAGCTCAAGAATTAACAAATTCCAATGAAGAACTTGCTAATCTCTATGGAAGAGCTTTGAGTGTGGTTGAAAATGGAGGTTGAGAGTGAAAATGTGAGAAAGAATTGAGAGAGAATTCTGAAAATTGAGAGTGAAAAAATGATCAAGGTTGTGAGAGGTTTGGAATGAATTGATTTAAATAACCCCTAGGTTAGGAGTTAAGTTTGGGTTTGGAGTGAGGTTTAGTGGGTGGAAATTGGGGGTGAAAAATGAATTATGAAAGGAAATGAGGAATTAGAGTGGAAAATGTTGGAAGGAATTTGAATTTTGGGTGGAAAATGATGAAAATATCAGTTCTAGATCCTTCCCACACATGCACAAGCCAAGCACATGATCACAAATTATGCAAACTGAATTTTTCAAATTTTGCCCAGAGTAACGGGTTACAGTATATATGCTAACCGGTTACTCAGTTCAAAAAACTAAAAAATACGCAAAAAAACAAAGGAGTAACCGGTTAGCAGATATGCTGTAACCGGTTACTCAGTTCAAAATTTGAATTTTAGCGCCTTTTGGAGGGAAAATTGGAGAATTCCCTGATTCCACTTGTTCTGAGCCATGTTAGACCTCTGAAACTTGACATTTGATATTACCATTGAATCACGCCTAAAATATACTGTGAATTCCTTTCCGCCCTTGAAATAACCTGCTGAAAATAATCGTCTGGTGCTGAATCACTGATAAAAAATGACTGCCGGAGCTTATGATTATCAAATCGTCTATTGAGCAAAATAAATGCTCAAAAGACACTGAAAGCTATCTGCTTGGCTCTGAACACTATTGAAAATCATACTGGAACTGATGACGCTATGAGCTACTGGAAAATACCTTGATCCCATGCCCAAAAGAAACATGCCAATGCAAAATGACGATGCGAATGAAATTAAGCATAAGCCAGTTGGGGTTAGAAATAAGGGGGCAAATTTTGAGGTGTTACAGCTGCCCCTATTCAAACTTCTTGGATCCGAGGGTATGGAAGCAAAGGCTTCCAGACGGTTGGGATACACGGAGATTGAATACCAAAATAACCGCACAAATTTGCATCCTGCCAAATGAGAGACGACTCCGCTGGGGAACAAGTAATAAAAGGTGTAAGATCATGACACGGACGAGTATCAGAAATCAATACGAACGAAGTATTGAATATGTATGGAAACAAACACGGACGAGTGTTGACTGTGTTGGGGATAAACACGGACGAGTGCCAAAAGTTCAAACACGGACGGGTGTCTGAGGTCAATATGGACGGGTATTGAAAGAACACGGACGGGTGTCAAAGGTCAAACACAGACGGGTGATGGAAGAGCACGGACGAGTGTCTAAGGTAAAACACGGACGGGTGTTGAAAGAACACGAAAGGGTGTCAAAGGTTCAAACACGGACGGGTGATGAAAGAGCACGGACGAGTGTCTAAGGTCAATACGGACGGGTATTGGCTAAAATGTTCAAACACGGACGGGTGATGAAAGTACATGGATGGGTGTCAAAGGTTCAAACACGAACGGGTGCTGAAAGAGCACGGACGGGTGTCAAAGGTCAAACACGGACGGGTGCTGAAAGAACAAGGACGGGTGTCTAAAAGGTTCAAACACTGACGGGTGCTGAAAGAACACGGACGGGTGTCTAAAAGGTCAAATACAGACGGGTATTGGCTAAAAAGTTCAAACACGGACGGGTGTCTAAGGTCAATACGGACGGGTATAAGTTCAAACACGGACGGGTGCTGAAAAAACACGGACGTGTGTCAAAGGTCAAACACGGAAGGGTGCTGAAAGAACACGGACGGGTGTCAAAGGTTCAAACACGGACGGGTACTGAAAGAACACGGACGGGTGATGAAAGAACACAGAAGGGTGTCTAAAAGGTTCAAACACGGACGTGTGATGAAAGAACACGGACGTGTGTCTAAGGTTCAAACACAGACGGGTGTCAAAGGTCAATACAGGCGGGTATTGGCTAAAAAGTTCAAACATGGACGGGTTCTGAAAGAACACGGACGGGTGTCAAAGGTTCAAACACGGACGGGTGTCAAAGGTCAAACACGGACAAGTGCTGAAAGAACACGGACGGGTGTCTAAAAGGTTCAAACACGGACGGGTGCTGAAAGAACACGGACGGGTGATGAAAGAACACAGACGCGTGTTAAAGGAACACAGACGAGTGTTTAGAATCAATACGGACGAAGTATTGAGGAAATGAAAAAAGGACACGGACGAGTGTCTAACGGTAATAACTCTGAGGGGATAAACCAAATAGTTTCTCAAAATAACCAAGTCCACCGCTTGGGGAATAAAGTTGGACGATATCTCCTGAATTACGACTCTTCCTGCTGGGAAACGCCTGGAAAACGAGAACATCAAACCTGGCTTATGCTTCATATGTATATGTTTGAATTTTTCTATGGCGTAGTGCTCCATACGAAATGGAAATGCTACGCTTTTGGGAGGATGCCATGCCACATGCTTATGCAATGCAAAGGAAGCGCCTCAGTAAAATTGAAATTCTGGTACCAGATATGTGATGTTACGTGTGATGTCACAACAACACACTCTGCAATGGACAAACTAAAACAACAGAGAATAACACAAAGAATTGTTCACCTAGTTCGGTCTAACTACCTACGTCTGGGGGCTACCAAGCCAGGGATGAATTTCACTATTAGTAGTATTAGTTTACAGACTCAACAACCCAGTTGACATCTCCTAAACTTAATCACTACTTAATGAACCTTCTATCTAAGAGACCACTTAGGTATGAGAACGCTACTCAATCTCTAAATCACTTTAGTGATATAATTCAAAGATCACACACTTTGAAAAACATAACTTGATTAGGCTTCACAGCTTTGATCAAGAACAACTCAAATCAACAACACCAATTCACACTAGAATGGTTTACAATACACGAAGACACAAACGACTCATAGTCTATAGCTCTTTTTCTTCGTCACTTTCCTTCAGGATAGATGCGCATTATATAGCTTCTTTGTTTGGGCTTGGACCTGCTACAAAATCTGATATGATTTGTTATTTAAAACTGAATCTTCAAAACAGATTTTCTCTCCCAAAATCTTCTTAAATCTTCAGCCTTTAAACTCTCCTACAAATCTGCATCAAATCTGTTTGCAACAGAAAATATCTCCTCCAAGATATTCGCATCCAATAACTCTAACAGCTCTCCCAAAACCTAGCTAATACGCGCAGCCCTAAAAACATCTCAAACCTGATGTTTTAAAGATCTGCATATCTGATGTCATGACATCGCATGTGACATCAGACTTCAAAACAATACCAGCTTAAACACTTAACATTATCCAATGTTAAGACTCAATGTTAAGACATCACCCATGTGACATCAACATTGAACAACTTTTTTTTACCAAAATTCTAGCCAATCTAAGAACTAACAATCTCCCCCTTTGGCTAATTTTGGCTAAAACAATCTCTGCAACATCAGAAAACCCAGCAGCGGATAAAATTAGATAAAGAATCAAAACATAAATTAAATTTTCAAAACCACCTAGCAGCGCCATCAAAAATAAGCTCCCCCTCAAAACAAGAGCCAGCATACCAGCTGCACACTCTCCCCCTCAACTTCTGCACCACATCAGTATTCACAACCACACCTTGGCTTGGCTAACTCTCCCCCTTTTTAGCCATAATTGGACAAACCTTAACTTGAAGTCCTTCTAACAACCAGTCAGTCCTAATCTAGCTCTCATTGTCAGTCAGCTTTCAAGACAAGACAAATCACAGAAAAAAGTGATTAAAAAATCCACAATATTCAAACTACATAATTAAGCACATCAAGTGCACAACAAAAGCAAAAAAAAACTATTGTTTAGCAGAAACAACAAAAGAGCTAATTTTCTTCAGAGCTAGGGCCATCTTCACCATCCTCTTCATCTTCCTCAGAATTGACACTTTCAGCACTGACATCATCATTATCATCTTGTTCCAAGGACTGGATCAGCTTCTCAATCTCATTCTTTCTAGTCATGCTGGTACTGATCACAACATCCAGATCCTTACAAGTAGCCTTCAATACTGCAAGCAAATCAGCCTTGGTACTTTTCTTCTTGTTCCCAGCATCTGATGTTGAGACAATGTCTGGAACATGACTCCCAACAAACAATTTTGGATGCAGAGATAATGTAGACTCCCTCTTGCAGGCTGTGTCTGAACTTGTTAATATGCCAGGATGTTGTTTCAGAATTACTCCACAAATGAGAGATGGGAATGCTATAGGCATTTTGATAACATTAGTGGTGGCATGTTTCACAGTCTATTCAAAAATATATGATCCATAGTCAAATTTCTTCTTAGTGCCACATCATAAATGAACCTTCCTAATCTCACAGCTGTTGTGGTTTTATGATTAGTAGGCACCCAATTTGCAGCTCTAATTCTGTGCAAGATAGCATACTTAACACTAAGTTTGCTAGTTGACAATTTCCCTCTCAGGGGCCACACCTTTACTTGACCAGCAGTTATCTCCTTGCATACATCATTATCAGTAACTTCTAACTCTGTAAACTCTTCTTCTTTTCTTCCTAGGTAATTGTTGATAACCTCAGGAGAGAACTCAATACATTTGCCTCTAACAAACACTTTCATGAAATCCACACTTCTTTTGTCAGAAATATTCAAAGGAATGTTAACCATAAATTCCTTAACAAAACTGTCATAACACTTGGAGAATCCATACACAGTCTTCATCAATCCAGCAACCTTTAACACCTCTATGACTTCTTTAATTTCCATAGCCTCTTTTCCAATCTCTCTTTCAAGAGCAAGTCTTCTTTGACAAACAAATTTCCACATGGAAGCACTACTTGCATAATGAAATGAAATGTTGTCAACAGGAACATCAGGTATATTGTCAGTAATTCTCTTCAAGATTGACTTTCTCACAGGAGTGATGTCTTGAACATCATCCTCAACATCATACTCTAATTCAGATTCTTCCAATAGCTTCCTCTTTCTGGGGTTCACAGCAACTTTACTCCATGTTTTTGTTGGACTAAAAGAAGTCTTTTTCTTCTTTCCTTCATCTAACTTCTTTGGAGAAGATTCCACATTCTTTCCTTTCCTTGTTCTCAGTCTCTTGGCAAGACTAGGAACAACATTCCCAATAACTTCATCATCAGACAAGTCAACAACATTTACCACATCAGCCTTCTTCTTTCCACCAGGGCTAGTTTCAACATCCCTATCAGGCGATGTTCTGACATTTGTTTCAACATCAGCTTCCTCGGGAACATCTTCTTCTTCAACACCTACTTCAACATCTTCAATGACAGACATAGCCAGTCTGTGAAGATTTGTATCAGTATTTTGCATGTCCTCTTTTTCAGCAGCCATTTGACTCAGGGGTACAGAAATCCCTTTCACAGCTAAACCCTTATCCAGAATTTTTGTAGCTATCTCACTAAGACTGCGATCAACATCAAACCTCTCTTCAACAGCTTGAGAAGTAGATGACCTAGATGCAGATCTATCACTAAAAAGTACACTAGTGACTAGCCTCTTAGTTTCATTATCATTAAACTTAGTTCCATCCCTTTTTGGTTGAAGTTTAGAAGGTCTTGGCTTACTTGATTCTGGAACCATCATGGAGATGAGTGCTACATTCAACGCTTCTTCTGCAGAGCCCTCTTCTCTAGAAACCCTAGCTTTTTCGCACGATGAACTTTGTGAAGCAGATTTCTTAAATGGAGATGATATCTGTTTTTGACATTGTTCCCGTAAAGCAGTTTAGATTCAGAGAGGAATGACAATTTTTGTTGAAGGAGAAGGAGATGAACAGATTAGGGATATGAAGTTTGATGAAGCGTGAGATGGCTATAATAGAAAATGATGGCCTAAAGTATGGAGCCTGATTTTGTGGATCACTTAAACGCCAATCAATGAGCTTCTCCCTCCAAAATAACTTTCCTTTTAAAAGGATTCACACCATAAGTTATTAACCCTAATTGACCTTTCAACATGCTTAGACTTTCACACTTAATGTTACAGTCTGATGTCACAACATCAACCTTAACATCACCAGATGAGCTGACCTCTTAAGGTACCCATTGATAACAATTATCTCTGGATCTGACTCCCTTCATAACAACCTCATTCTTCTCATTAGTCACCAAACACTCATCTTTAGAGTAGCTGACTTTGTATCCTTCATCACAAAGCTGACTTATGCTAATCAAATTAGCACTCAAACCTTTGACAAGAAGCACATTGTCAAGATCAGGTCCATCATGACACTTCAATTTTCCAACTCTTTTTACCTCCCCTTTCTCTCCATTCCCAAAAGTAACATCATTTGAGGAGCAAGAGTTGATCTCCACCAAATTATTTTTGGATCCAGTCATATGCTTTGAACATCCACTGTCAAAGTACCATCCATCCTTAGCAGAATGTCTATCAGATGTGTGAGCCAATAGACATGTAACCTCTGCTTTAGGCCCCCATTGTTTAACAACCTTAGTCCTGTTCTCCTTCTGTCTAGGTTGAGGGACAGATTTGGGATATCCATGCAGTTTAAAGCAAGGAAACTGCATATGACCCAACCTTCCACAATAGAAGCACCTTACTCTCTCTTCTATGAAGTTGTTAAACTTCCTGCCACTTTGATGATGAAACTGCTGTGGCTGCCAACCATAGTACTGGTGTTGTTTTCTTCCACAGTTTGCCTGTCTCCTATAGTGAGGATTCTGTCTCTTAGGCTGTCTTCTATGGTGATGTGGCTTCCTTCTTCCATAATAATAAGGCACAGCATTATTATATTCAAAGCCATACATGTTCCCCTGATGTTGAGACATCTGATGGAACATGTTAAACCAAGGAGCCTGCATACTCCTATGGTATTGAGGAGGCATATACTGCCTAGCTCCATAAGTATGTACATTCTTCTGATGAGGACCATGAGCATACTTTTTCCCAACATTTTGAGGCCGTTGGTGAGCAACCTGCTTGGGTTTAGGGTTATGTTGAGACATTGGTTGAGACATGTCCTTTTTGGTTCCTGAAGTACTAGCTACAACAGAAACCTTCTCCTCAACAAATCCTAAGCCAGATTTGTCTCCTGCTACTTTTTCTGCCTGAAGGATCTTATCAAGAGTATCAGATCCACTGTTCAACATTCTAACATATTTTGTCATTTGATCAAGTTGAGATTTAACCAACAAGACTTCATTTTCCAGATCAGCTTTAACAGTCTCAAGCTGAACAATTTGTTTCTTTTGTTTCTCACTTTCTTGACATACCTTTGCACTCTTCAGACATAACTCTTGATAGGAGGCTGCTAACTCCTCAAAAGTCAGTTCCTCATCACTTGATTCTCCATCAGACACACATGTCCCTGTCAAAGCTCTGACATGCTTGGCTGACTCTTCTTCACTTTCACTGTCAGTATCAGACCAGGAAACTGTCATGCCCTTCTTCTGCTTCTTAAGGAATGTAGGACATTCTTTCTTGACATACCCATAACCTTCACACTCAAAGCATTGAATCCCTTTGTCTTGAGCAGTCTTCTCTTCATCCTTCTCTTTTGACTTGCTGATGTCAGAGGAGATGTTCTTAACATTAGGTTTGTAGTTCTTATTCATCCTCTTGAAAACCTTGTTAAACTGTCTTCCCAGCATAGCAATGGCCTGAGACAGCTCCTCCTGAGATTCAGCACCATTCCCTTTCTTTTCTTCTTGAGTATTGGATACCAAGGCTATGCTCTTGGTCTTCTTTTCAGGTTCCTCCTCATTCAGCCCTAACTCAAAAGTTTGAAGAGATCCAATAAGCTCATCAAACCTCATTTTGCTGATGTCTTGAGCTTCTTCAATTGCAGTCACCTTCATCTTATACCTCTTGGGAAGGGACCTAAGGATTTTCCTCACCAGCTTCTCTTCAGTCATCTTCTCTCCAAGAGCACTAGAGGCATTAGACAGCTCAAGAATGCTCATATGAAAGTCATGAATAGTTTCATCTTCCTTCATCTTTAGACTTTCAAACTTTGATGTCAGAAGTTGAAGTCTTGACATCTTAACCTTTGAAGTTCCTTCATGAGTAGTCTTCAAGATGTCCCAAGCTTCCTTAGTAACTTCACAAGTATTGATCAACCTGAATATGTTCTTATCAACTCCATTAAAAATAGCATTCAAAGCTTTGGAATTACCAAGGGCAAGCTCATCTTCTTCCTTGGTCCATTCTTCTTCAGGTTTCAGTTTTGAGTTGCCTTCTTTTTCTTTCCCAGCATCATCTTTCTCAACAACAACAGGTGCTTTCCATTCTTTTATGATAGCCATCCAAGCCCTGCTGTCCAAGGATTTCAAAAAGGCAATCATCCTTGGCTTCCAATAATCAAAATTAGAGCCATCCAGAATAGGGGGTCTATTCACAAATCCACCAACTTCCTTGTCCATCTAACCAGAAAGTATCAGCCCTAGATCTCACCCAGATGCAGAGCAGGATGCCTGCTCTGATACCAATTGAAATTCTGGTACCAGATATGTGATGTTACGTGTGATGTCACAACAACACACTCTGCAATGGACAAACTAAAACAACAGAGAATAACACAAAGAATTGTTCACCCAGTTCGGTCTAACTACCTACGTCTGGGGGCTACTAAGCCAGGGATGAATTTCACTATTAGTAGTATTAATTTACAGACTCAACAACCCAGTTGACATCTCCTAAACTTAATCACTACTTAATGAACCTTCTACCTAAGAGACCACTTAGGTATGAGAACACTACTCAATCCCTAAATCACTTTAGTGATATAATTCAAAGATCACACACTTTGAAAAACACAACTTGATTCTGCTTCACAGCTTTGATCAAGAACAACTCAAATTAACAACACCAATTCACACTAGAATGGTTTACAATACACGAAGACACAAACGACTCATAATCTATAGCTCTTTTTCTTCGTCACTTTCCTTCAGGATAGATGCGCATTATATAGCTTCTTTGTTTGGGCTTGGACCTGCTACAAAATCTGATATAATTTGTTATTTAAAACTGAATCTTCAAAACATATTTTCTCTCCCAAAATCTTCTTAAATCTTCAGCCTTTAAACACTCCTACAAATCTGCATCAAATCTGTTTGCAACAGAAAATATCTCCCCAAGATATTCGCATCCAATAACTCTAACAGCTCTCCCAAAATCCAGCTAATACGCACAACCCTAAAAACATCTCAAACCTGATGTTTTAAAGTTCTGCATATCTGATGTCATGACATCGCATGTGACATCAGACTTCAAAATAATACCAGCGTAAACACTTAACATTATCCAATGTTAAGACTCAATGTTAAGACATCACCCATGTGACATCAACATTGAACAACTTTGTTTTACCAAAATTCTAGCCAATCCAAGAACTAACAAAAATAAATGGTGAAGACGAAAGTAACTCCACCGGGGACAACAAACTAAATTGTCCTTGATAACAAAACCTTGCTGAGGAAAGACACACTAAACAACTTTCTTAACCATGACCTCTGCTGGAGATGAAAACCCAAAGAGAACTTCCACTCTGTTGGGGATTAAGAATAACAACTACTCCGGATGGAACCCAAAGATCTACTACGAAATACGGTGCCAATAACCATTGGACTTAAAACCTGCTGGGGATGTCAACCACTGTTGAACAAACTGTTGCGAAGATTACCACCAACTCTGCTTGGAGATATCATTGAGCTTAAACTGCTGCTGGGGAAAATGACTTTACCCTCACCCTGCTGGGGATTAGAGCATATCGTTGCTGGTGAAAAATACACTTCTTGACCGACTGAGGAAAGCAGACACCAAGACTCTGTGGGGAAGATAACATCTTTGTCCAGGGAGAGTATTCCACAAGTCTTCTGCTGGGGATACAACAACACCAACTTCTGAATGCTTGCTGGGGAGTAATAAATCAATCACGACTCTGGCTGGGGAAACAATCTTCTATACTCTGGCTGGAGAGAGTAACAATTTGCTGAGGATGATGAAATTTCAAAGCTAGGGAGAGTAACTCTACTGGGGAGAAACATTGCTACCCTGCACACAACAACAACAAAATATTCCATATGCAAAAATGGCTACCTCGATTACCATCCACAATATCCGTTGCCTAAGCAATTTCCATTGTTTTCCGATATGCTCCGTAAAGCTTAACATTTTCACATGCAATTTTTATCAAAATATTGGACGTTTTCACAAACAAAACAGTAAAAGTAAAAACATAAATGGAAAGCTCTTTGAGTGAAATGAAAATTTTATTGAATGAATTGGCATGTAAATAGGCATTTACAACCGGAGGCAATTCCTGAAAAGAGGTAATTGCGCAAAAGTAAAAAAGAAAATACACATGTCGGCAATGTGGGAACAAATATCCACCATGATTCAATTCAGCTATGACTCATATGCCTTGCTTATTCACAGATGCTTTGACCTTCGAAGAGATTGACTGGACTGATTCCTTTCCTTCGAAATTCCCAAGTGTCAAAAGTTCTCACAGATCGAACGCAGATCGTAGCCTCTTGCTTTCAAATCCCTAACTTTTTCCTGGATCGCCCTTTTCGGGTTTTCAATCCACCGGGATATCCCTTTTTGCCAAAGTCGCCTTCTTCAGGTTTTCAACCTTGCGGGTTTATTCTCCTTTTTTTTCTTTTTATCCCTAACTTTTTCCCGAACCTTCTCTTTTTATGGTTCGCCGGGATGCCCTTTTTTGCCTGGATCTTCTTTTTATGTCCATCGGGTCTCTTTTATGCAAAGTATTTTTTGACTACGTCTACCTTCACAGGGGATGTAAAATCTTCGCCATCTATAGTTAAGAGTAATAAGGCTCCGCCAGAGAAAACCTTTCTTACCACATATGGCCCTTCGTAGTTTGGAGTCCACTTGCCCCTGTGATCTGTCTGAGGAAGAAGGAACCTTTTCAAAACTAACTCGCCTGTCTGAAAACACCGAGGACGCACTTTCTGATCAAAGGCTTTCTTCATCCTACTCTGATATAACCGGCCATGTGCAATGGCTGCCAATCTCTTCTCTTCAATAAGGCTCAGCTGATTCAACCGGGAGCGTACCCATTCAGCTTCATTAAGCTTTACATCTACCAGAATTCTCAAAGAAGGAATCTCAACCTCTAATGGTAGGGCTGCTTCCATACCATATACAAGTGAGAAAGGAGTTGCCCCAGTTGATGTACGCATCGAAGTACGATAACCGTGTAGGGCATACGGCAACATCTCATGCTAGTCTTTGTATGTTACCAATATTTTCTGCACAATCTTCTTGATATTCTTATTCGCTGCCTCAACAGCCCCATTCATCTTCGGACGATAGGGAGAAGAATTGTGATGTTCAATCTTAAAGCTCTGGCATAGCTCCTTCATCATCTTATTGTTCAAATTTGAACCATTATCAGTAATGATTCTCTTCGGGACTCCGTAACGACAAATGATGTCCTTCTTTATAAACCGGGCTACCACTTGCTTGGTGACGTTGGCATACGAGGATGCTTCCACCCACTTCGTGAAATAATCAATGGCAACCAGAATGAAACGATGCCCATTGGACGCAGTCGGCTCAATCTTTCCAATCATATCAATGCCCCACATGGCGAACGACCAAGGAGATGACAGTAAATTCAGAGGAGTAGGTGGTACGTACACCTTATCAGCATAAATCTGGCATTTATGGCATTTTCTAGCGTATTTAAAACAATCAGACTCCATAGTCATCCAGTAATACCCCGCTCTTAACAATTTTCTAGCCATCGCATACCCATTGGCATGAGTACCGAAAGATTCCCCGTGAACTTCTTCCATTAACAGGCCTGCCTCGTGTTCATCAACACAACGTAGCAAGACCATGTCAAAGTTCCTCTTGTACAACACGTCGTCTTCATTCAAAAAGAAGTTTCCCGCCAACCTCCTTAGAGTTTTCTTATCCTTGGTAGACGCACCCTCTGGATACTCTTGACTCTTCAGGAAACACTTGATGTCATGATACCAAGGCTTACCATCTGACACATCTTCAACTGCAAACACAAAAGCTGGTCTATCCAGACGCATGATTCTGATTGAGGGAGTCTCATTCCAAAGGTTCACCTGATACATTGAAGACAGAGTTACCAACGCGTCCGCCATCTTATTTTCCAATCGGGGTATATGATGAAATTCGACTCTGTCAAAGAACGGTAACAACCTTCTGGTATAGTTGTTATAAGGCACCAGATTCGCCTGACGAGTTTCCCATTCTCCTTTAATCTGATTAACCACCAACGCAGAATCACCATAAACATCGAGGTTCTTGATTCTCAAATCAATCGCTTCATACTATGCATCATTGTTGGTGCATACGAACGCTAACCGGGCAGTGAAGGGTATGTGAGAACCCCTTGGAGTTGTAATGATTGCCCCAATTCCGTTACCATATGAGTTGACGGCCCCATCAAAAACCAAGTTCCACTAAGATCCAATGTCTGGTCCTTCGTCAGGCAAAGGCTCTTCACAGTCCTTCATCTTTAGGAACATAATATGCTCGTCCAGAAATTCAAACTTCTTTGGTTAATAATCCTCGATCGGTTGTTCGGCAAGGTATTCTGACAAAACACTTCCCTTAATGGCCTTTTGAGAAACATATTGAATATCGTATTCTGTCAGAACCATCTGCCAACGGGCTATTCTTCCAGAAAGTGCTTGTTTCTCAAACACGTACTTAATCTGATCCATCTTCGAAATCAACAAGGTTGTATGGCTTAACATATATTGCCTCAAACTCTTGGCGGCCCAAGCGAGTGCACAACATGTTTTTTCCAGCATAGAGTACCTCGACTCATAATCAGTGAACTTCTTGCTCAGGTAGTAGATGGCATGTTCTTTTCTACCTGACTCGTCATGTTGACCGAGCACACACCACATTGAATTCTCAAGAATCGAAAGGTACATAATCAACGGTCTTCCTGGCACTGGAGGCATGAGGACCGGAGGATCCTATAAATACTCTTTTATCTTTTCAAATGCCATTTTACAATTTTCATTCCACCAGACCTCTTGATCTTTTCTTAACAACTTGAATATCGGTTCACAAGTGGCTGTAAGATAAGAGATGAACCTAGCAATGCAGTTCAACCTCCCTAAGAAACCACAAACCTCTTTTTCTGTTCTCGGCTCAGGCATCTCTTGTATGGCTTTTACTTTAGCAGGATCGACCTCGATACCCTTTTCACTAACAATAAACCCCATCAATTTTCCAGATCTCACCCCGAAGGTGCACTTGTTCAGATTCAACCTCAACTTGAACTTCCTTAACCTCTCAAATAGCTTCTGAAGATTTACCAGATGTTCTTCCTCCGTTTGTGACTTCGCAATCATGTCATCAACATAGACTTCGATCTCTTTGTGAATCATATCATGAAAGAGAGTCACCATTGCCAGCTGATAGGTTGCCCCAGCATTTTTCAATCCAAAGGGCATCACCTTGTAGCAAAATGTTCCCCACGGTGTTATGAACGTAGTATTCTCCATGTCCTCTGGGGCCATCTTGATTTGGTTACACCCAGAGAAGCCATCCATGAAGGAAAATACAGAGTATTGAGCAGTGTTGTCCACTAACACGTCAATGTGGGGTAGCGGGAAATCATCTTTCAGGTTTGCCCTATTCAAATCTCTGTAGTCGACACACATCCTGACCTTCCCATCCTTCTTAGGTACAAGCACAATATTAGTAACCCACGGAGGATAATTTGTCACGACAAGAAATCCGGCGTCCAACTATTTCTGAACCTCTTCCTTAATCTTGATAGCCATATCTGGTTTCGTCCTTCTCAGTTTCTGCTTAACCGGAGTACAACCTTCTTTCAGCGGCAGCCGGTGTACCACAATATCGGTGTCGAGCCCAGGCATGTCTTGGTAAGACCAGGCGAAGATATCCACATACTCACGAAGCATTTCAATCAATCTTCCCTTGATAGTGTCTTCCAAAGCAACCCCAATCCTTACTTCCTTATTTGCGTCCTCGGTTCCAAGATTAACGGTCTCGATCTCCTCCTGATGAGGTAGAATGACCCTTTCCTCCTGTTTCAGCAATCTGGCCAATTCCTCAGGTAAGTCGCAATCTTCGCCAGTCTCTTCTTTAGCCTGATAGATAGGATTGTCGAAGTCATACCGAGCCATGGCAGAATCATTATTGGTGGCATCTGAACGAAGAAACCTGCATGATTGATGTTTTATGTTTATTATGAATGCAACAAATAAGAAAACACATTGCCATTTTGATGTGAAAAACACATTGCCATTTTGATGTGAATTAATGCAAAAAGTAAAAACAGAAAAACAGGGATCAAAGCATTTGAGTGCAAAAACGTCCTTTATTAATGACAAAGTAAGCAAACAAAAACATCAAAGCCCTACAGGCAAGCATCACTACGTCTTGGGCAGAATGTAGGATTTAACACAAACAGAAAACAAACGCAATTACTCTTGACAGGTCACTTGGATGACTTTCTCAGACGACCAATTGCATAGACTTTGACCAGGAGTGCAGGGGTGGATCCACTCATCCATGTCGCAATCGCTATCCCCCTCATCATCAATGGCATTAACCCGATTAAAGAAGACACCAGCACTTGTGAACTGGACTGGACCATAAAACTTAGGAGGCTTTTCAGGGCGTCTGGGTGGCTTATATCCCAGTCCATAAGTATTATGCTTTACCTGAACATCAATGACTTGGCCCCACTTCTGGGAACTACCAGCTTCAACTACAGCGCGTGCATCTTTGAAAGAAGATATTGAAACTTCCGGCTGATTCACCACTTCGGGTTGATTAACCATCTCAGGCTGACTAACTACTCTTGGAGGTTCCTCAGGAATTTTCACAGCTTCAAAGGCTTGGCACAGAGTCTCATGTATCTCACCATCTACCTCCACATACTTGAAGGTTGATAGGTGACTCACCATGATGTCTTCTTCACCACAGACTATCACAACGTGGCCATCCACCATGTACTTCAACTTTTGATGTAGCGTGGACGTCACTGCCCCAGCCCCATGGATCCATGGACGACCCAATAAACAACTATAGGCAGGCTGAATGTCCATGATATAGAAAGTGGCTTCAAAAACTTCAGGACCAACTTTGATCGGAAATACAATTTCTCCAAAAATAGACCTCTTAGAACCATCGAAAGCACGCACCACCAAGTCACTTGGCGTGCAAATCAGCCCACGGGTATCTAACTTCATCAGAGCCTTCTTCGGCAACACATTTAAAGATTACCCAGTATCAACTAGCACACGTGACATTAGAGAACCTCGGCATTCCACTGAATCATGTAGAGCGTTGTTGTGATTCCTCCCAGCTGGAGTCAGATCTAGGATTGTGAACCCTAAGCCGTTACCAGCAGTCACGTGAGCAACAACCCCTTCTAACTGATTAACAGATACTTCTTGAGGTACATAGGCTGTGTTTAAAACCTTCAGCAATGCATTCCGGTGCGCCTCAGAGCACAACAACAGAGATATGATGGATATTTTGGATGGTGTCTGATCCAACTGATCAATAATTTTGTAATCGCTCTTCCTGATTAATCTCATAAACTCTTCCACGTTTTCTGAGAAGGAATTGTCAACTTGTTTTGTTGTGGAATCATTCACGACCTGCTTCTGTACAGAATCATCCATCACTTGTTTCCCTTTATATTGCTTAGAAACACCGACCTGATTATCAGATGGAACAAAGACTCTACCACTCCTGGTGATTGACCCTGCATCAATAGAATTGTCAATCTCTGAATTCACAGCTGATGTTCCTACCAATTCCTGCTTCTTTCCATCAACAAACACCTCAGCCCCATAGTTCCACAGGACGACTTTGGTACTATCATATAGGACTGGCCCAGGAACTGTAATGATGACCGACGCTGGTCTTGCTGGCGCTGATATAGTTATCGTCTTGAAAGGGATTTTTATAGTAGAAACATCATTCTCTTTGTCAGTAATTTTTCTCTGCTGATCACATATGTCGAACTGTAACTGCCCTTCACTAATCAATCTCTGAATTTCGGATCTCAACAAATCACAACCATTGGATTGAAACCCACATTCAACACAACCCTCATCACAACTAGGGAATACCCCTCCCTTCAACAACCTTTTTTTTACCACAAACAACGGAGTCTTTAGCTCGTTCACATCTAAAACCAAATTCAAAGATTCATAATCTTCAATAACGACATTAACCCTTGGCCCACCGTGATTCGGCATTGGGTTCTGAATGACATTTGGCACGTCATTAGAGAAGTTGACGGCTTTGGAGTCTACCAAATCTTGTACTTTATGATGGAACGCCCTACACCCTTCAACTGTATGCCCTAGAGCACCGGAGTGGAAATCGCAATGTGCGTTAGCATCATAGCCCGGCGGTAGCCTCCCAGTGGGTGGAGCCAGTGTGCGAAGCTCAACTAAATGCAACTGTAACAAGTGTTGCAACAATTGATCATATGACATGGGTGGATGATCAAAATGCCTTTCAGCATTCCTTTGTCGGTTTTGATACTGGCCAGGTTGCCTGTTTTGGTACTGATTAGGATTATTCCTCTGCTGCTGAGGTGCATCCGAAATAATTGCAGCCGAAATAGTTGCAGAGGCAACTTGCTGATTGCAATTATGTCGTGCTCTTCCCTTACCATTGTACGATGAAACAGAGTTTGTGTCTCCTTCTTTCCTTTTGTAGTTTGCATACGGTTTCTTCCCTCCTCCAACTGTGTCCTATTAGGAGCCATATTAGTATTGTACTGATAGTGCTTAACAAAAGCCTCCACCAATTCCCTCCAGTTGCGAACATGGGACCTCTCCAACTGTATGTACCATTCCAAAGACGTCCCAGCCAAGCTATCTTGGAAGAAATGCATCAATAACTTTTCATCATTAGAATAGGCAGCCATTTTCCTTGCGTAGGCTCGGACGTGAGTCTTTGGGCAAGTAACACCATTATACTTCTCGAAAGTAGGCACCTGAAACTTGTACGGAATTTTGACACCGGGGACCAGTCACAAATCCTCCATATCCAAGCCTAGGGAATTCTGATTCACAACCCCTTTCAACTGCGCTTCAATCATCCTGATTCTCTGATCATTATCAAGTCGGGGGTCAGCATCCCCACCTGGCATAGAAAATATATCATCCTGCTGATCATCATAGCGATGACCGTGCACCGCGCAGACATTGTTGCCTCCTCCTACTATAGAAGGAATCACATTCTCTCCTCCGCCCGGAGGGATAATGACACCAGCAACGGGACCACCTTGAACATCATTACCAACAATACCTCCGCACGGAGGAGCAACATCGTTATGAAGGCCACCATGAAGGACACCGTCTTCTTCAACTCTTGTAACCAAGGGCTTGACAAGGGTCCTCAGCTATTCCTGCCCCTGGGTAACTCCTTGCATCAACTCCATAAACTTGGCCATGCGAGTCCGCATCTCAATCAACTCAGCTTGCACCTGATCCATGGCTTTCTTTTGATTTTTTCTGGTAGAGTAGCGGTGAATGCGTTGATCAGCAACCCTGTCTGAAGAAAAGAGCAAGATAAGAGAACCGGAGATAAACATGTTATGCAAAAATGATTATGCAAATGCAAATGAAAATGAACATGTCTGAATATTCGCAGGGCGGTCATCCCCTTGATTCTAGTTCGATAACAAGATAGAACGAAACTTCTGCTCATATATTAAGAAACCAGAGGATAATCATTTGTCAACAATTACAACCCAAGATACAGATAGAGGTCCGAATACAATAATCACAAATCCCAGCCAACAAGCCTGGCGGTGATCCAAACATGATAAAAGAGAAAAAGCAAACTATGGCAGGCCACCAAAATCCACAAGTGCTAGTCCTCCCCATCCATTATGCTCTTTGCTCTAGTCTTGTGCTTCTCTGAACAGCTTCTTGGTATCAGGATGCTTCGGTCTCTGGATCAACTCTTAAATGAGGACATCTCTTCTGTGTAGGATCCCTTTCAGGTATCGGCAGTGTAACTCCCAAGCATCTTCTTCAAAAACACCATCCATACTGGGACCCTCATTTCTAGGCCTCTTTACTTTAGTTTGAATCTTTAACTCTTCTATGGTAGCTATGGCCTCATTGAGTCTATCTTCGACTGCTCTCCTCTCTCATATCCCTGATAGGATCTCTTTATTTTTCTTTTTGAGTTCCAATTTAAGACCCTCAATTTGCTCCAGAAACTTATCCTCTTTCTGCTTGTTGACGGTGAATGTTGTGTTTCGGTAAGAGTTGAACTTGTGAATTCTTAACAGAGCCTTGGCCAAGTCTTCTTTCTTAGATTTGAGAATCCTACTGACACCCTTTAGAGCCTGCCCTATCTTCTGTCTGGCCGTGACCTCGTCAGCTAGCTCTTTTTCCTTCTTAGCGAGAAGCTCTGTCTTCATCTTGGCTGTATATATAGCCTCACCTCGCTCATGCTTCAGCTGGCTAATTTCTCTACTCAATTCCCTATTCTCTTCTCGCAGCTTCTTTGTCTCAGCCCACAGTTTATTATACCTCTCTATATCCACTGTGGTAGGTGGCTCAATCATCAGAGGGTACAGGGGTGGCTCCACTGGGAAAGGAAGGAGCTCCTCTTCCGATCTTTTCTGGATCCAATCCACATACGGAGAAAAAGCCTTATTGTTACACTTCCCAAAGAAGGTCTTTCCTTTCTTAAAAACTTGTTTCCAAGCATTCACAACTTTCCTTAACATCTCTTGGTCTTCAGTGCCATTGAAAAACAGGGACTCTGTGATATCTTGATCCTCAGGGGGATCTCTCAATGCATACCTAAACTGCCTGATAGTGAGGGAAAGGTATAGTTGAAGATGAGCTCTACTCCCAGCAGACTATGATTGAACCAAACAATGTTATCAACAGTCAATCCCATCAACCTCTTAGACCACTTCAAGGAATCCCTCGTATCAATGAAAACCCCAGTTTCAGGGAGATGACTCAAAAACCATGTAGATAGGAGTGGCGCGCAACAACTTACAGTCCTTCCTTACCTATTCTCGTTCTTGTAGTGGACTGAATGGTATACATCACCAAGATGAGTAGGCACAGGGTTTCTCAAGATAAAGATTCGAACCGCGTGCATATCAACAAGATCGGGATGTTAGGAAATAGAACAATTCCATAAATGCACAAAGCCAATATGGCGTTGAAGACAGTTCAACTCTTTGCCTTAGCGTACATGCTAGCTTGATCAAACAGAAACTTCAACAGGAAGCCCTTAAATCCTTGCTTGTCAACAATGTTATCACTCAAGGTGGATTCACCTATGTGAAGAGCAGCAACAATCTCTTTCAATTATGGGCGTTCTTCAGAGAAGAAAGGTATATCTTGCTTGATGGAAATTCCCAAAATAAATGAAAACTCCTCCAACGTCGGAGCCAAGATGTAGTCTGGGAAAGTAAAGCAGCGCAACGGAGGATCGTAGAACTGTAAGAGTGTGTGGATGGCATCTTGCTCGTACTTGGAGATATTACAGACAAACTTCAGTAACCTCCCATACTCATCACTAAACTCGGCACGAACCCCAGGGTCAGTCATACCAATCATCCTGTGAATCAATTTCAGAGTTGGGTATGGGAATGTGTAAGCTACACTCTTCTTCCTCTGAGCATCCATGACAAGAAAACCTCAGCAACCAGAATCAAGGGTAAGATGCAAGCCCTGGAAAATTTCAAACATGTTAGAATGCAAGGAATGATGCAAATGCAAACATGGGATCAAGGTATCAAACTACTCTGAACATCTGTTGTGCTGTTAACTGATCAAAGACCTCAAACCCAGAAACCCAGAATATCAGAACATCAATCACTGAGATAACCTGAAAACCAGGTATATAACTACACACTGACGAGAAATTCGAAAAACCAGGTAGGTTGAAGGTTAAGGTCCCCTGCAAACCTGCAAACACCCATCCCCCTCACATGTGGGTTCTAGAAAACTGAGGATCCTCAGCGTCGATTCTCGATTTGAGAAGCAATAGTACATTCATCCCTCGGGGTACCATACTATCGCCAAACAAACAGGTCGTCCACTGATTCCCTAAAAAATAAGGTCATCCTATGTAAGTTCCCAGCTTCGGGTCCTCGAATCAAGAAGTATAATGGGTTTACCATTTCTGGTCTGCCATTACTACCTCTTGGGAGGAGTTCCTCAACTAAGTCCTCGGGGAAACGGTCGCCAGAGTCGACAGCTCTCTAGATCAACACTCTGAAATACGCAAGACACGCACGTCAGAATATCTCCCAAGATAGCCTCGTCTGGATGTGAATTTCGTGAACACCAAGCGTACTAAGATGGCGCGTAGGTCCCACTACTTTCCACTCTAGTCCTAGGTGTATACTCAAGCCTGTGTATTGGGCTTATCTCTCAATGAATCCCAACCCGCCAAACAGAAAAACCAGTACAGCATAGCGCAGTCCAGCATATAATAATAATGAAATGCAATAAATGCGGTAAAAATAGTAACGTACAGTAATATACAACAAATAAGGCACAATAATAAACACCCAATGAAATATAACAGACAAGTGCTAGGATTGACTCGCAAAGGGGATGGACCAGCAAGAGGTCAACCTGTCCCCAGCAGAGTCACCAGCTGTCGCAACTGCAAAAAAACAACCGGCCAAAACCTAGAACAGAAGAGTCACCACTGAACGTTATTTATCCCAACGCAGGGAAAGGAAACGATCGAAGAAAACCTAGAGAAAGGGAAAGACATGGTCATCGAAACCATAGTTCGGGTTCGGGAGTCGGTTACATGAGGGGAAGGTATTAGCACCCCCACGCGTCCATCATACTCGATGGAATCCACACTTGTTGTCTAATCAAAGGGTGAGTTATCCTAAAGTCTACGACTAAACAAAAAAAAGGAGAGGGGAAAGCAAAGATGGAATCGAGATGATTATTGTAATCCGATGCCTACGTATCTTCGTGGACGAACGAAGAATCAGAGTCAACGTAGTTCGATGGACGGGTCGAAAAAGGGGGGAAGGGTGCTCGCCAAGATATCGCATATCGTGCCTATGTATCCTCGATCCGATGAGAGAGAGGAAATCAGAGCAGTCGTAGTTCGACCTAACAAGGTCGGTATGTGTTTTTTTACGTGAGCGACGAGCTCTTTTCTGAAAAAATGGTTTGAAACTCAACAATCCCGAAGGATAAAAATGATTTGAATTTTTTTTGTGTTTTTTAGACAGAAGTGGATTGAAGTTAGTTCGTAATTTGCATTGCACCGAAGTCTACGACGTAGGAACGAATGCATAGGAAATCGTCCCAAGACAGGATGTCCGCTAAACTCTCTAGAAAGATGAGAGGAAACCCCTCATTCCTCATTTCCCACATACAAGGCTCATGCGCAATACACGTTACCTTTATTAAGTGTCTTAGAATTGTTATGAGATGAGAAGAGAAGACTCAAGTCGAAAAGAAAACGCTATGGGAATTCTATCCTAATGTTGTCATGCAAAAGTGGCCCTATGGTTGAGTTCAAAGGGGAAACATCTACCTAAGTTAGGATACATAGTTGAGAGCCTAATGTCTATCCTACTCCAAGCTTAATCGAAAATTAATTTGGACTAGGGAACCTTAAGGGAGCAAGCAAAAGCAAGGCAAAAACCAAAGCAATAAAAAAACAACGGCTACAACAGCGCTCCAATACCTGCACAACGGTAAAAACAACACAATGCACCAAACAACATTCAACATCTCATGTTCCAGCACAAAAATAGGTGTAAAAATGCAAACAGCACCACATACAACAACACATATGCACCAAGACAGCAGTGGGAACAGGGTAGTAAGTGATGCATTTGAAACGATGCAATCATGGCATAACGAACACGCATCAAACATTACACATTAATCAATCAATCATGATCACCATCACACCACAAACCATGGTAAAAAATTTTTGAAATCATCATGAAAGAATGCACATTATAAAGCACATGAACAAGCCAAATCAAGTATGCATCTCATGAAATTAAATGGAAGCAAGCTTGCACAACAAAACAACTCCAGCAACACCAACAATAATCCACAGTTAAACATGCTCAAGGAGTGTGTGCAAGGTGTTCATCACATCAAGAAAGCATCAATGCAAACATGAACATTCATCAATGGAAATCAAAAGGTCGCGTGTCGAAGAATCGTGTTCGTGCAAGGGTGTGAGGTGAAATAGCTCAAGAATAATCCACAAATCATCAACATATTAATCCATGAAGTTTAGACATGCAAAGGATCTCAAACAAGCAAGAAAATCACATTCTGCAACAGTGGTAACCGGTTAGCAGATATGCTATAACCGGTTACACAGTTCAAAACTGCAAAAAATTACGCAGAAAACAACAGGGTAACCGGTTAGCGGATATGCTGTAACCGGTTACTCTGCAACAGAATTCAAAAATATGTGTTCAGAATCTCTTTTCAGCAGCTTATCACTTCTTCAAACATCTAAATGATCATGCAATCGATTAATCACGAAATTCACATCAAACATCAGTAATCAAACACCAATTAGATCCAAGAATCACCAACATTAAGAATCAAATTCAAGCAAAATGGATCCAAATCAAAAACAACCAAAGATCTACATCGAATAAGTTGTAAATAAGCTAAATCAAGTATAGATCTAAGGAAAACCAACCTATAAAGCTGAGACTTGCTTTGGTGAGTGTTGTTAACAGAAATTGATGAATCCAAGCAAGAAATCCAAGATCCTAGGAGCTCCTTGCAAGCAAAAGCTAAAAATCCAAGCAATAAGCTAATAATGCTCCAAAATCACTTTCAATAAGCACTTCTGAAATTTCAGATCTAGATCCAAACGAAAATCACCAATGAAAAGCAACAATGAAGTGATGATGAGAGGCTTAAGCTCAAGAATTAACAAGTTCCAATGAAGAACTTGTTAATCTCTATGGAAGAGCTTTGAGTGTGGTTGAAAATGGAGGTTGAGAGTGAAAAAGTGAGAAAGAATTGAGAGAGAATTTCGAAAATTGAGAGTGAAAAATTGATCAAGGTTGTGAGAGGTTTGGAATGAATTTATTTAAATAACCCCTAGGTTAGGAGTTAAGTTTGGATTTGGAGTGAGGTTTAGTGGGTGGAAATTGGGGGTAAAAAATGAATTACGAAAGGAAATGAGGAATTAGAGTGGAAAATGTTGGAAGGAATTTGAATTTTGGGTGGAAAATGATGAAAATATCAGTTCTAGATCCTTCCAACACATGCACAAGCCAAGCACATGATCACAAATGATGCAAACTGATTTTTTCAAATTTTTCCCAGAGTAACCGGTTACAGCATATATGTTAACCGGTTACTCAGTTCAAAAACTGAAAAAATGCGCAGAAAAACAAAGGAGTAACCGGTTAGCAGATATGCTGTAACCGGTTACTTAGTTCAAAATTTGAATTTTGGCGCCTTTTGGAGGAAAAATTGGAGAATTGCCTGATTCCACTTGTTCTGAGCCATGTTAGACCTCTGAAACTTGATATTTGATATTACCATTGAATCACGCCTAAAATATACTGTGAATTCCTTTCCGCCCTTGAAATAACCTGCTGAAACTAATCGTCTGGTGCTGAATCACTGATAAAAAATGACTGTCGGAGCTTATGATTATCAAATCGTCTAATGAGCAAAATAAATGCTCAAAAGACACTGAAAGCTATCTGCTTGGCTCTGAACACTATTGAAAATCATACTGGAACTGATGACGTTATGAGCTGCTGGAAAATACCTTGATCCCATGCCCAAAAGAAACATGCCAATGCAAAATGATGATGCGAATGAAATGAAGCATAAGCCAGTTGGGGTTAGAAATAAGGGGGAAAATTTTGAGGTGTTATAGTTGCCCCTATTCAAACTTCTTGGATCCGAGGGTATGGAAGCAAAGGCTTCCAGACGGTCGGGATACACAGAGATTAAATACCAAAATAACCGCACAAATTTGCATCCTGCCAAAGGAGAGACGACTCCACTTGGGAATAAGTAATAAAAGGTGTAAGATCATGACACAGACGAGTATCAGAAATCAATACGGACGAAGTATTGAATATGTATGGGAACAAACACGGACGAGTGTTGACTGTGCTGGGGATAAACACGGATGAGTCCGAAAAGTTCAAACACGGATGGGTGATGAAAGAACACGGACGAGTGTCTAAGGTCAATACGGACGGGTACTGAAAGAACACGGACGAGTGTCAAAGGTCAAACACGGAAGGGTGATGGAAGAGCACGGACGGGTGTCTAAGGTCAAACCCAAACGGGTGCTAAAAGAACACAGACGAGTGTCAAAGGTTCAAACACGGATGGGTGATGAAAGAGCACAGACGGGTGTCTAAGGTCAATATGGACGGGTATTGGCTAAAAAGTTCAAACACGGACGGGTGATGAAAGAACACGGATGGGTGTCAAAGGTTCAAACATGGACGGGTACTGAAAGAGCACGGACGGGTGTCAAAGGTCAAACACAGATGGGTGCTGGAAGAACACGGACGGGTGTCTAAAAGGTTCAAACACGGACAGGTTTTGAAAGAACACGGACGGGTGTCTAAAATGTCAAACACGGACGGGTATTGGCTAAAAAGTTCAAACACCGACGGGTGATGAAAGAACACGGATGGGTGTCTAAGGTCAATACGGACGGGTATAACTTCAAACACGGACGGGTGCTGAAAGAACACGGACGGGTGTCAAAGATCAAACACGGACGGGTGTCAAAGGTTCAAACATGGACGGGTGCTTAAAGAACACGGACGGGTGATGAAAGAACATGGACGGGTGTCTACAAGGTTCAAACACGGACGGGTGATGAAAGAACATGGACGAGTGTCTAAGGTTCAAACACGGACGGGTGCCGAAAGAACACGGACGGGTGTCAAAGGTCAATACGGACGGGTATTGGCTAAAAAGTTCAAACACGGACGGGTGTTGAAAAAACACTGATGGGTGTCAAAGGTTCAAACACGGACGGGTGCTGAAAGAGCACGGACGGGTGTCAAAGGTCAAACACGGACGGGTGCTGAACGAACATGGACGAGTGTCTAAAAGGTTCAAACACGGACGGGTGCTGAAAGAACACGGACGAGTGATGAAAGAACACGGACGGGTGTTAAAGGAACATGGACGAGTGTTTAGAATCAATACGGACGAAGTATTGAGGAAATGAAAAAAGGACACGGATGATTGTCTAACGGTAAAACCTCTTATGGGATAATCCAAATAGTCTCTCCAAATAACCAAGTCCACTGCTTGGGGAATAAAGCTGGACGATATCTCCTGAATTACGACTCTTCCTGCCCGGAAATACCTGGCAAACGAGAACATCAAACCTGGCTTATGCTTCAAATGCATATGTTTGAATTTTTCTATGGCGTAATGCTCCATACGAAATGGAAATGCTATGCTTTTGGGAGGATTCCATGCCACATGCTTATGCAATGCAAAGGAAGCGCCTCAGCAAAATAAATGGTGAAGACGAAAGCAACTCCACCGGGGACGACAAACTAAATTGTCCTTGATAACAAAACCTTACTGAGGAAAGACACACTAAACAACTTTCTTGACCACGACCTCTGCTGGAGATGAAAACCCAAAGAGAACTTCCACTCTGTTGGGGATTAAGAATAACAACTACTGCGGATGAAACCCAAAGATCTGCTACGGAATACGGTGCCAATAACCATTGGACTTAAAACCTGCTGGGGATGTCAACCACCGTTGAACAAACTGTTGCAAAGATTACCACCAACTCTGCTTGGGGATACCATTAAGCTTAAACTGCTGCTGGGGAAAATGACTTTACCCTCACCCTACTGGGGATTAGAGCATATCATTGCTGATGAAAAATACACTTCCTGACCGGCTGAGGAAAGCAGACACCAAGACTCTGTGGGGAAGATAACATCTTTGTCCAGGGAGAGTATTCCACAAGTCTTCTGCTGGGGATACAACAACACCAACTTCTGAATGCTTGCTGGGGAGTAATAAATCAATCACGACTCTGGCTGGGGAAACAATCTTCTATACTCTGGCTGGAGAGAGTAACAATCTGCTGAGGATGATGAAATTTCAAAGCTAGGGAGAGTAACTCTACTGGGGAGAAACATAGCTACCCTGCACACAACAACAACAGAATATTCCATATGCAAAAATGGCTACCTCGATTACCATCCACACTATCCGTTGCCTAAGCAATTTCCATTATTTTCCGATATGCTCCGCAAATCTTAACATCTTCACATGCAATGTTTATCAAAATATCGGACGTTTTCACAAACAAAACAGTAAAAGTAAAAATATAAATGGAAAGCTCTTTAAGTGAAATGAAAATTTTATTGAATGAATTGGCCTGTGAATAGGCATTTACAACCGAAGGCAATTCCTGAAAAGAGGTAATTGCGCAAAAGTAAAAAAGAAAATACACATGTTGGCAATGTGGGAACAGATATCCACCATGATTCAATTCATCTATGAATCATATGCCTTGCTTATCCACAGATGCTTTGACCTTCGAAGAGAGTGACTGGACTGATTCCTTTCCTTCGAAATTCCCAATGACTGATTCCTTTCAAATCCCTAACTTTTGTCTGGATCGCCCTTTTCGGGTTTTCAATCCACCGGGATACCCCTTTTTGCCAAAGTCCCCTTCTTCAAGTTTTCAACCTTGCGGGTTTATTCTCCTTTTTTTTCTTTTTATCCCTAACTTTTTCCCGAACCTTCTCTTTTTATGGTTCGCCGGGATGCCCTTTTTTGCCTGGATCTTCTTTTTATGCCAGCGGGTCTCTTTTATGCAAAGTATTTTTTTGCCTACGTCTGCGTTCACAGGGGATGTAAAATCTTCGCCTTCATAGTTTGGAGTCCACTTGCCCCTGTGATCTGTCTGAGGAGGAAGGATCCTTTTCAAAACCAACTCGCCTGTCTGAAAACACCGAGGACTCACTTTCTGATTAAAGGCATTCTTTATCCTGCTCTGATACAACCGACCATGTGCAATGGCTGCCAATCTCTTCTCTTCAATAAGGCTCAGCTGATTCAACTGGGAGCGTACCCATTCAGCTTCATCAAGCTTTACATCTGCCAGAATTCTCAAAGAAGGAATCTCAACCTCTAATGGTAGGATTGCTTCCATACCATATACCAGTGAGAAAGGAGTTGCCCCAGTTGATGTACACACTGAAGTACGATAACCGTGTAGGGCATACGGAAACATCTCATGCCAATCTTTATATGTTACCACCATTTTCTGCACAATCTTCTTGATATTCTTATTCGCTGCCTCAACAGCCCCATTCATCTTCGGACGATAGGGAGAAGAATTGTGATGTTCAATCTTAAAGCTCTGACATAGCTCCTTCATCGTCTTATTATTCAAATTTGAACCATTATCAATAATGATTCTCTCCGGGACTCCGTAACGACAGATGATGTCATTCTTTATAAATCGGGCTACCAATCTTTCTTGGTGACGTTGGCATAGGAGGCTGCTTCCACCCACTTCATGAAATAATCAATGGCAACCAGAATGAAACGATGCCCATTGGACGCAGTCGGCTCAATCTTTCCAATCATATCAATGCCCCATATGGCGAACGACCAAGGAGATGACAGTATATTCAGAGGAGTAGGTGGTACGTGCACCTTATCAGCATAAATCTAGCATTTATGGCATTTTCTGGCGTATTTAAAACAATCAGACTCCATAGTCATCCAGTAATACCCCGCTCTTAACAATTTTCTAGCCATAGCATGCCCATTGGCATGAGTATCGAAAGATCCCTCGTGAACTTCTTCCATTAACAGGCCTGCCTCGTGTTCATCAACACAACGTAGCAAGACCATGTCAAAGTTCCTCTTGTACAACACGTCGTCTTCAGAAAACACTTGATGTCATGATACCAAGGCTTACCATCTGATACATCTTCAACTGCAAACACAAAAGCTGGTCTATCCAGACGCATGATTCTGATTAAGGGAGTCTCATTCCAAAGGTTCACCTGATACATTGAAGACAAAGTTGCCAACGCGTCTGCCATCTAATTTTCCAATATGGGTATATGATGAAATTCGACTCTGTCAAAGAACGGTAACAACCTTCTGGCATAGTTGTTATAAGGCACCAGATTCGCCTGACGAGCTTCCCATTCTCCTTTAATCTGATTAACCACCAACGCAGAAGCACCATAAACATCGAGGTTCTTGATTCTCAAATCAATCGCTTCTTCTAACCCCATGATGCATGCTTTATACTCTGCCTCATTGTTGGTGCATACGAACGCTAACCGGGCAGTGAAGGGTATGTGAAAACCCCTTGGAGTTGTAATGATTGCCCCAATTCCATTACCATATGAGTTGACGACTCCATCAAAAACCAATTTCCACTGAGATCCAATGTCGGGTCCTTCGTCAGGCAAAGGCTCTTCACAGTCCTTCATCTTCAGAAACATGATATGCTAATCCAGAAATTCAAACTTCATTGGTTGATAATCCTCGATCGGTTGTTCGGCAAGGTATTCTGACAAAATACTTCCCTTAATAGCCTTTTGGGAAACATATTGAATATCGTATTCTGTCAGAACCATCTGCCAACGGGTTATTCTTCCAGAAAGTGCTTGTTTCTCAAACACGTACTTAATCGGATCCATCATCGAAATCAACAGGGTTGTATGTCTTAACATATATTGCCTCAAACGCTTGGCGGCCCAAGCGAGTGCACAATATGTTTTTTCCAGCATAGAGTACCTCGATTCACAATCAGTGAACTTCTTTCTCAGGTAGTAGATGGCATGTTCTTTTCTACCTGACTCGTCATGTTGACCGAGCACACACCCCATTGAATTCTCAAGAACCGTAAGGTACATAATCAACGGTCTTCCTGGCACTGGAGGCATGAGGACCGGAGGTTCCTGCAAATACTCTTTTATCTTTTCAAATGCCTTTTGACAATTTTCATTCCACCTGACCTCTTGATCTTTTCTTAACAACTTGAATATCGGTTCACAAGTGGTTGTAAGATGAGAGATGAACCTAGCAATGTAGTTCAACCTCCCTAAGAAACCACAAACCTCTTTTTCTGTTCTCGGCTCAGGCATCTCTTATATGGCTTTTACTTTAGCAGGATCGACCTCGATACCCTTTTCATTAACAATAAACCCCAGCAATTTTCCAGATCTCACCCCGAAGGTGCACTTGTTAGGATTCAACCTCAGCTTGAACTTCCTCAACCTCTCAAATAGCTTCTGAAGATTTACCAGATGTTCTTCCTCCATTTGTGACTTCGCAATCTTGTCATCAACATAGACTTTGATCTCTTTGTGAATCATATCATGAAAGAGAGTCACCATTGTCCGCTGATAGGTTGCCCCAACATTTTTCAATCCAAAGGGCATCACCTTGTAACAAAATGTTCCCCACGGTGTTATGAACGTAGTCTTCTCCATGTCCTCTGGGGCCATCTTGATTTGGTTATACCCAGTGTCGCGGTCGGAAAAAATATCGAGTCGCCATCATATTTTTCTAAGGGAAATAAATGATAAACCTTAAAAATCCTAATCCTAAAGGTAGAGATTCCTAAGGTTCGAGAGTCGGTTAAGTGAGGGGAAGGTCTTAGGCACCCCTCACCTCCATTGCACTCAATGGGATCCTCCTCATATTTTAGGGTATGCTTGTTTGTTTGTCTAATTTTCTATTTATTTACAAAAGAATCCTAAGTTTTTTATTATTGTACTCGCTAGGGTTTACAACCTTATGCCTACGTACCTTCATTTTGAAGGATCAGAGTAACCGTAGTTCACCTCCCCTATTCCTACCCCTAATCCTATTCCTAACCCTAATCCCAAATCCAATCCACTATTTATACTCTTGGATAAAGAGTTCTATTCCTTAAATCTATTATTTATACTCCTAGATAAGGAGTCATATCCCTTAATCTATTATTTATACTCCTAGATAAGGAGTTCTATCCCTTAAATCCCGATCCTTTTATTTATACTCGCGGGGGAAGAGTTTTATCCCTTATCCATTTTTATACTCTCGGATGGAGAGTTCTATCCCTTATCCATTGTTTATACTCTCGGATGGAGAGTTTTATCCCTTATCCATTGTTTATACTCTCAGATGGAGAGTTCTATCCCTTATCCATTGTTTATACTCTCGAATGGAGAGTTCTATCCCTTAAAATCCCTCATCCCTTGTTTATACTCTCGGATGGAGAGTTTTATCCCTTATCCATTGTTTATACTCTCGGATGGAGAGTTCTATCCCTTAAAATCCCTTATCCCCTGACCTATATTTATACTCTTGGAACCGAAGAGTGCTATCCCTATATCCCATCCCCTATTTAGACTCTTGGACAAAGAGTGTTATCCCAAATTTCAAATGCTTGAAAATCCCTCTTATCCTTTATAAAAAACAATAAAATCCTCAAATCCCATAGAATTTAATAAAACCCAACACGCCATTTGTGCTAAGAAATATAGCCAAACTAATCCCCAAATTATTCCAAAAAAAGATTTTTAAATTTAATATAATCCTAAAATAACAGACGTTTAATCCCCAAAATTAAATCTAATTTAACTTATTTTTATCCAACCCATATTTTCCAAATAAAAATCTATCAAGATTAATTTTTATTTGACATAAACCCTAAAACAACTTTTTAGTAAAAATCTCCAATTTCCCAAAATACCTTATCCAAAACTAAGAACAAAATCCCCTAGCAAATATCTTTATTATTATTATTTTTTTTAACAAACAAGAAAAAAAAAGATAAACAAATTATTTTAAATATATAAATTATAAATTTGAAAGTCTGAACCCAAAATTAACCCTAAAAGTCCCCAAATAAAATTCCTCAATAAAATTAAATTCCTATTTCTTAACAAAAGAAATTACCAAATATTTTATGTAAATTAAAAACCCAAACCCAAAATTAACCCTAAGAATCCTAAATAAAATTCCTAAATGAAAATAAATTCCCATCTTCACCAAGAATAAACCAATTATAAAAATATGAATAAAAAATTTAAAACTCAAAATTAACCCCAAATAAAAATTAAATTCCTATTTTAAAAGGAGAATAAACAAATTGTGTTAAACATATATATTTACAAATTTAAAAACCTAACCCCAAAATTTAATCCTAAATCCTAATCATTTACCCTAAAAATCTTAAATCCTAAAATCCTACTTTAAATCCCAATTAAAACTTACAGCCTAATTAAATAATTAAACTAAGTGATTAATTTAATTATTTGAATAATATCCAGGGGGTGTATTTTGTACTTAATTAGTAATGGGCTTGCCATAATAGGGGTGTGGATAGTAATCTGGGCGCAAGGCCCAATTACTAAAACTCAGTCTGATGGAAGATGGTTCATGGTGGAGAGAGTCTGACTTTGACTCTCTCCTGGCCACTGGATAAGCATCACACGGATCTTATCGAAACTAACGGCAACCGTTGATCATCCAGTAGGACGAACAAATGATCAGGATTAAGAGTCAAGGGCAGACTCATGGTAGAACTCACGCGCTGGATACCCTAGTTGACTGGAAAGTCAACCGATCCAATGGAGTTGGCGTGTGCCACTTGGCACGTATCAGAGGGCTCGTAAAGGGGGAGTATAAGATCCTACCTCCCTTCAGATCCTTCTCATTACTCCTCTTCTATTCTCTCTCTAGCTTCCCCTCTCTCTCTCTCTCTCTAAGTCTCTCGCTCTCTCCTCTCTCTTCCTTTCCGTCACCGGTGGTGCTTTCCGGCCACCACCAACCGCCCCAAAACCCAGCTTCCCGATGAGCATTCATCGAAAACTTCAAACCTTCCACTTAATCCCAGCAACCCTCAACCCAACCGCTCCTTTTCTGGGTTCTTCAGATGAACCCTAGGGTTCATACGATGAACCCTAACCATATCTCCCCCTCACCCAACCCAGAAACCCAAAAGCGTGAAGAACCTTAACCTGGGTTTGGATGAACCCTACCCTAACGATGAACCCTAGGGTTCTTAGTTATGAACCCTAGCCCTAACCCCAAGAACCCTAACCCTCTTAAGAGCCCTAACTCTAAACAAACCCAGAAATTCCCTAAATCGTGACAAACAACAACAAAAACCTAACAACTATAGTACAATAATCAGAACGAAAAAAAAGCTAAGTGCTTTGTGTTTACCTCCCCTGCCGTGTCCAATATTAAGCTGCTATCCTTTCCTCTTTTTTGCCTTATTTCCCGATTACTAATCCCTCTCCTTCTTGTTTGCAGGTGGCAATTTATGGAGGTTAATCTCGAAGGCCTTACGGTTTCAATGCGACACCTTAAGGATTTTTGGAACAAAGAGCTTTGGTGTAGGGTTTGGAGGTTGCGGGTGCAGATTTGACTTATCATTTTTTTCCTCTCTCTGATTTATTCTTTAGTTTATATAGGCATTAGAAATTAGGTTTATAATTAATTAGATTTATATTTGCTTTAGGAAAGTTTAGATCAGATTATTGTAAATTCTGAGATTTGATTCGATTTGTAATATAATTTGATTTTATCTTAGAATTAGATCTTAGGTTTTTTCGATTGTCACGATTCTGTATAAAAAATCAGGTCTTGTATCTGATTTCTCTTATTAATGGAAATTTTAAATTTCAATCATCGTCTTTGATTCATTTGCTCTGATGATACGTGCAGATTAGGGTTTTGGATTGGGAAAGAAGAAGACCTAGCACTCTCGTGGGTCAACCACTTTCACCCAGTAAACAATATTAATAATAAACTAATAAATAAAGCTAAAAATAACTTAGAGAAAATTATTAACCAAAAAATCTTAATAATAGGGTAAAATATTTTGCACGTATTCTGGGAAAACAAATTCGCCCTAATCCTTAATAATAAACCTTAATAACCTTATTAAAATATACTTAACCTTAAGTTAGTACTGATAATGATAACTACCCACTAATAATGTTAATTAAGATCATTACTAATCCTATTAAATTACACCTAAAATTAATCTAATTAGTGAACAAGAAACCAACTCCCCTAACGAAAATCCTAATAACCATAATAATATTCCAATAATGATAATTACTGAATAATTAATTAAATAGTTTTAAGCATAAAATTTGATTAAAAGTAAAAACTCAATCTCCCTAATAATAACAATAATCTACTTACATTAATCTTTAACATAAACCCCTTATTCAAGATTAATTTTAAACCGACCCCTAATAGATTTAAACAAAAAACTAATTAGTAATCTAACCTTTATAGCCTTTAGAATGAGCCTAAACAACACCAACATTCCCAAAAGCCCACACTGATATGTGTTAGAGACCCAAAATCCAAACACCACCCCTTAGTAGCATGGAATCCCCATATAGTAACTGTTCTACAATTAACGGTAAATTACTGGTCAAAATTTAGGGTGCGACAGCTGCCCCTATTTAATTGTCTTCAAATCAGAAGGATGATGTCGATGAGCCTTCCTCTTTTGAAGAGGAAACAATTAAATACAAGAAGGACCCAAAATTTGACCACGAAGTCAGATAGGTGTGGACCAATTTATGGTGATATGTCAATATCCTAATATCCCTATGTATAACACCCCTGAAAAAATATCCGATTAAACCCCTTCATCCCCGAGAGCGATTATAAACCTTATGCCATGTGTGCATATTTAAAAGTATGTACGCTTTTATGCATGATGCATTATTTGGGCTAACGCCTCTTTTATGATATGCAGTGCATGTGTTTACGGAAACCAAATCTTTTGTAACATTCCGATTTCCCGACCCTTGAACCCTTGACTCCTTTGATGGGTGTAACAGTTATATGCTCTTGCTATCTGGAGATGTGTATTATTCTTTATAAAGAAACTTCCATACTAATTGAATTGTGACTGTTAATATGTAGACCCTATGTTTAACTTGGAGGAAATATGATCCCTTTACTGTTTCCAAATTGAAGTAAAATACCTTTCCTTTTTCTCTTTTTTCCGAAAGCTTTTGATTATACCTAATGTTCCAATGCATTATTCTATAATAACCCGCATTTTGTAATCAAGCGGAGTAATTGGAAAGAAAATAAATTTTTATTTATTGAAAAACGGGTCCATGAACGGGCAATAGTACATAAGGAAAGTAATTCTCATAAGGAGGAATTACTACAAATCTATAAGATGAAAAAAATGGCAATACGAAAAAGCAAATTTATCTATGTCCCTATTGAATTCAAACACCAGCTAATATCCCTAAGTCTCCGAGGCCATGACACTTCGCTTCTGAAGGTGACGAGTGGATTGATCATTCCTTTCTGAATTCTATTGTGTGACGATAAGTGTTATCAGTCATATGCCTTTTGGATATCCTTAATTTTGCCTGGACCGCTCTTTTCGAGTCTTAGTTTGCCAGGATGATATACCATTTTTTCAACTAGCTGCCCTTTAGGGTTTTCGACTTGTCGGGTATCATTTTTTATTTAAATCCCTAATTTTTACCTGGATTGCTCTTTCGAGTTTTCAATCCACCAGGACGCCCTAATTTTTGCCTAAGTCGCCCTTTCGGGTTTTCGACTTAGCGGGCTTTTATCCTCTTTTTCTAGGCATAGTATTTTTTGACTGAATCGAAATTTACCGGTTGCGGTAAATTCGTTCCATCCATCGTAGTCAACATTAAAGCTCCACCAGAGAAGGCGCTTTTTACGACGTATGGTCCTTCATAGTTTGAGGCCCATTTGCCACGAGGATCTTTATAGATGGGTACCACTTTCCTTAACACCAGGTCTCCTTCTTCAAATAGGCGAGGATGAACTTTCTTGTCGAATGCCTTTTTAAGTCTTTGCTGATATAATTGACCATGACATACAATAGCCATGCGCTTCTCCTCTATGAGGTTCAGCTGATCAAATCTGTTTTGTACCCACTCCGCTTCATCCAGCTTAGTCTCCATTATGACCCTAAGTGAAGGAATTTCTACTTCAATAGGGAGTACCGCTTCTGTGCCATATACCAAGGAAAAAGGAGTAGCTCCTGTCGAAGTACGGACCGAGGTTCTGTATCCATGAAGTGCGAAAGGGAGCATTTCATGCCAATCTTTATAGGTCTGCACCATTTTCTGGATAATCTTCTTGATGTTCTTATTGGCTGCTTCTACCGCGCCATTCATCTTCGGGCGATACGGCGATGAGTTGTGGAGATCGATTTTGAAACTCTCGCATAGCTCATCCATCACTTTGTTATTTAGATTGAGCCTATTATCCGTGATGATCTTGTTAGGAACCCCATAGCGACAGATTATCTCTTTCTTGATGAATCTTGCTATTACTTGCCTTGTCACATTAGTGTAGGAAGCAGCCTCTACCCATTTGGTGAAGTAGTCAATAGCAACTAGAATGAACCGGTGTCCATTTGATGCCTTTGGCTCAATCATCCCTATTATGTCTATCCCCCACATAGAGAAAGGCCACAGAGCAGTTAAGACATTCAGAGGATTTGGTGGCAAGTGAATTTTATCTGCGTAAATTTGGAACTTGTGGCACTTCTTGACATATTTGAAGCAGTCTGATTCCATAATCAACCAATAATACACTGCTCGGAGGATCTTCTTGGCCATTGCGTGCCCATTTGCATGGGTTCCAAAGGATCCCTCGTGGATTTCTCTGATAAGCATGTCCTGTTCATGTCCATCTAAACACCGGAGCAACACCATGTCATGATTCCTTTTATAAAGTACATCTCCGTCAAGGAAAAATTGAGCAGCCAGTCTTCTAAGCGTTTTCTTATCGCCACTTGAGGCATTTGCAGGATATTCTTGTTTCTGGAGGAACTGTTTGATATCGTAAAACCACGGTTTATCATTTACTTCGACCTCCACTGCTGCACAATAAGATGGTTCATCTAGGCAATTAATTCTTATAGTCGGTGCTTCATTATACCATTTGACTTTGAACATGGATGCCAAAGTTGCCAAAGCGTCTGCCAGTTAATTCTCATCTCTGGGGATATGGTGGAACGTGATCTCATCAAAGTATGCTATCCTTTTCCGGACACAATCTCGATATCAAGTTAGTTTGGCATTCAGTGTTCTGCATTCTCCATTGACTTGGTTGATGACGAGAGCCGGGTCTCCATAGACTTCTAAGATCTTAATTCCAAGGTTAATGGCTTCGCTGATTCCCAAGATACACGCCTCGTATTCCGCCATATTATTGGTACACATGAAGCATATTCTCGCAGTAAAAGGTATGCGGAATCCTGTTAGAGAAGTTATAACAGCCCCTACCCCATGTCCTTCTGCATTTGAGGCTCCATCGAATATAAGCTTTCATCGAGATCCTGGCTCAGGCCCTTCGTAGGAATCTGGGATATCATCATCTCTTACAACCATCACATCCTCGTCGGGGAAGTCAAATTGCATAGGTTGGTAGTTATCTACTGGCTGATGAGCGAGATGATCGACTAACACGTTCCCTTTTATGGCCTTTTGGGTAACATACTGGATGTCATATTCAGTCAGTAACATCTGCCACAGAGCTACTCTCCCAGTCACTGCAGGCTTCTCGAATATATACTTGATGGGGCCCATTCTTGATATAAAGAAAGTAGTATGGCACACCATGTATTGTCTTAATCGTCGGGCGGCCCATATAAGAGCACAACAATTTTTCTCCAAGAGTGAGTATCTGGATTCACAATCGGTGAATTTCTTACTCAAGTAATAAATTGCGTGCTCCTCTCTCCCTGTTTCATCTTGTTGTCCGAGTACACAGCCCATCGACTTGTCAAGCACTGTTAGGTACATTATGAGCGGTCTTCCAGATACCGGTGGCACCAATATGGGTGGATCTTGCAAATATTCTTTGATTCGATCGAAGGCCTTTTGACAGTTTTCTCCCCACTCGATGCTTTGACCTTTCCTCAACACCTTGAAGATTGGCTCACAGGTAGCAGTAAGATGTGAGATGAATCTCGCAATGTAATTTAATCTCCCCAGGAATCCTCGCACTTCTTTTTCAGTTCTCGGTGCTGGAATTTCTTGAATGGCCTTCACTTTATCAGGATTAACTTCTATACCTCTTTGACTGACTATGAACCCCAACAACTTCCCAGATCTGACCCCAAAAGTACACTTCACCGGATTTAGTCGTAGCTTGAACTTCCTCGGCCGTTCAAACAACTTCTGTAAATTGACTATATGCTCTTCCTCAGTTTGTGATTTAGCAATCATATCATCGACGTAAACCTCTATTTCCTTGTACATCATGTCGTGAAAGAGAGTTACCATTGCCCTTTGATAAGTTGCCCCAGTGTTCTTTAACCCGAAGGGCATTACCTTGTAACAGAAAGTTCCCCATGGAGTAATAAAAGTGGTCTTTTCCATGTCGGAGGGAGCCATCTTGATCTGATTATATCCGGAAAACCCATCCATGAATGAGAAGACTGAGAATTGAGCAGTGTTATCCACCAGCACGTCAATGTGGGGTAGTGGAAAATCATCTTTAGGACTTGCTCTATTGAGATCTCGATAGTCTACACACATCCTGACCTTTCCATCCTTCTTTGGTACGGGCACAATGTTGGCTACCCATTCTGGATACTTTACTGCGGCTAAGAACCCTGCGCCAAACTACTTTTTAACCTCTTCCTTGATTTTGAGAGTCATATCTGGTCTAGTCCGCCTTAACTTTTGTTTGACCGGTGGACATTCGGGTTTAAGCGGTAGCTTATGTTCAACAATATCCGTGTCCAAACTAGGCATATCTTGTTAAGACCAAGCGAACACATCCACATACTCTTGTAGTAACTTGATCAACTTCTCCTTTACGTCCTTGTTTAAAGAAGCACCAACTTTAACCTCCTTTTTGTCCTCTTCAGTTCCCAGATTGATCACATCCACTGGTTCCTGATGAGGTTGTATCACCTTATCCTCTTGCTTTGACATTCTGGCTAGCTCTCCAGGGAGTTCACAATCGTCCTCATCACCCTGTTCCGCTTGGTTAATCGGGAACTCGAAGTTGTAAGGAATTATAGCGGTGTCGTTTTCAATAGGTTCATTTTTAAATCTGCATGAGGGAGATTTTTATGCTTATTATTTTTTGAATTGGTGCAAATGAAAGTACTGGAAAAGGAAGAGTATTGCCATTTTGGAAAAAGGAAACAAAGAAAAGAAAAAGATCTTGATTGAAAACAAAATGCAATTTTATTATTAAATAATTCAAAGAAACAAAAGGTGGCCCTACAAAGCTTGTCCATTTGCCTTGGGCATAACAAAGGACTTATTATTATTTTAAAGAAAAAAGTAAATTACTTCGAAACAGAAATCATCTCAGGAATCTCGATGGCCCTACAATTGTTGAGAACTGTATCTGGTGAGCAATGGCACACCCAATCTGGTATCCCCTTATTTTCCTCTTCAATTGCAGTCACTTGATCTTCATCCCTAAAACCGACATTATGGAAAGTTTCTTCGAGAGGAGGAAATGTCATATGACGAGACTTCTGAACCCCTTTATTAGCTGGTTTGTAACCCAGCCCGAATTGATCCTTCTTTTCATGTATCTCTATCACCTTGCCCCAGCCCCTAGCATCCCCATTCTGGATTAAGTCTGTGATCCTTTTTGGCCTTTCCTCTTATCGAACGACTTGCTTACGACTGACCGTTGCAACCTCCAAAGCTTGAAAAGGTATTTCAAATGTCTCCCCATCCATTTCTATATATCTGAATGACGAGAGATGGCTGACAAACATGTCTTCCTCCCCATCAACAATTATTAATTTGTCCCTAGATATGAACTTCAATTTCTGATGAAGTGTGGAAGTAACTGCGCCCGCAGCATGAATCCATGGTCGTCCTAGAAGACAAGTGTAGGAGGGATTGATGTCCATGACTTAGAAAGTGATCATGAAGGTATGTGATCCCACCACTGTAGGTATGTCCACCTCCCCAATTACCATTCTTTTTGAACCATCGAAAGCCCTAACAATCAGGGAACTGGTCTTCATAAAGGTCCTTACAGATGTTAATTTCATAAGGGTATCCTTAGGCATGACATTTAGGGCAGACCCTGTGTCCACTAGCACCCTTGAGAAAATAGTGTCCTGACATTTGACTGATATATGCAAGGCCTTATTATGTTCTTGCCCCTTGGGGGGTAATTCCTCACTACTGAAACCCAGACAGGTGCTGGCGGCGATATTGGCGACTACCTCGTCGAACTGAATCACTGATATATCTTTATTGACATGGGCTTCATTCAGGACCTTCAGCAGGGATTCCCTATGTGCCTCCGAGCATAACTACAAGGACAGAATAGAGATCTTGGACGGTGTTTGATTCAGTTGGTCCACCACCCTATAATCACTTTTCTTTATTATTCTCAAAAATTCCTCGGCGTCTTCTTGAGATATACCCTTCTTTGAAGGTCCCTCGCCTGTATTTGTGGTCTCCTTCCCCTTTGAGCTTTCGGGGGTATCCTTCTTAGGTTGTTCTGAAGAGTATACTCTTCCACTGCGGGTCATCCCTCCAATACCAGCTATGTTAGTAACAACTGGTGATGGTATTATAGTCTTTCCTCCCACGGATGCAGTGATGTCATACTTCCAATGTATAGTCTTAGTGCTTTCATATGGAAATGGTGCTGGAACATGGAAAGTGATAGGGCCTTCTGACCTTACAGGCACTAGAGCTTTGACCGGTGCAGGAACAGGTATTTGAATTGGTGTTCGTGCAGGTACCGGAATTGATATCTGAATAGGAACATGTGCAAGCCTTGGAACTGGTATCTGAATGGGTGCCTGTGCAGGCCTGGGAACTGGTATTTTAATAGGAACTTGTGCAGACCTTGGAATTGGTATTTGAATAGGAGTTGCAACTCCTCTTTTCTGGTATGGGATCTCAAAAGGTACTTTCCCCTGGGATTCTAAGGCAGCCACTTCATTCATATTCCTTAAGTACCCAATCTGTACTATCCCTTGGTCCATTAATTATTGGAGGACCTTCTTCATCTTCTTACAGTTATCGGGATTAGACGCGCAATCCTCGTAGTCACTGTGGAGCCTTTTAAACTCCTCGTACCCAATTAATACTTCCCTTACTTTCGTCATAGGGGTCTTTACTTGTTCTACCGCTCTGATTAAGACATTCTCTCCCAGTCCCTCAACGGAGTTAACAGTTGGTCCAGCGTGCCCTGGGAACAGATTATCTCCTACATTTGGATTGTCATAACTGAAGTTAATGACCTTCTGATCCAGCAAATCTTGCACCCTAAACTTGAAGGCTAAACACTTTTCAATCGTATGCCCTGGCGATCCAGCATGGTACTCACATCTAGCATTAGCATCATACCCTCGAGGAGGAGGCGTAGGAGGGGGCCTTAACGACTTGATTTCTACCAATCCTTTTTGGATTAACATTGGAAGAATCTGAGTATATGTAGTGGGTATAGGGTCAAAGTCCTTCCATGGCCTTCTTTGTTCCCTTCGGGGATACTTTTGTTGTTGCTGATTTTGCGGAGGTGGCGCCCTTGGCTGCTGGATTTGGAGCGTAGGAGACGCTTGACTAGAAGCCGTGGCCACTACGTAAGGGTTATAAGGTACTTGAGTATACCTATCAGCAGAAATGGCATTGGCCTCCTTCTTCGAGCTGTTTCCAAAGTACCTTTTGTTATTATGTTGACTGGAAAACGACTTTCCAATTTTTCCGCTTTTTAATCCATTCTCGATCCGTTCCCCAATGATAACTAAATCCGCAAACCTAGTTGAGACAGATCCGATCATCTTTTCGTAGTATATTCCTTGCAGAGTTCCCATGAATGTATCTACTAGCTCGCTTTCCCACAATGGAGATTGCACACGAGAGGCTAGCTCCCTCCATCTCTGGGCATACTCTTTAAAAGATTCGTTCCCTTTTTTAGACATGTTTTGTAATTGTATGCGGTTAGGGGCCATGTCTACATTATATTGGTATTGCCTTATAAAGGCACTCGCCAGATCTTCCCAGTTCTTGATGTGAGTCCTTTCCAGTTGCATGTACCAATCTAAGGATGCCCCACTAAGGATGTCTTATAAAACATGCATCATCAGCTTTTCATTTTTAGCGTGAGCCTCCATCCTTCGGGCAAACATCCGGATGTGATTTTTGGGACAACTAACTCTTTTATACATCTCGAAGTTAGGTGCCTTAAACTTAGGAGGTATGACCAAATCGGGTACCAGACACATTTCCAAAGCATCAACCCCAAAGACCTTGGATCCTTCCACCGCCCTTAACCATTCCTCAATTATCTTATACTTTTCATCCTCCCTTCTTCCTTCCATGGCAGCCAGTTTGGTTTCACAAACTACCTACCTGGAGTCTTCCTTTCTATATTGGAGGTGCCAGTCATCAGAGACCTCACGAGTGACAGGTATCTGTATAGGTCGTGATTCTCCATTATGCTCAGGTGGCGGAACAAACCCTGCAGGAGGCTGAGTGTTAGTCTTCCCTTTACTAGCCTCTAACGCTTCACGTTCCAAGTCAGCCATAAACCCCAAGAGAGGATTATTATCTTCATACTGGGGAGGACGGGTAGGGACACTCCTACGGTTACTAGCCTCGGCGTCTCTTGCTATCATATTCTGAATAGCTCGATTCAGTTGGTCGATTTTGTCTTTCATTTCCTCCACATTTCCTTTGGCAGCATCCACATCTCTGTTTAGAGCAGCGTGGTTCAGTTCCATTTGTTCCATAGCTTTCTTTTGGTGAGCACGGGTGTTGGGTCGAGACGTCAGATTGTTGCGATGATTCTGAGAGAAGATATTGAAAAATGATTTTCGTTCGATGTTTTTTTTAAATTATCTTATGCATGCATGAATGTATGAGTATGCAGAAATTATTTTTATTTCAGGCATCTTAAACTTTTATTTATTAAGATTAAAGCCAAGGATAATGGAAAACAAATACTTTTATTCATGAAAAGAAAGTACTAGGGTCAAAGCCCCATTTATTACATAAGGAAAACCAAACTAGGGATAAACCCTTGAACTATTCATAACTAAAAACCCAAACATAAGAAGTCATTACATAGAAAGGCTAAATCCTTCTCCTAATCCTTGCCCTAAACTCCTCTACCATTTCACGACAAAGTGCAAGAAAATCAACAATCTCTTTTACTGGCTTGAAGACATTAGCCATGTACTCAGCCTCCTTTAAACTTCAAGAGATCTCGTGGATGAGATCGTTGGATAGTAAGACCAACTTCTGATACCTTTCTCGATAATATGCCTCATCACTTTGTAACTTTGCCATGATTCCTCTATCCTCCTCAGCGGTTTTCTCTAATTGCCGGTTATGTTCTTCAATATAGGTGCCCCACTCTCTAAGTTCTTCGTAAGACTCCTCAAGCTCCTCGTATAGTCTTCTAAGCTCTCGGTTTTCTTCCTGAGTTTCCCTCCATTCTCCTAGTTGCAGGGCAAGAAGTTCCTCAGCTGATCTCATTCGCACAGTTGCATCTAAGGCTTGCCTTTTGCTCTCGAGAAGAGCGTTAGCCAAGCTTTGGACTTCAGCTTCTAGGTTGTGGATACGCCTATCACATACCTCCTTGAATTCCCTTTGCGTTGATGTCATCCAAATGTCGCTCCACTCATCCCTTTGACGCCAGGCTCTATCTAATTCATCTTTGGGAGCTTTAAGATGTGAACTCACAGCTTGGAGGTCGGCGTAAGGTTGTTCCTTCTTCTCGTCTTCCATCTGGGCTATCCCCTTATTAATCCTTGATTGTTCCATGACTTCATTGAGACTCCTTCTCAATTGACTACTTTCTCCAGTGGCTTGGTAAAATTTACCTTCCCATTCTTCTTTTTCTTTTGTCAATTGTGAAATAGTCTCTTTGAGTCTTTCACTTTCCTCTATGGAGATTGCGGCAGGTGGGGGAACCCTTGGATTAACAGGACGATCCAGAGTAAAAGGCAGCTTCACTATACTCACCCTTTCTTTCATCCATTACAGATATGGTACCCTAGATTCTTCCCTTGGTCTTTTAAGACTGCCCTTCCCTTTGTTACTTAGCCTCCAAGCTTGAGCAATCTTTAGAACATCGGGATGATTTCCAGTTACATTTTGTAGGACGAAACCCTCTAACAACCGATCCTCTGGCTTGTAGGCCAATGGATGCCCCAATTGCCTCATTGCTAAGACATGATTGTAACTTATAAACCCTCTCGATCCTATCAAGGGTACATTAGGAAAATCCCCACAGCTTAGGATCACGTCGTCTCGATGGAGTATTTGAGGGAACCACAAGATGTCTTTATCAACAAGAGATACCAAATATTGAGACCAAGCATAGGCTTTCATTTTTTCCATATTCTTTAAATCCCTCACTAGGTGAGAGCACAACCATTTGTACAATAACTGAGAGCAACACAACATAGCCCCTCCCCTTCTTTCAAATTTTTGGTGAAGGGTAAAGTATATATCTGCGAGGAGAGCCGGTGTAGGATCTTCTTCTCCAATGGTCACAGCCAAGAATAAATTAATGGCAGCGATGTCTACGAAGTTCTTTGTGCTCAAGAATAGAACTAACCCAAAGATGAGGAGTACCATGATAGTGTCCATGGCTGCCCAATTTTTGCATGCAGCGAAATGACTGGCCTTCTTCTCCAAGAACACTTTAGGGAACCCATGAAAGTTTTCTTGAACCCTTAAGTTAGCTTGCAAGTCTTCTTCACGGATGTGAAAATAGCTTGCCATTTCTTTGAAGGTAGGGTGATACCCTAAAGACTTGAATGGACCTTTGTTGTTCTTGGGGAGGCCCATTATCCTACAAACTTCTTCTAGAGTGGGGGCTATTTGAAAGTCTTGAAACTGGAAGCACCTTAACTCTGTGTCGTAAAACTGAGCCAAGGCGGTTAGGCCCTCTTCTTGAATAGGAGTAGTGACAAGATCTAATATATCCCCATACTTACGAATTAGGGGCTTTCTCCTTTCCTGAGGCAACCCCATAACATAAGCTTTTAAGCCCCCTATGTCAGACGTTCTTACTCTGATTGTGATAGTTTTCCTTTTCCCAAATTCCATTGCCTTTGACTTTAACCCTTTTTGAAAAAATTTAAGATTCTTGTGACATGATAATGCAAAAAAGAATTTATGAGGATGATGAATGCAAATTTTATATACTTTGATTAGGGTAAGGTAATATGCAAGAATGCCCTAGTAAAGGTAGGCTCCCTATGATAGCTTAGGTCTATGTTTTGTCTACCCAATCCCCTCACATGTAGGATATAAAGTTCGTACAACATAACGACCCTATAATGTACAGACTATACCCTTGTTTTACCATGAGAAGGAGCAAGCCTTCCTATGGTAATCCTTCGGGATAAGTCTCATCTGGGTAGGACCCTAGTAACAACCCTTGAGGGTTGAATACGTAGGGTCTCCAAGAGTTGGTAAAGGGGTAGTCTAAAAGTTTTCAGAGTCTCGGACCACATCCAAATCATCCTCTACGTTAGGGGCTAGCCCTTTCATGAGGACACCTTTGGAAGGATCTATTCTGAGTGTGGCATCAATGAATTGTTGGTGATGTCACATCCCCCCCAAAAACATTTCCGTTCCACGTCCTAATCTAAGGTTGTACTCCAAGCTTGGGCTTTAGCTTCACACATCATTTGCCCCAATCCAATGCATGATGACAAAAATAAAAAATATATAATAGACAAATATAATAACTAAAAAACAAATTAAAACATAAAATAAGTCATAATAAAAATAAAAATAAAAATAAAAACAATAAACGCCCAAAACAAACAAGGACCCTAAAACCTAAGGTTAGGAGGGACTCTCTTTAAGGAGGCGTCCCCAGCAGAGTCGCCAGCTGTCGCGGCCGGCAAAAATATCTAGTCGTCATCATATTTTTTCTAAGGGAAATAAATGATAAACCTAAAAAATCCTAATCCTAAAGGTAGAGATTCCTAAGGTTCGGGTGTCGGTTAAGTGAGAGGAAGGTGCTAGGCACCCCTCACCTCCATTGTACTCAATGGGGTCCTCCTTATATTTTAGGATATGCTTGTTTGTTTGTCTAATTTTCTATTTATTTATAAAATAATCCTAATTTTTTTATTATTGTACTCGCTAGGATTTACAACCCTATGCCTACGTACCTTCATTTTGAAGGATCAGAGTAACCGTAGTTCACCTCCCCTATTCCTACCCCTAATCCTATTCCTAACCCTAATCCTAAACCCAATCCACTATTTATACTCTTGGATAAAGAGTTTTATCCCTTAAATCTATTATTTATACTCCTAGATAAGGAGTCCTATCCCTTAATCTACTATTTATACTCCTAGATAAGGAGTTTTATCCCTTAAATCCCGATCCTTTTATTTATACTCGCAGGGGAAGAGTTTTATCCCTTATCCATTGTTTATACTCTCGGATGGAGAGTTCTATCCCTTATCCATTGTTTATACTCTCGGATGGAGAGTTCTATCCCGTATCCATTGTTTATACTCTCGGATGGAGAGTTCTACCCCTTATCCATTGTTTATACTCTCGGATGGAGAGTTTTATCCCTTATCCATTGTTTATACTCTCGGATGGAGAGTTCTATCCCTTAAAATCCCTTATCCCTTGGCCTATATTTATACTCTTGGAACCGAAGAGTGTTATCCCTATATCCCATCCCCTATTTAAACTCTTGGACAAAGAGTGTTATCCCAAATTTCAAACTCTTGAAAATCCCTCTTATCCTTTATAAAAAACAATAAAATCCTCAAATCCCATAGAATTTAATAAAACCCAACACGCCATTTGTGCTAAGAAATATAGTCAAACTAATCCCCAAATTATTCTAAAAATAGATTTTTAAATTTAATATAATCCTAAAATAACAGACGTTTAATCCCCAAAATTAAATCTAATTTAACTTATTTTTATCCAACCCATATTTTCAAAATAAAAATCTATCAAGACTAATTTTTATTTGACATAAACCCTAAAACAATTTTTTAGTAAAAATCCCCAATTTCCCAAAATTCCTTATCCAAAACTAAGAACAAAATCCCCTAACAAATATCTTTATTATTATTAATTTTTTTAACAAACAAGAAAAAAAAGATAAACAAATTATTTTAAATATATATATTATAAATTTAAAAATCCAAACCCAAAATTAACCCTAAAAGTCCCCAAATAAAATTCCTCAATAAAATTAAATTCCTATTTCTTAACAAAAGAAATAACCAAATATTTTATGTAAATTAAAAACCCAAACCCAAAATTAACCCTAAGAATCCTAAATAAAATTCCTAAATGAAAATAAATTCCCATCTTCACCAAGAATAAACCAATTATAAAAATATGAATAAAAAATTTAAAACCCAAAATTAACCCCAAATAAAAATTAAATTCCTATTTTAAAAGGAGAATAAACAAATTGTGTTAAACTTATATATTTACAAATTTAAAAACCTAACCCCAAAATTTAATCCTAAATCCTAATCATTTACCCTAAAAATCTTAAATCCTAAAATCCTACTTTAAATACCAATTAAAACTTAAAGCCTAATTAAATAATTAAACTAAGTGATTAATTTAATTATTTGAATAATATCCAGGGGGTGTATTTTGTACTGAATTAGTAATGGGCTTGCCATAATAGGGGTGTGGATAGTAATCTAGGCGCAAGGCCCAATTACTAAAACCCAGTCTGATGGAAGATGGTCCATGGTGGAGAGAGTCTGACTTTGACTCTCTCCTGGCCATTGGATGAGCATCACACGGATCTTATCGAAACTAACGGCAACCGTTGATCATCTAGTAGGACGAACGAATGATCAGGATTAAGAGTCAAGGGCAGACTCATGGTAGAACTCACGCGCTGGATATCCTAGTTGACTGGAAAGTCAACCGATCCAATGGAGTTGGCGTGTGCCACTTGGCACGTATCAGAGGGCTCGTAAAGGGGGAGTATAAGATCTTACCTCCCTTCAGATCCTTCTCATTTCTCCTCTTCTATTCTCTCTCTAGCTCTCTCTCTCTCTAAGTCTCTCGCTCTCTCCTCTCTCTTCCTTTGCGTCACCGGTGGTGCTTTCTGGCCACCACCACCCGCCCCAAAACCCAGTTTCCCGATGAGCATTCATCAGAAACTTCAAACCTTCCACTTAATCCCAGCAACCCTCAACCCAACCCCTCCTTTTCTGGGTTCTTCAGATGAACCCTAGGGTTCATACGATGAACCCTAACCCTATCTCCCCCTCACCCAACCCAGAAACCCAAAAGCGTGAAGAACCCTAACCTGGGTTTGGATGAACCCTACCCTAACGATGAACCCTAGGGTTCTTAGTTATGAACCCTAGCCCTAACCCCAAGAATCCTAACCCTCTTAAGAGCCCTAACTCTAAACAAACCAAGAAATTCCCCAAATCGTGACAAACAACAACAAAAACCTAACAACTATAGTTCAATAATCAGAACGAAAAAAAAAGCTAAGTGCTTTGTGTTTACCTCCCCTGTCGTGTCCAATATTAAGCTGCTATCCTTTCCTCTTTTTTTCCTTATTTCCTGATTACTAATCCCTCTCCTTCTTATTTGCAGGTGGCGATTTATGGAGGTTAAGCTCGAAGGCCTTAAGGTTTCAATGCGACACCTTAAGGATTTCTGGAACAAAGAGCTTTGGTGTAGGGTTTGGAGGTTGCGGGTGCAGATTTGACTTATCGTTTTTTTTTCCTCTCTCTGATTTATTCTTTAGTTTATATAGGCATTAGAAATTAGGTTTATAATTAATTAGATTTAGATTTGCTTTAGGAAAGTTTAGATCAGATTATTGTAAATTCTGAGATTTGATTCGATTTGTAATATAATTTGATTTTATCTTAGAATTAGATCTTAGGTTTTTTCGATTGTCACGATTCTGTATAAAAAATCAGATCTTGTATCTGATTGCTCTTATTAATGGAAATTTTAAATTTCAATCATCGTCTTTGATTCATTTGCCCTGATGATACGTGCAGATTAGGGTTTTGGGTTTGGAAAGAAGATGACCTAGCACTCTCGTGGGTCAACCACTTTGACCAAGTAAACAATATTAATAATAAACTAATAAATAAAGCTAAAATAACTTAGAGAAAAATATTAATAAAAACATCTTAATAATAGGGTAAAATATTAAGCACGTATTCTGGGAAAACAAATTCGCCCTAATCCCTAATAATAAACCTTAATAACCTTATTAAAATATACTTAACTTTAAGTTAGTACTGATAATGATAACTACCCACTAATAATGTTAATTAAGATCATTACTAATCCTATTAAATTACACCTAAAATTAATCTAATTAGTGAATAAGAAACCAACTCCCCTAACGAAAATCCTAATAACCATAATAATATTCCAATAATGATAATTACTGAATAATTAATTAAATAGTTTTTAGCATAAAATTTGATTAAATGTAAAAACCCAATCTCCCTAATAATGTTAATATAAAAAGACCACTAATTATTTAATAAATAACCTTAGTTCTAAATCCCAAATAACAATAATATACTTACAGTAATCTATAACATAAACCCCTTATTCAAGATTAATTTTAAACCGGCCCCTAATAGATTTAAACAAAAAACTAATTAGTAATCTAACCTTTATAGCCTTTAGAATGAGCCTAAACAACACCAATATTCCCAAAACCCCACACTGATATGTGTTAGAGACCCAAAATCCAAACACCACCCCTTAGTAGCATGGAATCCCCACATAGTAACTATTCTACAATTAACAGTAAATTACTGGTCAAAATTTAGGGTGCGACACCCAGAGAAGCCATCGATGAAGGAAAATACAGAGTATTGAGCAGTGTTGTCCACTAACACGTTAATGTAGGGGAGCGGGAAATCATCTTTCGGGCTTGCCCTATTCAAATCTCTGTAGTCGACACACATCTTGACCTTCCCATCCTTCTTAGGTACAAGCACAATATTAGCAACCCACGGAGGATAATTTGTCACGGCAAGAAATCAGGCGTCCAACTGTTTCTGAACCTTTTCCTTAATCTTGACAGCCATGTCCAGTTTCTTCCTTCTCAGTTTCTGCTTAACCGGAGTACAACCTTCTTTCAGCGGCAGCCGGTGTGCCACAATATCAGTGTCGAGCCCGGGCATGTCTTGGTAAGACCAGGCAAAGATATCCACATACTCATGAAGCATTTCAATCAATCTTCCCTTGACAGTGTCTTCCAAAGCAGCCCCAATCCTTACTTCCTTCTTTGCGTCCTCGGTTCCAAGATTAACGGTCTCGATCTCCTCCTGATGAGGTAGAATGACCCTTTCCTCCTATTTCAGCAATCTAGCCAATTCCTCAGGTAAGTCGCAATCTTTGTCAGTCTCTTCTTCAGCCTGATAGATAGGCTTGTCGAAGTCATACTGAGCCATGGCTGAATCATTATTGGTGGCATCTGAACGAAGAAACCTGCATGATTGATGTTTTATGTTTATAATGAATGCAACAAACAAGAAAACACATTGCCATTTTGATGTGAATTAATGCAAAAAGTAAAAACAGAAAAACAGGGATCAAAACATTTGAGTGCGAAAACGTCCTTTATTAATGACAAAGTAAGCAAACAAAAACATCAAAGCCCTACAAACAAGAATCACTACGTCTTGGCCAAACGTAGGATTTAACACAAACATAAAACAAAGGCAATTACTCTTGACACGTCACTTGAATGACTTTCTCAGATGACCAATTGCATAGACTTTGACTAGGAGTACAGGGGCGGATCCACTCATCCATGTCACAATCGCTATCCCCCTCATCATCAATGGCATTAACCCGATTAAAGAAGACACCAGCACTTGTGAACTGGACTGGACCATAAAATTTAGGAGGCTCTTCAGGGCGTCTGGGTGGCTTATATCCCAGTCCATAAGTGTTCTGCTTTACCTGAACATCAATGACTTGGCCCCACTTCTGGGAACTACCAGCTTCAACTACAGCGCGTGCATCTTTGAAAGAAGACATTGAAACTTCCGGTTGATTCACCACTTTGGGTTGATTAACCACCTCAGGCTGACTGACTACTCTTAGAGGTTCCTCAGGAATTTTCACAGCTTCAAAGGCTTGGCACAGAGTATCATGTATCTCACCATCTACCTCCACATACTTTAAGGTTGATAGGTGACTCACCATGATGTCTTCTTCACCAGAGACTATCACAACGTGGCCATCCACCATGTACTTCAACTTTTGATGCAGCGTGGAGGTCACTGCCCCAACCCCATGGATTCACGGACGACCCAATAAACAACTATAGGCAGGCTGAATGTCCATGATATAGAAAGTGGCTTCAAAAACTTCAGGACCAACTTTGATCGGCAATACAATTTCTCCAAAAATAGACCTCTTAGAACCATCAAAAGCATGCACCACCAAGTCACTTGGCGTGCAAATCAGCCCACAGGTATCTAACTTCAACAGAGCCTTCTTTGGCAACACATTTAAAGATGACCCAGTATCAACTAGCACACGCGACAATAGAGAACCTCAGCATTCCACTAAAACATGTAGAGCATTGTTGTGATTCCTCCCAGCTGGAGTCAGATCTAGGTCTGTGAACCCTAAGTCGTTACCAGCATTCACATGAGCAACAACCCCTTCTAACTGATTAACAGATATTTCATGAGGTACATAGGCTGTGTTCAAAACCTTCAGCAATGCATTCCGGTGCGCCTCAGAGCACAACAACAGAGATAGGATGGATATTTTGGATGGCGTCTGATGCAACTGATCAACAATTTTGTAATCGCACTTCTTGATTAATCTCATAAACTCTTCCACGTTTTCAGAGAAGGAAGTGTCAACTTGTTTTGTTGTGGAATCATTCACGACCTGCTTCTGTACATAATCATCCATCATTTATTTCCCTTTATCCTGCTTGGAAACACCGACCTGATTATCAGATGGAACAAAGACTCTACCACTCCTGGTGATAGCCCCTGCGTCAATAGAATTGTCAATCTCTGAATTCACAGCTGATGTTCCTACCAATTCCTGCTTCTTTCCATCAACAAACACCTCAGCCCCATAGTTCCACGGGACGACTTTGGTACTGTTATATGGGACTGGCCCAGGAACTGTAATGATGACCGGCGCTGGTCTTGCTGGCGCTGATATAGTTATCGTCTTGAAAGGGATTGTTATAGTAGAAACATCATTCTCTTTGTCAGTAATTTTTCTCTGCTGATCACATCTGTCGAACTGTAACTGCCCTTCATTAATCAATCTCTGAATTCCTGATCTCAACATATCACAACCATTGGATTGAAACCCACATTCAACATATCCCTCATCACAACCATGGAATACCCCTCCCTTCAGCAACCTTTGTTTTACCACAAACAACAGAGTCTTCAGCTCGTTCACATCTAAAACCAAATTCAAAGATTCATCATCTTCAATAACGGCATTAACCCTTGGCCCACCGTGATTCGACATTGGGTTCTGAATGACATTTGACACGTCATTAGAGAAGTTGATGGCTTTGAAGTCTAACAAATCTTGTACTTTATGATGGAATGCCCTACACCCTTCAACTGTATGCCCTGGAGCACTGGAGTGGAAATCACAATGTGCGTTAGCATCATAGCCCGACGGTAGCCTCCCAGTGGGTGGAGCCAGTGTGCGAAGCTCAACTAAACGTAGCTGTAACAAGTGTTGTAACAATTGAGCATATGACATGGGTGGCTGATCAAAATGCCTTTCAGCATTCCTTTGTCGGTTTTGATACCGGCCAGGTTACCTGTTTTGGTACTGATTAGGATTATTCCTTTGCTGCTGAGGTGTAGCCGAAATAGTTTCAGCCGGAATAGTTACAGAGGTAACTTGCTGATTGCAATTCTGTCGTGCTCTTCCCATACCATTGTACGATGAAACAGAGTTTGTGTCTCTTTCTTTCATTTTGTAGTTTGCATACGGTTTCTTCCCTCCTCCAGATGAGGACCCTTCACTACCTGAGATCTTTCCAGCTTTGATCCCGCTTTCTACCATTTCTCCAACTAAGATCAAGTCGGTAAACTTTCCGGGCATACAAGGCACCATCTTTTCATAATAGTGACCCTATAGGGTAGCCATGAACATATTTATCATCTCCCGCTCTAACATGGGAGGCTATACCCTTGCTGGCAATTCTCGCCACCTCTAGGCGTACTCCTTAAAGCTCTCATTGTTTTTCTGCGCCAGATTTTGCAACTGTATCCTATTAGGAGCCATATCAGTGTTGTACTGATAGTGCTTAACAAAAGCCTCCACCTATTCCCTCCAGTTGCGAACATGGGACCTCTCCAACTGCATGTACCATTCCAAAGATGCCCCAGCCAAGCTATCTTGGAAGAAATGCATCAATAACTTTTCATGATTAGAATAGGCAGCCATTTTCCTTGCATAGGCTCGGACGTGAGTCTTTGGGCAAGTAACACCATTATACTTCTCGAAAGTAGTCACCTGAAACTTGTGCAGAATTTTAACACTGGGGACCAATCCCAAATCCTCCATATCCAAGCCCAGGGAATTCTGATTCATAACCCCTTTCAACTGCTCTTCAATCATCCTGATTCTCTGATCATTATCAAGTCGGGGGTCAGCATCCCCACCTGGCATAGAAAATATATCATCCTGCTGATCATCATAGCGACGACCATACACCGCGCAGACACTGTTGCCTCCTCATACTATAGAAGGAATCATATTCTCTCCTCCACCCGGAGGGATAACAACACCAGCAACGGGACCACCTTGAACATTATTACCAATAATACCTCCGCCCGGAGGAACAACATCGTTATGAAGGCCACCATGAAGGACACGGTCTTTGTCAACTCTTGCAACCAAGGGCTGGACAAGGGTCCTCAGCTGTACCTGCCCCTGGGCAACGCCTTGCATCAACTCCATAAACTGGGCCATGCGAGTCCGCATCTCAATCAACTCAGCTTGCACCTGATCCATGGCTTTCTTTTGATTTTGTCTGGTAGAGTAGTGGTGAATGCGTTGATTAGCAATCCTGTCTGAAGAAAAGAGCAAGATAAGATAACCGGAGATAAACCTGTTATGCAAAAATGATTATGCAAATGCAAATGAAAATGAACATGTCTGAATATTCGCAGGGCGATCCACCCCTTGATTCCAGTTTGATAACAAGATAGAACGAAACTTCTGCTCATATATTAAGAAACCAGAGGATAATCATTTGTCAACAATTACAACCCAAGATACAGATAGAGGTCCGAATACAATAATCACAGATCCCAGCCAATAAGCCTGGCGGTGATCCAAACATAATAAAAGAGAAAAAGCAAACTATGGCAGGCCACCAAAATCCACAAGTGCTAGTCCTCCCCATCCATTATGCTCTTTTCTCCAGTCTTGTGCTTCTCTGAATAGCTTCTTGGTATCAGGATGCTTCGGTCTCTGGATCAACTCTTGAACGAGGACATATCTTCTGTGTAGGATCCCTTTCAGGTATCGGCAGTGTAACTCCCAAGCATCTTCTTCAAAAACACCATCCATACTGGGACCCTCATTTCTAGGCCTCTTCACTTCAGTTTGAATCTTTAACTCTTCTATGGTAGCCATGGCCTCATTGAGTCTGTCTTCGACTGCTCTCCTATCGCATATCCCTGATAGGATCTCTTTATTTTTCTTTTTGAGTTCCAATTTAAGACCCTCAATCTGCTCCAGAAACTTATCCTCTTTCTCCTTGTTGACGGTGATTGCTGTGTTTTGGTAAGAGTTGAACTTTTGAATTCTTAACAGAGCCTTGGCCTAGTCTTCTTTCTTAGATTTGAGAACCCTACTGACACCCTTTAGAGCTTGCCCTATCTTCTGTCTGGCCGTGACCTCGTCAGCTAGCTCTTTTTCCTTCTTAGTGAGAAGCTCTGTTTTCATCTTGGCAGTATATATAGCCTCACCTCCCTCATGCTTCAGCTGGCTAATTTCTCTACTCAATTCCCTATTCTCTTCTCGCAGCTTCTCTGTCTCAGCCCACAGTTTATTATACCTCTATATATCTACTGTGGTAGGTGGCTCAATCATCAGAGGGTACAAGGGTGGCTCCACTGGGAAAGGAAGGAGCTCCTCTTCCAATATTTTTTGGATCCAATCCACATACGGAGAAAAAGCCTTATTGTTACACTTCCCAAATAAGGTATTTCCTTTCTTAAAAACTTGTTTCCAAGCATTCACAGCTTTCTTTAAAATCTCTTGGTCTTCAGTGCCATTGAAAAACAGGGACTCTGTGATATCTTGATCCTCAGGGGGATCTCTCAATGCATACCCAAACTGCCTGATAGTGAGGGAAGGGTTATAATTAATTCCGTCTTTCCTCCCCACTAAAGGTACATTTGGGAATTCTCCACAGTTGAAGATGAGCTCTACTCCCAGCAGACTATGAATGAACCAAACAATGTTATCAGCAGTCAATCCCATTAACCTCTTAGACCACTTCAAGGAATCCCTCATATCAATGAAAGCCCCAGTTTCAGGGAGATGACTCAAAAACCATGTAGATAGGAGTGGCGTGCAACAACTTATAGTCCTTCCTCACCTATTCTCATTCTTGTAGTGGACTGAATGGTATACATCACCAAGAAGAGTAGGCACAGGGTTTCTCAAGATAAAGATCCGAACTGCGTGCATATCAACAAGATCGGGGATGTTAGGAAATAGAACAATTCCATAAATGCACAGAGCTAATATGGCGTTGAAGACAGTCCAACTCTTTGCCTTAGCGTACATGCTAGCTTGATCAAACAGAAACTTCAATAGGAAGTCCTTAAATCCTTGCTTGTCAACAATGTTATCACTCAAGGTAGATTCACCTATGTGAAGAGCAGCAACAATCTCTTCCAATTCTGGGCGTTCTTTAGAGAAGAAAGGTATATCTTGCTTGATGGAAATTCCCAAAATAAATAAGAACTCCTCCAACGTCGGAGCCAAGATGTAGTATGGGAAAGTAAAACAGCGCAACGGAGGATCGTAGAACTGTAAGAGTGTGTGGATGGCATCGTGATCGTACTTGGAGATATTACGGACAAACTTCAGTAACCTCCCATACTCATCACTAAACTCGACACGAACCCCAGGGTCAGTCATACCAATCATCCTGTGAATCAATTTCAGAGTTAGGTCTTGGAATGTGTAAGCTATAGTCTTCTTCCTCTGAGCATCCATGACAAGAAAACCTCAGCAATCGGAATCAAGGGTAAGATGCAAGCCCTGGAAAATGTCAAACATGTTAGAATGCAAGGAATTATGCAAATGCAAACATGGGATCAAGTTATCAAACTGCTCTGAACATCTGCTGTGCTGTTAACTGATCAAAGATCTCAAACCCAGAAACCCAGAATATCAGAACATCAGATCACTGAGATAACCAGAAAACCATTTATATAAATACACACTGACGAGAAATTCGGAAAACCAGGTAGGTTGAAGGTTAAGGTCCCCTGCAAACCTGCAAACACCCATCCCCCCTCACATGTGGGTTCTAGAAAACTGAGGATCCTCAGCGTCGGATTCTCGATTTGAGAAGCAATAGTACATTCATCCCTCGGGGTACAATTTTATTGCCAAACAAAGAGGTCGTCCACTGATTCCCTCAAAAATAAGGTCATCCTATGTAAGTTCCCAGCTTCGGGTCCTCGGATCAAGAAGTATAATGGGTTTGTCATTTCTAGACTGCCATTACTACCTCTTGGGACGAGTGCCTCAAATGAGTCCTCAGGGAAACGGTCGCCAGAGTCGACAGCTCTCTAGATCAACACCCTGAAATGCGCAAGACACGCACGTCAGAATATCTCCCAAGATAGCCTCGTCTAGATGTGAATTTCATGAATACCAAACGTACCAAGATGTCGCGTAGGTCCCACTACTTTCCACTCTAGTCCTAGGTGTATACTCAAGCATGTGTATTGGGCTTATCTCTCAATGAATCCCAACCCGCCAAACAGAAAAACCAGTACAGCACAGCGCAGTCCAGCATATGACAATAATGAAATGCAATAAATGCGGTAAAAATAGTAATGTACAGTAATATACAACAAATAAGGCACAACAATAAACACCCAATGAAATAAAACAGACAAGCGCTAGGATTGACTTGCAAAGGGGATGGACCAGCAAGAGGTCAACCTGTCCCCAGCAGAGTCGCCAGCTGTCGCAACCACGAAAAAACAACCGGCGAGAACCTAGAACAGAAGAGTCGCCATCGAACGTTATTTATCCCGACGCAGGGAAAGGAAATGATCGAAGAAAACCTAGAGAAAGGGAAAGACATGGTCATCGCAACCATAGTCCGGGTTCGGGAGTCGGTTACGCGAGGGGAAGGTATTAGCACCCCCACGCGTCCATCGTACTCGATGGGATCCACGCTTGTTGTCTAATCAAAGGGTGAGTTATCCTAAAGTCTACGGCTAAACAAAAAAAAAGGAGAGGGGAAAGCAAAGACGAACTCGAGAGGATTATCGCAATCCGATGCCTACGTATCTTCGTGGACGGATGAAGAATCAGAGTCAACGTAGTTCGACGGACGGGTCAAAAAAGGGGGGAAGGGTGCTCGCCAAGATATTGCATCTCGTGCCTATGTATCCTTAATCGGACGAGAGAGAGGAAATCAGAGCAGTCGTAGTTCGACCTAACAAGGTCGGTATGTGTTTTTTTTCCGTGAGCGACGAGCTCTTTTCTGAAAAAATGGTTTGAAACTCTACAATCCCGAAGGATAAAAATGATTTGAATTTGTTTTGTGTTTTTTAGACAGAAGTGTATTGAAGTTAGTTCGTAATTTGCATTGCACCGAAGTCTATGACGTAGGAACGAATGCATAACAAATCGTCCCAAGATAGGACGTCCGCTAAACACTCTAGAAAGATGAGAGGAAACCCCTCATTTCTCATTTCCCACATACAAGGCTCATCCGCAATACACGTTAACTTTATTAAGTGTCTTAGAATTGTTATGAGATGAGAAGAGAAGACTCAAGTCGAAAAGAAAACGCTATGGGAATTGTATCCTAATGTTGTCATGCAAAAGTGGTCCAATGGTTGAGTTCAAAGGGGAAACATCTACCTAAGTTAGTATACATGGTTGAGAGCCTAATGTCTATCTTACTCCAAGCTTAATCGAAAATTAAGTTGTACTAGGGAACCTTAAGGGAGCAAGCAAAAGCAAGGCAAAAACCAAAGCAATAAAAAAAAACAGCGGCTATAACAGCGCTCCAACACCTGCACAGCAGTAAAAACAGCACAATGCACCAAACAGCATTCAACAGCTCATGTTCCAGCACACAAATAGGTGTAAAAAGGCAAACAGCAGCACATATAATAGCACATATGCACCAAGATAGCAGTGGAAACAGGGCAGTAAGTGATGCATTTGAAACGATGCATTCATGGCATAACGAACACGCATTAAACATTACACATTAATCAATCAATCAAGATCACCATCACACCACAAACCATGGTAAACAATTTTTGAAATCATCATGAAAGAATGCACATTATTAAGCACATGAACAAGCCAAATCAAGTATGCATCTCATGAAATTAAATTCAAGCAAGCATGCACAACACAACAACTCCAGCAACACCAGCAATAATCCACAGTTAAACATGCTCAAGGAGTGTGTGCAAGGTGTTCATCACATCAAGAAAGCATCAATGCAAACATGAACATTCATCAATCGAAATCAAAAGTTCGTGTGTCGAAGAATCGTGTTCATGCAAGGGTGTGAGGTGAAATAGCTCAAGAATAATCCACAAATCATCAACATATTAATCCATGAAGTTTAGATATGCAAAAGATCTCAAACAAGCAAGAAAATGCAAGAAAATCACATTCTGCAGCAGTGGTAACCGGTTACACAGTTCAAAACAGCAAAAAGTTACGCAAAAAACAGCACGGTAACCGGTTAGCAGATATGCTGTAACCGGTTACTTTGCAACAGAATTCAAAAATAAGTGTTTTGAATCTCTTTTCAACAGCTTAACACTTCTTCAAACATCCAAATGATCATGCAATCGATTAATCACAAAATTCACATCAAACATCAGTAATCAAACACCAATTAGATCCAATAATCACCAACATTAAGAATCAAATTCAAGCAAAATGGATCCAAATCAAAAACAACCAAAGATCTACATCGAATAAGTTGTAAATAAGCTAAATCAAGTATAGATCTAAGGAAAACCAACCTACAAAGCTGAGACTTGCTTTGGTGAGTGTTGTTAACAGAAATTGATGAATACAAGCAAGAAATCCAAGATACTAGGAGCTCCTTGCAAGTAAAAGCTGAAAATCCAAGCAATAAGCTAACAATGCTCCAAAATCACTTCCAATAAGCACTTCTGAAATTTCAGATCTAGATCCAAACGAAAATCACCAATGAAAAGCAACAATGAAGTGATGATGAGAGGCTTAAGCTCAAGAATTAACAAGTTCCAATGAAGAACTTGCTAATCTCTATGGAAGAGCTTTGAGTGTGGTTGAAAATGGAGGTTGGGAGTGAAAATGTGAGAAAGAATTGAGAGAGAATTCTGAAAATTGAGAGTGAAAAAATGATCAAGGTTGTGAGAGGTTTGGAATGAATTGATTTAAATAACCCCTAGGTTAGGAGTTAAGTTTGGGTTTGGAGTGAGGTTTAGTCGGTGGAAATTGGGGGTGAAAAATGAATTAGGAAAGGAAATGAGGAATTAGAGTGGAAAATGTTGGAAGGAATTTGAATTTTGGGTGGAAAATGATGAAAATATCAGTTCTAGATCCTTCCCACACATGCACAAGCCAAGCACATGATCACAAATGATGCAAACTGAATATTTCAAATTTTACCCAGAGTAACCAGTTACAACATATATGCTAACCGGTTACTCAGTTCAAAAAACTGAAAAATGCGCAGAAAAACAAAGGAGTAACCGGTTAGCAGATATGCTGTAACCGGTTACTCAGTTCAAAATTTGAATTTTGGCACGTTTTAGAGGGAAAATTGGAGAATTGCCTGATTCCACTTGTTCTGAGCCATGTTAGACCTCTGAAACTTGACATTTGATATTACCATTGAATCACGCCTGAAATATACTGTGAATTCCTTTCCGCCCTTGAAATAACTTGTTGAAAATAATCGTCTGGTGCTGAATCACTGATAAAAAATGACTGCTGGAGCTTATGATTATCAAATCGTCTAATGAGTAAAATAAATGCTCAAAAGACATTGAAAGCTATCTGCTTGGCTCTGAACACTATTGAAAATCATACTGAAACTGATGACGTTATGAGCTGCTGGAAAATACCTTGATCCCATGCCCAAAAGAAACATTCCAATGCAAAATGACAATGCGAATGAAATGAAGCATAAGCTAGTTGGGGTTAGAAATAAGGGGGCAAATTATGAGGTGTTACACATGTGTGCCTAGAGCTCCGTGTAGCAGTTACTAGGAAATGATGGTTAGTTAATAGCTATCATGACCTACGACGGCGTGCCACTGCACGTGCCCCTCTGTATAAAAAGGGGAAACTCGTTCCATTCTGAACTTTTCGCTCTGATTTCTCTTCGTCTTCTTCAGAATTCCTGCTTGTCTCCTGTCGTCTACTATTCCGGCCACCACACCAACTTCCGGGCAGCCGCTATTCACCTTCTTAATCAAGTAAGTTCGTCTATTTTTTTCTCTTTTACTCATTTTGATGGCCAATGGTAGATTTCATGCGGTTAGGGCTTAGGTTTAGAGGATGATTAGCTTCGTTTCCGGCGGTTGTTGGTGGTGGACGGTGGTTATGTCATTTTCCACTTCTGATGCGTCGCCGGACTTTTTAGCATGTTTTAGTGAGGAGGGCGGTTCATGGCGTCTTTGCGACGACGATGCATGTGTAACCGTCGTGATTTTTCATCTTCTGGTTTGGTGATGAATTATCCGGTCGAATACTCCCAGATTCTGGTGAAGCTTTGCGGTTTTCGGCGAAGCTTCAAACGGAAACTGGGTATGAGTGCGGGGAAGCTCCTCGCCTGGGGATGACTTGTCTCGAGCGTCTCTTCGCGGGGAGGTTTCTGAGTTTTTCTTTTGATGTTAGGGCTTAGGCCGGGGACGTTGTCCTCAGCCCTTTGCGCGCCCTTTCACTTGACTAGTGGTGGAAGGATGGATTTGATCTATTGTCGAATTCATTTTTTTCTCTGCTTTTCAGGTGATCGATATGGCGACGGGGCCAGATGGAGAAATTATCTTGGACTCGTCCGAGGAAGAGGCGAGTTCCTCGGACAGCGGTAGTTTGACGACTAGGAAGAAGAGGAAATGGAAGATATGGAAGAGGATGTCGTCGAGGATTCCAAAGAGGAGTTGGAGGTAGCTGAACCAACCGAGCACGGGTCCATATTTGCCATGTATTTAGGGGATGTTTTTACGGAAGTCGGGCCAGAGGGGGAGTGAAAGGTGCACTTTCCCTCCGAGGATGATCGGGTCTGCACGGATTTTGGGGATCGCTTCACTATGTACGAATATGCCTTCAAAGAGCTAGGGTTGAGATTGCCGTTCACTGATTTTCAACAATCAGTGTTTGTGCACTTGAAGTTGGCCCCTACGCAGCTGCACCCGAACTCATTGGCCTTTATACGGGCGTTTGAGCTGACTTGTGATTTTTTGAAGATAGGGGCTACTTTTCCCTTGTTTTTCACAGTCTTCCACCTTCAACAGCAGTTGTCGGGGAGAAAGTATGGTTGGGTTTCGTTGAAGCAGCCTCGCAAGCTGTTCAAGCCTTTCTCTGAATCGAAACGGACGTTCAAGGAGAGGTACTACATTATTGAGCCCGTATCGGAAGCTGCCCAAGACAGTACTTATCTCTGGGAGATCGAGGTCGACGAGGAGGGAAACAAGCTGCGCGACGAGGCTGGGAAGTTTATCTTGGAGAGAGTGTACAAGTTTATCTTGGACGTGGTTGCGAAGCACAATCACTCTCGGCACTACAGCTCGATTCATTTTTTATCCAATTAAAACTGATGAAGGAAGGGAAATAGATGTCTCCAACTAACCCTGCTTGCATACTGAGGTTAAACAGTCAACACTGTTGGTTTACAGATGCTTCAAAGATCCGGGGATTGTCTCAGGTTATTTTGTTCAAATAGATGTTTTGGAATGTTAGGACGGACGTTTTTTGATTGATGTGTGAAAGTATGGGATTTTGGGTTTTTGTTTAGTGTGCTCGCTAAGATCTTTTCTTTCGATCTTATGCCTACGTATTCCCGTTTACCGAAATAGGGAAATCAGAGCGTTCGTAGTTCCTCCTATTCTATGGGAGGAAGTGGTGTTTTGGTGTCTTGTTCAAAGCCCAAGACGTGAAGCGTAAGGGTAGTTTGTATGTTGTTCAAAGCCCAAGATGTGAAGCTGAAAGTTCTCAACTTTAGAGAGAATCTATCATCTCTAAAGAGGGGGTTGTATGTCACAACTGTTTATAAAGGAGAATTACTTTAACTAGGATACGTGGATCCTAGCAATGCCATAATTTCCTAAGAAGGGGTTTTTAACCTGAAGGAGAAGACTTTAACTCAGTGTAGAGCAATGCTATCTTTCCTTAGGAATTCCTCATGCTAAAAGAAGGACAGTGGCGTGGATATAGATGATCCAGAGGCTTGCCGCTTGCAGCGATTAGATGAAAAGGAGTTGTTGATGTTTGTGTACTGTGAACGAGGCACAGCTTTGATGCTAAAAGGTTGATTGGATCAACCAGTGGTTTTCTTATACAAAGCCTAAGAGGAGGCTAATATGTGTCTCGTACAAAGCCCGAGAGAGAGGCTAAAAGATGATTGACTCAATGAGGAAGTCTTTTATGTGTCTCATACAAAGCCTGAGAGAGAGGCTAAAAGTTATTTGACTCAACGAGGAAGTCTTTTTGTATCTCGTACGAAGCCCGAGATGGAGGCGAAAGGTTTGCTCCGCTGGGGAGAATCATTTGTACAAAAGCCCAAGAGGAGGCTAAAAAGAAACCGACTCTTTTGGGGATATCATTATACAAAGCCTAAGAGGAGGCTATCCGCTGGTGACTGTTTTAGTTGAGTGACAGGTCCAGTATACTGATTTTGAAAGAGGAAATCAGTTCTTATATGAGTAACACTGTACTCGAGGATTTGGTTCGAGGACCCGGTTGTTTCCTGTTCTTTAAGGAAACGGGGAAATCTGAAGGGTATTGAGACTATCCGAGTCTGCAAGTTTTCTTCCTATTTAACGAAAGGGGTCTCTTGAGAATGTCTTTGAGACTCAAGGAAAACAGACTGTCCAAGTCTAGAGTTTCATCTTTTGTACTATGCTTTGAGAAACAGTAGTAGACTCTTTGAAAGGACTGTTCTATGGAGATAACTAAGTTCTGTTCCTATACCTCTAGGAGGTCGTCGGGACAATTTGTACGAAGCCCAAGAGGAGGCTGGAGACTTTTAAGAAGCTGAGAGGTCCTTTTACGAAGCCCAAGAGGAGGCTATCATTCCCGGAGGAAGAGATCATTATACGAAGCCTAAGAGGAGGCTGTGAATACTTCTAAGAAGCCGACGAGTCCTTGTACTAAGCCCAAGAGGAGGCGGGGTTACTTTTAGGAAGCCTGCGGGTCCTTGTACGATGCCCAAGAGGAGGCCTATGCTTTTAAGAAGCACGTGGGTCCCCAAACCCCGAGAAATTCAAGGCAATGCTATTCACCGAGAATAGATCAAAGTCAGGAAATTCCGAGAATTTGGAAGAAACTCAAAGATGCCATTCACGGAGAATACATTCATCTTTGGGAGTAGAGTTTCTTGACGATTCCTAATGAGGACAGCCTGAGAGAAGACTGTATCTGGTGACCCTATTGGGGATCTAGCTGTCTATTTCTACGACTAAATGAAACGGCGTCACCTAGTTCTAGACGTAGTTGCCAGGGAAACTCTAATATCTATACTATTATTACACATTTGATATGATTTTATGAAAGGAGACTTACAGTGAGCAGCCCCACAATACAATTATATATATATGAGTTTGTGAAAGGAGACTTACAGTGAAACAGCCCCACAATACAGTTATACATATGAAAGCAGTAAATGAAAGCGTATAAACACTTACCCGGTTGTAGAGCTTCCATGCTGTTTGGTTAGTTGTTCAATAAAGAAAGATAAACAACAATATATTCAAAATCAAAGGAGAAAGTGCTTTGAAAAAGAAAGATTTGGGGCTTACAGCTCAAGGAGAGGCCCAGGGTTTTACACTGTTGAATTTGTAAAGAGGGTCTTATACAAGTGACTGTGGCCCAAAAAGGTTTTTTGTACAAAGGGATGGGTCTTACACTCTCTCAAGAGGCCCAAAAAGTTTTAAAGAAAAAGAGTGAGGCTTATAACACGAGGGTAGGCCCAGTTGATTTTTCGTTAAAAAATGGCGATCGCGCCGAGGTTTTCTTTTAACGCAGAGGGACTTATACAATAAGTGAGGCCCAAAAGGTTTTGGTTAAAAGGGGGTTGGGTCTTACACTCTAATAGAGGCCCAAAAGGTTTAAAGAAAAAGAAATGGGTCTTTCTACTCGAGGGTAGGCCTAGATGATTTTTGAAAAGGCGACGATCGCGCCGTTTGTTTTTTGACGGTATCGGGACTTATACAATAAGTGAGGCCCAAAATGATTTGGTCAAAAAAGGATTGGGTCTTACACTCAATTAGAGGCCCAAAAGTTTTGAATGGGTCTTATAGCTCAAGGACAGGCCCAGATGGTTTTTCAACGGACGATGATCGCGTCAAACTTTTTGAAATACAACGGGACTTATACAATAAGTGAGGCCCAATTTTAGGGTTGTATTTACAAAGGGTTGGGTCTTACACTCTCTCAAAAGGCCCAAAAAGTTTTGAAAATGATTTATGAGGGTTGAATTAATCCAAAAGCCTAATTTGTTTTCAAAAATGTGTTTTAATTGAATAAAAATTCAATTAAAATGATCAAAATTGTTTAACATGTGAAAAACAAATTGTGATCTTGGATTAATGCTTCAAAAATTAAGTATTGACCTACAAAATAATTAGAAAGCATCAAAAGTTGCAAAATCAAGGTGGAAAAAATATTTTAAATGTTAAAAACAATTAAAACATTAATTCTTTGCAAAAATATCAATTATATAAAATAAATAATATTTTTGGGATTTTCTTAGAAAATAAAATATTTTAACATTTTTGTGAATTATTAAAAAAAAAATCAACTCAAAATTATTAAAACTCAGAGAGAAATTAATTTTTGAATCAATTAAATAAAATCACAAAATTCAAATATTTGAATTATTAAAAAATGGCGCCAAGAACACGCGCGTGTTCTGGGTTTGGCTGATTTGCATTTTCTCCTCAATCTCACTGAATACGTAATCATATCATGCAAACCACATACCAATCAACTCGATTCAACCTCACGATCATGTCTATAGCATTTAATTTCATTTAAATTAAACATACAACAAGAAATCACGAAGAAACCTCAAGAACCCTAATTTCTGCATGAAGGCTAGGATTTTTGATACACGATTCAAACAATGCAATTAATTGAGGGGAAACATTCTATGCATGATTATGAACATATGGCCAAATTATTGTGCAGCAAAAATTGTGTAGATCATAGAGTTAGAAGAGCTCATGCTTACCACTTGCAGTTGGTGATCGTGATTTGTGTAGGAGGTGTTACAGTTGTGTTATGATGATTTGAACAGCTTCCCTACACCCTATGGAATGTGTTTGAATGCTTGGACTTGATTGAAATTGTTTGGAGTTGAAGATGGCACCTCAACTGCAAAACTGTCAAGAACTTGAGCAATTGGCTGGTGATTTTGTGAAATCTGTGTTCCAGATGTTATGTGAGTGTTTGGATCACTTCTATATGATGTATGTGAGGTGTGTGAGTGATTGGTTTGATTGGAAAATCTCTCAAACTCAAAACCCGATAGCTACCTTGCTAAGAAAGGCATTTTTGCCAAGAGAAAGAGATTTTGAGGAAAGCATCTGTTAGATGGCTTTGGTGTACTTAAACTGATCACAATTGAGCTCTATTTATAGTAGAGCAAATTTGTTTTGGGATCTACAGTGAATGGCAACTGCAGCAGGTGTTTGTTCAATGTTGGCCAATGGAAATGCAAGTCTCCTCTAGCCATTGACTAGAGGTTAGGGCACAGAGTTTTGGTCCCCTTGGTCTTGGATAAGTCTTGACTGATTTCAGATGAGACTGGCTCAGTCCATGCCACCTTGATGGTTCCATTGAATGCCTCATTCCAAAATTAAAGTCTTGTCCCTATTTTGGCCATTCTAGGTTCAACATGTTATTTCTTGTTCCATGGACTTTGGAGGCTTGGCTCAGTGATTGTCCCCTTTAGATTCAATCCTCAGATGTGTCCAAGTGGATAGGAGCATTTGAATTTGGCTGATTTTGGCAAATCGAGCAAAGTTGCAAATTCTGCCTTGCCTTTGACAGATTTCAGCAAGGCAACTTGCCAATGTCATATCTCATGACTCAAATGGAATTTGGCAATGTTCTTGGCCATTTTGGAAAGCCCTTACATGATACAACAACTGTTTGAACATGTTTGTTTTTGATCTCTTTTGAATCCAAGTGAAAAATCCCCCTACATTTGGAAAAAAATGAAGACAGATTTGGACTTAGTGAAAATTTCACTAAGTGTTGGAAGAAGTGACATTTTCATTTTTCAGCCACTTTGATCACTCCATAACTCAAAATCCACAATGAATTGGAGTTAGGCCTAGTTTAAGTTTTTGTAGAGGGTAATGAGGGCTACAAATCCATCTTTGGATGAGAAAAAATGGCCTTGTGGTTTAGGAGTTATGGCCCTCCAAAGTTGGTACCCTAGCCACTTTATTTTTAACTTAGAAAATTTTCTAAGTTTTTATGGTTACCCCTTTTACAAGTTATCCAACTTTTCTTGATTTTTCTTGATGAATGATGATTCAAATCATACATTAACATCATTTTAGGGTTAAAAATCCATTTTGGTGAAAAATCTCAAAAAGTCAAAGTTGACTTTTGTGCACAGTTGACTTTTTATTAGATGAATTCCAAACTGTGCCATTCTTCATGAAATCATGTCCTTGACCTAAATCAAACTTGATGGACATGTTCCATGGGTGTCATAGGGTATATTGATTCATGTCTTAGGGTTTGGGAGCATGTCCAGGTCAAAAGTCAAAGTTACAGTTGACTTTTCTCGCGAAACCCTAATTGTGGTGCAGATGAAATTGAAACTTGTTGCTCAAGCTTCTTGGATTAATCCATTGTTCCAAATGGATCAATATAGTTCATTAGAGACCCTCAAATCATGTCTGGAGGTATTGGTTCATGATTTGTCCCAAAAGTCAACTTAGGGGTGAATTAGGTCAAGAAACCCTAATTCCTGGTTTTTGATGTATGCATCCCCTGAGGCAAAATTGACTTGATGATTGGGTTCATGAGGTTCTATGAAATATATTAGGTTATGTTTTGGATCATTGGCTTGTGCCCAGATGAAAAATTTCATCTGGAGGCCCTGGTCGACCAAAACCCTAATTTGGTGATACTGTCGATCTTGAGACTTGATCCACCTAGAAGGGAGCAGCCTTGTGATTAATCCTTGAAGTGGGAGTCCTTTTTGATCCTTTGTGGATGTTTGAGAGGTTAGACAAGTTGGAGATCATGTCATTTCTTGATTGATCCTTTGTCTAAGAGCTCTGAGAGGGCTTGAAACCCTAATTCTGATTGTAGTGAATGCTCAACAACCCTTGAGGTATCTGATGTGGCATGATGATTCATCCATATTGTGATGATGATTTGCACAATGATGGGAAACTTTAGTGGTCAAAATTTGGGGTATTACAGATGCCCCTATTTAATCTTCTTGGACCCGAAGGTGTGAATGACGAAAGTATTTGGGCATTCGGGGTGCAAGAGGATTAAATATTGGAATACCCAAAATTTTGATGGCTATGAATGGCAGCTTGTGCATCCATCTTCTTTTACTAAGCAATGATCCTTAGAAAAGGTAAACTTCCCCGCGATCCTGGTTTCCCACCAAGGAACTGGTCTCAGTTTCTGATTCAAACTTCCCCTCGATCCTGGTTTCCTACCAAGGAACTGGTCTCGGTTTCTGAAATAAACTTCCCCTCGTTCTGGTTTCCTACCAAGGAACTGGTCTTAGTTTCTTTTGTCAATAAACTTTATTAACAAGGGACGCTATTCGTAGCGGTTTTCCTCAAACTTCTCGCCGAATTTTCCTGGGGAGATGCCATTTGAGTGGAAAAAGTTTTGATGTCAGACTTGCTGGGGAACCCAGTTGTCTGAGTTGTAGAGTTATACAAACTTCTCTGTTGGAGACGCCATTTGTCAATTCTACTGGGGAAAGCAAGTTTCTTGAGAGACTGCTTCCGCTTGGGGTCTTACACCATACTTTTCTTAGGATCTTCCCAGAGAAATGCCATATGATGGGCTCCAATTTTGAGGTGCCGATGACCTTTTCATCAGCGGTTTTTTCAGAGAAATACTGATGTACTACCGAATCTTTGCTTAAGAGGTTTTCTCTGGGGATTTTCCTTAATCTGGGAAAGCGAGGATATCATATTCGATGACGAAGAGTGACATCTGTTGAAGGTTTCTCTGGTCTTTCAGAGGTTCAAGTTATCAAAGTGGTCGAGTGCTGACTCTGATCTAGAAATACACTAGAAACGAGTTCGATCGGACACAACACTTCCTGACAAAGCAAGAACTGATAAACTCGATTGAGAGGACGGTTATCACGGCAGGATAAGACCGACTCAAGTGATAGTGATGCAATATGAAATGTAAATCAAATGCATGATTTATGTATGTATGTATGTATATGCTGACACAACAGACGCGACATACAAACTAAAAGATGAACACGGCTGGATACTCGGCCATCGCGGGGCGAAGAAGTACCGTTGGTTCAAAATAACAATTCCACCTTGCTTAGGAGAAATAGTCCCTGCGGGGAACTATGTTGGTCGGGTTTAGGAGATAAGAACTCGGCCGAGGGTGTTAGACGAAACAAGGTCTCTGACACAGTTGATCCTTCATTCAGGCATATTGGGTTAGAAGGAGTACTTTGATTCTGCACTTCGAGGATCGAATGCATTTGGAGACGCAATCGACGTTCTTCCGATGTTTAACAGTCAAAAGCAATTGCCATCTTTAATTTAAAAGCATAAAAAGTTTTAACAAGTAAATTTCTTTTGTTTCATTTCAAGAATCGTTAATCAAGTTAAAAACGTCATTCTGTAAAGCTAAAACAAATAAGAATTACAAACAAAAGCACAAGGGCTCAAATTTTATTGATAGGATGGAAATCAGCCAAACGCGTGATTCCAAAGAGTGTATACAAAATTAGAAAATGGTAATTTACAGGGAAAAGGGCTACGTTGAAACATAACGACCACTATCCTTCTACCAACTTTGAGTTCTGGACATCCTGAGCTTCTGTCGAAGATGACCTTGACTGGAGTTTTCCTCCGATGGATGATGTAACTGTTGCTAAGGGACTTGCCTCTGTTGAACATAGTTACTTACCATTATCCCTAATTTTTGCCTGGATTGTACTATGATGTTTCCAATCCATCGGGATGATTTTTTTCCTGTCTCTAACTTTTGCCTGGACCGCCCTTTCGGGTTTTCAGTCTATCGAGACATTCTTTTTTTTTAGGCGAAGTATTTCTTGACTACATCAACATTCGTGGGGTAGGCAAATTCCTCTCCGTCCATGGTTGCAAGTCTCAAGGCGCCGCCTGAGAAAGCTTTCGTGACCACATAAGGGCCATCATAATTTGGGGTCCATTTGCCCCGAGTATCAGTGAGAAATAATTGTATCTTCTTGAGCACGAGGTCTCCTTTTTTGAAGATACGAGGTCTGACCTTCTTGTCGAACGCCCTCTTCATTCTTTGCTGATACAACTGACCATGACATAAGGCTGTCATTCTCTTTTCTTCGATCGGATTGAGTTCGTCGTGTCGACTTTGACACCACTCAGCTTCGGTGAGCTTAGCTTCCATTAATACTCAGATTGACGGGATCTCTACTTCTACGGGGAGCACTGCTTCCATGCCATACACTAGAGAGAAAGGGGTAGCCCCTGTTGAAGTGCGGACAGATGTACGATAACCGTGAAGAGTAAAGGGTAGCATCTCGTGCCAATCTTTGTAGGTTACAACCATCTTCTGAACAATCCTCTTGATGTTCTTGTTAGCCGGTTCTACCGCTCCGTTCATCTTGGGTCGGTAGGGAGATGAGTTATGGTGTTCGATCTTGAACTCTGTGCATAACTCCTTCATCATCTTATTGTTCAAGTTAGATCCATTATCAGTAATGATCTGGCTCAGAACACCATATCGGCAGATGATATTGTTTTTGATAAATCAGACCACCACTTGTCAGGTTACATTAGCGTATGACGCTGCTTCGACCCACTTGGTGAAATAGTCAATGGCTACCAGGATGAACCGATGTCCGTTTGAAGCCTTAGGTTCAATCAAACCAATCATGTCGATTCCCCATATGGAAAAAGGCCACGGGGAAGAGAGAACTTTGAGATGTGATGGCGGTACATGAATTTTGTCGGAGTATATCTGACATTTGTGACACCTCCTCATGTACTTGTAGCAGTCGGATTCCATGGTCAACCAATAGTACCCGGCTCTGAGAATTTTTCTCGCCATTGTGTGTCCGTTGGCATGAGTGCCAAAGGATCCTTCATGAATTTCTTTCATAAGCATGTCTGCTTCTGGCCTGTCGACGCATCGGAGCAAGACCAAGTCAAAGTTCCTCTTATAAAGAGTGTCACCGCTCAGGAAGAAGCTTCCAGCTAGCCTTCTGAGGGTTTTCCTGTCTTTTCTGAGTGCCCCAGGTGGGTACTCTTATTTCTGAAGGAAGCATTTGATATCGTAATACCAAGGTTTGTCGTCTATGACTGCTTCGATCGAGAAGATGTAGGCGGGCCGTTCAAGGCGCATAACGTCAATCTTAGGTAGGTCATTCCATTGACCTACGCTAATCATGGAAGAGAGAGTGGCTAATGCATCAGCCATGTGATTCTCACCACGAGGGATATGATGAAACTCAACTCTGTTGAAGAAGGGTAGCAACCTTCTTGCATAGTCTTTGTAAGGAATCAGTCCTGATTGGTATGTGTTCCAATCTCCTTTTATCTGATTGATAACCAGGGCTGAATCACCGTATACGTCCAAGTTCTTGATCCTTAAATCAATCGCTTCTTCGAGACCCATAATACAAGCTTCGTATTCGGCCTCGTTGTTCGTACATTTGAACATAAGTCTGGCAGTGAAAGGAATGTGGGTACCCTGAGGGGTAACAATGATTGCCCCAATTCCATTTCTGTAATGATTGACTGCTCCGTCAAAGATTAGTCCCCATTGGGAACCTGGTTCTGGCCCTTCACTGGGTAACGGTTCATCGCAGTCTTTCATTTTTAGATACATGACATCTTCGTCTGGGAAGTCAAACCCGATTGATTCCTGATCGTCAATCGGTTGATGAGCCAAATGATCGGCTAAAATACTTCCTTTAACGACTTTCTGAGCATGATACTCTATGTCATATTCTGATAATAGCATCTGCCAACGGGCAATCCTTCCCGTGAGAGCAGGCTTTTCAAAGACGTACTTGATTGGGTCCATCTCGGAGACCAACCAAGTAGTATGACGAATCATGTACTGGCGCGGACATTTGGCTGCCCAAGCCAAAGCGCAGCAAGTTTTCTCGAGCATAGTGTACCGAGTCTCGCAGTTGGTGAATTTCTTGCTCAAATAGTAGATGGTGGACTCTTTCCTTTTAGTTTCTTCCTGTTGGCCAAGTACACATCCCATTGAGTCCTCTAGGACTGTGAGATAAATGATCAGTGGTCTTCCTTCCACTAGTGGTGATAGAATTGGCGGATTTAACAGATATTCCTTAATACTGTCGAAGGCGGTTTGGCAATCTTCTGTCCAAACGCAATCCTGGTTCTTTTTGAGTAATTTGAAAATCGGCGAACACGTGGCGGTCATAAGGAAAATGAATCTGGAGATGTAGTTCAAACATCCCAAGAATCCTCTGACTTGCTTTTCAGTTTTTGGAGAAGGCATTTCTTGAATGGCCTTGACCTTGTCAGGATCAACCTCAATTCCTTTCTGGCTGACGATGAACCCTAGTAGTTTCCCTGAACGGACACCGAAGGTGCACTTGTTGGGATTCAAGCGGAGCTTGAATTTTCTTAATCGTTCGAACAATTTTGACAGATGTTCAACGTGCTCATTCTCTGTTTTTGATTTTGCAATCATATCATCGACATATACCTCAATTTCTTTGTGTATCATGTCATGAAACAGAGTAGTCATGGCCTTTTGATAGGTTGCCCCGACATTCTTCAAACCGAACGGAATTACCTTGTAACAAAAGGTACCCCATGGGGTAATGAACGAAGTTTTCCCCATGTCTTTCGGCGCCATTTTGATTTGGTTATAGCCCGAGAATCCATCCATGAAGGAGAAGACTTTGAACTTTGTTGTACTGTCTACCAGCATGTCAATGTGTGGTAAAGGAAAGTCATCCTTTGGACTAGCCTTGTTTAGATCTCTGTAATCGACACACATTCTGACCTTTCCGTCCTTTTTAGGAATGGGTACGATGTTGGCTAACCATTGAGGATATTCAGATGTGGCGAGGAAGCCCGCGTCGATCTGTTTCTGTACCTCCTCTTTGATTTTGATGGCCATGTCCGGGTGAATGCGTCTCAACCTTTGCTTTACTGGCGGACATTCTAATCTCAACGGTAAGTGATGTTCCACGATGCTGGTATCCAACCCTGGCATATCCTGATAGGACCAAGCGAATACATCGGGAAATTCTCTGAGAAGCTTTACCAAACTCTCTCTGGTAGTTGGACTGAGCAGTGCCCCAATCCTGATTTCTTTTCTCTCTTTTTCCGAACCCAGGTTTACCGTTTCCAACGGCTCTTTGTGAGGTTCAATGGACCTTTCCTCTTGTCTGAGTAGTCGAGAGATCTCTTCTGGAATTTCATTGTCATTTTCTTCTTCAGCCTCGAATACCGGGAACTCAAAGTCGGGAGAAGGCATCGGATCGTATGTTTCAACTGGGTTTAAAACAAGCAATCTGCATGACGTGATGATTCGTGTTTAGAAGAGATAGAGAAAATGCAAGTGTGTGCAGTGTTTTGATTTACTGCTTGTTTTTATGATTGTTTTGTTTTTTTTTTTAGGATTACCATTTTCTAAAAAAGCAAAAATAGAAAATAACAATAAATGCGGAAATTACAGAACGGCGTTATTTTATTAATGAACAAGTCGATCCTTGAAACTACAGCCTTATAAAACAAAACTCTGTCGCTTCGGGCAAAGCGAAGAGGGAAAATTTACAGAAAGCGAGCCCTATCAAAACATCCGTTTCACCTGGGCAGGGTGAAAGGTTTAAAGATGGCAATTACTTTGACTGATGAACGACCTTCGGAACATCGACGGCAACCCATTGGCGGCGAACTCCTCGGTGAATCACAAAGTCTGGCACCTTCCTTGATTTGTCTTCAGAAATGACGCTGATTTATGGTGGAGCGGGATCATTGGAATCTGTCTCCCAGGCAGAGTTATCGTAGGAGGATTCCTCAGTTGCATTTTGCAGAGTATTTGTGCTCTCAACTGCATCTCCCCATCTAGTTGGATGGATATCTTCGAGCCTGATACGAGAGCTTTCGGGAGCGGTGTACTTGACCATATAGTCAAATTTTCCACTTGGTTGTCCGAAGGTGTCCCACACTTCTTTGGAACTGGAGGAGTCATCTCTCTCGATGACGTTGACCTCGGGAAAAGCATAATTGATGAATTCAAGTCCTGCAAATGTTGAGAATTCATCGTCATGTTGAGTAATTTCCGAATGACCTGAGTGTTGATCCCATGACATGGTGGGGACACAGGTATTCTGTTCAATGATGCTCAGCTGATTTTCATTGTTCGGCTGACTCTCTTGCCCTAAGTTTCCTGGATAAGGTTGCCACATTGGCAGACCATCCATTGGGCCATAGTAGGTAGAGTCAAAGTTGTCTTTCATCGGAGTGTCTTCCTCTAATGAATTTGGTGGAGCACGACATCCTTCCGGATCACAATCTCCATATATCATTTCGACGTCTGACCTGGGTATAAATCTCGGACTCTGTGCGGGATAGCAAATTGGAGTTTGCATTTCGTCCTACGACACATAACCGTCCTTGTTAAGATAGGACTTCCACTCCTCATCTATGTCAAAGGGATCCTCATCATTGATTGCATGGACTACTTGAGTCACTGGTTGGAGGAAACCTCCACTATGGAAGAAGTTTTGAAGGGGATGAAGACTTTCATCGCTGGCAGCTGTCTGGGTACAGGTTGCAGAAAAACCAAGACCCTTCTTTTTTTTATTGTCAGTGGGAATGACAAGCTGTCCCCATCCTGTCGTATCGGTACTCTCGACCGCTTTGATAATGTCGTTGTATGAGGAAATCGAGGTTCCTCCTCTGAACTGATTGTCCTTGCTCACCGACAGTGCTTGGAACTGCGTCCCAATAACCTCCTCAGGTTCTATACCAGTAGATGATGACAAGTTACTCACAAGCAAGGCTTGTTCCCCACAAACTGTGACAAGTTTATCGTTCTTGACGAACTTTAGCTTTTGGTGGAGGGTTGAAGTAACCGCTCCAGCCTGATGTATCCAAGGTCTTCCTAATAAACAACTGTACGTTGCTCGGATGTCCATGACCTGGAAAGTGACTTGGAAAGTATGAGGACCAATAGTTATGGGAAGATCGACTTCGCCGATAACTGCTTTTCTGGATCCGTCGAACGCTTTGACGACGACCTCGCTGATTCTCATCGGAGGGCCTTTGAATGATAATTGCATCAAAGTGGACTTCGGCATAACATTTAGGGCTGACCCTGTGTCTACCAGTATGCTGGATAAAGCATTGTCCTGGCAGTTAACTGTGATATTGAGCGCCATGTTATGACGGCGACCCTCTTCAGGTAATTCCTCATCACTAAATCCCAAATTGTTGCAGGAAGTGATGTTAGAGACAATACTATCGAACTGTCTGATTGTTACATCCTGTTCCACAAAGGCCTGCTCCAAGACTTTCTGTAGAGCCTCCCTGTGCGCTTCTAAACTGAGTAACAGTGATAGTACCGAGATCTTTGAAGGAGTTTGTAACAGCTGATCAACGATGTTGTATTCACTCCTTTGGATGAGCTTTAGCATCTCATCATCATTTTTCGAAAGGTCGGAATTACTGGATTGACCGACTGGTGGATCGGGAACTTCTTCCTGAAATTCCTTTTCTTTGTTGGATTCTCCAACTCCTCGGTTGAAGATTCGACCGCTCCGTGTTACTCGACTGATGTCTGCAATGTTCACGACGGAGTGTAATGGAATTTCCTTTCCATTTTCGACTGTTGTTGCACCGTATTTGTAAGGGATCGCCTTAGCTAATTCATACGGTAGTGGTCCCAGTAGATAGATGACTATGGGAACCTTCTGATTTTTCTGACCATCATAAGTAACCTCGATCCGTTCCCGGTTGGGAACTTTAGATTCGTCAAGTAGAGGAATAATGGCAAAAACATCCCTGGTCCTGTGATGACCAGAGATCCTGACAACATCCTCAACTTGCTTGGCAAGGTAGTTCGGCGTCCAGTCGATGGGTCCAGCACCCGGATATGGACGAATTTCTCCACGATCGACCTGACCCTGAAGAGCTGCTCTCACAAGGTAACACTCTTGGTTACTTTCCGAACAGACGCTACAACTGTCATAGTTGTGTGGTGGCACCTGGCCACGCCCACTTTGAATACAATGTAACCTTACTAGGTTAGCTTCCACTGATCGGACATCCTGACTTTGATGCCGAGTGGGGTTTTTATTACTGATACTAATCTGCTGAGTATCTTCATCCATATAGATTGGCATCCACCAGTGATTTAACAAGTGCTGAAGTGCCTCCTGGACAAGGGTACAACCTCGATCGTTTTCGCAACCCGCTTTACAGCTTTGATAGTCATGTGAGATCAGGAATCCGAGTCGGACCTGCTCAGCATGTAACTCCACCAGGTTGGTATTCATCACGCGAATATCGAAGATCTGAACCATGTTGATTTGATAGGGATTCCTATCATGGTAGTCTTGGATCCATCCAAGATCCATCTGACGCTGGAGGGCCTCTTGTATGAAAGAGCATCCCTGTTTGTTTACCGAGTAAGTCAGACAGGAACTGTAATCGTGTCGTGGCAGATTATGATACTGGCTTTGCCTTGAGTGCATCGCCACCAAGTTGACATTCACTGCATAGATGTCGTGGTTCTGAATGATGTTAGAATTCGCGTAGACCATGTTAACTCCACGAACTCGGTGCTCTTGGATCCATCCGAGATCCATTTGTTCCTGCAGAGCTGCTTGCACTACAGAACATCCCTGGTTTTCTTTAGAGCAGATATCACACTGGTGATAGTTATGAGGTGGCACATGGCCATATCTACTCTGTCTACAATGCATCTTGACCAGATTGGTCCTCAATGAGAATACATCGTGAATTTGATAGACGTTGTTAGTCTCTTTCTCAATCAGATTGACTGCAGCTTTCTCATGTTGAGGCAGCGGGTTCGTGAGAACATTAGGATTCGTATCTTTGAAAGATAAGAGCCCGCTCCTAACAAGCTTTTGTACGTCGGACTTGAAATTGAGACAAGTCTCTATGTTATGCCCCGATCCTCCTTGATGATAAGGACATGTCTGATCCGTTTTAAACCAGAAAGGCAGATTTTCCGGTACTGTAAGAGGAGACTTAGTCTGAATGTGCCCCTTAGCCAGTAGTAACGGAAATAGTTCTGCATACAACATGGGTATAGGATCAAACCCTGATGGTCGTGTTGTACGGTTGTTATTGTATGGAGGACGAGCCTGCTGAAGAGGCTATTGTGTCCTTTGCTGATTAGGTTGGCTCTGCACAACCTGAGGTTGATACGTAGGAACAGGCGCGGGGCTGATAGCAGGAGTTACCGCTGCTACTGGTTGATAACGTCGCCTTTGCTTTCCGAGAGAGATATTCCCAATATCTTGCTCTTTTTTCTTAGGGAGAGTACTACCTTATCGTTTTGTACTGCTTGATGGTCTAACGTCTTTTGCCAAACGTCCTTCTCGGACGGCTTCCTCAAGACGAACTCCCATACCCACCATCTCGGTGAAATCACTGGGCGCACTAGCAACCATTCTGTCATAGTAAAATGAGCTCAAGGTCTTTAAGAAGATCTTTGTCATCTCTTTTTCCTCAAGAGGTGGACAAATCTGAGCGGCAATTTCGCGCCATCTCTGGGCGTACTCCTTAAAGGTTTCCTTGTCCTTTTGAGACATCGATCTGAGTTGATCTCTGTCGGGTGCCATGTCCAAATTGTATTTATAATGTTGAACGAAGGCTTTGCCAAGATCTCTGAATGTGCTGATCGTGGCACGGTTTAAACCCATGTACCATTTTAAGGCGGCACCGGTTAAACTATCCTGGAAGTAATGAATCAGCAGGTCTTGATTCTCCGTCTGAGCTGACATTCTTCGAGCGTACATTGTCAAGTGACTTTGAGGGCAAGAGTTACCCTTGTATTTTTCAAAGTCGGGCACTTGGAACTTGTGCGGAACTTTCAAATTGGGGACCAGACAAAGGTCTGCGGCGTCCTTTCCAAAAAGATCCTGACCGCGAATGGCTTGCAGTTCCTTCTGCATTTCCAAGAACTGTTCCTGGAATTCATCCATTCGGTCAAACATAGTTTCCTTCTTACCATAAGGTATCTGTGGAATCTATCCTTCCGGGACAGTGTGCACCACAGGGGGTGGTACCGTAACTACGGCGGTGAATCTTGGCGTTTCCCGAAGTTTGTAACCTTGAGGAGTTTTCAGTATGCCTCTGGCATCTTCGCTTTCCCGAAGTCTGTAACCTTCAGGACCAACGGCATCTGTTGCGATTCCCTGATCTTCAACGATCGGCGGAACATATCCTTCCGGGATATAGTTCACAGGCATGCCCCAGGGACGATCTTTCGGAATTTGATACTTAGGATCAAACTTCTCCACTATGGGCGCTGAGGTGATCTCCGAGATCACAGTCCTTTGTAGCTGAGCTTCTGCCATGGCTTGCATGTCGTTACGAAGCTTTCTCATATCCTCTCTCAGAGCGTCGATCTCTTCTTTCAACTCACTGTTTTCTTCCTCAAGATCATCCATCTTTTTCTGACGATTGGCCCGAGTATTATACGAATGAGACAGTTTGACTCTAGAACCGAGACACAAACATAAGATTCGTAGGTAAGAAGAATACGCGATGTGAGAATGATGAAATGCAATGATTATATTAATTGTTTTTTTTGGTTTAATCAAAATAAACTTCGACAATTAGATTGTAAACATCAAACAGTGGCGAAACCCCTTTTTATTGAAATTCAAAGGATTACAGAAATGGAAATACAGTAGATTACAAGGTGCAGAAACAGAAACCTAAGCTAATGGGTCCCGAGTCCTCTCTGAAGAGAAATCGGGTGCTGATTCTGGTATCTTCCTTTTCTTTGACCTGGGCTCTTAAGCCGTTGTCGGGTTGTCATTCCTTTGCCAAGTGAAAGGAGTGAGCAGATTCCTTTGGTCATCCTGATTTTCTACAGCATGTTGCTCCAAAATTTCAATCAGAGCATCTTTCTCTTTCAGTAGTTGCTGTATTTGGATACACTCTACATTGAGGGTATGGTACTTGTTCTTCCAAGACCTCCTCTCCCGTTGAACTTTGTTGAGAGTAACCTGAAGCTTTTCAGTTTCCGTCATGAAGTACATGACAGATTCCCTCGGCGGAAGAATTTTGTAATGAGGATAAGGCATCTTTAGCTTGAGAGCTCTAGTTTGTACCCAATGGAGATAAGGCTCCACCGAGACACAGTCCGGTTTTCCTAGAGACTCTCGTCCTTTCTTATGAACGTGCTTCCAAGCGTGCACTATTTCCATCTTTAGTGCTCTGTTGTTTTCTCCTTCCTTGAAGAAAAGACCTTCCAGATGAACACCCAGTGGGATATGTCTCATCGGGTATCCAAATTGACGAAGAACCAATATCAGATGGTAGTTGATTCCCTCTTTAGTTCCTATGAGGGGTACGTTGGGGAAGTTTCCACAATGATCAATGATCCTCATTCCATCATAGATCCTATTACACCAATCTATATCAGAGTTGGTAAGAGACATGATCTTCTGCGACCAGCGCAAGACGCTCTTGCAATCCCAAAAAGCAGCAGACTTAGGCAAATGGGAGATAAACCATTTGTAAAGCAAAGGTACATAACATGTGATCTCCCCTCCGCTGTATAAATTTCCTAAGTGTACAGAATGATACGCATCCGTGAGCAAAGTCAGCACAGGGTTTCCAATGAGAAAAACCTTAATAGCGTTGATATCAACGAAGTTATTAATGTTGGGAAACAGAAATAACCCCTAGGTGAGTAAAACAAAGATGCTTTCAAAAGCAGTCCCGTTCCCTATACTAGCGAAGTACAGAGCTTTCTTTGTTAAGAACTGGGCTGGCAAACCTTGGATGCCACCCTTGGTAGTCATGTGAGTCCTGACCTCAGACTCGTCTAAACGAATTGCTCTTGCAATGATCTGATTCTTTGGAATTTCTTCCAGTCCAGAAAATGGAGCTCGATCAGTGATATGTAAATCCATCAGATGAGAATACTCCTCCAGCGTTGGTGCGAGCTGGTAATCCGGGAATGTGAAACAGTGATAAACTGGATCATAAAACTGAATTAGCGCATCCATGATTCCCTCAATCACATGGACTCTTAACAGTGGTAGCAAACCACCGTGCTTGGCTCTGAAAGCCTCTGGGTTAATGATCATCCTCGCTAACCTTCTCAAATCCTCTAGCTTTGGAACCTTGAAGGTATACTGGTGAGTTCTCCTTCTACCGAAATCCATTAGTGCAATCCTTTTCTCTGATATTTGCAATCACAATCTTAGTTTATTTTGAAAAACAGAGAGACTAGAAGAGAAATTTTTTTTAATGTTTTAATGTTTTTTAAATGAATGCATGAATGCAACACACAAAAACATAGAAAAAACATGGGGTCAAAGGGTCGTTGTCATGAAGTCAAGGCTCTACCCATCCCCAAAGGTTTATACTAGGGTGATCTTTGTACCTGTACTCATTATCATCAGCTCCTCCCAGGAAAGCAAAACAACAAGCGGATCGCCAGCGAGTTGTAGAGCAATCTTAGAGTAAGTGCTATTCACCGAGAATAGATCACCAGCCTCAAATGAGGGTAGTATCGCGTAACAACTATTTCCGATAGTTTCCGCACTACGAAGGGTTGGCTTTTCCTAGATGTATACTCAATCTCACCACATGCGGCATCACACGCATTCCCAGTAGCAGAAAAATAAACACGTATAGCAATTAGGAAAAGCAGTATATATATTTGTCCTAATCATCCTAGACCTATAAAGCTATGAATCCTAAGTTCCTGACAGAAATGGCTCCCCGGCGGAGTCACCACTCTATAGTTTCTTTCCAAAGTAACGGTTTTGACCTAAGATCCTAATAGAGTCAAAAAGTCTCATCTCAGCGAAGGTTTCTACCTAGGAGACAAGAATGAACAAACATTGAATGGTCCCCAGCAGAGTCGCCATTCTTCTGTAGCGAGCGATTTTTGGACGTGGTTGCGAAGCACAATCGCTCTCGGCACTACAGCTCGATTCATTTTTTATCCTATTAAAGCTGATGAAGGAAGGGAAATAGATGTCTCCAACGAACCCTGCTTGCATACTGAGGTTAAACAGTCAACACTGTTGGTTTATAGATGCTTCAAAGATTCGGGGATTGTCTCAAGTTATTTTGTTCAAAGAGATGTTTTGGAATGTTAGGACGGACGTTTTTTGATTGATGTGTGAAAGTATGGGATTTTGGGTTTTTGTTTAGTGTGCTCGCTAAGATCTTTTCTTTCGATCTTATGCCTACGTATTCCCGTTTACCGAAACAGAGAAATCAGAGCGTTCGTAGTTCCTCCTATTCTATGGGAGGAAGTGGTGTTTTGGTGTCTTGTTCAAAGCCCAAGACGTGAAGCGAAAGGGTAGTTTGTATCTTGTTCAAAGCCCAAGATGTGAAGCTGAAAGGTCTCAACTTTAGAGAGAATCTGTCATCTCTAAAGAGGGGGTTGTATGTCACAACTGTTTATAAAGGAGAATTACTTTAACTGGGATACGCGGATCCTAGCAATGCCATAATTTCCTAAGAAGGGGTTTTTAACCTGAAGGAGAAGACTTTAACTCAGTGTAGAGCAATGCTATCTTTCCTTAGGAATTCCTCATGCTAAAAGAAGGACAGTGGCGTGGATATAAATGATCCAGAGGCTTGCCGCTTACAGCGATTAGATGAAAAGGAGTTGTTGATGTTTATGTACTGTGAACGAGGCACAGCTTTGATGCTAAAAGGTTGATTGGATCAACCAGTGGTTTTCTTATACAAAGCCTAAGAGGAGGCTAATATGTGTCTCGTACAAAGCCCGAGAGAGAGGCTAAAAGATGATTGACTCAACGAGGAAGTCTTTTATGTGTCTCATACAAAGCCTGAGAGAGAGGCTAAAAGTTATTTGACTCAACGAGGAAGTCTTTTTGTATCTCGTACGAAGCCCGAGATGGAGGCGAAAGGTTTGCTCCGTTGGGGAGAATCATTTGTACAAAAGCCCAAGAGGAGGCTAAAAAGAAACCGACTCTTTTGGGGATATCATTATACAAAGCCTAAGAGGAGGCTACCCGCTGGTGACTGTTTTAGTTGAGTGACAGGTCCAGTATACTGATTTAGAAAGAGGAAATCAGTTCTTATATGAGTAACACTGTACTCGAGGATTTGGTTCGAGGACCCGGGTTTTTTCCTGTTCTTTAAGGAAACGGGGAAATCTAAAGGGTATTGAGACTATCCGAGTCTGCAAGTTTTCTTCCTATTTAACAAAAGGGGTCTCTTGAGAATGTCTTTGAGACTCAAGGAAAACAGACTGTCCAAGTCTAGAGTTTCATCTTTTGTACTATGCTTTGAGAAACAGTAGTAGACTCTTTGAAAGGACTGTTCTATGGAGATAACTAAGTTCTATTCCTATACCTCTAGGAGGTCGTCGGGACAATTTGTACGAAGCCCAAGAGGAGGCTGGAGACTTTTAAGAAGCCGAGAGGTCCTTGTACGAAGCCCAAAAGGAGGCTATCATTCCTGGAGGAAGAGATCATTATACGAAGCCTAAGAGGAGGCTGTGAATACTTCTAAGAAGCCGACGAGTCCTTGTACTAAGCCAAAGAGGAGGCGGGGTTGCTTTTAGGAAGCCTGCGGGTCCTTGTACGATGCCCAAGAGGAGGCCGATGCTTTTAAGAATCCCGTGGCTCCCCAAACCCTGAGAAATTCAAGGCAATGCTATTCACCGAGAATAGATCAAAGTCAGGAAAGTCCGAGAATTTGGAAGAAACTCAAAGATGCCATTCACGGAGAATACATTCATCTTTGGGAGTAGAGTTTCTTGACGATTCCTAATGAGGACAGCCTGAGAGAAGACTGTATCTGGTGACCCTATTGGGGATCTAGCTGTCTATTTCTACGACTAAATGAAACGACGTCACCTAGTTCTAGACGTAGTTGCCGGGGAAACTCTAATATCTATACTATTATTACACAGTTGATATGAGTTTATGAAAGGAGACTTACAGTGAGCAGCCCCACAATACAATTATATATATATGAGTTTGTGAAAGGAGACTTACAGTGAAACAACCCCACAATACAGTTATACATATGAAAGTAGTAAATGAAAGCGTATAAACACTTACTCGGTTGTAGAGCTTCCATGTTGTTTGGTTAGTTGTTCAACAAAGAAAGATAAACAACAACATATTCAAAATCAAAGGAGAAAGTGCTTTGAAAAAGAAAGATTTGGGGCTTACAGCTCAAGGAGAGGCCTAGGGTTTTACACTGTTGAATTTGTACAGAGGGTCTTATATAAGTGACTGTGGCCCAAAAAGGTTTTCTGTACAAAGGGATGGGTCTTACACTCTCTCAAGAGGCCCAAAAAGTTTTAAAGAAAAAGAGTGGGGCTTATAACACGAGGGTAGGCCCAGTTGATTTTTCGTTAAAAAATGGCGATCGCGCCGAGGTTTTCTTTTAACGCAGAGGGACTTATACAATAAGTGAGGCCTAAAAGGTTTTGGTTAAAAGGGGGCTGGGTCTTACACTCTAATAGAGACCCAAAAGGTTTAAAGAAAAAGAAATGGGTCTTACTACTCGAGGGTAGGCCTAATTTGTTTTCAAAAATGTGTTTTAATTGAATAAAAATTCAATTAAAATGATCAAAATTGTTTAATATGTGAAAAACAAATTGTGATCTTGGATTAATGCTTCAAAAATTAAGTATTGACCTACAAACTAATTAGAAAGCATCAAAAGTTGCAAAATCAAGGTGGAAAAAATATTTTAAATGTTAAAAACAATTAAAACATTAATTCTTTGCAAAAATATCAATTATATAAAATAAATAATATTTTTGGGATTTTCTTGGAAAATAAAATATTTTAACATTTTTGTGAATTATTAAAAAAAGAATCAACTCAAAATCATTAAAACTCAGAGAGAAATTAATTTTTGAATCAATTAAATAAAATCACAAAATTCAAATATTTGAATTATTCAAAAATGGCGCCAAGAACACACCAAGAACACACGCGTGTTCTGGGTTTGGCTGATTTGCATTTTCTCCTCAATCTCACTGAATACGTAATCATATCATGCAATCCACATACCAATCAACTCGATTCAACCTCACGATCATGTCTATAGCATTTAATTTCATTTAAATTAAACATACAACAAGAAATCACGAAGAAACCTCAAGAACCCTAATTTCTGCATGAAGGCTAGGATTTTTGATACACGATTCAAACAATGCAATTAATTGAGGGGAAACATTCTATGCATGATTATGAACATATGGCCAAATTATTGTGCAGCAAAAATTGTGTGGATCATAGAGTTAGAAGAGCTCATGCTTACCACTTGCAGCTGGTGATCGTGATTTGTGTAGGAGGTGTTACAGTTGTGTTATGATGATCTGAACAGCTTCCCTACACCCTATGGAATGTATTTGAATGCTTGGACTTGATTGAAATTGTTTGGAGTTGAAGATGGCACCTCAACTGCAAAACTGTCAAGAACTTGAGCAATTGGCTGGTGATTTTGTGAAATCTGTGTTCCAGATGTTATGTGAGTGTTTGGATCACTTCTATATGATGTATGTGAGGTGTGTGAGTGATTGGTTTGATTGGAAAAACTCTCAAACTCAAAACCCGATAGCTACCTTGCTAAGAAAGGCATTTTTGCCAAGAGAAAGAGATTTTGAGGAAAGCATCTGTTAGATGGCTTTGGTGTACTCAAACTGATCACAATTGAGCTCTATTTATAGTAGAGTAAGTTTGTTTTGGGATCCACAGTGAATGGCAACTGCAGCAGGTGTTTGTTCAATGTTGGCCAATGGAAATGCAAGCCTCCTCTAGCCATTGACTAGAGGTTAGGGCACAGAGCTTTGGTCCCCTTGGTCTTGGATAAGTCTTGACTGATTTCAGATGAGAATGGCTCAGTCCATGCCACCTTGATGGTTCCATTAAATGCCTCATTCCAAAATTGAAGTCTTGTCCCTATTTTGGCCATTCTAGGTTCAACATGCTATTTCTTGTTCCATGGACTTTGGAGGCTTGGCTCAGTGATTGTCCCCTTTAGATTCAATCCTCAGATGTGTCCAAGTGGATAGGAGCATTTGAATTTGGCTGATTTTGGCAAATCGAGCAAAGTTGCAAATTCTGCCTTGCCTTTGACAGATTTCAGCAAGGCAACTTGCCAATGTCATATCTCATGACTCAAATGGAATTTGGCAATGTTCTTGGCCATTTTGGAAATCCCTTACATGATACAACAACTGTTTGAACATGTTTGGTTTTAATCTCTTTTGAATCCAAGTGAAAAATCCCCCTACATTTGGAAAAAAATGAAGACAGATTTGGACTTAGTGAAAATTTCAGTAAGTGTTGGAAAAAGTGACATTTTCATTTTTCAGCCACTTTGATCACTCCATAACTCAAAATCCACAATGAATTGGAGTTTGGCCTAGTTGAAGTTTTTGTAGAGAGTAATGAGGGCTACAAATCCATCTTTGGATGAGAAAAAATGGCCTTGTGGTTTAGGAGTTATGGCCCTCCAAAGTTGGTACCCTAGCCACTTTATTTTTAACTTAGAAAATTTTCTAAGTTTTTATGGTTACCCCTTTTACAAGTTATCCAACTTTTCTTGATTTTTCTTGATGAATGATGATTCAAATCATACAATAACATCATTTTAGGGTTAAAAATCCATTTTGGTGAAAAATCTCAAAAAGTCAAAGTTGACTTTTGTGCATAGTTGACTTTTTATCAGATGAATTCCAAACTGTGCCAATCTTCATGAAATCATGTCCTTGACCTAAATCAAACTTGATGGACATGTTCCATGGGTGTCATAGGGTATATTGATTCATATCTTAGGGTTTGGGAGCATGTCCAGGTCAAAAGTCAAAGTTACAGTTGACTTTTCTCGCGAAACCCTAATTGTGGTGCAGATGAAATTGAAACGTATTGCTCAAGCTTCTTTGATTAATCCATTGTTCCAAATGGATCAATATAGTTCATTAGAGACCCTCAAATCATGTCTGGAGGTCTTGGTTCATGATTTGTCCCAAAAGTCAACTTAGGGGTGAATTAGGTCAAGAAACCCTAATTCCTGATTTTTGATGTATGCATCCCCTGAGGCAAAATTGACTTGATGATTGGGTTCATGAGGTTCTATGAAATATATTAGGTTATGTTTTGGATCATTGGCTTGTGCCCAGATGAAAAATTTCATCTGGAGGCCCTGGTCGACCAAAACCCTAATTTGGTGATACTGTCGATCTTGAGACTTGATCCACCTAGAAGGGAGCAGCCTTGTGCTTAATCCTTGAAGTGGGAGTCCTTTTTGATCCTTTGTGGATGTTTGAGAGGTTAGACAAGTTGGAGATCATGTCATTTCTTGATTGATCCTTTGTCTAAGAGCTCTGAGAGGGCTTGAAACCCTAATTCTGATTGTAGTGAATGCTCAACAACCCTTGAGGTATCTGATGAGGCATTATGATTCATCCATATTGTGATGATGATTTGCACAATGATGGGAAACTTTAGTGGTCAAAATTTGGGGTATTACACATTTCACCAAGAAGCCCGGTGATTACGTTCTTCAGTCGCACGAGTTAGACTGGCAGGATGCCGCTGCGTATGAGACGCTGGTGAAGTACGTTAACTCCTTCCTGCTCGCTCAATGTTGGATGAAGAAGGGTAAACTAATCTTCAAGGAGGATGGTAGTCAGAGGGTTGAATACCGCTTTATTAATACCAAGGAACTCCTGGAGTGCAAGACTCCTGCTGAAGCCTAGAAGCTGCTTGATAGTCTTAGTTATTTTAATTTGCCCGAACTATTTTCTTTTCTTGTATCTAACATACTCGTGTTCTGTTTGTGTAGGTGAGATGCCTCAGGCCCATGAGAGGATGGTGAAAAATGCTCTTGCGAGGAACAAGCTCGAAACGGCTCCTCCGAAGTCTCGATTTGCCAATGCGCGTGCTCCCACTCCTGCCCAGTCTGCTGCGGGGACGTCTTCTCCCACTCCTGTTCCCCGTGGATCTCCCCTACCTTTGGCTTCATGAACCAAGCGGCCGAGGGCCAACGACGTCATGGATCTCAGCAGGGCCCTAGAGAAAGGGAGGTTCGAGCTTCCCCCTTGCATACTCGATAGAAGATTCTTTGAGGGGAACTCCTTGATCATTCCGCGGGCAGAATCTCTTCGGCTGGAAAGCATGGAACGCCCGAGCAAGAGGGCGTTGGTGGCCCAGGATGCCTCTGCACTGGTCAAAGTTCTGGAAATGGCGGCCATATATGCTGAAGGGGATTCTGTGACTGAGTCTGAACTCAGGGCAGCTCGGGCTACGTGGCATCTCTCATGGAAGAGGCGAAGAGTGTTGACGATGCCTGAAAGAAGGCTGACGAGGAGGTGGCTAGGCTGAAGAAGGAGAATTCTACGCTGGCTGCGGAGAAGAAGGCGGCTGAGGAGCTGGTCCAACAGCTGAGGGCGGTCAATGATGAGCCCGAGGATGTGAAGGAACTGAAGACAAGGTCCGAGCTAGTTACCCGTATGTTGGCGGCCGAGGATGATAATATCGTCATTGCGGACGAATCCTTCAAGAATGACGTGTCTCAACTACGGGTGGTGAACCCCGGACTTGACTTTTCTACTGAGGGTACTCATTATCTTGCGCATGTTGAAGATGGCCGGATCGTTATGCCTGACTCCTTTCTTGAAGAGAATGCTGAGGATCAGCCTATGGAGAACCAGTAGCCTCAGCCCGAGCCTGCCAACCAGATGGATGAGTGAGGGATTTTCTTTTTATTGTTGTAATTTGTCCGGCCTACGTGCCGTGTATTTGTTGTACCCTATTTTGGGGGTGTGGCCCCCGGTCTATGTAATCCAGTACAATCACGGTCCTAGTGGCCGTTTCTCATACTTAAATTATGTGTCCAGTCTTGGTGGCCGGTTTTTTTATTTGCATGGTTTTACTTGTTTTTATTTTCTGCTAAGTGTTGTACTCATGCTCGTTGTGAATGTATGTCTGCCCGTGATAGGGGATATTTGACTTATGTGAAGTTTTAGGGGATTGCTCGTTGTAGATGTGTTCGGCAGTGAGGGGTACTGGTCGAACAGCCGGAGAATATCCTGGCGGGGGTGCGGAGCTCATGTCGTGTTTTAGGCATGAGTTCGCAGCGTGAACGTCCCATCGCGAGCTGGGATTCTTCCAGTCATGGTACTTTGACGATGGCGATGCTCGATTGAGGACCGCTGTCGAGCAAATACTCGGCTCGTTACTGAGCGGGGTTCTACTTTATTGGTATGCGACGCTTGTACCTAGGCATGCATAGTGGTCGGTAGCTGACGTTCGTCGCCGTGACGGGTCGAACTGAGAATTAGGGCCTTAGCTATAGTATTGTTTTAGCTTTTCGGTGTTCCATGGTCGAGCAAGTTCTTCCCCGTTGAGATGTTCTATGTAATATGCCCCATTCTCCATTTTTGGTCGGACACGATAGGGTCCTTCCCAGTTGGCGGCTAGTTTGCCCTCGCGAGAGTCTTTGTGGTTTCTCCTCAAAACAAGGCTTCCCATGTCGAACTCTCGTCGTATCACCTTGGCGTTGTGCCTAATGGTAATTCTTTGTTTTAATGAGGCTTCGCGAAGGGTTGCCCCAGTTCGGATTTCCTCGACGAGGTTGAGTTCTTCTCTTAATGATTCGTCGTTCATCTCCTCGTCTAGGGGCGACTCTGTCCACCTAGAGGGTACGTGAACTTTGACGGGGATTATAGCCTTGGTCCCGTATGCTAGACGAAAAGGTGTTTCCTCGGTTGTAGAGTGTGGAGTTGTGCGGTATGCCCATAAGACACTGTGTAATTCCTCGGCCCAAGCCTTCTTTGTTTCGTCCAGCCTTCGTTTGAGGCCTCGAAGGATGACCTGGTTAGCTGCTTCAGCCTGCCCGTTTGTTTGAGGGTGTTGCTTCGTGCCTAGTTGGACGACGAAGTCTTGAAACTTCCTGTCCGTGAATTGTGTCCCATTGTCCGTTACTATCGCTTGGGGGATGCCGAAACGTGCGAGGATGTTTCGTTTGTAGAAACGTAGTATATTGAGGGCAGTTATTTTGGCCAGGGCCTCCGCTTCTATCCATTTTGTGAAGTAGTCTACGCCCACTATTAGGTATTTGTTCTGATTTGATCCTACCACGAAGGGTCCTAGGATGTCTAGGCCCCACCAGGCGAATGGCCAGGGGGAGGACATAGCCTTGAGCTCGTTAGGTGGAGCCAGGTGCATGTCCCCATGCTGTTGGCATTTATCACATTTCTTCACATGTTCTTTAGCGTCATGCTGCATGGTCGGCCAGTAATATACTGCTCGGAGGGCCTTTCGGGCAAGGGATCTTCCACCGAGATGTTGGGCGTTGATTTCTTCGTGGATTTCATGCAAGATGTGAGCGACCATTTCTTCCTCGACGCATTTGAGCAGTGGAATGGAAAATCCTTGCTGGTAGAGTTTATCTTCGACCAGGACGTAGGAGCAGGCTCTTCGCCTAACCATGCTGGCCTCCTTGGGGTCGGAGGGGAGTTCGTCCTTGGAGAGGTAGTTGTAAACGGGGGTCATCCAATAATTGTTGTCGCCGATCACGTGTACGTCAAGGGTCGGGGAAGCCTTTTCAATGCTGCTTCGAGGTAGGACCTCCTGTATGACGGACTTGTTTCCGCCTTTCTTCTTTGTACTGGCCAGTTTGGACAAAACATCTGCTCGGACATTATGTTCGCGGGGAACATGTTTCACTTCTACCGTTGTGAACTTCGCCATTTCCTTTTTGACCAAGGCTAAGTATTCGGTTAAGTTGTCGTTTTTGGCTTGATATTCTCCTCGGACCTGAAGGGCCACGAGTTGTGAATCTGTGCAAATGACGACTTTTTCTGCGCCCAGGTCCTCAGCTAGACATAATCCAGCGAGGAAGGCTTCGTACTCAGCCTGGTTGTTAGAGGTTGGGAAGGACAGGGTGAGCGACACTTCAACGATGATTCCCTCGTTGCTTTCCAGTATGATGCTCGCACTACTTCATGCTGAGCTGGAGGCACCGTCCACGAAAATGATCCATTTGTGCGCCTTGCTTGCAGGGGAGTCTGCGAACGTCATTTCTGCGACGAAGTCAGCCAGAGCTTGGGCCTTGAGGGCTTTCTTGCCTTTATACTGGATGTCGAATTCGGATACTTCAAGCGACCATTTGAGCATTCGAACGGCCATGTCTGGCCGTCCCAGCAGCTGCTTTATGGGTTGATCTGTTCGAACCACGATCGTGTGGGCTAGGAAGTAGTGTCTTAATCTTCTGGCTGTGTTGATGAGAGCCAGAGCCACTTTCTCTATTTGTAGGTACCTTAACTCTGGTTCTTGCAGTTCTTTTCTCGTGAAATATATGGGCTTCTTCCCGTTAGGTGTCTCGCGGATGAGAGCGAGGCTTACCGCTTCGGTTGCTACGGCGAGGTACTGGTATAAAGTTTCGCCGTTGTCCGGACGAGAGAGGACGGGTGGTTCTGAGAGTGCCCGTTTCAGGTGGAGAAGAGCCTTGTCACATTCCTCGGTCCATTCGAATGCTTCCTCCTTGCGGAGGAGTTTGAAGAATGGTAAGGCGTGTTGGGCAAACTTGGCCACGAAACGTGACAATGACGCGAGCATCCCGTTGAGGGACTGGATAGATTTCTTTGACTTGGGTGTTGGAAACTCAGAGAATGCTCGGCACTCATCGGGATTGGCTTCGATTCCGCGTTCCGTTAAGTAGAAGCCGAGGAACTTGCCTGCTCGGACACCGAACGTGCACTTCTCCGGGTTGAAACGCATTTTGTATTTTCTGGCCTGTTCGAAGACCTTCCTTAAATGGGCAGTGTGATCGGTTTCCTCGTGGGATTTTACAATTATGTCGTCCATATAGACTTCGAGCATGTCGTCTATCTCTCCCCGGAATACCTTGTTCATCATTCTTTGATAGGTCGCGCCGACATTCTTTAGGCCGAAGGGCATTACGTTGTAGTAATAGTTGCCCGATTTGGTCATGAAGGCCGTGTATTTTTTATCGCTCATTGCCATTGGAATTTGATTATAGCCCGAGTAGGCGTCCATGAATGATAAAAGTTTAAAACCGACAGAATTATCAACAAGTTTATCAATATTGGGGAGGGGATAAGCATCCTTCGGGCATGCCTTATTAAGATCGGTGTAGTCAATGCACATTCGTCACTTGCCATTAGATTTTTTCACAAGTACAACATTGGACAGCCAAGTGGTGTACTTGGCCTCTGAGATAAATTTGGCCTCGAGGAGGTCCCTTACAGCTTTTTCTGCAGCCTCTGTTTTCTCTGGAGACTGTTTTCTCCTATGTTGTGCTATGGCCTTGACGGCCGGGTCGATTGTTAGTTGGTGGCAAGCGACGGATGGGACCAAGCCGAGCATCTCGGTGGCGCTCCAAGCGAAGAGGTCGGCGTTCTCACGGAGGCATGCTTTGAGCTGCTTCCTCGCGATGTCGGGCATGTCAACTCCAATCTTCACTCCCCCCTGAGGGTCGCCGCCGAACAAAACGAGCTTGAAGTTGCCATCCGGGATTGGGCGCATCGGATGGGAGCTGCTGCTGGATAAGGTAGATGTACTGGCTGAAGCTGCTTGGTCCCCCTGTTGGTCTTCTTCGGGGAAGCGGCTGTCGAGGTCAATGGAGTCGACCTGAGGCAGAGGCTTGGCTTCCTCAGAGCTACTGGGCAATGCTGGCTTGCTCAATGCCTTTGGCTTAGACGCAATGGCGTTGAGCCTTTTTGTGGCTGCCTCGAAACACCGTCGTGCAGCTTTGATGTCACGGTGGAGGGTGGCGGCCATCCCCTTTGAAGTGTAGTACTTCATCTTGAGGTGGACTGTTAAAGGCACAACTACCAACTTGGCCAGGGTTGGTCTTCCAAATATGCACTGGTACAACGACGGGCAGTCGATTACCAGAAATTGTACTTTGATGGATCTGGCCGTCTCAGCTGATCCAAAGGTTACGATCAGTTCGACGTATCCCCATGGCTTGGTCACTGATCCGTTGAATCCCTGCAAATCAGACCCCACGTAGGGGGTAATGTGTAATTCGTCCAGCTGAAGTGTTGAAAACAGATGGGAGTACATAATGTCGACCGAGCTACCCTGGTCGACGAGGATCCTACGAACGTCGAAGTTCACCATTCGGGCTCTGACGAGCAAAGGTATGCTCGAGTTCGAAGATCCCCCAAGGAGCTCTTCCCGATAGAAGAAGATGGGGATAGAGCCCTTCTGGGCCTGGTCGAGCGTGGTCACGTTATTGGAGCTTGTGTTGATCAGATGCTTGAATTTTCGTTTCACGGAGCCCACCGTGATTTGTTGAAGCCTCCTCCAGAGATAACCATGGCGGAGGGAAACGTTTCCCACGGACTGTGGGCCGCGAAATAAACAGGGGTGCTGAGCCCTTCTGGGACGTAGAAGTCTTCTGGTCGCGTCAAGGCCATGGCGACCTGGATGCTGGCTTCTTTCGAGGAAGGTACTTCTTCCTCTATCTTCTTGGACTCCTGGGCGTCCTGCCGAGGAGTGTCCTTCTTCTTAGTGAACTGTTTCAGGTGGCCGCCCTGATTAATATCTCGATAGCATCCTTCAAATGGATGCAGTCTTCGGTAGTGTGGCAATGACTCTTATGGAAACGACAGTACTTTGATTTGTCGGTGTTAGGTTTGGCCGACAATTGTTTGGCGAAGTGGACCCCTGCTTGTTTGAATTCCAAATTCGCACATTCGGAAAGTATCTTCTCCCTGGAGACGGTCAGGGGGGTATAGTCGTGGAACCGCCCAGAGGGTCCCTTGCTGTCGCGGGAGTCCCGTGGACGGTCTTCGCGCTTCCTTTCGCCTCGACGAGATGTCGAGGCTTCTTCGCCTCTGGAGGCTCGAGCATTCTCCTGATGGTGTGACGCTCGGACATTGCTGGCCGCAACCTTCTCTTCGTACTGAATGTGCGACTGGGCTTTGAGGAGGAGGGCATCTAGGTTCCTCGGAGGTGCGAGGCCGACGGCCTTAGAAAACTCTGAGCCCGGGCGGAGTCCTTGCTCGAGCAGAAAATTTTTCATCTCGTCCGTTGTAGGGACCTGTACTGCTTTTTTGTTGAACCTCTCGATGTATGCGCGGAGATGTTCGTCCTTTCCTTGGATTATGGCCCCAAGGGAGGCCCCAGTCTTGGGATGATGGCGAGAAGCTGTGAAATGCCGTGAGAACATTCTACCCAGTTGTCTCCATGAGGTAATAGATTCTTCAGGCAGCTGCTTGTACCACGTCATCGCCCCTTTTCGGAGCGTAGTCGGAAATAACCGGCAATTGATGGTTCCCCGAACGCCGCGGTAGTCCAATAGCGCATCGATGTTCTCGATGTGCTCGTCGGGGTCAGTAGTCCCGTCGTATGTGCCCAGTGACGGGGGCTTCTCTAGGCCCTTAGGGAGACGGGTTGCCAAGATTTCCTGGGATAACGGGCCGCGAGACTCATCATCGCTGCTGGAGCTGATGAACGACGGGGACCGAAGGGTACGCTCGCGGCGGCGGTTCCTTCGGGGAGAAGGTGAGCAGTTCCTTCGGGGAGAAGGTGATCGGGCCCGACCTTTAGACTTGGCTGGGGGTGACTGCTCGTCCCTTCGGGTCCTCTTGTGACCGGGAGAGTGCTGGTTACGCGGGGAAACTTGGTCACGCTTCCGGACGGCGCGAGAGTCAGGCTCTTGGCGCAGTCTTCGGTCGATATCTCGCCGGGGCTGCGGGCTCCTCGATCGTCGTTGGTTCCTCCTCGGAGGAGGGGATCTTGGACGCTTGGACTCTTCTAGCACCCTGATCCTTTCGTTCTGTTGCAGGATCAGGGTGTTGGTTTTTTTGGTCGCCTCCAGGAGGGCCGCCACGGCCGGGTCGGCGTTGGGTGGAACAGAAATGGGCTGGATGTCCAGTGAAGGATGATTGTTGTTGCGGTCAGCAGGGGTAGGGGAGGGAGAAGCTATGGCCCCGTCCCTCAGAAAATGGGCATCTCGGAGAAGAGATGATGGGCCGTCAATGTCAGTCTTGTTGATGGGGAAGACAGCGGGTTGGAGAGCACCTTTGGCGTGATCTTGAGAGGCCATGATGACGATCTTGAAAATTTGCTTTGATCTTCGGTTTCCGGGGAAAGAAAGATGGGGAGAACAAGAGTTCCCACAGACGGCGCCACTGATCGTGAAGGCTGGATCAGATCCTGTAGAAGTGGGCCACCAAGTACGTCTGAGATGCTAGTCGTATGAAGAGGAGGAGGGGGGTGTACCTGCAAGGCACTCCGACGCTCAAGTAAGAAAGGGTCAGAAAAAAGGGGCTAGTACAAAGTATTAGTTCGTAGGGTGAATATTGGATACCTGATGAAATTTTGGCACAGATATCAGATGTCCTACACAGATGTTGAGACACGGATATCCAACAAAATGAACAAGATAACAAAAATAATAACAGTGCAGAAAGTAAAGAACACAGTGATATGTTTACCCAGTTCGGATCAACAATCCTACTCTGGGGGCTACCAAGCCAAGGACGAAATCAATATACGATAGTATCAATTCACAGATCATACAGCAACCACACCCGGTTATAATCTGCTCACTTAATCACTACCCTTCCTATGACTTCTACCTAAGACTCACCTAGGTATGAGGCCCTCCTCAAATCCCTCTTCAATCACAACCCGTGACTGGTTCCTTTCAACACAAGTAACAAAACGAAAGCCACACTTTCAAAACACACAATTCTCAATACTTCAAAGCTTATGAGAATTGACACACAAGAAACTCAATGCTTAAAAGCTTATGAGTAACTGACAGAACTTACAACACAAAAACCAGTCCTTATACTGTTATCAGAATAATACTAGTTAGGCTCACAAATAACACTCGAAAACCCTAACAAAACACACGTAAGTTACACACCAAAACTAGGTTTACACCAGTCAATATATAGCATTAAATCTGGACTTGATTGGGCTTCACAAACGCAGCAAAGAGACTGCTCACAAATCTGCAATAAAAACTCCAACAAAATAGGTCTTCAATCTAAAGTTTCCTAATATGTCTCCATAATTAGAAAATACTGAAAATTCGAAAACCAACACATAAAAACTCAACCCAAAAATACTTTGGATGCCACATAGGATAACCAAATATTCACAGAATATTCAGTAACAATTAACAGCAATAGAATCTTCCTTTTAAACCAAAATCAGACGCGATGTCCTATGAGCCAGTATGGGACATATTTATTCGACATGTTGAATGCAGAAAATTAGAACATCTTTATCCAACATCTTGCTGCTAGAATAGTTTTAGCAAAATAAATTCCAACCACAAAAACAAAGAAATAACAATCTCCCCCTTTGGCTTATTTTGGCTAAAACTACACACCAAAACAATCTTGCAAAGACAACACAAACAAAACAACAATATCAGAGACAGCAGCGAAAAACACACCATAACACTAACAAAAGCATAGCAGCAAAAATTCACAAACAGAAACTCCCCCTCAACTGCAGCAACCCCTCAACTGCAGCAACACAACAACATTCAATATTCTCCCCTCAGCTGCAGTACCAGCACACGCACAAGCACACTACTCCCCCTTTTTAGCCAGAAATATGACAAAGGCAAGTAGAAAAGTTATTAATTTTTTAGAAATGGTCAAGTCATAAACCAAAATAAACAGCATCAGAAAGTAGATGCACACCACAGCACATGACCAAGTGTCATGCACAAACTTCAACATCTTTCCCTTCATAAACACCTGCACACACTGCACTACCAGAACTACCTTTAATCTTTTTAATCTTGGAGCCAGAAGGAACATTAATTGCTATAGTTCTTCATGAATGCAAACCCCAAGTCTACTCCTCAGGTTTTCAAACTGACTGCATCCAGAGCCTTGGTAAATATGTCAGCAAGCTGATTTTCTGTGCTCACATGCTCAAGAGTTTTGACTTTATCCTCCACAAGTTCTCTGATGAAGTGATGCCTGATATCAATGTGCTTAGTCCTGATATGTTGAATAGGATTTTTAGAAATATTAATAGCACTCAGGTTGTCACAAAATAATGTCATGACATCTTGTGTGACATTATACTCAGATAACATTTGCTTCATCCGCACCAGTTGAGCACAACTACTTTAAGCTGCTATGTACTCTGCTTCAGCAGTAGAAAGAGATACAGAGTTTTGCTTCTTACTAAACCATGAAATAAGATTATTTCCTAAAAAGAAACAGCCTCCAGAGGTACTCTTCCTATCATCAGCACTTCCAGCCTGTAGCGAGCGATTTTGGACGCGGTTCTTAAGCGCTGGTCGCTCTCTGCGGTTTGAGCTTTGACTACAGGTCGATTCATTTTTTATCCTATTGTGAGCTTAATAAGGAAGGGAAATAGATGTCTCCAATTAACCTTGCTTGCATACTGAGTTTAAACAGCGGTCTGTTAAGTTACGAATGCTATCAATGTGAGGGGGCCTTTGTACTGGTTATTTGTATTTTCGCCAATACTGTTTTCTTTCTTTTAATCTAGGCAAATGGTTTCTGACATGGAACAAGGATTAGGATGTTAGGACTGGTGCTTTTGAATTACTGCTTTTGATTGATGGAGATATGGGATTTGGGTTTTTTGTTGATTGTGCTCGCTAAGATTTTTCTTTCAATCTTATGCCTACGTATTCCCGTTTATCCAAAACAGGGAAATCAGAGCGTTCGTAGTTCCTCCTATTCTATGGGAGGAAATTGGTTTTTGGTGTCTTGTTCAAAGCCCAAGACGTGAAGCGAAAGGTGATTTGTATCTTGTTCAAAGCCCAAGATGTGAAGCTGAAAGGTCTATTTGTGTCTTGTTCAAAGCCCAAGACGTGAAGCTGAAGGACCTCGACTTTAGAGAGAATTTGTCATCTCTAAAGAAGGGAGAAGGAGAATTACTTTAACTGGGATACGTGGATCCGAGCAATGCCATAATTTCCGAAGAAAGGGTTTTAACCTGAAGGAGAAGACTTTAACTCAGTGTAGAGCAATGCCATCTTTCCTTAGGAATTTCTCATGCTAAAAGAGGGACAGTGGCATGGATGTAGATGATCTAGAGGCTTGCCGCTTACAGCGATTAGATGAAAGGGAAAGGAGTTGTTGATGTTTGTATACTGTGAACGAGGCACAACTTTGATGCTAAAAGGTTGATTGGATCAACCAGTGGTTTTCTTATACAAAGCCTAAGAGGAGGCTAATTTATGCTAGGAAAATCATTATACAAAGCCTAAGAGGAGGCTATTTTGGTGTCTCGTACAAAGCCCGAGAAAGAGGCTAAAAGGGTTCGACCCAGTGGGGCATATCGTTATACAAAGCCTAAGAGGAGGCTAGCAAAGAGTTGACTCAGTTGGAGAATCTTTTATACTCAGTAAGAGAGTGTTTTTGTATCTTGTACAAAGCCCGAGAGAGAGGCGAAAAGGTTATTTTGACTCCACTGGGGAGAATTTTGGTATCTCGTACGAAGCCCGAGATGGAGGCTATTGTAACTATTTCAGTTGAGTGACAGATCCAATATACTGATTTTAAAAGAGAAAATCAGTTCTTATATGAGTAACACTGTACCCAGGGGTTTGATTTGAGGATCAGGGATATTTCCTTCTCTTTGAGGAAACAGGAAATCCAAAGGGTATTGAGACTGTCCGAGTCTGCGGGTTTCCTTCCTATTTAACGAAGGGTGCTTGAGAATGTCTTTGAGACTCAAGGAAGTTAGACTGTCCGTGTCTAGAGTTCTATCTTTTGTACTATGCTGTGAGAAACAGTAGTAGACTCTATGAAAGGACTGTTCTATGAAGATGACTAGGTTCTGTTCTTATACCTCTAGGAGGTCGTCGGGACAATTTGTACGAAGCCCAAGAGGAGGCTGGAAACTTTTAAGAAGCCGACGGGTCCTTGTACGAAGCCCAAGAGGAGGCTATCATTCCCGGAGGAAGAGATCATTATACGAAGCCTAAGAGGAGGCTGTGAATACTTCTAAGAAGCCGTAGGGTCCTTGAATAATGCCCAAGAGGAGGCCGATGCTTTTAAGAAGCCCGTGGGTCTATCATCTCCTTTCCATCAGGAGAGATAACTCTTTTAAAGATAAAAACCACTGGTAAACGTGCGAGGTTTACTATCCAGCGACTTTTAGCTTTTAAAGAGGGTTCCTTAGTTAAGGTCCAAGATTATGACCGTAGTGGGTACCCAAACCCCGAGACATTCAAGGCAAGCTATCCACAAGGAATAGATCAAGTCAGGAAAGTTCGAGAATTGGGAAGAAACTCAAAGATGCCATTCACAGAGAATACATTCATCTTGGGGAGTAGAGCTTCTTGACGATTCCTAAGGAGGACAACCGAAGAGAAGACTGTATCTGGTGCTCCTATTGGGGATCTAGGCGTCTATTTCTATGAATAAATGAAACGGCGTCACCTAGTTCTAGACGTAGTTGCCGGGGAAACTCGAAATATCTATACTATTATTACACAGTTGATATGAGTTTATGAAAGGAGACTTACAGTGAGCAGCCCCACAATACAGTTTATAATATGAAAGCACTAAACGAAAGCGATAAACACTTACTCGGTTGTAGAGCTTCCATGCTGTTGGGTTAGTTGTTCAACAAAGAAAGATTGAAAACAACAGTATATTCAAAATCAAAGGAGAAAGTGCTTTGAAAAAGAAAGATTTGGGGCTTACAGCTCAAGGAGAGGCCCAGGGTTTTATCAGTGAGCGCACTGTTTGAATTTGTACAGAGGGACTTATACAAGTGACTGTGGCCCAAAAATTGTTTTCTGTACAAAGGGATGGGTCTTACACTCTCTCAAGAGGCCCAAAAAGGTTTAAAGAAAAGAGTGGGGCTTATAACACGAGGGTAGGCCCAAATGATTTTTCGTTTAAAAATGGCGATCGCGCCGAGGTTTTCTTTTAACGGGGAGGGACTTATACAATAAGTGAGGCCCAAATGATTTTGGTTAAAAGGGGATTGGGTCTTACACTCTAATAGAGGCCCAAAGTGTTTTGAATGGGTCTTATAGCTCAAGGAGAGGCCCAAGGGTTATTTTGAAAAAAAGGCGACGATCGCGCCGTTTACTTGTACAGAGGGACTTATACAATGGATGAGGCCCGAATGATTTTTATTTTTAAACGGGCGACGATCGCGCCGTTTACTTGTACAGAGGGACTTATACAATGGATGAGGCCCAAAAAGTTTTTGTACAAGGGGGGATGGGTCTTACACTCTCTCAAGAGGCCCAAAGTGTTTTAAATGGGTCTTATAGCTCAAGGAGAGGCCCAGATGATTTTTATTTTTAAACGGGCGACGATCGCGCCGTTTACTTGTACAGAGGGACTTATACAATGGATGAGGCCCAAAAAATTTTTGTACAAGGGGGGATGGGTCTTACACTCTCTCAAGAGGCCCAAAAAAGTTTGAAAGTGATTTATGAGGGTTGAATTAATCCAAAACCCTAATTTGTTTTAAAAATGTATTTAATTGAATAAAAATTCAATTAAAATGATCAAAAATTGTTTAACACATGGAAAACAAATTGTGATCTTGGATTAATGCTTCAAAAATTAAGTATTGACCTACAAAATAATTAGAAAGCATTAAAAGTTGCAAAATCAATGTAGAAAAAATATTTAAAATGCCAAAAACAATCAAAATATTAATTCTTTGCAAAAATATCAATTATATGAAATAAATAATATTTTTGGGATTTTATGATAAAATAAAATATTTTAACATTTTTGTGAATTATTAAAAAAAGAATCAACTCAAAATCATTAAAACTCAGAGAGAAATTAATTTTTGAATCAATTAAACAAAATCACAAAATTCAAATATTTGAATTTCTAAAAATGGCGTCAAGAACAACACCAAGAACACGCGCGTTTTTTCAGTTTGCCCAGATTTGCATTATCTATCCAATCTCCATGAATACGTAATCATATCATGCAATCCACATATCATTATGCTCGTCTCAACCTCACGATCATGTCTATGTACTTTAATTTCATTTAAATTAAACATACAACAAGAAATCAAGAAGAAACCTCAAGAACCCTAATTTCTGCATGAAGGCTAGGAATTTTGATACACGATTCAAACAATGCAATTAATTGAGGGAAAACATTCCATGCATGATTATGAACATATGGCCAAATTATTGTGCGAGGAAATATGCATAGATTGAGAGATGACCAAGCATGTGCTTACCTCCAAGTCGTGACAGCAAGTGCAATGTGATTTTTGATTTGGAGGTGTTACAGATGAGTGGTGATGATCTGAACAGCTTCCCTACACCCTATGGATTGTGTTTGGATGGTTGGACTTGATTGAAATTGGCTGGATCATTTTGTGGTACCTCAGCTGCACTTGATTGAAAATTTGAGCAACCAGCTGGTGATTTTGTGAAATTGATGTTTCAGAAGTTTTGTGAGTGTTTGATCAGCTCATATATGATGTATGTGAGGTGTGTGAGTGATTGGTTTGTGCAGAATTGCTCTCAAACTCAAAACCCGATAGCTACCTTGCTAAGAAAGGCATTTTTGCCAAGAGAAAGAGATTTTGAGGAAAGCATCTGTTAGATGGCTTTGGTGTACTTAAACTGACCAAAATTGAGCTCTATTTATAGTGGAGCAAGTTTGTTTTGCAAGGAATAGTGCATGGCAGCTGGTAAGTAGGTTTGGCCAATGTTGGCAAATGAAAATCCAAGTCTCCTCTAGCCATTTACTAGAGGTTAGGGCACAGAGCTTTGGTCCCCTTGGTCTTGGATAAGTCTTGACTGATTTCAGATGAGAATGGCTCAGTCCATGCCACCTTGATGGTTCCATTGAATGCCTCATTCCAAATTTGAAGTCTTGTCCCCATTTTGGCCATTCTAGGTTCAACATGCTATTTCTTGTTCCATGGACTTTGGAGGCTTGGCTCAGTGATTGTCCCCTTTGGATTCAATCCTCTGAGGTGTCCAAGTGGATTGGAGCAATTGAATTTGGCTGATTTTGGCAAATCGACCAAAGTTGCAAATTATGCCTTGCCTTGACAGATTTCAGCAAGGCAACTTGGCAATGTTGTATCTCATGGTGTAGGTTGAATTTGGCAATGTTCTTGGCCATTTTGGAAAGCTCTTACATGATACAACAACTGTTTGAACAAGTTTGGTTTTGATCCCTTTTGATTCCAAGTGCAAAAACCCCCTACATTTGGCAAAAAGTGAGGCAGGATCTGACCTAGTGAAAATTTCACTAAGTGTTGGAAAAAGTGACATTTTCACTTTTTAGCCACTTTGATCACTCCATAACTCAAAATCCTTAATGAATTGGAATGACTTGTAGTTGAAGTTTTTGTAGGTGATAATGAGGGCTACAAATCCATCTTTGGATGAGAAAAAATGGCCTTGTGGTTTAGGAGTTATGGTCCTCCAAAGTTGGTACCTTTACCACTTTATTTTTAACTTAGAAAATTTTATAAGTTTTATGGTTACCCCTTTTACAAGTTATCTCACTTTTCTTGATTTTTCTTGATGAATGATGATTCAAATCATACATTAACATCATTTTAGGGTTAAAAATCCATTTTGGTGAAAAACCTCAAAAAGTCAAAGTTGACTTTTGTGCACAGTTGACTTTTTATCAGATGAATTCCAAACTGTGCAATTCTTCAGGAAATCATGTCCTTGACCTAAATCAAACTTGATGGACATGTTCCATGGGTGTCATAGGGTATATTCAATCATGTATTAGGGTTTGGGAGCATGTCCTGGTCAAAATTCAAAGTTACAGTTGACTTTTCCCTTAAAACCCTAATTGTGGTGCAGATGAAAATGAGACTTGTTGCTCAAGCTTCTTGGATCAATCCATTATTCCAAATGGATCAATATGGTATATTAGAGACCCTCAAATCATCTCTTGAGGTCTTGGCTCATGGTTTGTCCCAAAAGTTAACTTAGGGGTGAATTAGGTCAAGAAACCCTAATTCCTGATTTTTGATGAATGCATCCCCTGAGGAAAAATTGACTTGATGCATGGGTTCATGAGGTTCCATGAAGCATATTAGGTTATGTTTTGGATCATTGCCTTGTGCCCAAATGAAAATTTCCATCTGGAGGCCCTGGTCGCCCAAAACCCTAATTTGGTGACACTGTCGATCTTGAGACTTGATCCCCCTAGAAGGGAGCAGCCTTGTGCTTAATCCTTGAAGTAGGAGTCCTTTTGATCCTTTGTGGATGTTTGAGATATTAGACAAGTTGAAGATCATGTCATTTCTTGATTGATCCTTTGTCTAAGCACTCAGAGAGGGCTTAAAACCCTAATTTTGATTGTATTGAATGCTCACCCATCTTTGGGGAGACTGATGAAGCATGATGGTTCATCCATATTGTGATGATGATTTTCACAATGCTGGGAAATCTAAGTGGTCAAAATTTGGGGTATTACAGATGCCCCTATTTAATCTTCTTGGACCCGAAGGTGTGAATGACGAAGGGATTCGGGCATTCGGGGTGCAAGAGGATTAAATATCGGAATACCCGAAATTTTGATGGTGGTTATGAATGGTAGCTTACGCATTCATCTCCTTTAGCTAAGCAATGATGCTTAGAAAAGGTAAACTTCCCCTCGATCCTGGTTTCCTACCAAGAAACTGGTCTCAGTTTCTTTTGAAATAAACCTCCCCTCGTTCTTGGTTTCCTACCAAGGAACTGGTCTTAGTTTCTGATTTAAACTTCCCCTCGATCCTAGTTTCCTACCAAGGAACTGGTCTAAGTTTCAGAAATAAACTTCCCCTCGCTCCTGGTTTCCTACCAAGAACTGGTCTCAGTTTCTTTTGTCAATAAACTTTATTGACAAGGGACGCTATGTGTAGCGGTTTTCCTTCAAACTTCTCGCCGAATTTTCCTGGGGAGATGCCATTTGAGTGGAAAAGTTTTGATGTCAGACTTGCTGGGGAACCCATTCGTCTGAATTGTAGAGTTGTACAAACTTCTCTGTTTTGGAGACGCCATTTGTCGATTCTACTAGGGAAAACGAGTCTCTTGAGAGACTGTTTTCGTTTGGGGTTACATAATACTTTTCTCGGGATCTTCCCTGAGAAATGCCATATGATGGGATCCAATTTTGAGGTGCCAATGACCTTCTCATCAGTGGTTTTTCAGAGCAAAACTGGCGTGCTGCCGAATCTCTGATCACGAGGCTTTCTCTGTGGATTTTCCTTAATCCGGGAAAGCAAGGATATCATCTTCAATGGCGAAGAGTGATGTTTATTGAAAGTTCTCTGATCTTTCAGAGGTTCAAATTATCAAAGTGGCCAAGGACCGACTCTGATCTAAAGATACACTGGTGGCGAGATTGTTCAGGCACAACGTTTCCTGACGAGGAAAGAACTGACAACTCGATTGAGAAAACTGTTTATCACTAGGGGACAAGACCGACTAGAGTGATAGTGATGCAATATGAAATATGAATGTAAATAAAAAATGCATGATGTATGTATGTATATGCTGACAAAAGAGACGCGACATACAGACTAATGGATGAACACAATTGGATACTCGGCCATCGCGGGGCGAAGAAGTACCGTTGATTCAAAATAGAAATTCCACCTTGCTTAGGAGAGATAGTCCCGTTGGGAGCTATGTTGATCGGGCTTAGGAGATGAGAACTCGGCCGAGGCGTGTCAGACGAAACAAGGTCTCTGACACAGTTGATCCCTTCATTCAGGCGTACTGGGTTAGAAAGAGTACTTTGATTCTGCACTTTGAGGTTCGATTACTTTTGGAGAAGCGATCGATGTTCTTTTGATGTTCAACAGTCAAAAGAAATCGCCGTCTTTATTAAAAGAAGAAAAAAGTTTTAACAAGTAAATTCATTTTTGTTTTATTTCAAGAATCGTTAATCATGTTAACAACGTCGTTCTGTAAAGCTAAAACAAATAAAGAATTACAAACAAAAGCACAAGGGCTCAAATTTTATTGATAAGATGGAAATCAGCCAAACGCGTGATTCCAAAGAGTATTTACAAAGTTTGAAAACGGTAATTTACAGGGAAAAGGGCTACGTTGAAACATAACGACCACTATCCTTCTACCAACTTTGAATTTGGGGCATCCTGAGCTTCTGTTGAAGATGACCTTTGACTGGAGATTTCCTCCGATAGATGATGTAACTGCTGCTGAGGGACTCGCCTCTTTTGAACATAGTTACTTGCCATTATCCCTAATTTTTGCCTGGATTGTACTATGAGATTTCCAATCCATCGGGATGATTTTTTTTCATGTCTCTAACTTTTTCCTGGACCGCCCTTTCGGGTTTTCAATCCACCGAGACTTTTTTTTTTTTTTTAGTTTAGGCGAAGTATTTCTTGACTACATCAACATTCGTGGGGTAGGCAAATTCCTCTCCGTCCATGGTTGCAAGTCTCAAGGCGCCGCCTGAGAAAGCTTTCGTGACCACATAAGGGCCATCATAATTTGGGGTCCATTTGCCCCGAGAATCAGTGAGAAATGATTGTATCTTCTTGAGCACAAGGTCTCCTTTTCTGAAGACACGAGGTCGGACCTTTTTGTCGAACGCCCTCTTCATTCTCTGTTGATACAACTGACCGTGGCATAGTGCCGTGATTCGCTTCTCTTCGATCAGGTTCAGTTCGTCGTGTCGACTTTGACACCATTCAGCTTCGGTGAGCTTAGCTCCCATCAATACCCGGATTGATGGGATCTCTACTTCTATGGGGAGCACTGCCTCCATGCCATATACTAGAGAGAAAGGGGTTGCCCCTGTTGAAGTGCGGACAGATGTTCGATAACCATGAAGAGCAAAGGGTAGCATCTCGTGCCAGTCTTTATAGGTTACAACCATCTTCTGAATGATCTTTTTGATATTCTTGTTAGCCGCTTCTACCGCTCCGTTCATCTTGGGTCGGTAGGGAGATGAGTTATGGTGTTCGATCTTGAACTCTGCGCACAACTCTTTCATCATCTTCTTGTTCAAGTTAGATCCATTATCAGTAATGATCTCGCTTGGAACACCATAACGGCAGATGACATTGTTTTTGATAAATCGGACCACCACTTGTCGGGTTACATTGGCGAATGACGCTGTTTCGACCCACTTGGTGAAATAATCAATGGCCACCAGGATGAACCGATGTCCGTTTGAAGCCTTGGGCTCAATCATGCCAATCATGTCGATTCCCCATATGGAAAAAGGCCACGGGAAAGAAAGAACTTTGAGATGTGATGGCGGTACATGAATTTTGTCGGAGTATATCTGACACTTGTGACACCTCCTCATGTACTTGTAGCAGTCGGATTCCATGGTCAACCAATAATACCCAGCCCTGAGAATTTTTCTCGCCATTGTGTGTCCGTTGGCATGAGTGCCAAAGGATCCCTCATGAATTTCTTTCATGAGTACGTCTGCTTCTGGTCTGTCGACGCATCGGAGCAAGACCATGTCAAAATTTCTCTTATAAAGAGTGTCACCGCTCAGGAAGAAGTTTCCAGCCAATCTTCTGAGGGTCTTTCTATCTTTTCTGAGTGCCCTAGATGGGTACTCTTGTATCTGAAGGAAGCATTTGATATCGTGATACCAAGGTCTGTCGTCTATGACTGCTTTAATCGCGAAGATGTAAGCGGGCCGTTCAAGGCGCATGATGTCGATCTTAGGTATGTCATTCCATTGACCTACACTAATCATGGAAGAGAGAGTGGCTAATGCGTCAGCCATGTGATTCTCATCACGAGGGATGTGATGAAAGTCGACTCTGTTGAAGAAGGGTAACAACCTCCTTGCATAGTCTTTGTAAGGAATCAATCCTGATTGGTATGTGTTCCAATCTCCTTTTATCTGGTTAATAACCAAGGCTGAGTCGCCGTATACGTCCAAGTTTTTGATCCTTAAATCAATCGCTTCTTCGAGACCCATAATACAAGCTTCGTATTCGGCCTCGTTGTTCGTACATTTGAACGTAAGTCTGGCAGTGAAAGGAATGTGGGAACCCTGAGGGGTAACAATGATTGCCCCAATTCCGTTTCCATAATGATTGACTGCTCCGTCAAAGATAAGTCCCCACTGGGAACCTGGTTCTGGCCCTTCATTGGGCAGCGGTTCATCGCAATCTTTCATTTTTAGATACATGACATCTTCGTCTGGGAAGTCAAACCCGATCGATTCTTGATCGTCAATCGGTTGATGAGCCAAATGATCGGATAAAATACTTCCTTTAACGGCTTTCTGAGCATGGTACTCTATGTCATATTCTGATAGTAACATCTGCCAACGGGCAATCCTTCCCGTGAGAGCAGGTTTTTCGAAAACGTACTTGATTGGATCCATTTCGGAGACCAGCTAAGTAGTATGACGAATCATGTACTGACGAAGACGTTTGGCTGCCCAAGCCAAAGCGCAACAAGTTTTCTCAAGCATTGTGTACCGAGTTTCGCAGTCGGTGAATTTCTTGCTTAGATAGTAAATGGCAGACTCTTTCCTTTTAGTTTCGTCTTGTTGGCCAAGTACACATCCCATTGAGTCCTCTAGGACTGTGAGGTAAATGATCAGTGGTCTTCCTTCCACTGGAGGTGATAGAATCGGCAGATTCAACAGATATTCCTTGATACTGTCGAAGGCGGTTTGGCAATCTTTTGACCAAACGCAATCCTGGTTCTTTTTGAGTAATTTGAAAATCGGCGCACACGTCGCGGTCATAAGGAATATGAATCTGGAGATGTAGTTCAAACGTCCCAGGAATCCTCTGACTTGTTTTTCAGTTTTCGGAGAAGGCATTTCTTGAATGGCCTTGACCTTGTCAGGATCAACCTCAATTCCTTTCTGGCTGACGATGAACCCTAGTAGTTTCCCCGAAACGGACACCGAAGGTGCACTTGTTGGGATTCAAGCGGAGCTTGAATTTTCTTAGACGTTTGAACAATTTTGACAGATGTTCAACGTGCTCATCCTCTGTTCTTGATTTTGCAATCAAATCATCGACATATACCTCGATTTCCTTATGTATCATGTCATGAAACAGAGTAGTCATGGCCCTTTGATAGGTTGCCCCGACATTCTTCAAACCGAACGACATTACCTTGTAACAAAAGGTACCCCATAGGGTAATGAACGAAGTTTTCTCCATGTCTTTCGGCACCATTTTGATCTGGTTATAGCCCGAGAATCCATCCATGAAGGAGAAAACTTTGAACTTTGCTGTGTTGTCAACCAGCATGTCAATGTGTGGTAAAGGAAAGTCGTCCTTTGGACTTGCCTTGTTTAGATCTCTGTAATCAACACACATTCTGACCTTTCCGTCCTTTTTGGGAACGGGTACAATGTTGGCTAACCATTGAGGATATTCAGATGTAGCGAGGAAACCCGCGTCGATCTGCTTCTGTACCTCCTCCTTGATTTTGATGGCCATGTCCGGGTGAGTCCGTCTCAACCTTTGCTTTACTGGCGGACATTCCGATCTCAACGGTAAGTGATGTTCCACGATGCTGGTATCCAACCCTGGCATATCCTGATAGGACCAAGCGAACACATCGGGGAATTCTTTGAGAAGCTTTATCAAACCCTCTCTGGCAGTTGGACTGAGCAGTGCCCCAATCCTGATTTCTTTTCTCTCTTGCTCTGAACCCAAGTTTACCGTTTCCAACGACTCTTTGTGAGGTTCAATGGACCTTTCCTCTTGTCTGAGTAGTCGGGAGATCTCTTCTGGAATTTGGTCGTCATTTTCTTCTTCAGCCTCGAATAACGGGAACTCAAAGTTGGGAGAAGGCATCGAATCGTATGTTTCAACGGGGTTTAAAACAAGCAATCTGCATGACGTGATGATTCGTGTTTAGAAGAGATAGAGAAAATGCAAGTGTGTGCAGTGTTTTGATTTTACTGCTTGTTTTTATTATTGAATGTTTTTTAGGATTACCATTTTCTGAAAAAGCAAAATGAGAAAACAGAAATTAATGCAGAAATTACAGAACGACGTTATTTTATTAATGAACAAGTCGAATCTTGAAACTACAGCCCTATAAAACAAAACTCTGTCGCTTTGGGCAAAGCGAAGAGGGAAATTTACAGAAAACGAGCCCTATCAAAATATCCGTTTCACCTGGGCAGGGTGAAAGGTTTAAAGATGGCAATTACTTTGACTGGTGAACGACCCTCGGAACCTCGACGGTAACCCATTGGCGGCGAACTCCTCGGTGAATCACAAAGTCTGGCACCTTCCTTGATTTGTCTTCAGAAATGACGCTGATTTCTGGTGGAGCAGGATCATTGGAATCTGTCTCCCAAGCAGAATTGTCGTAGGAGGATTCCTCTGTTGTATTTTGCATAGCATTTGTGCTCTCGGCTGTATCTCCCCATCCAGTTGGCTGGATATCTTCGAGCCTGATACGAGAGCTTTCGGGAGCAGTGTACTTGACCATATAGTCGTATTTTCCACTTGGTTGTCCCAGAGTGTCCCAAACTTCTTTGGAACTGGAGGAGTCATTTCTCTCGATGACGTTGACCTCGGGAAAAGCATAATTGATGAATTCTAGTCCTGCAAACGTTGTGAATTCATCTTCATGTTGAGTAGTTTCCGAATGACCTGAGTGTTGATCCCATGACATAGAGGGGACACAGGTATTCTGTTCAATGATGCTCAGCTGAGTTTCATTACTCGGCTGACTCTCTTGCCCCAAGTTTCTTGGGCAAGGCCGCCACATTGGCAGGCCATCCATCGGGCCATAGTAAGTGTGGTCAAAATTGTCTTTCATCGGAGTGTCTTCCTCTAATGAATTTGGCGGAGCACGGCATCCTTCCGGATCACAATCTCCATAGATCATTTCAACATCTGACCTGGGTATAAATCTCGGACTTTCTGTAGGAAAGCAAAAAGGCATAGGCACCTCTTCCTGAGACATATAGCCATCCTTATTAAGATAGGACTTCCACTCTTCATCTGCGTCAGAGGGATCTTCCTTATTGATAGCATGACCTGTCTGAGACACTGGGTGAAGAAAACCTCCACTGTGGAAGAAGTTTTGAAGGGGATGAAGACCTTCATCGTTGGCAACTGTCTGGGTACAGGTTGCAGAAAAACCAAGACCCTTCTTTGTTTTATTGTCAATAGGAATGACAAGCCGTCCCCATCCGGTCATATCGGTACTCTCGACCGCTTTGATAGAATCTTTGTATGAAGAAATTGAAGTTCCTTCTTTGAACTGATTTTTCTGACCATCATAAGTAATCTCGATCCGTTCCTGGTTAGGAACTTTAGATTCGTCAAATAGAGGGATGATGGCAAAAACATCCCTGGTCCTGTGATGACCAGAGATCGTGACAACATCCTCAACTTACTCGGCAAGGTAGTTCGGCGACCAAATGATGGGTCCTGAACCTGGATATGGACGAATTTCTCCACGATCGACCTGACCCTGGAGAGCTGCTCTCACAAGGTAACACCCTTGGTTACTTTCTGAACAGACGCTACAACTGTCATAGTTGTGTGGTGGCACCTGGCCACGCCCACTTTGAATGCAATGTAACCTCACTAGGTTACCTTCCACTGATCGGACATCCTGACTTTGACGCCGAGTAGGATTCCTGTTACTGATACTAATTTGCTGAGTATCCTCATCCATGTAGATCGGCATCCACCAATGATTTAACAAGTGCTGAAGTGCCTCCTGGACAAGGGTACAACCTCGATCGTTTTCGCAACCCGCTTTACAGTTTTGATAATCATGTGATATTAAGAATCTGAGTCGGACCTGCTCAGCGTGTAACTCTACCAAGTTGGTATTCATTACGCGGATATCGAATATTTGAACCATATTGATCTGATAAGAGTTCCTATCATGGTAGTCTTGGATCCATCCAAGATCCATCTGACGCTGGAGGGCCTCTTGTATGAAAGAGCATCCCTGTTTGTTTACCGAGCAAATCAGACAGGAACTGTAATCGTGCCGCGGCAGATTATGATACTGGCTTTGCCTTGAGTGTATCGCCACCAAGTTGACATTCATCGCACGGATGTCGTGGTTTTGAATGACGTTGGAATTCGTGTAGACCATGTTAACTCCACGAACTCGGTGCTCTTGGATCCATCCGAGGTCCATTTGTTCCTGTAGAGCTGCTTGCACCACAGAACATTTCTGGTTGTCTTTAGAGCAGATATCACACTGGTGATAATTATGAGGTGGCACATGGCCATATCCACTCTGTCTACAATGCATCTTGACCAGGTTGGTTTTCAACAAGAGTACATCGTGAATTTGATAGACATTGTTAGTCTCTTTCTCAATCAGATTGACTGCAGCTTTCTCGTGTTGAGGCAGCGGGTACGTGAGAACATTAGGATTCGTATCTTTGAAAGATAAGAGCCCGCTCCTAACAAGCTTTTGCACGTCGGATTTGAAATTGAGACAAGTCTCAATGTTATGCCCTGAACCTCCTTGATGATAAAGGCATGTTTGATCCACCTTAAACCAGAAAGGCGGATTTTCTGGAACTGAAAGGGGAGACTTAGTCTGGATGTGCCCCTTGGCTAGCAGTAATGGAAACAGCTCTGCGTACGTTACGGGTATAGGATCAAATCCTGGTGGCCATGTTGTACAGTTGTTGTTATATGGAGGACGAGCCTGCTGAAGAGGCTGTTGTGTCCTTTGTTGGTCAGGTTGGCTCTGCGCTACCTGAGGTTGATACATAGGAACAGGCGCGGGGCCGATAGCAGGAGTAACAGCTGCTACTGGCTGATAGCGTCGCCTTTGCTTTCCGAGAGAGATATTCCCAATATCTTGCTCTTTTTTCTTAGGGAGACCACCACCGTATTTTTTAGTACCGCTCGTTGATCCAGTGTCTTTCACCAAACGTCCTTCTCGGACGGCTTCCTCAAGACGTACACACATGCCGACCATTTCGGTGAAATCACTGGGCGCACTAGCGACCATTCGGTCATAGTAAAATGAACTTAAGGTCTTTAAGAAGATTTTTGTCATCTCTTTTTCCTCAAGAGGTGGACAAATTTGAGCGGCAATTTCACGCCACCTTTGAGCATACTCCTTAAAGGTTTCCTTGTCCTTTTGCGACATTGATTTGAGTTGATCTCTGTCGGGTGCCATGTCCAAATTGTACTTGTATTGTTGGACGAAGGCAGTACCAAGATCTCTGAATGTACTGATCGTAGTACGGTTTAAACCCATGTACCATTTGAGTGCGGCACCGGTTAAACTATCCTGAAAGTAATGAATCAGCAGGTCCTGATTCTCCGTCTGAGCTGACATCCGCCGAGCGTACATCACCAGATGGCTCTGAGGGCAAGAGTTACCCTTGTATTTTTCAAAGTCGGGCACTTGGAACTTGTGCGGGACTTTCACATTTGGGACCAAGCAGAGGTCTGCGGCGTCCTTTCCAAATAGATCCTGACCGCGAATGGCTTGCAGCTCTTTCTGCATTTCCAAGAATTGCTCATGGAATTCATCCATTCTATCGAACATAGTTTCCTTCTTTCCAGAAGGTGTTGGTGAAATCTGTCCTTCCGGGATAGTGTGCACCACAGGGGGTGGTACCGTGACTACGGCAGTAAGTCTTGGCGCTTCCCGAAGTTTGTAACCTTCAGGAGTCTTGAGTATGCCCCTGGCATCTTCGCTTTCCCGAAGTTTGTAACCTTCAGGCCCAGCGGCTTCTGTTGTGATTCCCTGATCTTCAGTGATCGGCAGAACATATCCTTCCGGGATATAGTTAACAGGCATGCCCCAAGGACGATCTTTCGGCATCTGATACCTAGGATCATACTTTTCTATGATGGGCGTTGAGGTGATCTCTGAGATCACGGTTCTTTGTAGCTGAGCTTCTGCCATGGCTTGCATGTCGTTACGAAGCTTTCTCATATCCTCTCTCAGAGCGTCGATCTCTTCTTTCAACTCTCTATTTTCTTCCTCAAGATCATCCATCCTTTTCTGACGATTGGCCCGAGTATTATACGAATGAGACAGTTTGACTCTAGAATCGAGACACAAACGTGAGATTCGTAGGGAAGAAGAATACGCGATGTGAGAATGATGAATGCAATGATTATATTAATTGTTTTTAGGTTTAATCAAAATAAACTTCGACAATTAGATTGCAAATATTAAACAGTGGGGAAACCCCTTTTTATTGAATTCCAAAGGATTACAGAAATGGAAATACAGTAGATTACAAAGTGCAGAAACAGAAACCTAAACTAATGGGTCCCGAGTCCTCTTCTTTGACCGGGGCGCTTGGGCCGTTGTTGGCTTGTCATTTCTTTGCCAAGTGATAGGAGTGAGCAAATTCCTTTGGTCATCTTGATTCTCCACAGCATGCTGCTCTAAAATTTCAATCAGAGCATCTTTCTCTTTTAGTAGTTGCTGTATTTGGATACACTCTACGTCGAGGGTGCGGTACTTGTTCTTCCAAGATCTTCTTTCCTTTTGAACTTTGTTGAGAGTAACCTGAAGCCTTTTAGTTTCCGTCATGAAGTACATGACAATTTCCCTCGGCGGAAGAATTCCGTAACGAGGATAAGGCATCTTTAGCTTGAGAGCTCTAGTTTGTACCCAATGGAGATAAGGCTCCACCGAGACACAGTCCGGTTTTCCCAGAGACTCTCGTCCTTTCTTATGAACATGTTTCCAAGCTTGCACTATTTCCATCTTTAGTGCTCTGTCGTTTTCTCCTTCTTTGAAGAAAAGACCTTCCAGATGAACACCCAGTGGGATGTGTCTCATCGGGTATCCAAATTGACGAAGAACCAATACCGGATGATAGTTGATTCCTCCCTTAGTTCCTATGGGTGGTACGCTGGGGAAGTTTCCACAATGGTCAATGATTCTGATTCCCTCATAAATCCTATTACACTAATCTATATCAGAATTGGTGAGAGACAAGATCTTCTGCGATCAACGTAAAACACCCTTGCAATCCCAAAAAGCAGCAGACTTGGGCAAGTGAGAGATAAACTATTTGTAGAGCAAAGGTACACAGCATGTGATCTCCCCTCCGCTGTACAAATTTCCCAAGTGTACAGAATGATACGCATCTGCGAGCAAAGTCGGCACAGGGTTTCCAATGAGAAAAACCTTAATAGCGTTGATATCGACGAAGTTATTGATGTTGGGAAACAAAAATAACCCGTAGGTGAGCAAGACAAAGATGCTTTCAAAAGCAGTCCCGTTCCCTATACTAGCGAAGTACAGAGCTTTCTTTGTCAAGAACGGGGCTGGCAAACCTTGGATGCCACCCTTAATGGTCATGTGAGTCCTGACCTCAGACTCGTCCAAATGAATTGCTATGCAATAGTCTGATTCTTTGGAATTTCTTCCAGTCCAGAAAATGGAGCTCGATCAGTGATATGTAAATCAGTCAGATGAGAATACTCCTCCAGCGTTGGTGCAAGCTGGTAATCCGGGAATGTGAAACAATGATAAACCGGATCGTAGAACTGAATGAGCGCGTCCATGATCCCCTTAATCACATGGACTCTTAACAGTGGTAGCAAACCACCGTGCTTGGCTCTGAAAGCCTCTGGCTTAACGATCATCCTCGCTAACTTTCTCAAATCCCCTAATTTTGGAACCTTGAAGGTATACTAATGAGTTCTCCTTCTACCGAAATCCATTAATGCAATCATTTTCTCTGATATTTGCAATCACAGTCTTAGTTTAATTTGAAAAACAGAGAGACTAGAAGAGAAATTTTTTGAATGTTTTAATGTTTTTTAGATGAATGCATGAATGCAGCACACAAAAACAAAGAAAAAACATGGGGTCAAAGGGTCGTTGTCATGAAGTCAAGGCTCTACCCATCCCCAAAGATTTATACTAGGGTGATTTTTGTACCTGTACTCATTATCATCAGCTCCTCCCAGGAAAGCAAAACAACAAGCGGATCGCCAGCGAGTTGTGTGCAATCTTAGAGTAAGTGCTATTTGTAATACCCCAAATTTTGACCACTTAGATTTCCCATCATTGTGAAAATCATCATCACAATATGGATGTACCTTTATGCTTCATTAGTCTCCCCAAGGATGGGTGAGCATCCACTACAATCAAAATTAGGGTTTTAAGTCCTCTCTGAGTGCTTAGACAAAGGATCAATCAAGAAATGACATGATCTTCAACTTGTATAATCTCTCAAACATCCACAAAGGATCAAAAGGACTCCTACTTCAAGGATTAAGCACAAGGCTGCTCCCTTCTAGGTGGATCAAGTCTCAAGATCGACAGTGTCACCAAATTAGGGTTTTGGTCGACCAGGGCCTCCAGATGGAAATTTTCATCTGGGCACAAGGCAATGATCCAAAACATAACCTAATATGCTTCATGGAACCTCATGAACCCATGCATCAAGTCAATTTTGCCTCAGGGGATGCATTCATCAAAAATCAGGAATTAGGGTTTCTTGACCTAATTCACCCCTAAGTTGACTTTTGGGACAAACCATGAGCCAAGACCTCAAGAGATGATTTGAGGGTCTCTAATATACCATATTGATCCATTTGGAACAATGGATTGATCCAAGAAGCTTGAGCAACAAGTCTCAATTCCATCTGCACCACAATTAGGGTTTTAAGGGAAAAGTCAACTGTAACTTTGACTTTTGACCAGGACATGCTCCCAAACCCTAATACATGATTGAATATACCCTATGACACCCATGGAACATGCCCATCAAGTTTGATTTAGGTCAAGGACATGATTTCCTGAAGAATTGCACAGTTTGGAATTCATCTGATAAAAAGTCAACTGTGCACAAAAGTCAACTTTGACTTTTTGAGGTTTTTCACCAAAATGGATTTTTAACCCTCAAATGATGTTAATGTATGATTTGAATCATCATTCATCAAGAAAAATCAAGAAAAGTGAGATAACTTGTAAAAGGGGTAACCATAAAACTTAGAAAATTTTCTAAGTTAAAAATAAAGTGGCAAAGGTACCAACTTTGGAGGACCATAACTCCTAAACCACAAGGCCATTTTTTCTCATCCAAAGATGGATTTGTAGCCCTCATTATCACCTACAAAAACTTCAACTACAAGTCATTCCAATTCATTAAGGATTTTGAGTTATGGAGTGATCAAAGTGGCTGAAAAGTGAAAATGTCACTTTTTCCAACACTTAGTGAAATTTTCACTAAGTCAGATTCTGCCTCACTTTTTGCCAAATGTAGGGGGATTTTTCACTTGGAATCAAAAGGGATCAAAACCAAACTTGTTCAAACAGTTGTTGTATCATGTAAGAGCTTTCCAAAATGGCCAAGAACATTGCCAAATTCAACCTACACCATGAGATACAACATTGCCAAGTTGCCTTGCTGAAATCTATCAAGGCAAGGCAGAATTTGCAACTTTGGTCGATTTTCCAAAATCAGCCAAATTCAATTGCTCCAATCCACTTGGACACCTCAGAGGATTGAATCCAAAGGGGACAATCACTGAGCCAAGCCTCCAAAGTCCATGGAACAAGAAATAGCATGTTGAACCTAGAATGGCCAAAATAGGGACAAGACTTCAAATTTGGAATGAGGCATTCAATGGAACCATCAAGGTGGCATGGACTGAGCCATTCTCATCTGAAATCAGTCAAGACTTATCCAAGACCAAGGGGACCAAAGCTCTGTGCCCTAACCTCTAGTCAATGGCTAGAGGAGACTTGGATTTTCATTTGCCAACATTGGCCAAACCTACTTACCAGCTGCCATGCACTATTCCTTGCAAAACAAACTTGCTCCACTATAAATAGAGCTCAATTGTGGTCAATTTAAGTACACCAAAGCCATCTAACAGATGCTTTCCTCAAAATCTCTTTCTCTTGGCAAAAATGCCTTTCTTAGCAAGGTAGCTATCGCGTTTTGAGTTTGAGAGCAATTCTGCACAAACCAATCACTCACACACCTCACATACATCACATATGAGCTGATCAAACACTCACATAACTTCTGAAACATCAATTTCACAAAATCACCAGCTGGTTGCTCAAAATTTCAAACAAAGTGCAGCTGAGGTACCACAAAATGATCCAGCCAATTTCAATCAAGTCCAACCATCCAAACACAATCCATAGGGTGTAGGGAAGCTGTTCAGATCATCACCACTCATCTGTAACACCTCCAAATCAAAAATCACATTGCACTTGTTGTCACGACTTGGAGGTCAATACTTAATTTTTGAAGCATTAATCCAAGATCACAATTTGTTTTCCATGTGTTAAACAATTTTTAATCATTTTAATTGAATTTTTATTCAATTAAATACATTTTGAAAACAAATTAGGGTTTTGGATTAATTCAACCCTCATAAATCACTTTCAAACTTTTTTGGTCCTCTTGAGAGAGTGTAAGACCCATCCCCCCTTGTACAAAAACTTTTTGGGCCTCACTCATTGTATAAGTCCCTCTGTACAAGTAAAGGCGCGATCGTCGCCCATTTAAAAATAAAAATCATCTGGGCCTCTCCTTGAGCTATAAGACCCATTCAAAACGCTTTGGGCCTCTATTAGAGTGTAAGACCCAATCCCCCTTTTAACCAAAACATTTTGGGCCTCACTTATTGTATAAGTCCCTCTGCGTTAAAAGAAAACCTCGGCACGATCGCCATTTTTAAACAAAAAATCATTTGGGCCTACCCTCGTGTTATAAGCCCCACTCTTTTCTTTAAACCTTTTTGGGCTTCTTGAGAGAGTGTAAGACCCATCCCTTTGTACAGAAAACCATTTTGGGCCCCAGTCACTTGTATAAGTCCCGCTGTACAAAGTCAAACACTGCGCTCACTGATAAAACCCTGGGCCTCTCCTTGAGCTGTAAGCCCCAAATCTTTCTTTTTCAAAGCACTTTCTCCTTTGATTTTGAATATACTGTTGTTTTCAATCTTTCTTTGTTGAACAACTAACCCAACAGCATGGAAGCTCTACTACCGAGTAAGTGTTTATCGCTTTCGTTTACTGCTTTCATATTATAAACTGTATTATGGGGCTGCTCACTGTAAGTCTCCTTTCATAAACTCATATCAACTGTGTAATAATAGTATAGATATTTCGAGTTTCCCCGGCAACTACGTCTAGAACTAGGTGACGCCGTTTCATTTATTCGTAGAAATAGACGCCTAGATCCCCAATAGGAGCACCAGATACAGTCTTCTCTTCGGCTGTCCTCCTTAGGAATCGTCAAGAAGCTCTACTCCCCAAGATGAATGTATTCTCCGTGAATGGCATCTTTGAGTTTCTTCCAAATTCTCGAACTTTCCTGACTTGATCTATTCCTTGTGGATAGCTTGCCTTGAATGTCTCGGGGTTTGGGTACCCACTACGGTCATAATCTTGGACCTTAACTAAGGAACCCTCTTTAAAAGCTAAAAGTCGCTGGATAGTAAACCTCGCACGTTTACCAGTGGTTTTTATCTTTAAAAGAGTTATCTCTCCTAATGGAAAGGAGATGATAGACCCACGGGCTTCTTAAAAGCATCGGCCTCATCTTGGGCATTATTCAAGGACCCTGCGGCTTCTTAGAAGTATTCACAGCCTCCTCTTAGGCTTCGTATAATGATCTCTTCCTCCGGGAATGATAGCCTCCTCTTGGGCTTCGTACAAGGACCTGTCGGCTTCTTAAAAGTTTCCAGCCTCCTCTTGGGCTTCGTACAAATTGTCCCGACGACCTCCTAGAGGTATAGGAACAGAACCTAGTCATCTTCATAGAACAGTCCTTTCAAAGAGTCTACTACTATTTCTCAAAGCATAGTACAAAAGATAGAACTCTAGACACAGACAATCTAACTTCCTTGAGTCTCAAAGACATTCTCAAGCACCCCTCGTTAAATAGGAAGGAAACCCGCAGACTCGGACAGTCTCAATACCCTTTGGATTTCCTGTTTCCTCGAAGAGAAGGAAATATCCCTGATCCTCAAATCAAACCCCTGAGTACAGTGATGCTCATATAAGAACTGATTTTCTCTTTTAAAATCAGTATATTGGATCTGTCACTCAACTGAAACAGTTACAATAGCCTCCATCTCGGGCTTCGTACGAGATACCAAAATTCTCCCCAGTGGAGTCAAAATAACCTTTTCGCCTCTCTCTCGGGCTTTGTACGAGATACAAAAACACTCTCTTACTGAGTATAAAAGATTCTCCAACTGAGTCAACTCTTTGCTAGCCTCCTCTTAGGCTTTGTATAATGATATGCCCCACTGGGTCGAACCCTTTTAGCCTCTTTCTCAGGCTTTGTACGAGACACCAAAATAGCCTCCTCTTAGGCTTTGTATAATGATTTTCCTAGCGGAAATTAGCCTCCTCTTAGGCTTCGTATAAGAAAACCACTGGTTGATCCAATCAACCTTTTAGCATCAAAGCTGTGCCTCGTTCACAGTATACAAACATCAACAACTCCTTTCCCTTTCATCTAATCGCTGTAAGCGGCAAGCCTCTGGATCATCTACATCCATGCCACTGTCCCTCTTTTAGCATGAGAAATTCCTAAGGAAAGATGGCATTGCTCTACACTGAGTTAAAGTCTTCTCCTTCAGGTTAATACCCTTTCTTCGGAAATTATGGCATTGCTCGGATCCGCGTATCCCAGTTAAAGTAATTCTCCTTCTCCCTTCTTTAGAGATGACAAATTCTCTCTAAAGTCGAGGTCCTTCAGCTTCACGTCTTGGGCTTTGAACAAGACACAAATAGACCTTTCAGCTTCACATCTTGGGCTTTGAACAAGATATAAATCACCTTTCGCTTCACGTCTTGGGCTTTGAACAAGACACCAAAAACCAATTTCCTCCCATAGAATAGAAGGAACTACGAACGCTCTGATTTCCCTGTTTCGGTAAACGGGAATACGTAGGCATAAGATTGAAAGAAAAATCTTAGCGAGCACAATCAACAAAAAACCCAAATCCCATATCTCCATCAATCAAAAGCAGTAATTCAAAAGCACCAATCCTAACATCCTAATCCTTGTTCCCCGTAAGAAACCATTTGCCTAGATTAAAAGAAAGAAAACAGTATTGGCGAAAATACAAATAACCAGTACAAAGGCCCCCCCACATTGATAGCATTCGTAACTTAACAGACCGCTGTTTAAACTCAGTATGCAAGCAGGGTTAATTGGAGACATCTATTTCCCTTCCTTATTCAGCTCACAATAGGATAAAAAATGAATCGACCTGTAGTCAAAGCTCAAACCGCAGAGAGCGACCAGCGCTTAAGAACCGCGTCCAAAATCGCTCGCTACAGAAAAAATGGCGCCCACCGTGGGGCCCTTGTTTTTCTTTCTTTCTGTTTTCCTTGTAAAATGGCGACTCTGCTGGGGATTCCTTGCCAGAGTCATTTTCTGCCTTAGGGCATCATCCCCATTTTCCACGGAAAATGGGAACTCTGCTGAGGAGAAAGATTGACCTATGCTGGTCCATCTCTTAGGCAGGGAACCACAGATTGGGGCTTCCGCCGGGGAACCCATTTCTGTCAAGAACTTAAGAATCGTAGCTTTATAAGTCTAGGATGATTAGGACAAATATATATACTGCTTTTCCTAATTGCTATACGTGTTTATTTTTCTGCTAATGGGAATGCGTGTGATGCCGCATGTGGTAAGAATGAGTATACACCTAGAAAAGCCAAACCCTTTCGTAGTGCGGAAGCTATCGGAAATAGCTGTTACGCGATACTACCCTCATTTGAGGCTGGTGATCTATTCTCGGTGAATAGCACTTACTCTAAGATTGCACACAACTCGCTGGCGATCCGCTTGTTGTTTTGCTTTCCTGGGAGGAGCTAATGATAATGAGTACAGGTACAAAAATCACCCTAGTATAAACCTTTGGGGATGGGTAGAGCCTTGACTTCATGACAACGACCCTTTGACCCCATGTTTTTTCTATGTTTTTGTGTGCTGCATTCATGCATTCATCTAAAAAACATTAAAACATTCAAAAAATTTCTCTTCTAGTCTCTCTGTTTTTCAAATTAAACTAAGACTGTGATTGCAAATATCAGAGAAAAAGATTGCATTAATGGATTTCGGTAGAAGGAGAACTCATCAGTATACCTTCAAGGTTCCAAAATTAGGGGATTTGAGAAAGTTAGCGAGGATGATCGTTAACCCAGCGGTGGTTTGCTACCACTGTTAAGAGTCAATGTGATTAAGGGGATCATGGACGCGCTCATTCAGTTCTACGATCCGGTTTATCATTGTTTCACATTCCCGGATTACCAGCTTGCACCAATGCTGGAGGAGTATTCTCATCTGACTGATTTACATATCACTGATCGAGCTCCATTTTCTGGATTGGAAGAAATTCCAAAGAATCAGACTATTGCAATAGCAATTCATTTGGACGAGTCTGAGGTCAGGACTCACATGACCACTAAGGGTGGCATCCAAGGTTTGCCAGCCCAGTTCTTGACAAAGAAAGCTCTGTACTTCGCTAGTATAGGGAACGGGACTGCTTTTGAAAGCATCTTTGTCTTGCTCACCTACGGGTTATTTTTGTTTCCCAACATCAATAACTTCGTCGATATCAACGCTATTAAGGTTTTTCTCATTGGAAACCCTGTGCCGACTTTGCTCGCAGATGCGTATCATTCTGTACACTTGGGAAATTTGTACATCGGAGGGGAGATCACATGTTGTGTACCTTTGCTCTACAAATGGTTTATCTCTCACTTGCCCAAGTCTGCTGCTTTTTGGGATTGCAAGGGTGTTTTACGTTGGTCGCAGAAGATCATGTCTCTCACCAATTCTGATATAGATTGGTGTAATAGGATTTATGAGGGAATCAAAATCATTGACCGTTGTGGAAACTTCCCCAGCGTACCCCTCATAGGAACTAAGGGAGGAATCAACTATCATCCGATATTGGTTCTTCGTCAATTTGGATACCCGATGAGACACATCCCACTGGGTGTTCATCTGGAAGGTCTTTTCTTCAAAGAAGGAGAAAACGACAGAGCACTAAAGATGGAAATAGTGCAAGCTTGGAAACATGTTCATAAGAAAGGACGAGAGTCTCTGGGAAAACCGGACTGTGTCTCGGTGGAGCCTTATCTCCATTGGGTACAAACTAGAGCTCTCAAGCTAAAGATGCCTTATCCTCGTTACGGAATTCTTCCGCCGAGGGAAATTGTCATGTACTTCATGACGGAAACTGAAAGGCTTCAGGTTACTCTCAACAAAGTTCAAAAGGAAAGAAGATCTTGGAAGAACAAGTACCGCACCCTCGACGTAGAGTATATCCAAATACAGCAACTACTAAAAGAGAAAGATGCTCTGATTGAAATTTTGGAGCAGCATGCTGTGGAGAATCAAGATGACAAAAGGAATTTGCTCACTCCTTTCACTTGGCAAAGGAATGACAACCCAACAACGGCCCAAGCGCCCCGGTCAAAGAAGAGGACTCGGGACCCATTAGTTTAGGTTTCTGTTTCTGCACTTTGTAATCTACTGTATTTCCATTTCTGTAATCCTTTGGAATTCAATAAAAAGGGGTTTCCCCGCTGTTTGATACTTGCAATCTAATTGTCGAAGTTTATTTTGATTAAACCTAAAAACAATTAATATAATCATTGCATTCATCATTCTCACATCGCGTATTCTTCTTCCCTACGAATCTCACGTTTGTGCCTCGATTCTAGAGTCAAACTGTCTCATTCGTATAATACTCGGGCCAATAGTCAGAAAAGGATGGATGATCTTGAGGAAGAAAACAGAGAGTTGAAAGAAGAGATCGACGCTCTGAGAGAGGATATGAGAAAGCTTCGTAACGACATGCAAGCCATGGCAGAAGCTCAGCTACAAAGAACTGTGATCTCAGAGATCACCTCAACGCCCATCATAGAAAAGTATGATCCTAGGTATCAGATGCCGAAAGATCATCCTTGGGGCATGCCTGTTAACTATATCCCGGAAGGATATGTTCCGCCGATCACTGAAGATCAGGGAATCGCAACAGAAGCCGCTGGGCCTGAAGGTTACAAACTTCGGGAAAGCGAAGATGCCAGGGGCATACTCAAGACTCCTGAAGGTTACAAACTTCGGGAGGCGCCAAGACTTACTGCCGTAGTCACGGTACCACCCCCTGTGGTGCACACTGTCCCGGAAGGACAGATTCCACCAACACCTTCTGGTAAGAAGGAAACTATGTTCGATAGAATGGATGAATTCCAGGAGCAATTCTTGGAAATGCAGAATGAGCTGCAAGCCATTTGCGGCCAGGATCTATTTGGAAAGGACGCCGCAGACCTCTGCTTGGTCCCGTACAAGTTCCAAGTGCCCGACTTTGAAAAATACAAGGGTAACTCTTGCCCTCAGAGCCATCTGGTGATGTACGCTCGGCGGATGTCAGCTCAGACGGAGAATCAGGACCTGCTGATTCATTACTTTCAGGATAGTTTAACCGGTGCCGCACTCAAATGGTACATGGGTTTAAACCGTACTACGATCAGTACATTCAGAGATCTTGGTACTGCCTTCGTCCAACAATAGAAATACAATTTGGACATGGCACCCGACAGAGATCAACTCAGATCAATGTCGCAAAAGGACAAGGAAACCTTTAAGGAGTATGCTCAAAGGTGGCGTGAAATTGCCGCTCAAATTTGTCCACCTCTTGAGGAAAAAGAGATGACAAAAATCTTCTTAAAGACCTTAAGCTCATTTTACTATGACCAAATGGTCGCTAGTGCGCCCAGTGATTTCACCGAAATGGTCGGCATGGGTGTACGTCTTGAGGAAGCCGTCCGAGAAGGACGTTTGGTGAAAGACACTGGATCAACGAGCGGTACTAAAAAATACGGTGGTACTCTCCCTAAGAAAAAAGAGCAAGATATTGGGAATATCTCTCTCAGAAAGCAAAGGCGACGTTATCAGCCAGTAGCAGCTGTTACTCCTGCTATCGGCCCCGCGCCTGTTCCTATGTATCAACCTCAGGTAGCGCAGAGCCAACCTGACCAACAAAGGACACAACAGCCTCTTCAGCAGACTCGTCCTCCATATAACAACAACCGTACAACACGGCCACCAGGATTTGATCCTATACTCGTAACGTACGCAGAGCTGTTTCCGTTACTGCTAGCCAAGGGGCACATCCAGACTAAGTCTCCCCTTTCTGTTCCGGAAAATCCGCCTTTCTGGTTTAAGGTGGATCAAACATGCCCTTATCATCAAGGAGGTTCAGGGCATAACATTGAGACTTGTCTCAATTTCAAATCCGACGTGCAAAAGCTTGGTAGGAGCGGGCTCTTATCTTTCAAAGATACGAATCCCAATGTTCTCACGAACCTGCTGCCTCAACATGAGAAAGCTGCAGTCAATCTGATTGAGAAAGAGACTAACAATGTCTATCAAATTCACGATGTACTCTTGTTGAAAACCAACCTGGTCAAGATGCATTGTAGACAGAGTGGATATGGCCATGTGCCACCTCATAATTATCACCAGTGTGATATCTGCTCTAAAGACAACCAGGGATGTTCTGTGGTGCAAGCAGCTCTACAGGAACAAATGGATCTCGGATGGATCCAAGAGCACCGAGTTCGTGGAGTTAACATGGTCTACACGAATTCCAACGTCATTCGAAACCACGACATCCGTGCGATGAATGTCAACTTGGTGGCGATACACTCAAGGCAAAGCCAGTATCATAATCTGCCGCGGCACAATTACAGTTCTTGTCTGATTTGCTCGGTAAACAAACAGGGATGCTCTTTCATACAAGAGGCCCTCCAGCGTCAGATGGATCTTGGATGGATCCAAGACTACCATGATGGGAACTCTTATCAGATCAATATGGTTCAAATATTCGATATCTGCGTAATGAATACCAACTTGGTAGAGTTACACGCTGAGCAGGTCCTACTTGGATTCTTAATATCACACGACTATCAAAGCTGCAAAGCGGGTTGCGAAAACGATCGAGGTTGTACCCTTGTCCAGGAGGCACTTCAGCACTTGTTAAATCACTGGTGGATGCCAATCTATATGAACGAAGATACTCAGCAGATTAGTATCAATCACAGGAATCCTACTCGTCGTCAAAGTCAGGATGTCCGATCAGTGGAAGGTAACCTAGTGAGGTTACATTGCATTCAAAGTGGGCGTGGCCAGGTGCCACCACACAACTATGACAGTTGTAGCGTCTGTTCAGAAAGTAACCAAGGGTGTTACCTTGTGAGAGCAGCTCTCCAGCGTCAGGTCGATCGTGGAGAAATTCGTCCATATCCAGGTTCAGGACCCATCATTTGGTCGCCGAACTACCTTGCCGAGCAAGTTGAGGATGTTGTCACGATCTCTGGTCATCACAGGACCAGGGATGTTTTTGCCATCATCCCTCTACTTGACGAATCTAAAGTTCCTAACCAGGAACGGATCGAGATTACTTATGATGGCCAGAAAAATCAGAAGGTTCCCATAGTCATTTATCTACCGGGGCCACTACCGTATGAATCAGCTAAGGCAATCCCTTACAAATACGGTGCAACAACAATTGAAAATGGAAAGGAAATTCCATTACCCTCCATCGTGAATATTGCAGACATCAGTCGTGTAACACGGAGCGGTCGAATCTTCAACCGAGGGGTTGGAGAATCCAACAAAGAAAAGGAACTTCAGGCAGAAATTCCTGATCCACCAGTCGGTCAATCCAGTAATCCCGACCTTTCAAAAGACAAAGATGAGATGCTAAAGCTCATCCAAAGGAGTGAATATAACATTGTTGATCAACTGTTACAGACTCCTTCAAAGATCTCAGTATTATCACTGTTACTCAGTTAAGAAGCACACAGAGAGGCTCTACAGAAAGTCTTGGAGCAAGCCTTTGTGGAACAGGATGTAACAATCAGACAGTTCGATAATATTATCTCTAACATCACTTCCTGCAACAATTTGGGATTTAGTGATGAAGAATTACCCGAAGAGGGTCGCCGTCATAACATGGCGCTCAACATTACAGTTAACTGCCAAGGCGATGCTTTAGCCAACGTACTGGTAGACACAGGGTCAGCTCTGAATGTTATGCCGAAGTCCACTTTGATGCAATTATCATTCAAGGGCCCTCCGATGAGAGTTAGCGAGGTCGTCGTCAAAGCATTCGACGGATCCAGAAAAACAGTTACCGGCGAAGTTGATCTTCCCATAACTATTGGTCCTCACACTTTCCAAGTCATTTTCTAGGTCATGGACATCCGGGCAACATACAGTTGTTTATTAGGAAGACCTTGGATACATCAGGCTGGAGCGGTTACTTCAACCCTCCACCAAAAGCTAAAGTTCGTCAAGAACGATCAACTTGTCACGGTTTGTGGGGAACAAGCCTTGCTTGTGAGCAACTTATCATCATCTACTTGTGTGGAATCCGAGGAGGTTATTGGAACTCAGTTCCAAGCACTATCGGTGAGCAAGGACAATCAGTTCAAAGAAGGAACTTCAATTTCTTCATACAAAGATGCTATCAAAGCGGTCGAGAGTACCGATACGACCGGATGGGGACGGCTTGTCATTCCTATTGACAATAAAACAAAGAAGGGTCTTGGTTTTTCTACAACCTGTACCCAGACAGCCGCCAACGATGAAAGTCTTCATCCCCTTCAAAACTTCTTCCACAGTGGAGGTTTTCTTCACCCAGTGTCTCAGACAGTTCATGCTATCAATGAGGAAAATCCCTCTGACGCAGATGAAGAGTGGAAGTCCTATCTTAATAAGGACGGCTATATGTCTCAGGAAGAGGTGCCTATGCCTTTTTGCTTTCCTACAGAAAGTCCGAGATTTATACCCAGGTCAGATGTTGAAATGATCTACGGAGATTGTGATCCGGAAGGATGCCGTGCTCCGCCAAAATCTATTAGAGGAAGACACTCCGATGAAAGACAATGTTGACCACACTTAATATGGCCCGATGGATGGCCTGCCAATGTGGCAGCCTTGCCCAGGAAACTTGGGGCAAGAGAGTCAGCCGAATAATGAAGCTCAGCTGAGCGTCATTGAACAGAATACCTGTGTCCCCGTCATGTCATGGGATCAACACTCAGGTCATTCGGAAACTACTCAACATGAAGATGAATTCGCAACGTTTGCAGGACTAGAATTCATCAATTATGCTTTTCCCGAGGTCAACGTCATCGAGAGAAATGACTCCTCCAGTTCCAAAGAAGTTTGGGACACTCTGGGACAACCAAGTGGAAAATACGACTATATGGTCAAGTACACTGCTCCCGAAAGCTCTCGTATCAGGCTCGAAGATATCCAGCCAACTGGATGGGGAGATACAGCTGAGAGCACAAATGCTATGCAAAATACAACAGAGGAATCCTCCTACGACAATTCTGCTTGGGAGACAGATTCCAATGATCCTGCTCCACCAGAAATCATCGTTATTTCTGAAGACAAATCAAGGAAGGTGCCAGACTTTGTGATTCACCGAGAAGTTCGCCGCCAATGGGTTGCCGTCGATGTTCCGAAGGTCGTTCGCCAGTCAAAGTAATTGCCATCTTTAAACCTTTCACCCTGCCCAGGTGAAACGAATATTTTGATAGGGCTCGTTTTCTATAAATTTCCCTCTTCACTTTGCCCAAAGCGACAGAGTTTTGTTTTATAGGGCTGTAGTTTCAAGATTCGACTTGTTCATTAATAAAATAACGTCGTTCTGTAATTTCCGCATTAATTGCTGTTTTCTCTTTTTGCTTTTTCAGAAAATGGTAATCCTAAAAAACATTCAATAATAAAAACAAGCAGTAAAATCAAAACACTGCACACACTTACATTTTCTCTATCTCTTCTAAACACGAATCATCACGTCATGCAGATTGTTTGTTTTATACCCCGTTGAAACATACGATCCGATGCCTTCTTCCAACTTTGAGTTCCCGGTATTCGAGGCTGAAGAAGAAAATGACGACGAAATTCCAAGAGAGATCTCCCGACTACTCAGACAAGAGGAAAGGTCCATTGAACCTCACAAAGAACCGTTGGAAACGGTAAACTTGGGTTCAGAGCAAGAGAGAAAAGAAATCAGGATTGGGGCACTGCTCAGTCCAACTGCCAGAGAGGGTTTGATAAAGCTTCTCAAAGAATTCCCCGATGTATTCGCTTGGTCCTATCAGGATATGCTAGGGTTGGATACCAGCATCGTGGAACATCCCTTACCGTTGAGATCAGAATGTCCGCCAGTAAAGCAAAGGTTGAGACGCACTCACCCGGACATGGCCATCAAAATCAAAGAGGAGGTACAGAAACAGATCGACGCGGGTTTCCTCGCTACATCTGAATATCCTCAATGGTTAGCCAACATCGTACCCGTTCCCAAAAAGGACGGAAGGGTCAGAATGTGTGTTGATTACAGAGATCTGAACAAGGCAAGTCCAAAGGACGACTTTCCTTTACCACACATTGACATGCTGGTTGAAAGCACAGCAAAGTTCAAAGTATTCTCCTTCATGGATGGATTCTCGGGCTATAACCAGATCAAAATGGCGCCGAAAGACATGGAGAAAACTTCGTTCATTACCCCATGGGGTACCTTTTGTTACAAGGTAATGCCGTTCGGTTTGAAGAATGCCGGGGCAACCTATCAAAGGGCCATGACTACTCTGTTTCATGACATGATACACAAGGAAATCGAGGTATATGTCGATGATTTGATTGCAAAATCAAGAACAGAGGATGAGCACGTTGAACATTTGTCAAAATTGTTTGAACGTCTAAGAAAATTCAAGCTCCGCTTGAATCCCAACAAGTGCACCTTCGGTGTCCGTTCGGGGAAACTATTAGGGTTCATCGTCAGCCAGAAAGGGATTGAGGTTGATCCTGACAAGGTCAAGGCCATTCAAGAAATGCCTTCTCCGAAAACTGAAAAAAAAGTCAGAGGATTCCTGGGACGTTTGAACTACATCTCCAGATTCATATTCCTTATGACCGCGACGTGTGCGCCGATTTTCAAATTACTCAAAAAGAACCAGGATTGCGTTTGGTCAAAAGATTGCCAAACCGCCTTCAACAGTATCAAGGAATATCTATTGAATCCGCCGATTCTATCACCTCCAGTGGAAGGAAGACCACTGATCATTTACCTCACAGTCCTAGAGGACTCAATGGGATGTGTACTTGGCTAACAAGACGAAACTAAAAGGAAAGAGTCTGCCATTTACTATCTAAGCAAGAAATTCACCGACTGCGAAACTCGGTACACAATGCTTGAGAAAACTTGTTGCGCTTTGGCTTGGGCAGCCAAACGTCTTTGCCAGTACATGATTCGTCATACTACTTGGCTGGTCTCCGAAATGGATCCAATCAAGTACGTTTTCGAAAAACCTGCTCTCACGGGAAGGATTGCCCGTTGGCAGATGTTACTATCAGAATATGACATAGAGTACCATGCTCAGAAAGCCGTTAAAGGAAGTATTTTAGCCGATCATTTGGCTCATCAACCGATTAACGATCAAGAATCAATCGGGTTTGACTTCCCAGACGAAGATGTCATGTATCTAAAAATGAAAGATTGCGATGAACCGCTACCCAGTGAAGGGCCAGAACCAGGTTCCCAGTGGGGACTTATCTTTGACAGAGCAGTCAATCATTATGGAAACGGAATTGGGGCAATCATTGTTACCCCTCAGGGTTCCCACATTCCTTTCACTGCCAGACTTACGTTCAAATGTACGAACAACGAGGCCGAATACGAAGCATGTATCATGGGTCTCGAAGAAGCGATTGATTTAAGGATCAAAAACTTGGACGTATACGGCGACTCAGCCTTGGTTATTAACCAGATAAAAGGAGATTGGAACACATACCAATCAGGATTGATTCCTTACAAAGACTATGCAAGAAGGTTGTTACCCTTCTTCAACAGAGTCGACTTTCATCACATCCCTCGTGATGAGAATCACATGGCTGACGCATTAGCCACTCTCTCTTCCATGATTAGTGTAGGTCAATGGAATGACATACCTAAGATCGACATCATGCGCCTTGAACGGCCCGCTTACATCTTCGCGATTGAAGCAGTCATAGACGACAGACCTTGGTATCACGATATCAAATGCTTCCTTCAGAAACAAGAGTACCCATCTGGGGCACTCAGAAAAGATAGAAAGACCCTCAGAAGATTGGCTGGAAACTTCTTCCTGAGCGGTGACACTCTTTACAAGAGAAATTTTGACATGGTTTTGCTCCGATGCGTCGACAGACCAGAAGCAGACATGCTCATGAAAGAAATTCATGAAGGATTCTTTGGCACTCATGCCAACGGACACACAATGGCGAGAAAAATTCTCAGGGCCGGGTATTATTGGTTGACCATGGAATCCGACTGCTACAAGTACATGAGGAGGTGTCACAAGTGTCAGATATACTCCGACAAAATTCATGTACCGCCATCACATCTCAAAGTTCTTTCTTCCCCGTGGCCTTTTTCCATATGGGGAATCGACATGATTGGCATGATTGAGCCCAAGGCTTCAAACGGACATCGGTTCATCCTGGTGGCCATTGATTATTTCACCAAGTGGGTCGAAGCAGCGTCATTCGCCAATGTAACCCGACAAGTGGTGGTCCGATTTATCAAAAACAATGTCATCTGCCGTTATGGTGTTCCAAGCGAGATCATTACTGATAATGGATCTAACTTGAACAATAAGATGATGAAAGAGTTGTGCGCAGAGTTCAAGATCGAACACCATAACTCATCTCCCTACCGACCCAAGATGAACGGAGCGGTAGAAGCGGCTAACAAGAATATCAAAAAGATTATTCAGAAGATGGTTGTAACCTACAAAGACTGGCACGAGATGCTACCCTTTGCTCTTCATGGTTATCGAACATCTGTCCGTACTTCAACAGGGGCAACCCCTTTCTCTCTAGTATATGGCATGGAGGCAGTGCTCCCCATAGAAGTAGAGATCCCATCAATCCGGGTATTGATGGAAGCTAAGCTCACCGAGGCTAAATGGTGTCAAAGTCGACACGACGAACTGAACCTGATCGAAGAGAAGCGAATCACGGCACTATGCCATGGTCAGTTGTATCAACAGAGAATGAAGAGGGCGTTCGACAAAAAGGTCCGACCTCGTGTCTTCAGAAAAGGAGACCTTGTGCTCAAGAAGATACAATCATTTCTCACTGATTCTCGGGGCAAATGGACCCCAAATTATGATGGCCCTTATGTGGTCACGAAAGATTTCTCAGGCGGCGCCTTGAGACTTGCAACCATGGACGGAGAGGAATTTGCCTACCCCACGAATGTTGATGTAGTCAAGAAATACTTCGCCTAAACTAAAAAAAAAAAAACGTCTCGGTGGATTGAAAACCCGAAAGGGCGGTCCAGGCAAAAGTTAGAGACATGAAAAAAAATCATCCCGATGGATTGAAAATCTCATAGTACAATCCAGGCAAAAATTAGGGATAATGGCAAGTAACTATGTTCAACAGAGGCAAGTCCCTCAGCAGCAGTTACATCATCTATCGAAGGAAATCTCCAGTCAAAGGTCATCTTCGACCGAAGCTCAGGATGCCCCGAATTCAAAGTTGGTAGAAGGATAGTGGTCGTTATGTTTCAACGTAGCCCTTTTCCCTGTAAATTACCATTTTCTAACTTTGTATATACTCTTTGGAATCACGCGTTTGGCTGATCTCCATCTTATCAATAAAATTTGAGCCATTGTGCTTTTGTTTGTAATTCTTTACTTGTTTTAGCTTTACAGAACGACGTTGTTTAAACTTAATCAGCGATTCTTGAAATAAAACAAAAATGAATTTACTTGTTAAAACTTTTTCTGCTTTTAAATAAAGATGGCAATTTCTTTTGACTGTTGAACATCAGAAGAACATCGATCGCTTCTCCCGAAGTAAGCGAACTTCAAAGTGCAGAATCAAAGTACTCCTTCTAAGCCAGTATGCCTGAATGAAGGGATCAACTGTGTCAGAGACCTTGTTTCGTCTGACACGCCTCGGCCGAGTTCTCATCTCCTAAGCCCGATCAACATAGCTCCCAACGGGACTATCTCTCCTAAGCAAGGTGGAATTGCTATTTTGAATCAACGGTACTTCTTCGCCCCGTGATGGCCGAGTATCCAATTGTGTTCATCCATTAGTCTGTATGTCGCGTCTGTTTTGTCAGCATATACATACATACATCATGCATTTTTTATTTTGCATTCACATTTCATATTGCATCACTATCACTCTAGTCGGTCTTGTCCCCTAGTGGTAGAAGTCCTCTCAATCGAGTTGTCAGTTCTTGCCTCGTCAGGAAATACTGTGTCTGAACAGCCTCGCTTCCAGTTTAATTCTGGAAAGAAGTTGGTCCTTGGCCACTTTGATAATTTGAACCTCTGAAAAGCCAGAGAAAACTTTCAGTAAACATCACTCTTCGCCATTGAAGATGATATCCTTGCTTTCCCGGATTAAGGAAAATCCACAGAGAAAGCCTCGTGATTAGAGATTCGGCAGCACGCCAGTTTTGCTCCGAAAAACCACTGATGAGAAGGTCATTGGCACCTCAAAATTGGATCCCATCATATGGCATTTCTCCGGGAAGATCCCGAGAAAAGTATGATGTAACCCCAAATGAAAACAGTCTCTCAAGAGACTCGCTTTCCCTAGTAGAATCGACAAATGGCGTCTCCAAAACAGAGAAGTTTGTACAACTCTACAATTCAGACGAATGGGTTCCCCAGCAAGTCTGACATCAAAACTTTTCCACTCAAATGGCATCTCCCCAGGAAAATTCGGCGAGAAGTTTGAAGGAAAACCGCTACACATAGCGTCCCTTGTCAATAAATTTTATTGACAAAAGAAACTGAGACCAGTTCTTGGTAGGAAACCAGGAGCGAGGGGAAGTTTATTTCTGAAACTTAGACCAGTTCCTTGGTAGGAAACCAGGATCGAGGGGAAGTTTAAATCAGAAACTAAGATCAGTTCTTGGTAGGAAACCAAGAACGAGGGGAGGTTTATTTCAAAAGAAACTGAGACCAGTTCCTTGGCTGAAGACCAGGATCGAGGGGAAGTTTACCTTTTCTAAGCATCATTGCTTAGCTAAAGGAGATGAATGCGTAAGCTACCATTCATAACCACCATCAAAATTTCGGGTATTCCGATATTTAATCCTCTTGCACCCCGAATGCCCGAATCCCTTCGTCATTCACATCTTCGGGTCCAAGAAGATTAAATAGGGGCATCTGTAATACCCCAAATTTTGACCACTTAAATTTCCCATCATTGTGAAAATCATCATCACAATATGGATGTACCTTTATGCTTCATTAGTCTCCCCAAGGATGGGTGAGCATCCACTACAATCAAAATTAGGGTTTTAAGCCCTCTCTGAGTGCTTAGACAAAGGATCAATCAAGAAATGACATGATCTTCAACTTGTCTAATCTCTCAAACATCCACAAAGGATCAAAAGGACTCCTACTTCAACTATTAAGCACAAGGCTGCTCCTTTCTAGGGGGATCAAGTCTCAAGATCGACAGTGTCACCAAATTAGGGTTTTGGTCGACCAGGGCCTCCAGATGGAAATTTTCATCTAGGCACAAGGCAATGATCCAAAACACAACCTAATATGCTTCATGGAACCTCATGAACCCATGCATCAAGTCAATTTTGCCTCAGGGGATGCATTCATCAAAAATCAGGAATTAGGGTTTCTTGACCTAATTCACCCCTAAGTTGACTTTTGGGACAAACCATGAGCCAAGACCTCAAGAGATGATTTAAGGGTCTCTAATATACCATATTGATCCATTTGGATCAATGGATTGATCCAAGAAGCTTGAGCAACAAGTCTCAATTCCATCTGCACCACAATTAGGGTTTTAAGGGAAAAGTCAACTGTAACTTTGACTTTTGACCAGGACATGCTCCCAAACCCTAATACATGATTGAATATACCCTATGACACCCATGGAACATGCCCATCAAGTTTGATTTAGGTGAAGGACATGATTTCCTGAAGAATTGCACAGTTTGGAATTCATCTGATAAAAAGTCAACTGTGCACAAAAGTCAACTTTGACTTTTTGAGGTTTTTCACCAAAATGGATTTTTAACCCTAAAATGATGTTAATGTATGATTTAAATCATCATTCATCAAGAAAAATCAAGAAAAGTGAGATAACTTGTAAAATGGGTAACCATAAAACTTAGAAAATTTTCTAAGTTAAAAATAAAGTGGCAAAGGTACCAACTTTGGAGGACCATAACTCCTAAACCACAAGGCCATTTTTTCTCATCCAAAGATGGATTTATAGCCCTCATTATCACCTACAAAAACTTCAACTACAAGTCATTCCAATTCATTAAGGATTTTGAGTTATGGAGTGATCAAAGTGGCTGAAAAGTGAAAATGTCACTTTTTCCAACACTTAGTGAAATTTTCACTAAGTCAGATTCTGCCTCACTTTTTGCCAAATGTAGGGGGATTTTTCACTTGGAATCAAAAGGGATCAAAACCAAACTTGTTCAAACAGTTGTTGTATCATGTAAGAGCTTTCCAAAATGGCCAAGAACATTGCCAAATTCAACCTACACCATGAGATACAACATTGCCAAGTTGCCTTGCTGAAATCTGTCAAGGCAAGGCAGAATTTGCAACTTTGGCCGATTTGCCAAAATCAGCCAAATTCAATTGCTCCAATCCACTTGGACACCTCAGAGGATTGAATCCAAAGGGGACAATCACTGAGCCAAGCCTCCAAAGTCCATGGAACAAGAAATAGCATGTTGAACCTAGAATGGCCAAAATAGGGACAAGACTTCAAATTTGGAATGAGGCATTCAATGGAACCATCAAGGTGGCATGGACTGAGCCATTCTCATATGAAATCAGTCAAGACTTATCCAAAACCAAGGGGACCAAAGCTCTGTGCCCTAACCTCTAGTCAATGGCTAGAGGAGACTTGGATTTTCATTTGCCAACATTGGCCAAACCTACTTACCAGCTGCCATGCACTATTCCTTGCAAAACAAACTTGCTCCACTATAAATAGAGCTCAATTGTGGTCAATTTAAGTACACGAAAGCCATATAACAGATGCTTTCCTCAAAATCTCTTTCTCTTGGCAAAAATGCCTTTCTTAGCAAGGTTGCTATCGCGTTTTGAGTTTGAGAGCAATTCTGCACAAACCAATCACTCACACACCTCACATACATCACATATGAGCTGATCAAACACTCACATAACTTCTAAAACATCAATTTCACAAAATCACCAGCTGGTTGCTCAAAATTTCAAACAAAGTGCAGCTGAGGTACCACAAAATGATCCAGCCAATTTCAATCAAGTCCAACCATCCAAACACAATCCATAGGGTGTAGGGAAGCTGTTCAGATCATCACCACTCATCTGTAACACCTCCAAATCAAAAATCACATTGCACTTGCTGTCACGACTTGGAGGTCAATACATAATTTTTGAAGCATTAATCCAAGATCACAATTTGTTTTCCATGTGTTAAACAATTTTTGATCATTTTAATTTAATTTTTATTCAATTAAATACATTTTGAAAACAAATTAGGGTTTTGGATTAATTCAACCCTCATAAATCACTTTCAAACTTTTTTGGGCCTCTTGAGAGAGTGTAAGACCCATCCCCCCTTGTACAAAAACTTTTTGGGCCTCACTCATTGTATAAGTCCCTCTGTACAAGTAAACGGCGTGATCGTCGCCCGTTTAAAAATAAAAATCATCTGGGCCTCTCCTTGAGCTATAAGACCCATTCAAAACACTTTGGGCCTCTATTAGAGTGTAAGACCCAATCCCCCTTTTAACCAAAACATTTTGGGCCTCACTTATTGTATAAGTCCCTCTGCGTTAAAAGAAAACCTCGGCGCGATCGCCATTTTTAAACAAAAAATCATTTGGGCCTACCCTCGTGTTATAAGCCCCACTCTTTTCTTTAAATCTTTTTGGGCCTCTTGAGAGAGTGTAAGACCCATCCCTTTGTACAGAAAACCATTTTGGGCCCCAGTCACTTGTATAAGTCCCGCTGTACAAAGTCAAATAGTGCGCTCACTGATAAAACCCTGGGCCTCTCCTTGAGCTGTAAGCCCCAAATCTTTCTTTTTCAAAGCACTTTCTCCTTTGATTTTGAATATACTATTGTTTTCAATCTTTCTTTGTTGAACAACTAACCCAACAGCATGGAAGCTCTACAACCGAGTAAGTGTTTATCGCTTTCGTTTACTGCTTTCATATTATAAACTGTATTGTGGGGCTGCTCACTGTAAGTCTCCTTTCATAAACTCATATCAACTGTGTAATAATAGTATAGATATTTCGAGTTTCCCCGGCAACTACGTCTAGAACTAGGTGACGCCGTTTCATTTATTCGTAGAAATAGACGCCTAGATCCCCAATAGGAGCACCAGATACAGTCTTCTCTTCGGCTGTCCTCCTTAGGAATCGTCAAGAAGCTCTACTCCCCAAGATGAATGTATTCTCCGTGAATGGCATCTTTGAGTTTCTTCCAAATTCTCGAACTTTCCTGACTTGATCTATTCCTTGTGGATAGCTTACCTTGAATGTCTCGGGGTTTGGGTACCCACTACAGTTATAATCTTGGACCTTAACTAAGGAACCCTCTTTAAAAGCTAAAAGTCGCTGGATAGTAAACCTCGCACGTTTACCAGTGGTTTTTATCTTTAAAAGAGTTATCTCTCCTAATGGAAAGGAGATGATAGACCCACGGGCTTCTTAAAAGCATCGGCCTCATCTTGGGCATTATTCAAGGACCCTGCGGCTTCTTAGAAGTATTCACAGCCTCCTCTTAGGCTTCGTATAATGATCTCTTCCTCTGGGAATGATAGCCTCCTCTTGGGCTTCGTACAAGGACCCGTCGGCTTCTTAAAAGTTTCCAGCCTCCTCTTGGGCTTCGTACAAATTGTCCCGACGACCTCCTAGAGGTATAGGAACAGAATCTAGTCATCTTCATAGAACAGTCCTTTCAAAGAGTCTACTACTGTTTCTCAAAGCATAGTACAAAAGATAGAACTCTAGACACGGACAGTCTAACTTCCTGGAGTCTCAAAGACATTCTCAAGCACCCCTCGTTAAATAGGAAGGAAACCCACAGACTCGGACAGTCTCAATACCCTTTGGATTTTCGAGTCTGCGGGTTTCCTTCCTATTTAACGAAGGGTGCTTGAGAATGTCTTTGAGACTCAAGGAAGTTAGACTGTCCGTGTCTAGAGTTCTATCTTTTGTACTATGCTGTGAGAAACAGTAGTAGACTCTATGAAAGGACTGTTCTATGAAAATGACTAGGTTCTGTTCCTATACCTCTAGGAGGTCGTCGGGACAATTTGTACGAAGCCCAAGAGGAGGCTGGAAACTTTTAAGAAGCCGACGGGTCCTTGTACGAAGCCCCAGAGGAGGCTATCATTCCCGGAGGAAGAGATCATTATACGAAGCCTAAGAGGAGGTTGTGAATACTTCTAAGAAGCCGTAGGGTCCTTGAATAATGCCCAAGAGGAGGCCGATGCTTTTAAGAAGCCCGTGGGTCTATCATCTCCTTTCCATCAGGAGAGATAACTCTTTTAAAGATAAAAACCACTGGTAAACGTGCGAGGTTTACTATCCAGCGACTTTTAGCTTTTAAAGAGGGTTCCTTAGTTAAGGTCCAAGATTATAACCGTAGTGGGTACCCAAACCCCGAGACATTCAAGGCAAGCTATCCACAAGGAATAGATCAAGTCAGGAAAGTTCGAGAATTGGGAAGAAACTCAAAGATGCCATTCACGGAGAATACATTCATCTTGGGGAGTAGAGCTTCTTGACGATTCCTAAGGAGGACAGCCGAAGAGAAGACTGTATCTGGTGCTCCTATTGGGGATCTAGGCGTCTATTTCTATGAATAAATGAAACGGCGTCACCTAGTTCTAGACGTAGTTGCTGGGGAAACTCGAAATATCTATACTATTATTACACAGTTGATATGAGTTTATGAAAGGAGACTTACAGTGAGCAGCCCCACAATACAGTTTATAATATGAAAGCAGTAAACGAAAGCGATAAACACTTACTCGGTTGTAGAGCTTCCATGTTGTTGGGTTAGTTGTTCAACAAAGAAAGATTTAAAACAACAGTATATTCAAAATCAAAGGAGAAAGTGCTTTGAAAAAGAAAGATTTGGGGCTTACAGCTCAAGGAGAGGCCCAGGGTTTTATCAGTGAGCGCACTGTTTGAATTTGTACAGAGGGACTTATACAAGTGACTGTGGCCCAAAAATTATTTTCTGTACAAAGGGATTGGTCTTACACTCTCTCAAGAGGCCCAAAAAGGTTTAAAGAAAAGAGTGGGGCTTATAACACGAGGGTAGGCCCAAATGATTTTTCGTTTAAAAATGGCGATCGCGCCGAGGTTTTCTTTTAACGCGGAGGGACTTATACAATAAGTGAGGCCCAAATGATTTTGGTTAAAAGGGGATTGGGTCTTACACTCTAATAGAGGCCCAAAGTGTTTTGAATGGGTCTTATAGCTCAAGGAGAGGCCCAAGGGTTATTTTGAAAAAAAGGCGACGATCGCGCCGTTTACTTGTACAGAGGGACTTATACAATGGATGAGGCCCGAATGATTTTTATTTTTAAACGGGCGACGATCGTGTTGTTTACTTGTACAGAGGGACTTATACAATGGATGAGGCCCAAAAAGTTTTTGTACAAGGGGGGATGGGTCTTACACTCTCTCAGGAGGCCCAAAGTGTTTTAAATGGGTCTTATAGCTCAAGGAGAGGCCCAGATGATTTTTATTTTTAAACGGGCGACGATCGCGCCGTTTACTTGTACAGAGGGACTTATACAATGGATGAGGCCCAAAAAATTTTTGTACAAGGGGGGATGGGTCTTACACTCTCTCAAGAGGCCCAAAAAAGTTTGAAAGTGATTTATGAGGGTTGAATTAATCCAAAACCCTAATTTGTTTTCAAAATGTATTTAATTGAATAAAAATTCAATTAAAATGATCAAAAATTGTTTAACACATGGAAAACAAATTGTGATCTTGGATTAATGCTTCAAAAATTAAGTATTGACCTACAAAATAATTAGAAAGCATTAAAAGTTGCAAAATCAATGTAGAAAAAATATTTAGGCTAAAATACAGTTTTGGTCCCCCTGTTTTTCAAAATTCACAGTTTTGGTCCCCCTGTTTTTTTTTTAACAGTTTTGGTCCCCTACCCCTCACTGTTCCTGTACGGACGTGTACTGTTCATGTACGGACATGTACGGACAAGTTACTGTTCATCACTTTTTTTGGGCCAAAATTGGGGTGGGGGACCAAAACTGTTAAAAAAAAAACAGGGGGACCAAAACTGTGAATTTTGAAAAACAGGGGGACCAAAACTGTATTTTAGCCAAATATTTAAAATGCCAAAAACAATCAAAATATTAATTCTTTGCAAAAATATCAATTATATGAAATAAATAATATTTTTGGGATTTTTTGATAAAATAAAATATTTTAACATTTTTGTGAATTATTAAAAAAAGAATCAACTCAAAATCATTAAAACTCAGAGAGAAATTAATTTTTGAATCAATTAAACAAAATCACAAAATTCAAATATTTGAATTTCTAAAAATGGCGCCAAGAACAACACCAAGAACACGCGCGTTTTTTCAGTTTGCCCAGATTTGCATTTTCTATCCAATCTCCATGAATACGTAATCATATCATGCAATCCACATATCATTATGCTCGTCTCAACCTCACGATCATGTCTATGTACTTTAATTTCATTTAAATTAAACATACAACAAGAAATCACGAAGAAACCTCAAGAACCCTAATTTCTGCATGAAGGCTAGGATTTTTGATACACGATTCAAACAATGCAATTAATTGAGGGAAAAAATTCCATGCATGATTATGAACATATGGCCAAATTATTGTGCGAGGAAATATGCATAGATTGAGAGATGACCAAGCATGTGCTTACCTCCAAGTCGTGACAGCAAGTGCAATGTGATTTTTGATTTGGAGGTGTTACAGATGAGTGGTGATGATCTGAACAGCTTCCCTACACCCTATGGATTGTGTTTGGATGGTTGGACTTGATTGAAATTGGCTGGATCATTTTGTGGCACCTCAGCTGCACTTGATTGAAAATTTGAGCAACCAGCTGGTGATTTTGTGAAATTGATGTTTCAAAAGTTATGTGAGTGTTTGATCAGCTCATATATGATGTATGTGAGGTGTGTGAGTGATTGGTTTGTGCAGAATTGCTCTCAAACTCAAAACCCGATAGCTACCTTGCTAAGAAAGGCATTTTTGCCAAGAGAAAGAGATTTTGAGGAAAGCATCTGTTAGATGGCTTTGGTGTACTTAAACTGACCACAATTGAGCTCTATTTATAGTGGAGCAAGTTTGTTTTGCAAGGAATAGTGCATGGCAGCTGGTAAGTAGGTTTGGCCAATGTTGGCAAATGAAAATCCAAGTCTCCTCTAGCCATTGACTAGAGGTTAGGGCACAGAGCTTTGGTCCCCTTGGTCTTGGATAAGTCTTGACTGATTTCAGATGAGAATGGCTCAGTCCATGCCACCTTGATGGTTCCATTGAATGCCTCATTCCAAATTTGAAGTCTTGTCCCCATTTTGGCCATTCTAGGTTCAACATGCTATTTCTTGTTCCATGGACTTTGGAGGCTTGGCTCAGTGATTGTCCCCTTTGGATTCAATCCTCTGAGGTGTCCAAGTGGATTGGAGCAATTGAATTTGGCTGATTTTGGAAAATCGACCAAAGTTGCAAATTCTGCCTTGCCTTGACAGATTTCAGCAAGGCAACTTGGCAATGTTGTATCTCATGGTGTAGGTTGAATTTGGCAATGTTCTTGGCCATTTTGGAAAGCTCTTACATGATACAACAACTGTTTGAACAAGTTTGGTTTTGATCCCTTTTGATTCCAAGTGAAAAATCCCCCTACATTTGGCAAAAAGTGAGGCAGGATCTGACCTAGTGAAAATTTCACTAAGTGTTGGAAAAAGTGACATTTTCACTTTTTAGCCACTTTGATCACTCCATAACTCAAAATCCTTAATGAATTGGAATGACTTGTAGTTGAAGTTTTTGTAGGTGATAATGAGGGCTACAAATCCATCTTTGGATGAGAAAAAATGGCCTTGTGGTTTAGGAGTTATGGTCCTCCAAAGTTGGTACCTTTGCCACTTTATTTTTAACTTAGAAAATTTTATAAGTTTTATGGTTACCCCTTTTACAAGTTATCTCACTTTTCTTGATTTTTCTTGATGAATGATGATTCAAATCATACATTAACATCATTTTAGGGTTAAAAATCCATTTTGGTGAAAAACCTCAAAAAGTCAAAGTTGACTTTTGTGCACAGTTGACTTTTTATCAGATGAATTCCAAACTGTGCAATTCTTCAGGAAATCATGTCCTTGACCTAAATCAAACTTGATGGACATGTTCCATGGGTGTCATAGGGTATATTCAATCATGTATTAGGGTTTGGGAGCATGTCCTGGTCAAAAGTCAAAGTTACAGTTGACTTTTCCCTTAAAACCCTAATTGTGGTGCAGATGAAAATGAGACTTGTTGCTCAAGCTTCTTGGATCAATCCATTGTTCCAAATGGATCAATATGGTATATTAGAGACCCTCAAATCATCTCTTGAGGTCTTGGCTCATGGTTTCTCCCAAAAGTCAACTTAGGGGTGAATTAGGTCAAGAAACCCTAATTCCTTATTTTTGATGAATGCATCCCCTAAGGCAAAATTGACTTGATGCATGGGTTCATGAGGTTCCATGAAGCATATTAGGTTATGTTTTGGATCATTGCCTTGTGCCCAGATGAAAATTTCCATCTGGAGGCCCTGGTCGCCCAAAACCCTAATTTGGTGACACTGTCGATCTTGAGACTTGATCCCCCTAGAAGGGAGCAGCCTTGTGCTTAATCCTTGAAGTAGGAGTCCTTTTGATCCTTTGTGGATGTTTGAGAGATTAGACAAGTTGAATATCATGTCATTTCTTGATTGATCCTTTGTCTAAGCACTCAGAGAGGGCTTAAAACCCTAATTTTGATTGTATTGAATGCTCACCCATCTTTGGGGAGACTGATGAAGCATGATGGTTCATCCATATTGTGATGATGATTTTCACAATGATGGGAAATCTAAGTGGTCAAAATTTGGGGTATTACACAGCCCAATCAGCATCACAGTATCCTACTAAAATGGAACTTGAGTCATGGGAGTACAACAACCCATAATCACATGTGCCACTCACATACTTAAGAATTCTCTTAACTTGATTGATGTGACTGACCTTGGGTTCTGCTTGGTATCTTGCACATACACCAACAGCAAAGGTTATGTCTGGCCTACTTGCTGTGAGATACAGCAGACTGCCAATCATGCTTCTGTATAAACTTTGTTTAACATTCACTCCCTTTTCATCTTTGGATAACTTCAAGTGAGTAGGAGCAGGAGTTCTCTTATGCTTGGCATTATCCAATCCAAACTTCTTCACAATATTCCTCACATATTTGCTCTGACAAATAAAAATGGAATCTTCCATCTGCTTGACTTGCAATCCAAGGAAGTAAGTCAATTCACCTACCAAGCTCATTTCAAATTCAGACTGCATTTGGTTGACAAAATGTTGGACCATTTCATCTGACATCCCGCCAAACACAATATCATCTACATAAATCTGAGCAATCATTAGTTTCCCATCCTTCTCCTTGACAAAAAGTGTTTTATCAATACCACCCTTCCTGTATCCATGTTTGACTAAGAACTCAGTCAGCCTTTCATACCAAGCTCGTGGAGCATGTTTCAAACCATACAAAGCCTTCTTTAGCTTGAAGACATGATCAGGAAAATTTGGATCCACAAACCCTTTAGGCTGCTCAACATAAACTTCCTCATTAAGATAGCCATTCAGAAAGGCACTATTGACATCCATTTGAAACAATTTGAATTTGAAAAAACATGCCACTCCTAGCAACAATCTGATGGATTCCAATCGAGCCATAGGAGCAAATGTTTCATCGAAATCTACTCCTTCAATCTGTGTGTATCCTTGAGCAACTAATCTGGCTTTGTTTCTGGTAACAACTCCTTGTTCATCAGACTTATTCTTATAAACCCACTTTGTTCCAATCACATTTGTTCTTGCTGGTCGTGGTACCAGTTCCTAGACTTCATTCCTCTTGAATTGACAAAGCTCATCCTGCATAGCACTTATCCAGAACTCATCTGTCAATGCCTCTTTAACATTCTTTGGTTCAAGCTTTGAAACAAAACAGGCATTTGACACAGCCTCCCTCGTTCTGGTTCTTACACCTTCATTCAGATTTCCAATAATCAACTCCTTAGGGTGATCCTTCTGAACCCTTATAGAGGGTCCCTTGTTAGCATCCTTCTTTTCAATCAAACTAGACTTAGACCCTTTTTCAGTTTCTAGGGCTTATTTGGTCTTCATATAAACTAGTCATCGAGTGAACTTTCTTCCTAGGTGAAAAAGGTTTACACTTCTTACCAGGAATATTGACATCCATTGAGTGAGAAACTTGTCGTTTTCCTTTAGGATCAGCCGGTACTATGTTCAAGGGAGCAATATCAAGCACAAGATCTGAGAGGTTGATCATTCGAAGTGATTCATCAACTCCAGCATTGGTCCTAGGAGATCCTGAGTTATCAGAGGAGCCATGCATGGATTCTAATGCATGATGTTGAGACATTTTTGATTGATCACAAGGCACAATATTGAGAATGTTAAGAGAAAACCCTAAAGCCTGTGTACTTTGGAGAGAAAGGACAGGAGGAATTTTTGTAAAATATGTTTGATGTAGGTAGAGTGTGTTTGCCCGCCTATTTATATTTTTGAGAAGTGGGCCCAGAGAAGCGCGACAGTCACAAACTTTGAACACCCGATTGGCCTCAAATGTGCATCCATCAAACTTTCCTTTTAAATTTTCCGCGCTGACATACTTACTAAGTTTAATCTTATTATCACAGTTCACCATGCTAACATTTTGAGTTACTTTAAAATTGATCAACACCTGTTTTAACTCAGTATTCTTTTCAATAACTTTCTTAGTTTCCAAGCATATTGCAGTGCTCTCAGATTTCCACAGATAACAATTATCTGATGCTCTCTCGCCTCTCATGACAACCTTACCCTTCTTATTTGTTATCAGACATTCAGAATTGGTAAAGTTGACCCTGAGACCCTGATCACATAGTTGACTTATGCTTATCAAGTTTGCATCTAAGCCTTCAACAAGTAATACCTCTTCCAGATTAGGTTGTCCTGTACAGTCCAATTTTCCAACACCCATCACTCTCTCTTTTGATCCATTACCAAAGGTCACATAGTTAATAGAATGAGACTTAACATCTGACAAACATCCCTTGACACCAGTCATGTGCCTAGAACATTCACTATCAAAGTACCACTTTTCCCTTGCAGAGACACTAAAAGACTTATGAGCTATGTGTTCTTCCACAGTACTCTTGGGAGTCCACACTTTCTTTGCTCCAACCCAATCCTGTTCCCTACTAGACTGTAACCCAGTCTTGGGGTAGCCATATAATCTGTAGCAGAAGGATTTATATGGCCAAACCTTCCACAATAGTGACATCTCCATCTTTGATTCTTTCTTCTTGTGAAATTCTTCTGATGTCTGTGAGGATGTTGCAACATGTTATATGGCATCTTTAATTCTTTCTTAGATTGAGCAGGTGTCACTTCTGGCCATTTTCCCTTGTCTATCTCACTGAAACTTTCAAACCCAAGACCACTAACATTTCCAACATCTCTCCCTGACTTCAGAATCTCATCAAGCACATCAGAGCTGCTATTGAGCATTCTGACAGTCTTGATTACATTGTCCAGTTTTGAATTCAGAACAACCACTTCACTTTTCAGGTCAGAGATAGTAGCCAAATGCTCTACCTTTTCAGCTTTTAGATGAGCAATAACTCTCTTTTGTTCTTCTCTCTGCTGACATACTTCTTCACTTTTAATGCATAAATTCTTATAGGAAGCAGCCAGCTCTTCAAAGGTAAGATCTTCATTGACTGACTCTTCATCAGACTCACACACACCTGTTAATGTTGTAACCCGCTTTCCAGACTTCTCATCAGTTTCAGTTTCAGAGTCATCTTCTGACCATGAGACTGATAACCCCTTCTTTTTCCTCTTGAGATAAATGGGGCACTCAGATTTTATGTGCCCAAAACCTTCACACTCATGACACTGAGCTCCTTTCCCTTGGTTGGAATTTTCTTCGGTACTGGTATTTCTCCCAACATTCTGGTTTTTGCTGATGTCAAATGGCTTGTCCCTAACATTTGATCTTGACTTCCAATCCATCCTTCTGAACACTTTGTTGAATTGTTAGCCAAGTAACACCAGGTCTTCTGAGAGGCCTTCATCTCTGTCCAGATTACTTTCAACTTCTGAGTCACCTGCCTTTGACACAAAAGATATACTCTTCTTCTTTTTAGACTTTTCACTGATCCCCAATTCAAATGTTTGAAGTGATCCCACAAGTTCATCCACTTTCATCTTATCTATGTCCTGAGCTTCCTCTATAGCAGTCACTTTCATGTCAAATCTCTTAGGTAGAGATCTGAGGATTTTTCTGACCAGTTTGCTATCAGACATCTTTTCACCTAGGGCACTTGAAGCATTAGCTATCTCAATAATGTTCATGTGAAAGTCATGAATGCTCTCATCTTCCTTCATCTTCAAATTTTCAATCTTGGTAGTGAGAATCTGAAGTTTTGACATCTTCACCTTTGAAGTCCCTTCATGAGCAACCTTCAAGACCTGCCAAGCCTCTTTTGCAATGGTGCAGTGTTCAATCAACCTGAAGATATTTTTGTTAACACCATTAAACAATGCATTCATGGCTTTGGAATTTCCCAAGGACCCTTTGTAGTCTGCATCATCCCAGTCTTCCTCTTCCTTCACCACATCAGTAGCTTTACCTTCTCCATCTCTAACCTTTGGGGGTTCCCATCCTTTTATAACAGCTTTCCATGCTTGATCATCCATGGATTTGATGAATGCTATCATCCTTGGTTTCCAATAGTCATAGTTGGAACCATCAAGCAGAGGTGGTTTGTTCAAAAATCCTCCATCCTTGTCCATTGTACCAGAAAGTACCTTCCCTGAATCCCACCCAGAACCAAACAAGGGTGCAAGCTCTTCATGCCAATTGAAATTCTGGCACATATATCAGATGTCCTACACAGATGTTGAGACACGGATATCCAACACAATGAACAAGATAACAAAAATAATAACAGTGCAGAAAGTAAAGAACACAGTGATATGTTTACCCAGTTCGGATCAACAATCCTACTCTGGGGGCTACCAAGCCAGGGACGAAATCAATATACGATAGTATCAATTCACAGATCATACAGTAACCACACCCGGTTATAATCTGCTCACTTAATCACTACCCTTCCTATGACTTCTACCTAAGACTCACCTAGGTATGAGGCCCTCCTCAAATCCCTCTTCAATCACAACCCGTGACTGGTTCCTTTCAACACAAGTAACAAAACGAAAGCCACACTTTCAAAACACACAATTCTCAATACTTCAAAGCTTATGAGAATTGACACACAAGAAACTCAATGCTTAAAAGCTTATGAGTAACTGACAGAACTTACAACACAAAAACCAGTCCTTATACTGTTATCAAAATGATACCAGTTAGGCTCGCAAATAACACTCGAAAACCCTAACAAAACACACGTAAGTTCCACACCTAAACTAGGTTTACACCAGTCAATATTTAGCATTAAATCTGGACTGGATTGGGCTTCACAAACGGAGCAAAGAGACTGCTCACAAATCTGCAATAAAAACTCCAACAAAATAGGTCTTCAATCTAAAGTTTCCTAATATGTCTCCATAATTAGAAAATGCTGAAAATCCGAAAACAAACACATAAAAACTCAACCCAAAAATACTTTGGATGCCACATAGGATAACCAAATATTCACAGAATATTTAGTAACAATTAACAGCAACAGAATCTTCCTTTTAAACCAAAATCAGACGCGATGTCCTATGAGCCAGTATGGGACATCTTTATTCGACATGTTGAATGCAGAAAATTAGAACATCTTTATCCAACATCTTACTGCTAGAATAGTTTTAGCAAAATAAATGCCAACCACAAAAACAAATAAATAACACCTGACCCTCTCAAGTGAGAGGGTTTATATAATGCCCCCAAGCGCGTGGCCAACGGTCCTATTTTCGGGGCGAAATAACCGTTTTCCCGAAGAATAGGTAACTTCCCAAAACTAGCTGTTATGTCGGGCAGGGTGTCTGTTAGATGTCAATCATGATATATTTGAGTATGAGTTATTTGGCATTTTTCATGACTTTTCATGTGGAATAGGTTAATTTTAGTGTGAATTGATGTTGTTATGCATTATTTGAAATATACTTGTGGTGCTTGTAATTTGTGTGCTAAATGTGCAGAAATAGGAGTGAAAAGATCAAAGTTTGAAGACCCAAAGAAATAGTGCAAGCTGCCAAAGAATTGAAATCAACAACAGTATTCGCTAGGCGAGTGTTGGCGAAGGTGCCAGCGAAGGTTCGCCTAGCGAACGTCAGCGAGCATGCCAGCGAGATGGTGGCAGAAAGTGTGCAAAACTTACAGTAGGAAAACTGGGTAAATTCGCTGGGCGAGTAGGCCAGCGAATGCTCGCTGATATGCTCGCGGGGCGAATGTGCCAGCGAAGGGTGGCAGAAACTTTCCATTTTGAAAACACCCAAGCTTCGCTGGGCGAAGGTTGCAGCGAAAGCTCGCGAAGCGAATGTTTTGGTTCGCCTAGCGAACCCACGATAATTCTGAGGGGCGGTTTAAGTCTGAGGCACTTAAATGTGCCATATTTTTGGGCATTCGCTAGGCGAATGAAGGCCTTCGCTGGGCGAATGGTGCTGTTAGGAAAAGTGTATAAATAGAATTGTTGCTTTTTGGAACGGGAGATCTTGCTCATTTTTACATTAGAATTAAGTGTTTACAGTATTTTGTTCAGAAAAGCTTGTATTTTCATTGGAGAAGCTGATTTTGCATCCATTCTCGATTATTCGTTGTGGATGCTCATTCATCTCCTCTCTTTACTTGTCATCCAAGCTACCATGAGAAGTGGTAGCTAATCACTCAATGTTGAGGTTAGAGGTAGTTGATTCTGTTTTTATGTATTGATATTGATCTCTTGTATATGAACAAAGTCTTTGATCAATATAGATGATGTTGTTTTCTCTTAATGATCCATTTGTGAATTGTTTTGCTCTAGACATAGACTTTACAACTCTTGACCTAATAATTTCATCTCTTAAAAACCAAACTCTAGACATAGATTTGGGATTTTCTATTCGCATTTTATTGATCTTAATGATCGTTGCTTAGATTGTTAGCGTGAGACATCATCTAACGGTCTAAACAACGGTACTCACGATTCCGCTTTAGACATAAACGTAGTCGGGAGGATACGCGGTTATATTGGTTGGAAACCGAGTTCATATGTTTGATTAATTGTTTATACATGAATAGGATTGATGAAACCTAACCTTAACATGCTTTTATAAAAATCTTTGTGACCTAATTAATCTTTGCTACAAGTGAATGATAACAACAAGTGAAACTTTTGAAAACCTTAACTTAGAATATCACAACTATTGAACGGCAAGCATCAAATATCCGACAATCCCTGTGGAGACGATAACAAAAACCCACACTGATACTATTTCAAACAAATTGGCGCCGTTGCCGGGGATTGTTAGTTGATATTGCAAGCATTGCGATAGTTGAGTTATTGTAAGCTGTTACCGCTTTATCTTGAACTTGTTAATCTGTTTGTTTAGTGTGCAGACTTAGTTTATGCGAGGGAAACTACCGGCGGACCAACTTCTTTTCGATCCTGAGATTGAAAGAACCGCTCGTAGAATCAATAGCCGAACTAGAAGAAGGAGGCAGCTAGCGAAACAGAGGCGAGAACAAGAGGAAAGTACATCTGCACCACCACCATTTCCACAAATACTTCCAATTATGGAGGGAGATCCATCACCACCACCACCACCTGCTTCTAGGCCTTGTACAAACAGTCCGAGGTATAATGCTCAGTTCTCCCATCATGCAAACAACGGTCGTCATGCTGAGATGAAGACCGGAATCCTCCAACTGTTATACCAAAGTCTCTTTACGGGTATGGATCATGAAGATCCTTTCACCCATTTGACAAAATTTTATGAAATCGCTGGAGCGACGGGTGCACCGGAAGCAGAAGAGGAGTCTCTGTTCAAGAGACTATTCCCGCATTCTCTCATTGGGAAGGCCAAGGAATGGTACCTTGATCAGTCAACTGCCATCATGACTGATTGGAATGCTTTGGAAGAAAAATTTTTGGAAAGATTCTTTCCGCACACTCGGTTCATGGAAGCGAAGACCGCTATAGCGGTATTCACACAAGGAGCTAACGAATCTCTCAACGAAGCTTGGGAGAGGTTCAAATCAATGTTACGAAAGTGCAAAGGCCATGGTTTCGATGAATTGTCACAGATTCATATATTCAGAAATGGGCTGCAGCTAGTACACAAAACCTTGTTGGATGCCACCGCGGGTGGGTCTTTGTTAAGCAAAACTGCTGCGGAAGCCACTGCTATCATTGATAAAATGGCCTTGAATGATCATCAAGGTAGTCACAATCGTGGACCTGCTCAACGAATGTCGGGTGTATTGGAATTAGGAACAAGTGACGTTATCCTTGCACAAAACAAATTGTTATCACAACAGGTTGAGCTGTTAACAAAGCAAATGTCTAAGCTGCCTCAACAATTCAAGGATATGCATGAATCTTCAAGTAAAAAGGTGCAAGTGTTAGTGTGTGAGTTATGCAGAGGTGACCATTTGACCGGTTATTGTCCTCCGGTTGTGGAGGAAGCAAACTATGCGGGAAATCAAGGTTACCAACCCCGTCCTCCGTATCAACAAGGCAACCAAGGTTACCAACAACGTGGTAACCAAGGTTATCAACAACCATGGAGACCGCAAGAAGCCGGGCCATCAAACCGTCAACCTTACCAAAATTACACCCAACCTTCGCAAGCTCCCGTTGGAAATTCAAAGATGGAAGATACTCTAACACAATTTATGCAAATATCCATGTCTAATTAAAAGAATACAGATGCTGCGATAAGGAACCTCGAAACACAAGTCGGGCAATTATCTAAACAATTGGCCGATCAACAAAAAGGTCCCTTTATGGCAACTACTCTTCCAAATCCGAAAGATTGTAAAGCGATTATTACAAGAAGTGGACGTGAGATTGACATGAATGTGGGTAAAAGAGTAATGGAGGAGGAGGTTGTGGTTGAAAAAGAACATGTGAGTGAGGAATTAGAAGTAGAAAAGAATGTCGAGGGTGTTGTAGTTGAAAAGGAGATAGAAAAAAATGAGAGAGAAGAAAAAGAGAATGAGAGAAAAATTGATAATGAGGAAAGAGTGAAAAGAACGAAAAAAAGGAAAAGAGCCGGTGAGTAATATTCCGATACAACACTTACCTTATCCACATGCTCCTACGAGGAAAGATAGTGCAAGGCATTATACTCGGTTTATGGATATTTTTAAACAGTTACAAATAAATATCCCATTTTCCGAGGCCTTGGAACAAATGCCCAAATACGCTAAATTCATGAAGGACATCCTTACGAAGAAGAAAAGATACACAGATCAAGAAACTATTATGGTGGATGCGAGTTGTAGCGCAATCATTCAACGGACTCTCCCTCGGAAATAATGTGATCCGGGAAGAGTTACATTGCCGGTTACGATTGGAAACATGTATGTGGGCAATGGGTTGATTGATTTGGGTTCTAGCATCAACTTGATACCATTATCGATTGTGAGACGCTTAGGCCATATGGAATTAAGGTCCACTCAAATGACTTTGCAACTCGCCGATAAATCCACTACCCGTCCTCACGGTGTAGCGGAAGACGTGTTGGTCATGGTGGACAAATTTTTGTTTCCAATTGATTTTGTTGTCATTGAAATGGATGAGGATGAGGATGCACCTTTGATTCTTGGAAGGCCTTTCATGAAAATTGCCCGTATGGCAATTGACATGGACGATGGTCTCATGAAAGTGAGAGTCCAAGATGAAGAGGTTTGTTTTAATCTTTATGATGCAATGAAGCACAAGAAGGATAAGGGTGATTGTTTTCGAATTGATGTAACGGAAGAGGCAAGTTCGGGGGTGAAAAATCAAATTCATGTCATTGAACCGTTACAAAGAGCTTTAGATGAGTCCTTGGAAATATTCTCGGTTGAAGAAGAACAAGCTTTAGAAGAGTGTTTATTAGAACTTGAAGCTTTGGATGAAATGCAACCATGGGAATATGAAGAGGAGATTCTAAAAAAATTAGTTAATGATGATGAACCACCCAAAATTGAATTGAAAATGTTACCTTCCAACTTGAAGTATGCTTTCCTTGATGACGGAGGGAATAAACCGGTGATCATAAGTAATATTTTGTCTGAAAGTGAGGAAAACCGATTAATTCAAGTGCTGAAAAAGAATCAAGATGCAATGGGATGGACATTGTCCGATCTCAAAGGCATTAGTCCGTCATATTGCATGCACCGTATTTTTATGGAGGAGGATTTTAAACCAGTTGCTCAACCTCAACGCCGCCTTAATCCAATCATGAAAGAAGTGGTCAGAAAAGAAGTGGTGAAAATGTTGGACGCCGGAATGATTTACCCTATTTCCGACAGCCCATGGGTTAGTCCGGTGCATGTGGTTCCAAAAAAAAGTGGAATGACGGTGGTTCGAAATGACAAAAATGAGCTTATTCCAACAAAGACTGTAACCGGGTGGAGGATGTGTATCGACTACCGTAGGTTGAACAAAGCTACGAGAAAAGATCATTTTCCTTTACCTTTTATGGATCAAATGCTCGAACGTCTCTCCGGTCAAGAATTTTATTGTTTTTTGGATGGTTATTCGGGTTATAACCAAATCATTGTTAACCCGGATGATCACGAAAAAACTGCTTTTACATGTCCGTTCGGAATCTTTGCTTATAGGAGGATGCCGTTTGGATTATGTAATGCACCGGCTACTTTTCAGCGGTGTATGCAAGCTATTTTCGCGGACTTGATCGAAAAGACAATCGAGGTCTTTATGGATGATTTCTCAGTTTTTGGGCAATCGTTTGATTTGTGCTTGAAAAATTTGGAGACGGTGTTGGAGCGGTGCGTGGAAACTAATCTGGTTCTTAACTGGGAAAAATGCAACTTCATGGTTAAAGAGGGAATTGTGCTCGGGCACAAGGTGTCTTCAAAAGGCCTAGAAGTTGATAAGGCTAAAGTGGACTTAATCGAGAAATTACCACCGCCGATGAATGTCAAAGGAATACAGAGCTTTCTTGGACATGTCGGGTTCTACCGGAGATTCATCAAGGACTTCGCAAAGGTCGCGAAGCCGTTGAGCAACTTGCTTGTCCAAGGTAAGGTTTTTGACTTTGACGAGTCATGTCTTTTTGCTTTTAATTTTTTGAAAAACAGTTTAACAACTTCACCGATAATCGTTGCACCAAACTGGAAAATGGATTTTGAATTAATGTGCGATGCTAGCGATTATGCGGTGGGGGCTGTTTTGGGACAAAGAAAAACGAAGGTTTTCCACGCGATACATTATGCGAGCAAGGTGCTAAATGAGGCTCAAATTAACTATGCGACAACTGAAAAAGAGTTGCTCGCCATAGTGTATGCATTGGAGAAGTTTCGTTCTTATTTGATTGGTGCGAAAGTCATTGTTTACACTGACCATACCGCTATAAGGTATCTGCTTACCAAACCTGATTCTAAGCAGAGGCTTATTAGGTGGATCATTTTGTTACAGGAATTTGATCTTGAAATTCGTGACAAAAAGGGATCCGAAAATTTGGTAGCAGATCACTTATCTCGTTTGGTAAACGTTGAGGTGACCAAGAATGAATTTGAGGTAAAAGAGGAGTTCCCTGATGAAAAACTTTTTAGAGTGTAAGTTAGACCGTGGTTCGTCGACATGGCTAACCACAAAGCCACCGGATTGATACCGGACGGTCTAACGCACCACCAAAAACGGAAATTTTTGTCTGATGCCAAGTCATTTGTATGGGATGAACCCCATTTATTTAAACTTGGTGTCGACAACCTCCTCAGAAGGTGTGTGTCAGTGGAGGAAGCCACGAGTATTCTGTGGCACTGTCATAACTCTCCTTACGGAGGGCACTTTAATGGGTTGAGAACGGCCACTAAAGTCCTACAATCGGGCTTTTATTGGCCGTCCTTATTCAAAGATGCGCATGCGCATGCCCTTAGTTGTGACAGGTGCCAGAGAAGCGGCGGTATTTCACAGCGGCAAGAAATGCCATTACAAAATATGTTAGAAATCGAAGTTTTTGACTGTTGGGGGATCGACTTTGTCGGTCCATTCCCATCTTCATTTTCTAATGAATATATTTTGGTCGCTGTGGATTACGTTTCCAAGTGGGTAGAGGCGATAGCTTGCGCTAAAGCCGATGGAAAAACTGTGGTAAAATTTTTGAAGAAAAATATTTTTGCACGTTTTGGTACTCCTCGAGTGTTAATAAGTGATGGAGGATCTCACTTTTGTAACACTCAGCTTGACAAAGCTTTGGAGCAGTATGGTGTGAAGCACAAGGTTGCTACACCATATCATCCACAAGCTAACGGTCAAGCAGAGGTATCTAATCGTGAAATTAAATGGATTTTAGAGAAAACTGTTGCAGCCTCGAGAAAGGATTGGGCGAACAAACTTGATGACGCGTTGTGGGCGTATCGGACCGCTTTTAAGGCTCCGATCGGTCTCAAACCGTTCAAAATGGTCTATGGTAAGAATTGTCACTTGCCGGTAGAGTTGGAGCACAAGGCGTTTTGGGCCTTAAAATTTTTGAATTTTGATCCAACTCTAAGCGGGGAAAGAAGAAAAGTACAATTACACGAGTTGGATGAATTGCGCCTTCAGGCGTACGATTCCAATAAATTGTATAAGGATCGTGTCAAGTCTTACCATGACAAAAGAATTGTCATCAAACATTTTGAGGTCGGACAGCTGGTCTTATTGTTCAATTCTCGATTAAAATTGTTTCCCGGAAAATTACGATCTAAATGGTCCGGACCTTTTCGGATTGTGGAAATCAAGCCCTATGGAGCAATCGTAATTGAGGACACAAAGTCAAAGGAAAGTTGGACTGTCAATGGACAGAGGCTGAAAGTTTATCTTGGAGGAGATTTCGAGCGGAATCCCGCCATTGTTCCCTTCCGCGATCCGTGAGATTGCGGTGGGCCGTCGAGCTTAGCCGACATTAAACAAGCGCTGGTTGGGAGGCACCCCAACATTGTAAGTATTTCTGTTATTTCTGTTTTGAGAATGTTTAGATATCACTATGATGCTTAAAAAAATTGTGGCAGTTTGGAAAAATTTTGAAAATTTTGGTCTTGTTCGCTGGTGTTCGCCTAGCGAGCTGGGGCGACCATTCGCTGGCCTTCGCTCCGCGAACCCAGCGAGGCAGACCAACCCAAGTTCCTGCCACATCAGAAAAAAAAATGGATTGTGGGTGGGCCACCAAATTGGGCCCAAGACCCACTTTGAACTCAGAATAGAGGGGGGAAACCCTAGCCTCTTGACATCTTCATCATTTCCCTCCGTGTCATTCTTTTCCTTTCATTTCCTCTTGTACACTTCAACACTCATCTCCATCTACTTTCCAATTGCCCTACTCCACCATTAACAGTGCGAAATTCAGGTTTGTTTACTCTTTACAATTTATTTCTGTAAGCATTGTTTATGTTCTTAAGTGATCAATATGGGTTTGGTGAAAAATTGGTACACTCTGTCATGTTATTTTTGTCTTGCATGTTAGAAACTACATAAGCAATATGACTAGAGTAGTATTTGAAATTAGGAGATGGGAGAGGGACTGTTTGTAACTGTGTTTTTTTGAAGAATCGCGCCTTCGCTGGTTCGTTCGCCTCGCGAGTCTGCGCGAGCATTCGCCAGACTTCGCCTAGCGAGTCTGGCGCGAACAGAGGCAGATTTTTAATTTTTTTTGCTTGTCAATACAGAGCTCTGGCTGGTTGTTTTTAAGTTGCTAATGCGTTTGTTGCCCTTGTTTGGTTTCATTGTTTGTTATGTGCAGATGGCACCAAAAATGGCGATTCGCGCGGCTAAGAAGCGAAAGGCTCAAACCTCCAGACAAGTGCCCGTGCGATTTGACGAAGAACGATTCAGGGGAGCTAAGCAGGCTACCAGGTACGAGACCCTTGAAAGAAAGACCATCCTGCCGGAGAAAAGATTCCTTCTTAGTGATCGAGGAAGTTACCGAACAATTGATGCACTTTTCGTGGCAAAGAAGTGGGATCGTCTAATGATGCCGCTGGATGGGTACAACATTGAAATTGTTCGGGAATTTTTTGCAAATGCATTACCGGATGATGGTGAAAGATTCAGTTGGGCCTCTTGGGTTAGAGGTACTGTTGTGAGGTTTGATCGTAGGACGATCAACACTGTTTTGGGAGATCCTTTACCGTTGGTTGGGACTGAGATCGATGCCTATCATCGAGACTTGCATCTTCATCGTGATATTGAGAAGATGACTCGGGATTTACTTCTTGAAGGTAAGGAAGTTGCGCGAAATTCCTCCGGAGTGCCGGTTAGGTTCAGAAGGGTGGACATGCTGCCCTTGGTTCAGGTTATTTTGTTGTTTGTGCTCACTAACATTTGTCCCAGGTCGCATCATAGTACAGTTCCTATTGCTCTGGCTCATCTTATCCACAGCATTCAGCAGAATGTCCAGATTGACGTGGCCCGCATCATCGCGGATGAAATCAGGGAAGTTGTGTTAAGTGGTTCGGGAGGTACGGCGGCGCGCAAGAATGCCCCGCTTATTTTTCCATGTCTGATCATGTCCTTGTGTGCTCACGCTGGTGTTGATATGCCAGCCCGCAGGCAGGTCACTATTCCATCTGCTACTGATGATCGGTATGTGGATAAGTTCTGTAAGGCTAGAGGGATGGTTGGAGGCTCTTCTAGTGCTGGTGCTGATGATGCTGCTGAAGCTGGGGAGGGTTCTGAGCCGGCAACGCCGGCCTATTATCCATATCAGCAGGAGATCTGCAATTATAACTGGGATTGGATGGCTGCCCAGCAGCGTGCTATGACGGATATTCATGATTCCTTGCAGGCTCTTCAGTTGCAGATCCGTGACCCTTCTTCTGAGCATCTTATGATGACTAGGGAGCAGTTCCTAGTGCATGCTGGTTGGCCTGAGGCCAGGCCAATATTTGGAGGGGGTGAGGACGATGCTGATGACGATGTTGATGATGATGAGGCTACTTCTGCTGGAGGTGAGGAGGAGGACATGGACGATGATGATGAGGAGGATTGATTTTTTTTTGTGTGATCTTAGACTTGTGTACTTCCTTTGGTCTCCAAAGTGAAGTTTTCTTATATTATGTATTTTTCAGCTTTTACTAGTCAAGTATTAATGTACTCGTACCCGTGTGGTACTTTTTGAATTATGTAGGTGTTTTATACACCAGGCACTTTATGATATTATTAGTAAGCATTATGGTTTGTAGTAAAAAAAAATTTGTTTCGCTTTACTAATAATTGTTGGTTTTTAATTATAGTAGTAAGTGTGTTTTTGTATGTGTTATTTTGATTTCTCTTCTTTAATGGTGGAACTTTGGGAAGTAGGTTGGACTCTTGGGATTATAGAGAAATTCCTCCAAGATGTGAGGGCGATGATAGTACCGTAAGCAATGTGTTGCGACAAGGTATATCGTTACCTTGATTCAAGAATTTTTTATGCTTTAGAATTTTGTGTCTTGGGCAAGTGTAAATGTGTTTCATGTTACAACTTCTTTTGAATACATATGTCATTTTAGGATCTGAAACTAGTACAGTGAGAAGCCTCAAAATTGTATTATATGTCAAGGAGTGTTGATGAATGTTGTCTTTATTTTTAATTCATGCCTTATCTTGTGATCATGTAATTTTGTGGAAGTAGGAGAAGTGATCAAGGCAATTTTTGTTAGTGAGCACAACTATGCCCAAATATTAATTTACCTGTGAGTAGTGAGCATTCGGTAGCCCCTTTGAGCCTAAACAGTTTAGAACTCAATTGAATGATGAACTTGTTTTATGTACATAATTTGCTAGTTTGGTTCATCATTGAATTTAGTGAGTTTCTAACATTTTCTTCTTGAACCTTTGTAAATTGTTTATTTTGACTTCCTTGCCCTAAAAAGCAAGGAACATTCACTTTAGGTGGAGTTGAAAATGAGTTGGGGAGAGAATAAAAAGGGAAGATAGGTGCATTACTCCTAATTATGAAAAGAAAACATTTTTCAAGCAAGCATGTCAAAAGAAGAGTGTGAATATATTGTACAAAAGAGAAAATGCTTGCTTGAACGAGAAAAAAATAATAGAATCAATAAGTGTGCACGGTAGTTTGTGAAGGTGGAATGACAATTTGGTGAAATGAAGTGTGTTGTGTAAATATGTACACAGTGAATGTTCTTTTGCGTCGGCAATTTCGTTTCAAAGACCTTTAGAAATGTCCCTTTTTTGTTCACCCGACCAAGCTACAACCCTTGAAGTCCTTAGTGATCTTTTACTTCCATAATTTCTGTTATGATCATTGAGATATGATATGAATTGCTTAGTATTGCATCATTTGTCAAGTGAGTTTAATTGTCCCGTGCTTGTACGCGCATTTGCCTTCAATCCTATTTCGAAGAGGAGTGTAGAATGACATGTGTATGATAAGTTAGTTGTCTCTTGAAGCATGGTTGAAATTGTTTAGGAGTCAAGTTCTTGTACATGATTGGTTCTTGAATTGTGTAATTGATGCATTGTTGTGATTACTGTTTAGCTGAGCCATTTTCGTATCTTGGTTGGATTTAATCCTCGAGCAAATCCTCGTGAAAGGCATACTTTGCTTGAGGACAAGCAATGAGTTAGTTGGGGAGAGTTTGTTAGATGTCAATCATGATATATTTGAGTATGAGTTATTTGGCATTTTTCATGACTTTTCATGTGGAATAGGTTGATTTTAGTGTGAATTGATGTTGTTATGCATTATTTGAAATATACTTGTGGTGCTTGTAATTTGTGTGCTAAATGTGCAGAAATAGGAGTGAAAAGATCAAAGTTTGAAGACCCAAAGAAATAGTGCAAGCTGCCAAAGAATTGAAATCAACAACAGTATTCGCTAGGCGAGTGTTGGCGAAGGTGCCAGCGAAGGTTCGCCTAGCGAACGTCAGCGAGCATGCCAGCGAGATGGTGGCAGAAAGTGTGCAAAACTTACAGTAGGAAAACTGGGTAAATTCGCTGGGCGAGTAGGCCAGCGAATGCTCGCTGATATGCTCGCGGGGCGAATGTGCCAGCGAAGGGTGGCAGAAACTTTCCATTTTGAAAACACCCAAGCTTCGCTGGGCGAAGGTTGCAGCGAATGCTCGCGAAGCGAATGTTTTGGTTCGCCTAGCGAACCCACGATAATTCTGAGGGGCGGTTTAAGTCTGAGGCACTTAAATGTGCCATATTTTTGGGCATTCGCTAGGCGAATGAAGGCCTTCGCTGGGCGAATGGTGCTGTTAGGAAAAGTGTATAAATAGAATTGTTGCTTTTTGGAACGGGAGATCTTGCTCATTTTTACATTAGAATTAAGTGTTTACAGTATTTTGTTCAGAAAAGCTTGTATTTTCATTGGAGAAGCTGATTTTGCATCCATTCTCGATTATTCGTTGTGGATGCTCATTCATCTCCTCTCTTTACTTGTCATCCAAGCTACCATGAGAAGTGGTAGCTAATCACTCAATGTTGAGGTTAGAGGTAGTTGATTCTGTTTTTATGTATTGATATTGATCTCTTGTATATGAACAAAGTCTTTGATCAATATAGATGATGTTGTTTTCTCTTAATGATCCATTTGTGAATTGTTTTGCTCTAGACATAGACTTTACAACTCTTGACCTAACAATTTCATCTCTTAAAAACCAAACTCTAGACATAGATTTGGGATTTGCTATTCGCATTGTATTGATCTTAATGATCGTTTCTTAGATTGTTAGCGTGAGACATCATCTAACGGTCTAAACAACGGTACTCACGATTCCGCTTTAGACATAAACGTAGTCGGGAGGATACGCGGTTATATTGGTTGGAAACCGAGTTCATATGTTTGATTAATTGTTTATACATGAATAGGATTGATGAAACCTAACCTTAACATGCTTTTATAAAAATCTTTGTGACCTAATTAATCTTTGCTACAAGTGAATGATAACAACAAGTGAAACTTTTGAAAACCTTAACTTAGAATATCACAACTATTGAACGGCAAGCATCAAATATCCGACAATCCCTGTGGAGACGATAACAAAAACCCACACTGATACTATTTCAAACAGTGTCTAAAACTAGTCGTTATGTCAGGCATAAGCATAGTTTCGGGCACATGCCCTCAGCTGTTCGGGGAGTGGAGAAGCCGTGCGTAACGGGCAGCATTTCCAGGGAGGAGCGATGCAGTCCTTGCCCGACTGGAGGGGCAGAAAGGTAACTTTTTCCCGTTTGTGGATTGGACTTAGGCAATTGGGCCACTCTGGAGCAGAAGTGGATTGGGCCATGCCTGGCCATTGGTCTAGTCCAGAACACTTATATTTGGGATGTGCATTGTGAAGGGAGTTTTCAAGAACTCAAGAGGAAGTTGAAGTCTGCTCTAGTTTTGATTTTGCCGAGTCTGAGCGAATCTTTTGTTGTATATTCTCATGTGTCAAAGGTGGTTCTGGGAGACGTGCTGATGTAGAATGGTCAAGTTGTGGCTTACCATTCTAGACAATTGAGATTTCGTGAAAGGAATTATCCTGCACATGACCTAAAATTGGCAGCATTGGTATTCGTGTTAAAGATTTGGAGACATTATCTGTTTGACTCCAAACTTGAAGTGTTCAGTGATCACAAGAGTCTGAAGTATTTGTTTAATTAGAAAGAGTTAAATATGAGGCAACAAAGATGGCTTGAGTTTCTGAAAGATTATGATTTTGACTTGAGTTACTATCCGGGTAAAGCTAATGTTGTAGCTGATGCATTGAGCCGAAAGTCTTTACATATGTCGTTGTTGATGGCCAGAGAGTTTGAATTAATCGAGAAGTTCAGAGACATGAGTTTGGTATGTGAAGAGACTTATAATAGTGTGAAGTTGCGTATGTTGAAGCTGACGAGTGGTATTCTTGAAGAGATCAGAGAGAGTCAGAAGACTGGCGTGGGATTAGTTGAGCGACTTACATTAACCAATCAAGATAAGGGTGGTGATTTTAGCATTAACGAGAATGGTGTGATGAGGTTCAGAGACGGGGTTTGTGTGCTAGATGTACTCGGGCTTAAGAAGAGTAGTCTTGAAGAGGGTCAAAGACTTAAAGTGGTTTGAGTATTAATCCTGGTGCCACTAAGATGTATCAAAGACTTAAAGAAATTGTTTTGGTGGCCAGGAATGAAGAAGGAAGTGGTTGAGCTTGTGTATGCTTGTTTGACTTGTCATAAGTCGAAGATTGAACATCAGAAGCCGTTGGGCCTGATACAACCCTTGAGATAGCATTTCCATGGATCTCGTAACAAATTTTCCGAAGACGAAGAAATAACGTGATTCTATTTGGGTGATTATTGATAGACTGACTAAATATGCTCATTTTATACCGATTAAGATCAATTATCCTTTGCAGAAATTGGTTGAGTTCTACAGTGACAAGATTGTTAGTCTGCATGGTATTCTTTCGAGCATTGTGTCAGATAGATATTTGAGGTTCACGTCAAGGTTTTGGCAGAGTTTGCAAGAAGCGTTGGGTACCAAGCTGAAGTTGAGTTCCACTTATCACACGCACACATATGGTCGGACGGAGAAGATTATGCAATCTTTGGAGGATCTGTTGAGGGCTTGTGTGCTAGATCAAGGATGTGCTTCGGATTGCTACTTGCCGCTAATTGAGATCACTTACAATAAAAGTATCCATTCGAGTATTGGGATGACCCCGTTTGAGAGGTTGTATGGTAGGAGGTATATGACACCTCTGTTTTGGTATGAATTTTGAAAGAGTGTGGTGATTGGACTTGAGATTGTGCAACAAAATTCTGAGAATATCAAGAGAATCCAAGAGAAGAAGAAAGCTTTACAGAGTCGCTAGAAGAGTTACCATGATAAGAAAAGGAAAGCACTTGAGTTCCAAGAGGGAGACCATGTGTTTTTGAGAGTTACTCCAGTAACCTGTGTTGGTCGAGCTTTGAAATCTCGAAAGCTTATGCCATATTTTGTTGGTCTATACTAGATCTTGTAGAGGATAGAAGATGTGGCCTATCAAATTACCTTGCCAGTGTCGCTTGCTAATCTTCATGATGTGTTTCATGTGTTTCAATTGAGGAGATACATTCTAGATCTGTCTCATGTGATCTAAACGGACGATATACAGTTGAGAGTGAACCTGATTGTGAAGGCATCACCCATGCAGATAGAGGACCGAGAAGTGAAACAATTGCACGGTAGGGAGATTTCCTTGGTGAAGGTAGTATGGGGTGGACCAGCTGGTGGAAGCATAACTTCGGAGTAGGAGAGTCAGATGAGAGAGTCGTAACCTTCAGGTAATTTTCGAGGGAGAAAAATTTTCTAAGTGGGGTAGAGTTGCAACACCCCAAATTTGATTTTTTAATTTAATTGAATTATTTTAAATTATTTGATTGACTGGTGTTTATAAATTATTGTTGTGTGATTGTGGGGGTAAGTATTCTTGAAATAGAGGTATAAAAAAGTAAGAGGGTGGTTTAATGGTTTTGAAGTTATTAGAATTTTAATTAATTATTAGAATAAATAATGTTTTATTCGAATTAATTAAATAAGTAGTAATATGATATAATTGGGCCATTTGTGAGATTTGGAGAAAAAGAGGGGAGCAAGGAGTTAGAAAGTTGGGGCAATGGTGTGAATTAAGAAAGTTAAGGGTTAATGAGATAATTGAAAGAAAGTGTGTAGAAAACCCTAAGGATATTTTGGGAGTAAGAGGAAGTTAGTGTCAGTACGTGAAATTTGAGAAAAGATGCAAAAGGAGAGGAACAACAAAAACTAGGATTTTGAAGAAGGAACCATAATAGATTACTTGATTCATCATCAATTGCAGAAAATCTAAGTCAAGGGGGTGAAAGGGATACCAATTTGGTTTATTGCATGAGGGGGTAGTGATGAGGAGTCCTTAACATCATTAGGGTTCTTAGGTTTTCTTCTTATGAATAGATTATGAAGAACTTTTGAAAATTATAGACGGATCATGTGTTTATATGTGTTGCTATGATGAATTCATGTATGAACTATCATGAGTATGTGTGTATGAAGTTTTGTCATTGATGAAGGTGTGAAAGTTTAAGTGTTATTCAAGAATTGATGGAATTTTTTTGTTAAATTTGATGAATTGGTATGTTAATTGATATAATTAGGGCTTAATAAGAGTGGGGTTTTAGTCTGAGAAAAGAGATGTTTGAAATAAGTTATTTTTATATTAAGAAGTGTTTAGATGGTTCTCTAATAGTAAATGATGTTCAAAATACGTTAAAAACTGGTTTTTAGACAAAAAAATAGTATGGGTCGACTCATACGTCTTTTGAGTCGACTCCAAACCAACAGGGAATGTTATTTTTGAAAACTGGACACCTGGAGTCGACACATACATGCTTGGAGTCGACTCCAAACTGGGAGAATGTCTGTTCTGTCTTTGTTGTACTGTCCGAAGATTTTGGTTGTAACTTTTGTGCCCTAAGTCCAAATGAGACGTTGTTCGAAGCGTTGGAAAGCTAACACGCAAAGAAACGTCATGGTTTTCCTTGATGATTTTCTTGAGTTATAATCATGTGTTCACTATAGCAATGTTTATTATGAATTATATGATCAGTTAGAGAACCGTTGTGTTTATCCAATGATGTGTTGTTCTTCTGGTGAATTAACATGAATAAATGCCTATGAATTTGCATTGTTGAGCTACTGCTATTTTGTCGTTGTTGTGTTTTTTTATGTCGTAACATGGATTAGTTTTTATGTATGATGAATGATGTGATGCATAAGTGGTGAACCTTTAGTGTTAATGCATGTTGTTGAGAGTCATGCATCATGGTGTACGGACTTCGGTCAAGTTTTGGTGTGCTCTGGTCTGTTGATATAGATCGGGAGCGAGTAGTCAGTTCTATGTGGGAATCGATGAAGCATTATCAATGGTGATAGTAACGAACTTTGGTGTGCTTTGGTCCTATGGTAGGGATCGGGAGTGAGATGAACTTGAGTGCTCATGAATGGTACCGCATGCATAATGAGTTAGTTGTGGAGTACATTTGCATACATAATTGTATAACACCCTAAAATGCTCCTGCGTAATTTAAAATTAATTATCAGAGTAGATTAAAACAACTTGCATTTAGGATGCTACATTTCAACAAAACTTGCTCATGCTTGTAGACATGTAACACATAGAAAGTTCACAATTGTAATAATAATAATAATAATAAAATCCACATGTTCAACTTCAAATTTTATTGCAGCGGAAACATCAAAAACGTCTATTCAAAACATCATTATAAAATATTATAGTTAAACGAAACATATCTAAACACAAAAAAGTTCCACCCCTGGTGTTACACATCAGAGCAGACGCCGACTCAATGAAAATAAAAGGAAGAACACCATCTTCCACTCACATATACGCCTCTATTACAGACTATATGGACGATGCCCATGTAAAGGCAACATTCAAACAGAAGGCGTGAGATATCACAATTATATAAAACAATGCATGATAATAAGTAAGCATCATATTGTTACACGCACAATCTCCCATTCCACCAATCACCATTCCACACAAAGTCAAACACAACATCAAAATAACTATGCAATAAGACTCAACAACTTGACTCAATGCACGTGGTACCAAATTATGAACTCTCAGGTTCACTCTCTCTGATCCCCACATAGGATCAGAGCACACCAAAATCGTTACCATCACCATAGGTAACGCTTCACTAATTCCATCACCATAGGAATTAGCTACTCGCACCCAATACATCACCATAGGATTAGGGATCACCAAAACGGTCCACCGTCAAACACCATGAATGCATGCAACATTATATACATGCAACAACAACAAGTATCATGACATTCACCATAGTCAGATACAACGTCAATGCTGGCCACCATGCACCATACACATACTATAAACATTCAACAACAACAATGTAATAATATAGCAAACAACAACAATTCATTTCCAAATATGTCACACCACAACATAAACACTACAATGAATTTTACACCATCACACATCAATTAATTTACTTCCAAGTACTGCAGTTATTTTTAAAAGAAATTTCTTTGCATCATCTTCCTAACTCTTCGAAAGGAACCCGAATCGGACACCCGGAACTCAAGATATAATTTTTCCAAGTTATACAAAATTTGTTCACAGTCTAACCGGTTACACCAAATGCAGTAACCGGTTACACCCTTGTAACCACACCACTACTAGCCACTATTTTCACAGTGTAACCGATTACACCATTTCTGGTAACTGGTTACACCCCCTCATTTTTCCCAGAAAACACGGTTTTACAGCAGTGTAATCGGTTACTCCATTCCTGGTAACGGATTACACTGCGAGTAGAATCACTTTTCTACTGCTTATCAATATGAAAATCACTTTTTTATACATCAGAAAACCCCACTTATGTTACAAAACGAGTATCCCTTTAATTTACGCATAAATCGCTTTTTGGAAAAGTCAAAAAACCCAATTTCCCAAAAAAAAACTCATATACTCGAGTTCCGACTCTAACTTGCAATAATTTGCAATAACACACACCCATCATCAAACAAATCATCTGATACATGATTCTAACAGCATAAACACACAATTCATCAATAAGAACATTCCAACACACTCAATTCAACCAAAACATCCAACATAGCATAGTTATATCATTCATCATTACGTAATTTCAACCAAAACCACAACAACATAATATGATCATACAATTGCCAGGTTCAAAGCATGAGAAAAACAATTCTAACGAAATAATCAAAATCTCACCCATAATTATCATGCAAACCCTTATAGAATCAGAACCCCCTTACCTTAGAGTTCTTGCAAGGTTCTTCAACAATGGAGTTCTCCTTCCTATGCCCTAGCTCTCTTCCTCTTTTCTTCTCCCTTTTCACATTATTCTATTTTCTTTCACGATCTATCAGTTCTCTCTCCTAATTCCCTTTTTATTATTTTATATTATACTATTATTATTACTAATTCCAACTAATAATAATAATAATAATTTTCACTAAATATTTATTTTAAAGAATATTTGCCTAATATTATTTAATTAAATAAATAGTACTAATATCAATTATTTAGTTTTGCTCTCACCACCCCAACCTCTACAGTTTTTACTCACACACCCCTATCACCTTAAATTCGATTCTTTAAGGCGACTACCCTACACCAAAGGGTACCTCTAACATACCAAAACACCAATCAACATATACATACACATAATTTAATTACGAAAAAAATTTAAAATAAACGGGGCGTTACAATTCTCCCCCACTTAGAACATTTTCGTCCTCGAAAATTTACCTGATACGAACAACTCTGGATTCGACTCTCGCATCCTACCCTCCAACTCCCAAGTCATATTCCCTCTGGCAGCGCCTCCCCATACTACGTTCACGAGAGAAATCTCCTTGCCTCTCAACTTCTTCAATTCATGGTCTTCAATCCTCACATGTAAAGCCTCAACTGTAAGTTTATCCCTTACCTGCACATCATCCATCGGAATCACATGCGATGGATCTGGAACATACTTCCGAAGTTATGAAACATGGAACACATCATGTAAATTCGACAAATTTGGTGGCAACGCCACTCTATAAGCAACCACTCTGATGCTCTCTGATATATGATACAGAGTTATCAACCGAGGAGTAAGCTTCTTCAAATTCAAAGCACGCCCAACACCGGTCACCGGAGTGTCTCTCAAGAATACATGGTCTCTCTCTTACAACTCATGATCCTTCCTCCTCTTATCATGGTAGCTCTTCTACCTACTCTGCGAAGCTTTCATCTTCTCCCAAATCAACTTCACCTTTTCAATAGTCTGCTGAACAATTTCAGGTCCAAGCACCACACTCTCACCAGATTCATTCCAACACAAAGGTGTCCTACACCTCCGACCATACAATGCCTCAAAAGGTTCCATCCCAATACTAGAGTGAAAACTATTGTTATAAGTAAACTGTATCAATGGCATATGACCATCCCAAGCACCTCCTTTCTCAAGAACATAAGCCATCATCAAATCCTCCAAAGACTGAATAGTCCTCTTTGTTTGACCATCTGTCATCGAATGGTAGGTAGAACTCAGCCTCAGCTTAGAACCTAAAGCCTCCTGCAAACTCTCCCAAGTTTTGGAAGTGAACCCTGGATCTCTATCTGAAACAATACTCAACGGAACTCCATGCAGCTTCACAATCACACGGATATATATCTCTGCCAACTTCTGCAAGGAAAAACTGATGTTAATCGGAATAAAGTGCGTTGATTTCGTTAGTCTATCCACAATCATCCAAATTGCATCATGCCCTCTTGGAGTATTCGATAACCCAGTCACAAAATCCATTGAAATGCTATCCCATTTCCACTCCAGAATATCTAACGGTTGCATCAACCCTGCAGGTTTCTGATGCTCAACTTTTGACTTCTGACAAGTCAAGCACGCATACACAAACTGTGCCACATCACGCTTCAGTCCAGGCCACCAAAATATTTTTTTTCAAATCTTGATACATCTTAGTAGCTCATGGATGGATACTCAAGCTACTTTGATGACTTTCTTCTAAAATCATCTTCTTCAACTCAGAATCATCAGAAATATAAATTATGTCTCAGAATCTCAACACACCTTGTTCATCCACTTTAAAATCACTATCCTCAGTTTGATCAATTTCCACCATCAATTCCACCAACTTCACATCCAACTTCTCACTCTCTCTAATATTATTAAGCAAATCATTATTTATCTTCAACATTCCCGACATCACACTCTGCGATGTCAGCTCACAGACCAAACTCAAGTCTCTGAACTGCTCAATCAGTTCCAGCTCTCTTACCATCATAGCAGACATATGCTAGGACTTCCAACTCAAAGCATCAGCCACGATATTAGCCTTACCTGGATGATAATTCAAGCCAAAGTCATAATCCTTCAGAAATTCCAACCATTTACGCTGCCTCATATTCTGATCAAACAAATACTTCAAACTCTTGTGATCACTAAACACCTCAAATCTGGAACCATAAAGATAATGCATCTAAATCTTCAACACAAACACCACTGTAGCCAACTCTAAATCATGAGTAGGATAACTTCTCTCATGACCCCTCAGTTGTTGCAAAGCATAAGCAACCACCTTGCCATCTTGCATCAGCACACCACATAAACCCATCATCGACGCATCACAATACACCACAAACGGTTCATTCGGTTCATTCAAAATCAGAATTGGAGTTATAGTTAATCTCTTCTTCAGCTCAATGAAATTTCTCTCACAATGAATATCCCATACAAATGCTTTACCTTTACAAATATTCATAGTGTCCATACCGAGTTCTAAAAGTCGTCTTCTGAATATCCTCATCTTTAACCTGAATTTGATGATAATATGACCTCAAATAAATTTTACTGAAAACACAAGCACCCACCAATTGGTCCATCAAGTCGTCTATTCTCGGAAGTGGATACTTGTTCTTGATCGTTACTTTATTCAGCTGTCAATAATCCACACACAACCTCATGTTACCATCTTTCTTCTTTACTAACAACACCGGAGCTCCCCAAGGTGACACACTTGGTCTCACAAATTTCTTCTCCATCAAATCCTCTAATTGTTTCTTCAACTTTGCTAACTCTGACGCTGACATCTTGTATGGTGCCATAGAAACAGATATGGTACCATGGACAAGATCAAAAGAAAACTCTACCCCTCTCTCTCTAGAGGTACATTTGAAATATCATCCGGAAACACATCTGGAAAATCACGCACCACCAGCAACTCATCAATTGCGGCCTGACTTTCAACAGACAAAGATGCAAACAACGCAAACACTTGAGCTTCCTCTTGCAAAATCTCTTTTAACTTCCTAGCAGAGAATAAACTAGTTTCTTCCTCATCTTCAGGAGCAAGAAACTGCATCGACTTATTATAACAGTTAATATGAACATGATTAAACTCTAACCAGTTCATTTCCAAGATCACATCAAGATACCTCAACAGAAAGAAAATAAGATCAACACCAAAATACCTATCATAGATTGACAGAGGACATTTCAAACAAACCAAAGAAGTAGTCACCGATCCCTTAGCAGGAGTATCGACAACCATTTCTCCCTTCATGAAGACACTACAAAGCCTAGCCTTTTCACACAATCAGCAACAATAAAAGAATGAATAACATCAATATCAATAGTAGCAATCAAATGAATACTATTAATGTAACCTATACCTCTGATCAATCGATTATCACTGGAAGTCTGAGTCCCTGATAGCGCAAACACCTTCCATCTGGTTGAAGCTTGCTTTGGCTTTTGGAAATGAGTACTGATATTTCCTAGTTCACCATAGTTATAGCAAGTCACGACATTATCCTTGCAATCAGCAACCATATGTCATGTCTTCCCACACCAGAAACACTTCTTCACATCACTCTTGCATTCACTAACACAATGACCCAACTCATCACACCTAAAGCACTTAAGAGGAGCAGAAGCACCTCCCCCACTTGACCTCTTACCATCAACAACCCTATGTTTACCTTTCTCAGCTGGAGCACTATAACACTTCCTATCGTTCAGATTCTGCTTCCCTCTCTTCTCGCTCAAACTTTTATAATGAGCTGTCCGAGCCTTACTGTTATCCTCATAGATCCTACAGCTATTCACCAACTTCAAAAATCTTCGTATCTGTCGATACCCAACCGTTTGCTTAATCTCATGACATAAATCATTCTCAAACTTGATACACTTTGAGTACTCAACAGTTGCCTTACTATAATGAGGATAGAACTTTTCAAGTTCCAAAAATCTGGAAGCATACTCAGTCACAGACATATTACCCTACTTCAGCTCCAGAACTCAATCTCCTTCTTCCCACGAACATCTTCAAGAAAATACTTCCTCAGAAACTCCCCGCAGAAAACAGCCGAAGTGACAACTTCACCTGCAGTCTCCAACACTTGACGAGTGTTGATCCACCACTCATCAGCCTCCTCAGCCAGCATATGAGTATCAAACCATACCTTCTGCACTTCAGAGCAATCCATCACACGGAATACCTTCTCAATCTCTTTGAGCTTAGCCTGTGCTCCATCAGGATCATACCTACCCTTAAAAGTAGGCGAATTATTCCTTTGAAACTTCCCCAGATGTCGGAACTCATCGTTCCCAGCAGCATTAGGTTGATTCTGCAGAGCCTGCAAAGTAGCAGCAATCGTAACATCGTTCCTTCCAGCAATTTCTATTTTACACCAATAACAACAACAATGTTTAGAAGTTAACACCGACAGTATTCAACTGTCACACCACATCGACTCGACAAATTGGCCGGATAGACCGACCTGCTTTGATACCACTATGTAACACCCTAAAACACCCCCACGTAATTTAAAAATAATTATTCGATTAGATTAAAACAACTTGCATTTAGGATTGAACATTTCAACAAAACTTGCTCATGCTAGTAGACATGTAACACATATGAAGTTCACAATTCCAATAATAATAATAATAATAATAATAATAATATTAATAATAATAATAACAATAATAATAATATAATCCACATGTTCTACTTCAACTTTTATTGCGGCGGAAACATCAACAACGTGTATTAAAAACATCATTATAAAATATTATAGTTAAACGAAATATCAAACATAACTAAACACAAAAACGTTCCACCCCCGGTGTTACACATCATATCAGACGCCGACTCAAAGGAAAGGAAGGGAAGAACACCATCTTACACTCACATCTACACCTCTATTGCGGATTTTCTGCATGGTGCCCATGTAAAGGCAATATTGAAATAGAAGGGGTGAGATATCACAATTATATAAAGCAATGCATGATAATAAGTAAGCATCAGATTATTACATGCACAATCACCCATTCCACCAATCACCATTCACTTAAATTCAAACACAACATCAAAATAACTATGCAATGCAATGAGACTCAACAGCTCGACTGAATGCATGATGTACAAAATTGTGAACTCCCAAGTTCACTCGCTCTGACCCCCACCTAAGATCAGAGCACACCAAAATTGTTACCATCACCATAGGTAACGCTTCACTAATTCTATCACCATAGGAATTAGCTACTCACACCCAATCCATCACCAAAGGATCGAGGCTCACCAAAACAAGCCACTGTCCAACACCATGAATGCATGCAACATTATATACATGAAACAACAACAAGTATCATGACATTCACCATAGTCAGCTACAACGCCAATGCTGGTCACCATGCACCATACACATACCAAAAACATTCAACAACAACAACAATGTAATAGTATAGCAAGCAATAATAATGCATTTCTGAATATGTCACACTACAACATAAACACTACAATACATTTTGCACCATCACACAACAATTGATTTACTTACAGGTATTAGAATTACTTTTATAAGAAAGTTCTTCGCGTCAGCTTCCTAACGCTTTGAACGACACCCAAATCGGACAGCTGGAACTCAAGATATGATTTTCCAAGTTTTATAAAATTTGTTCTCAGTGCAACCGGTTACACCAAGTGCAGTAACTGGTTACACCCCTATAATCATGCCATTGTTAGCCATTGTTTTCATAGTGTAACCGGTTACACCATTTTTGGTAACCGGTTACACCTCATTCATTTTGCCAAGAAAACACAGTTTTACATCAGTATAACCGGGTACTTCATTCCTGGTAACCGATTACACTATGAGTAAAAGCACATTTCTGCTGCTTATTAGTACGAAAATCACTTTTTATACATCCCAAAAGCCCCACTTATGTTACAAAATCAGTATCCCTTTAATTTACACATAAATCACTTTTTATAAAAGTCACAAAACCCAATTTCCCCCAAAAAAAACTCATATACTCGAGTTCTGACTCTGACTCGCAACAATTGGCAATAACACACACCTATCATCATGCAATCCATATGATACATGATTCCAATAGCATCAAAACACAATTCATCAATAAGAACATTCCAAAACACTCAATTCAACCAAAACATCCAACATAACATAGTCATATCATTCATCATTACGCAATTTCAACGAAAACCACAACAACATAATATGATCATACAATTGCAAGGTTCAAAGCATGAGAAAAACAATTCTAATAGAATAATTAAAATCCCACCCACAGTTATCCATGCAAACCCTTATAGAATCGGAAACCCACCCTTACCTTAGAGTTCTTGCGAGGTCTTCAACAATGGAGTTCTATTTTCTATGCACTAGCTATCTTCCTCTTTTCTTCTCCCTTTTCTCGTTCTTCTCTTTTCTTTCACGATTTATCAATTTTCTCTCCCAATTCCCTTTTTTCTCTTATTTTATATTATACTATTATTATTACTAATTCCAACTAATTAAAATAATAATAATAAATTTTCACCAAATATTTATTTTAAATAATATTTACCTAATATTATTTAATTAAATAAATAGTACTTATATCAACTAATTAGTTTTGCTCTCACCACACCCAACCTCTACAGATTTACTCACACACTCCTATCACCTTAAATTTGATTCTTTAAGGCCACCACCCTACACCAAAGGGTACCTCTAACACACCAAAACACCAATCAACACACACATACACACAACTTAATTATGGAAAAATAATTAAAATAAACTGGACGTTATAGATTGTATATGTAGTTGATTATTCATGAGGTTGTTAATTGGATGTTAATATGTAAATGTCGTCATGACTATGGTATGAGAACATGTTGTTGATGGATGTGTAATTAATGTGTCTTTGTTGTGTATTCTCTACCTTAGCATTCTTTACACTGTTTATATATTTTTGTTGTTTCTCACCCTCTTTGGTTTCATGTTGTCCACCATGGATATCTTGCAGATACTCAGGAGTAGAGTTTCCTGTTGTACGTGGACGTTAGCTCATGGAGTTAATTTGTTTAGTTTTTGCTGTTAGAAGTCTTTCTCTGAATTTGTAATATCGGGCTCGGAAACGCTATTGTATTGTTATGTTTTGTTGGAGTTTAACATTTAATTTGTCATATGTTGGAGTTGTTGAGAGTTGCTTATGAGAATTCTTGTTTTTGAAAATATTTTATTTTAAGTGGAAGTTTGAGACTAAATGTCTTATTGTGACTATTTTATTCGGATCGAAACATGAATGATATCACCACAATGATATCCTATGTGAGGGTGAGCGTGTGATGACAGGTGTTGATTGGCTTTAGTAATTCTGCTATAATATTCTGTTGGTTGTTAAATGTTGTTTAGTTAAAGGTTTTATCGTTGGTGACACCTTAGATGGTCGTGTAATTCTTAAAATATAAGTTTCGGGGTTTAGTGTGCTACAAATATAATGGCAAATTTTGAGCTCATAAAGTTTAACACATGTGTAAAGTTACATATGTGACCAGTGAGAGATTGTTAGAATTTTTGGATCACAAATGTAATATTGCATATGTTAGGGTCATTATTTAATCAACCAAAATTGCAATGATTAAATTAATATTAAGTATGTGGCTAAAAGCATAAATGTCATGAAATATGAGACTGTTGTGTAGATATTATAAGTTAATATCTAATTTGATGAGGAGTCAAATTAGAATATTTAATACTAAGAAATAACTCTAAGGTTATTTATAAGGGTTATGGTTCCCATTTGTAAACAACGTGAAAACGGCTCATCATGAAAATTCTCCCTTCATCCCTATCAGAGGAGATTCAAGGAACCATAAGGAACTATACAATTGGAAGATTACATACCCAGTAACCTTTGACTATTTTCAATGGTAAATTCCATTACGCTTCCACTTTCATTCTCATACTTGTATTTGGGTATGAGTATAACAAATGAGTTAATCACATATCTGACTCATATGAATTTGTTTAGAGTTGTGTTTTGGATTTCTATTTCGATAGAAAATATAAGGTTATGAATATATCCAATAAATATAACAAATAAACATAAAACACTTTGAATAGTATGACTCTAGATGCATATTATTTGTGGTATTACAAAATCTTAAGTTGACTCAGTGGAATTTCTCACACATCTTTTTTCCACGTGTTTAAAATAAAGTATATTTTTCTTTTTTTTTGTATTGGAAGATTGGAAATAGAAAGGAAGTTTCAATCGTAATGGTGTTTGGTCAATTGACCCTTTGAAATATCACTCTGTTGTATTTTTATATGTTTTACTTATTGATTTAATTTAGACTATATACAATCATCCAAATTCTTACAAATATTTGAGTAGTTATGGAAAAATAAAAGCAACCATAACATAACATAACATAGTGTGAACTGCACTATATGCTAAAAAGGACACATTCATTCTAATGATTGGCATTCATAAACATATAAGAGTATAGTTATATATAAATATGAAAGTTTGGTTGGAAAACTAAGAAACACATAAATTAAATCAATTATCTACAAATTATATTTTTTTAAAGAAGATTAAAGCATCCTCGTGAAACATGGAAATCAAATTTTTCTATAAATTTACAAAAAATAAAATTATAGATGTTGATTATGTTAGGAAGAAAGACATCAAAGTTTCAAATATAGTGAAACTTCTTGGTTTTTTTTTTCTAAGAAACTTTTTAGTACATAGGAGATGCAGTACAATAAAGAATATTACTAAATGTTCATTTTCTCTTTTATATTTTTTATTATAATGATATTTTTTTCGCCATTGCCATCCTAGATATGTTCTTTCACAAGTTAGAATCTTCAACATGTCCACATAGCAAACAAAAGAGAAAACTTATAATGAAAATTGCTCAGTTTGACTCAATCATGATTCTGGTTCGAAACCGACCAACTAGCCGAGGCAAAAATCTGAGTAATTTGTGAATATACTATACATGGATCATTATGTATAGAAGATTCATAACATACTTTTCTTCTTGTGACTCCAAGAAAGCTGGTAGGACAAACATTATCTGCAAGTATTTCAAATTATATATCATGGCAAATATTTTGATGCATAAATCACAAAAGTGTGTTTTTCAGAGAATAAAATCTATTTCCTCCTTGTCATAAACATGTTTTCAAGAACTTGTTGAAGTCCACAATCTATTTATTTATACATTGATACATCAATAAGGTAGCGTGCACAAAGAGTAATTGAATATAATCAAATGGGTCAAAAAAAGTTCAAGAAAATTGAGGCAAAGGAAGATATATACCTGAGGGAAAGGTAATACAAATAAGCTGAAGAAACATTTGTCAACTTAAACTGCAAAGAAGCAATTTATCGGAGTTATTAAATCATCAAATCATGAAATCTCATTAAACTATACTTAGAACCATGTTTAAGATTTCTGAAATGTTACTATTTTTCCTATAAAGTAAGATTTCTGAAATGTTACTATTTTTCCTATAAAGTAAGGAGAGAATAAGAAAAAGTATAAGACAAATCACTATAGATATTAATATTTAAATGGTCTAATATTTGAATTGATTCTTTAAAAGGACAAAATCAATCTCTCCATATGAGAAAAGACTTTGGTAGAAATTATTTTGTAATAATAAGGCATCATTCTCTAAATAGATAGATTAACACAAATTATATCCACACAAAAAGGATTAATAATTATTTGTAGAAGAATTTTACAAAAATACACAAGATCAATTATGCTTCTAAGTAAAATATGTGTTGTTACTATTGTCTAATTCATACAAATATATTTATTTGCGTTGAGAAAATAAATGAAAAAAAAAAGAGTAAAGTTTTTAATGTTTTTTTAAGCAGACACAAAATTAGAATAAATGATGTTAAAAGGTTTTATAATTACATAAAATTTCACATATAATATGAAGCAAAATTATGTATCAACAAAAATTATAACCAAATAAAATATGGCGAAAACATTGTTCCACAATTGTATAACTTTAGTGTGATGGATCATAACTATGGAATACATAAGAACATAAAGAAAAAAATTCTTTCGAAACTTTTGGGGTTCCATAAAGAATCTTGTTAAACTGTAAATATTCAAAAACATAAACACATATTTAATTGGTTATGGAAAAATAACAACAACAAAGAACATAATGTAAATTACATTATATGCTAAAAAAGACACATTCGTTATAATGATTGAAATTGATAAAAATATAGTAGTATATCTATATATAAATATGAAATTTATTCTACTACTCAAGAAACACATAAATTCAATCAAATATCTGTAAATAATATTTCTTTTAAATAAAGAAAGATCATCCTCATAAAATCTACAAATCAAAATTTTCTTTAAATTTACAATAAAATAATAATTTAATGGTATTTATTATGTTTCTAATATGCTTGAAAGAAAGATACCTTTTGAGCAACTTTTAAGTACGTAGGGAATGTAGTACAATAAAGAAAATTACATGTTCCATGCCCTCCAAACACTGCCAAATGTTCATTTTCTCTATCATATTCGTTATTCCAATGATTTTCATCGTTGTGATCTAATTTTTCTATCTCGTTCTCGCCTATTTCATTTTCCACCATTTCCTTCCTCGATATATTCCTTCACAAGTTTTCTTTATGATTATGAAAATAGAGAAAAACATAAATATATGACATACATGTTGACTTATTCATCCTTTGTTAATTGTATACACACTTGGCTATTATTAGTAAACACAAGAATTATAAATAAGAGATTAAAGCTGACTTATCCACTATTTGTTATTTGTATGAACGTTTGACTATTACTTAAACAAAATTATAAATAAGCGATCCACATTCTTAGGGATAGATTACTATTTTTAAACTACATTTTAAGTAATAATAAGATGTTTTGCTGTTTTACAACCACATATATATTGAGTTTGTCTTTGTCTCCGCACTAAAATCGACTAATGAAAATTCATACATATATATATATATATATATATATATATATATATATATATATATATATTATTGAATATTTTTATTCTACTGTATGTTTAGAAAAACGATCTAAATATTTTCCAACTTTTAAGAAAAATTGTTGTTTATTGGTTTATCTTTTTAATAAAATATAATGAAATGGTTTTTAATAAAATATAGTGAAAGATTTGGTTTCAAGTTAGAATGTTAAGAGATTTTTGAGTGAAATTAATAAAATAAAATAAAAAATCTAATTTATGTATCTATATTTTAAATTATAGGATCAATTATATGAATCATTTTTCTAAATTCAAGGATAATTTCAATTTAAGGGGAGGATGCAATACTCCAATTTAAATTGAGATGCTTAACTTCTTAATTCTTAGGATTTAGAAGGTAAGCACAAGAATGTGAATCTAATTTGAGATTAAGAGACATTTGAAGAAGTTAGTAAGAAGAAGGACATTTTAGTATTTTTTTTTCCATTAAATTGTTAGTTAAACCTCTTACTCCTTACCTTCATTCCTCACTTTGTACTTGCCAAACATAGAAATTGAAGGAAAAAGAAGAAAACGCGGAAGCAAGGAGAGGGGGAGAGTTTTCTTCAATGCCGCATCATCCTTTCATGTAGTGTTTTGGAGCTTGGACCATTGAAGAGCAACTCAAGAGTTTTTGTGTTATCTCATTGTCGTCATCATCACCACTTCATTTCAGGAGCAAAGGTTTTGTAGAAAAGGGACCTTGCATGAGGGGAATAAGGTTTTTGTGTGTGATCTCTTGATAATTTCATGCTACTTGTTTTCTATTGATGTGATTTGGTGTTGCATGTATGTGTGTGTGTGTGTGTGTGTGTGTGTTTCATCTTTGTGTGTTATGTGTTTATTGTGGAATTCTAGAATTCTAAGCTTAAAATGTGTCATGTTCTACTATGCTTGCTAAGCGAGAATTCTTGCATGAACCAACTCAATTTTTGGGTTTTCGCCCTAAGTGAGGTAAAGGGTTGTTAAGCGAAGCCTTTCCTTGACTCACTACCCCGTCACTAAGCGAGACTGCACTTTTGCAGAAAAGTCGGCATTCTGCCTTGCCTCACTAGATGTGGCTGAGCGAGCCTTATATTGTTGATTTTTACGTAATCTTGATTTTGGCGTATCATGAGTTTCGTAACTTGGAACGAGACGCGGTCAAGAAAGATTTCTCACTTAGCCTCACAGGTATCAACGACTAAAGAAAGATTTCTCACTTAGCCTCACAGGTAGCCTAGTTCCATCCACTTCTAGGATACGCCTCAACCTCTAATAAGTAGAAATCGATGACTAATGATCATGACTTCAGCAGTAATGACAGATTACTCACTTAGCCTCACATGTATACGAGTTTCAACTTTTTCTAGGATACACCTCGACCTTAATAAGTAGTAATCAAGAATTTATGAGGAAGGGTAACCCCTAATTACTAGTGTTATACCAGTCGTTGGAGATGTTGAGATTGTAATTCCTTGTGTCGAAGCAGGTAGTGCTGGATAGAAACAAGGATGTGTTGAAACTTGTAATGTGTGTCGTGTCATACCCCACATTTTGACCACCAAGATTTCCCATCATTGTGAGGATCATTACCACAATATGGATGTGCCATTATACCTCATCAATCTCTTCAAGGATTGTTGAGCATTCACTACAATCAAGAATTAGGGTTTTGAACCCTCTCAGAACATTTAGACAAAAGATCAATCAAGAATTGACATGATATTCAACTTGTCTAACTTCTCAAACATCCATGAAGGATCAAGAGGTCTCCCATATCAAGAATCAAGCACAAGGTTGCAACATTCCAAGTGGATCAAGCCTCAAGATCGCCAGTGTCACCAAATTAGGGTTTTGGTCGACCAAGGCCTCCAGATGAAAATTTTCATCTGGGCATGCGCCAATACTTCAAAGAATGACCCAAGATGCTCAAAGGGACCTCATGGACCCAATCATCAAGTCAAAACAACCTCAGGGGAAGCATTCATCAAAAATCAGGAATTAGGGTTTCTTGACCTAATTCACCCCTAAGTTGACTTTTGAGGCAAGACATGAACCAAGACCTCAAGACATGATTTGAAGGCCTTAAATACACCAAATTGATCCATTTACAACCATGGATTGATCCAAGAAGCTTGATTCACAAGTTTCAATTTCATCTGGACCACAATTAGGGTTTTGAAGAAAAAGTCAACTGTACCTTTGACTTTGGACAAAGACATGTTCCCAAACCTTAGGACATGATTCAAGACACCCTAAAACACCTATGGAATCCATCCATTAGGTTTGAATTAGGCCAAGAACTTGATTGCATAGAGGATCACACAATTTGGAATTCATCTGACAAAAAGTCAACTGTGCCAAAAATCAAGTTTGACTTTTTGAATTTTTTCACAAATGTGGCTCCCCTAAGTCAAAAACTATGTTAATGTATGGTTTTGATCATCATCCATCAATAAAAATCAAGAAAAGTGAGGTTACTTGCAAAAAGGGCAACCATAAGAAACTAAATTTTTTCTAAGTTATGGGACAAAAGTGATTTGGTACCAACTTTGCAAGGTCATAACTCCTAAACCACAAGGCCTTTTTCTTCCATCCAATGCTCAAATGAAAGTTCACATGACATACTTCAAAAGTGTCAACTACATCTCATTCCAAATCCTCATGGATTTTGAGTTATGGATTGATCAAAATCACAAAAAAAAATGACCACTTTTTCCAACACTTAGTGAAATTTTAAGTCAGAATCTGTTTCATTTTTTACCAACTTTGAGGCTATTTTTCACCTTGATCCAAGCTAAACCAAGACCAATCTTGAACATCAAAGTTAAATTATGTCATGAGAGCTTTCCAACAAGTACCAGATCATGTCCAAATTTAATTTGAGTAGGGAGTTACAACCCTTGGAACATGGCATCAAAGACTGTTTTCTTCCCAAGACAGATTATAGGTCATTTGCTCGAATTGGCTAATTTGTGCAATTAAAAGTCTTGTAATCCTTCTAGAAACATTGAAGATCAGATCAAAGCAAAAGATCTCTGAGACACAAGCCTCCCAAGACAAAAGATCATCATGTAGGCATGTGAAATTCAATGCTCCAAATCCAAAAACTCCCATTTTGTTTCAAGGCATTCAAAAGGTGCATTGAGGTGGCATGGACTGAGTCTTTGATCACTGAATGAGTCAAGCCTTATCCCTGCAACAAAGGACCATAGGCATGCTGCTCTGACCCAAGTCAATGGCTATGGAAGACTTGGACTCCTTTATGCAACCATTGGCCAAAGACCTGTACTAGTTGCCATTCACTATTCCTAGCAAAACAAACTTGCTCTACTATAAATAAAGCTCATTTATGATCAGTTTAAGTACACCAAAGCACCCAAACTGATGCTTTCCTCAAAATCACTCTCAAAAAACCAAATTTGCCTTCTATTTCAAGTCACTATCGAATTTTGAAATACGAAGCAATTCAAACCAAACCAATCATGCCAACACCTCATATACATCATATATGAGTGATCCATGGCCTTGAAACATATCTGGAACATCAGAATCACAAAGTCACCATCCATTTGCTCAAGCTTTTGGTCTGTTTGTAGTTGAGGTGCCACAACAAGTTCTGAGCTGATTCAATCTATTCCAAGCCTTCAAACACATTACTTGAGGTCCATTGAAGCTGTCCAGATCATTACACAACACCTGTAACACCTCCAACATAGAATTCGATCACCAGCTGCGAGAGGTAAGCCTGAATCCTTCAAACTCCATATTACATGCATCATAAATGAATTTTTTAGTTACTATCTTGTTTCTGCATGTATATAGAGTGATAACCCTCAATCAATTGATATGTATGAATCGTGTATGGAATTTCATAGTGTTCATGCTGAAACTAGGGTTCTTGAGTTCATCCTCTGATTTCTCACTCCACACTTAATATAAATGCAATTAATTTATATGGTTGTGATCCTTGTTCAAAAACGAGCAAGATTGGTGTTTGAATCGTGCAAAACCATTGAGTAATCAAAGAGAAATGTGAGAAAATGCAAATCTGGGGAAAACAGGGGACGCGGGCAAGAACAAGTGTTATTGGCGCCCTTTTTCAAATTTTTAAATTTTTGAATTTTGATATTTTATTTAATTGATTTCAAAAATTAATTTCTCTCATTTTTTATCATTTTTTATTGGTTCTTTTTTTAAAAAGTCACAAAAATGTTAAATTATTTTATTTTACAAAAAAATCCAATTTATGTTATTAATTTAATATAGTTAGAATTTTTGTATTTAATTTCATTTTTATTTGTTTTTAAGCATTTTAAAATGAAATCCTCACTTTGATCTTTTCATTCCAAATGAATTTCAATCTTTTATGTGATTAAACATGATTTTTTAAACATTTATCCAAGATCACAACTTATTTTTCACACATGTTTGATAATTTTGATCATTTAAAATGTTTTTTTATTCAAATTAAAATACATTTTTTATCAAATTAGGGTTTTGATTATTTTCACCATCACAAACATTTTTTAAAACACTTTGGGCCTCTAATAGAGTGTAAGACCCATTCCTTGTCACATATAAACCTTTTTGGGCCTCAGTCGTTGTATAAGTCCCGATACGATCTTGGCGCGATCACCGTTTTCAAAACAAAAATCATCTGGGCCTCCCCTTGTGTTGTAAGTCTCATCTTTATTCTTTTAAAACACTTTTGGGCCTCTAATAGAGTGTAAGACCCAACCCCCTTTGTACATAAATAATTTGGGCCTCATTCATTGTATAAGTCTCAGTACAGTTTTCAAAATAACTACGCGATCGCTGTTTTTTCATCTGGGCCTCTCCTTGAGTTGTAAGCCCCACCTCTTGTATAAAAATAAACTTTTGGGCCTCTAATAGAGTGTAAGACCCAACCTCTTTTGTAAATACAATAAATTTGGGCCTCAGTCATTGTATAAGTCCCTCTGTGATTTTCAAAACTACGACGCGATCGTCGCTTTTTCAAAAGAACTCATCTGGGCCTCTCCTTGAGTATAAGCCCCAAACTTCTTTTAAAAACAATAAATTTCCTTTTGATTTAGATTCAAATTCATAGTTGTATGTTGAATGCAGAATAGGACAAGCAGCAAAAATATTTATTTTCGGAAGAATTCCCTCCGGGATTTATGTCGTGTCCACAGAGATCGGTTCGAGGGAAAGAATGTCATTCGACAATCTCTCGCATTTATGAGTTTGGATTAAAATGGTTTCAAACAAGAAAACAGAAAAGTAAATATCAACATAAAGAGAATTCATTAATCAGAGAGAAAAGACTTATCAAGCATGTATATATTCCACTCGTCACAAACATAAATTTGTCGATCATTTTCACTATACTACAGTACTCGTCAAGATCATCCAGTATCGCTTACAACAGTGCCCATCTCTGGCACACTGAGCTGAGAGAGCAACCGTATTACTCTTGTCATCACTCTCGCGCACGACGCCTCGAAACACGGAAGGCATTAAGTTTCGATACCATAAAGATTATTATCTAAATCTATCTCTAGCATCTAGACAATAGATATCCATCCCTAATTAAGATTCATGATGTTTATCTCTAACACAACACAAATCCAAACATAAATGCAAAAAGATCAAGGAAGACATCGATAATGATTTGTAAAGCATATTTTATACAACACTATGATCAACAAAGATACATATGTTCATAGTAACAATACAACACCCAACAAAGAAGAAATACACAAAGAAGAAGAGAAATGAACCAAACATCTCGCGGTTTGTCGGAGCCGATCGACGAGAAATCCAACCCAGATCATCCGTGTGCAAGCTTCAATGTTGTTTTCTAAGCTAATCCTATGAAAAGTGAATGTTCGCTGGCTCACTCGCAAAGCGAACAAGCTGAACTTTCTGGTTTTCTTCAGCTCCCTTTTATTGCTTCAAATGACACATCTTGGAGCCTTTATTACTCATTGCTCCAACAATGCTTAATTACCTACAAAATGAATGGAAAACTATCAATTGTTACATAAATGAATCAATATTACAAATATATACTAACTAACGTATTTATACACAAAGTGGGGTTTATTCAAACAATATTAACCAAAAAGTATCGATAAGTGCAACAAAACATATACACAAAAATAGTTACATTTTGCACTTATCATTGTATCAAAACTTTCTTCAATTTCTTGAATAACTAACCATACAGCTGTGTTTATAATATTGGAAGCTTGCACAACTGTAAGTTCTACTAGCTTTTTTACATATTTGCTTATATATATTTCATCTGTATATATATGCCTGTATATGCTTGCTTAGAGTTTTCCCAGACAATTAGGTCTAGGATTAGATTAAGCCAGTGGTCACTCTTTCAACACAGTCAAAACTAGTTCCCCGTAGGAAATTCCAGATATAGTCTTGCCTCCTCTTGGGCGTATACAACATGGAACAGAGAAAGGCATTATTTCCGATGAAACTTTTCTCAAGACTGTCACTACTAGAAATCTGTACAAGAAATTCATTTCCCCAGAGAGGATTAATTCCCGGTGAAACCTCTTCTGAATTTCTTCAAACCCTAGAATTGTTCACTAAAGAAAGGATTATTCCCGGTGAAACCTTTATTGAACTTTTCTCGGGTTTGGACCCACAGACTTCCTAAAAGCATCCCCAACCTCCTCTTGGGATTTGTACAAGGACCCTCAGGCTTCTTAGAAGTTCTCAGCCTCCTCTTGGGCTTAGTACAAGGACCCAAAGACCTCTTACAGGTATACGACAGAACCTAGTATCTTTTGCTAGATCAATCTTCCAAATAGTCAAAACATCAGACTAGTTCAGGGTTGATTCTCATCCCTTAAAAACACCAGCCTCCTCTTGGGCATCATACAAAGATCAACCTTTTCAAACCAGTAGACTCGGAAAGTCTCATCTCCTTTTGGATCTCAAAGAAACCCTCAAGTTTCCTAAAAGAACAGGAAAAACCCTGATCATTTCATCAATCACCAACAGAGTTAAAACCTCCATAGGTTTTAAAACTCAATCTTTTAAACTCTCACTTTAGATTTCCCCAGCTAGGGTCAAATTACTATCATTAAACCCTCGATCAGAACCTCAAGGCATCTGATATTTCAACTCTTATTTAATCCTCGGCAAAAGTTGATTCCCCAATTTAGACCTGTCTCTGGATCTCAAATGATCCTCAGCAAAAGCTAGCCTCTTCTTAGGCTTTGTATAATGATTCATCCTTCAGTAGTTTCAGCCTCAATCTTGGGCTTTGTACAAGACAGACAAAATATTTTTCAGCTGAGTCAGTCAATTCTTTAGCCTCAATCTTGGGCTTTGTACAAGACACATATAAAACTTCCCCAGTAGAGTCAATTCTTTTAGCCTCAATCTTGGGCTTTGTATAAGACAGAATAAATATTCCCCAAAAGAATCAATTCTTTTCAGCCTCCTCTTGGGCTTTAGATATTGACTTTTCCTCCGTAGTGTTAGCCTCAATCTTGGGCTTTGTACAAGACAAATATAAAACCCCTAAACAGAGTCAAACTTTTAGCTTCAACCTTGGGCTTTGATCAAGGCACACAAAAATCAACACCCCCTCAGAGGAAATCAAAATCTCTCTATAGAAAGGCATTTCTCTGTATATCACACATCAAAACAGACAATCAAACAAACCATAATCCCAAATAACTGCTGTAAGTGGCACACTTGTTGATTCAAAAATCCAAGTTGTAGTCCATCTCTTATCCTGGTAAAATCCATTATTTCATCTAACTGTTGTAAGTGGAAAGCCTCTGGATTATTTACATCCAAGCTAATGTCCCTCTCTTAGCATGGAAGACTCCTAAGGAAAAATGGTGTTGCCCTACACTGAGTTAAAGTTTTCTCCTTCAAGACAAATCCCTTATAAAGGAAATTATGGCATTGTTGGACTCCATATATTCCAGTTAAAGTAATTCTCCTTTATAATCAGTTACCCAACAACTGTGATAAATAGATGAGATATCTCCCTTTAGAGGTGAAAAATCTCTCTCAGTCAAACCTTTTAGCTTCAATCTTGGGCTTTGAACAAGACACAAACACTCCAATAGCTTCAATCTTGGGCTTTGAACAAGACCCCAAACATTTTTCCTCCCATAGAATAGGAGGAACTACGATTTCTCTGATTTCCCTATTTTCTTTAACGAAAATACGTAGGCATAAGATTGTGAAATCTTAGCGAGCACACCAATCAAAAACCCTAGGTCCAGTACCTTACCAAAAACATCGAAAAAATCGAAAACAACAAAAATACTCTCTCAACATTCCCAAAGAAGAAACTTTCCCAAATTTGTAACAGATAAACACCAGTAAGTAGATGACAGAAGAACATGCCAAACAATCTATGGATAACCATATATACACTAGGTAATTAACAACTCCCCTTTGTATAATCTGACCCCGGACCCCCCAATCTCTTAGCATTTGTTAAAGAAAACATTTGCGTGCAAGGTTAGTTTTAGATAGCTTCCCTTTCCTTTCCAGCTTCATATAGGATAAATAAGAAATCAGAAAGTAGCACCCAATTCCAACCAATGCGGTAAGGTGGTCGTGTCACCGACAAAAATCGCACGCTACATGTCGAGTAGCATTAGATGTCGAAGTTTCAAAGCAGGTAATTTGACACAGGGTTTCGACTTAGACCAAAATAGAAACTTTTGGCTTTTGTATATTTTGGGCTTTAGCTTAAGGAGCAAACTAGCTCAATTATAAATAGAGGGAGTAACCCTTATTTTGAGACAGAAAAGAATAATCTTGTAATCACTTGTAGTTGCAACATTAACAAGTTTTTCACAGGTTGTGGGTAGAGAGAAACTATGCAGAAATCATCTTCTTCTTCCCCAATTTTTTGTCAAACCCTAATCTTCTTTTATTCTATTTTTCTTTCTTCTTCCATTAACAATTGTTGCGCATAATTATTCTTGCAATCAAGGTGTGATTGATTCACTCAAGTGAAGAGTGAAGAATAAGGGATTTTGATCGGTTGATTGAATCTTGTTCATCAAGATTGGTTCAGAATTACTCAAAGTCTTGGGTTAATTCCAATATCTGGTATCTAGAGCACTGGCTGAGCGACTCGTGGGAAGAAAATCATGATGGCAATGAATCATCTAAGTAGGCATTTTCCAACGAGTCTTTCGATTCTCAAGAACAATAATTATGAGAATTGGTGCAAGCAGATAAAGGTGGTTTTCTGTTATCAAGATTTTTAGGATCTTGTGAAGGAAGGAGTAACACCACTTACAGAAAACGCGTCGGATGAAGAAAAAGTTGCATATAAAGAGTTGAAAAAGAAAGATTATAAAGCTCTCTTTATAATTCATTAATGTGTTGATCCAAAAAATTCGAAAAATGTGAGTGATGTAGAATCAGCAAAAGATGCATGGGAAATCTTTGAGAAATCGTTTGGAGGCACAGAGAAAGTGAAAGAGGTGAGGTTACAAACTCATAAAAGAACCTATGAATTTCTTCAGATGGAGGACAATGAAACCATAAGTGATTTTTTTCACTAAGGTTACTAAATTGGTGAATCAAATCAAAGTATATGGAGAAGTGTTGACGTCAAGATCCGTTGTTGCAAAGATCTTGAGGTCATTGACTCTAAAACTCAACCACGTGGTAGTATCCATAGAAGAGTGGAAAGGCTTCTCAACATTGACAAACGAAGAGCTCCAAGGGACGCTTGAATCTCACAAAAAAAGAATGGTTGAAAGAGCTGCAGGAAAGTCGAAGAGTGATGTGGTTTTGCAGGTGCAATCAGCAAAAGAAAAGAAAGGCAAGGGAAGTTGGAATGGAAACAAATTCAAAGGAGGCTACAACAATTCAACTTGTTGAAATCAGCAAGAAGGAGGCTGGTTGAATTAGAGAAAACCCTGGAACCAAGGTAACCAAAGAGGTGGTGCTATAATCGCGTGTCAGTGCCTTCCGCAAGTATACGGACTACGTCAGAGTAATATAAAAGATTATCGTTCCCACAGAGACCAATGTCAAGCTATTTATAACTATTGTTATGGTGTTCTATTTTAGGCTAACCAAACAGGGTTGCAAAGTGCACAAAAAGTAATGAAGATAAAATACATTCAGAGAAACAATGCTGAAATGCAATTCACATCGATCAGACTATACTCCTATCACATTTAAATAGAATTACTTATGGGACAATATTTTCTTCCTTGAAAAAGAGTTAATTAAAAAGGAACCTTTGTGTTAGCGTAATCAGAACCAGATTTTACCTCTAGTCTATACCAGCCGCTTACGCTGCACCGGTCGCATCTTGCGTTCAAGTGAAAAATCCTTTTTTTATATAACAACCTCTAAGACTCAGTTAAAAAGTGCTTTTGATTGGAAACTTTTAACACAAAAGGGTTTCCGGCATATGCTCGGCCAACCGGATCTTAAACCTATGAGCGCGTCCGAAAATAGTTTCAAAATCACTTTGTAATAATATTAAATTTTCCTAATTGATCAACAAAGTGCTTCCGCTAGTTTTTCTTAATTAAAAACTAACCAATTTTTATCTTAAGTGTCAGACGACTTTTGATCTTACGCGACGTAATCACGGATCTACTTTCGTAATATCCGATAAGATAAACCACAGAAAAATTGCATTAAAACCAAAACAGCCCCTAAAGTATTCCTACAGACACAACATACAGAGTATCGTCGAAACGATGATCCTCACATCCCAGCACTAAAGATTTAGCTGAACATGACTATGGTAAACAACATAACATATAATTGATTATTGGAATAAGTCATTTAGGTAAAATGTGTGTTAAGTGTGCAATTGGTTTTGAAAAGAGTAATGACAAAAACAACAGGATAAATCAAAGTTAACGTGTGAGACAATAAAGAAAATTAAAACAAGCGATTAAAATAAAGGCAGTTCGAGAAATAAATCAAAATAAAGCAGTGCGAGAAATAAACAAAAATAAAGTAGTGCGAGATAAATAAATTATAAATATTGCGAATGAATTAAAAACCTGCTCCAAATTGGAGACTTGAATCTGGTACAAGACTAGTAAAGAAAATAACGTCAAGCTTTTACTCTACGATTGCTCCACACTCGCTCACAATAATGGTGCGATAATTCCTCGATGTGATGAATTATAACTTTTACAAAGTGAATCTATGCCTATGGTGCGACTAAGAGTGGATACCTAAAAAATAATAAACTAGGTCCTATTTATAGTGAAACATTGCCTTGGACGTCAAGTTGGGCCTTCAGAAATCATGGGAGAGAAATCCTCTGGTCATGGCTTCAACCTCCAACCGCCCTTTACTGACTCCACCTTTGTAAAGATGGCGCCGGCCACCAAGGCATATCGTCTGCCATGTGTGTAAATGGTGGTGGACGTGGTATTTTATCCGTTGGGTCATGGGAGAAACCATACACCTCACGTCCAACGCCATGTGTGTAATTAACCGTAAAATCTCTGTTTTTCGCCTGTTTCACTTCTTTTCTTCGTGAAAGGCTCTTATTGGTCAATGTACCTAAAAATAAGACAAAACACAAACATAATGCAAGAAAATAACAATTAAATGATAATAAACATGTGCAATCCGAGTCAAATACGCAGTGTGTTTCAGTGTTATCAAATTCTCCCACACTTAAACCTTTGCTTGTCCTCAAGCAAACTCTTATGAGAATAAAAGAAAAACATCAACACACAAGTATTCAATTCAGGCTACAGACTCTTAGTTCAATCAAGGTTGCGTCGATAGGTACTAACTTGTGAACGAAGGATATCGTAGTGACACTTTCCGCGGATTGACCTCATAAGTTTCCTTCCTATACAAACCAATCCGTATCATGTTATTATACCTAGGCCTAACTTACTCATCCCTCTTTTTTCCTTTTTCATTCAGGCGCAATCACATGAAGCCTGTTATCTTGTACTCGCATGCTGAACAAACCTATTGGTGATCCTGATCCAATATTGTGTCAATATTCAATGATTTTTTGCTTTTTAACACAGACACATAAGCATATTTTTTTGAAGTTTCGCTACCGTTGGGCTAAGTAGCCAGGTGAGGGTTACCTAACTTAGAAAGTAGATCCATTTTCAAAATATTTGTTTTTTCTACATGTATTTTTTCTTTTTTCTTTCTTTCCACTGGATCATTCACCTATTTGCATTGGTTCGTCCACTTAGCAGTATCTAAGATCGTCGTGACTGCTAAAATAAACTACTCAAGGATTAATTCAAGGGTGAGATTTTAAGGGCATAACATAATAAGTATCCGGATCGATTCCTATAATTAAGAAACTTATGGGGTCAGGACGATATCAATTTTTCAAAATTTTTCCCAACTCTTCGTAAATTATCCTAAACTTGTCTAACAACCCAAATTTTTGAAATAAAAGTTGTTTTCTTATTCAAAATTTTTTGGTATGGCTCAAGAAATGGGGGAAATAGACAAACTACACATTCGACTCGTCAAGCACATGTAATTATTAAAAACAAACTAAAAACAAGCTAAAAGCATAATTAAAACTAAGCTAGAAAGTAAAAATGCATAATCAAATCTAAACTAAAAAATAATAAAATAAAAGCAGTAAATATCTCCTCCCAAATTTAACCCGAACATTATCCCCAATGTTTCGAGAAAAGGTGGAAAGAAATAGGTGGAACCTGGACAATGCTACTGATGGCCACTGGTACCCTCTCCTCCCTGCTCTGAACGTCGAGGGCGACAACTCCTACTGCGGTGACGTGCACTCTCTGAAAGCTCAAGCCGCTCAATCCTCACTGCCAACGAGGCATTAGACTCCTGGAGTTACCAAAGGTTTCCAAGTATGGAACCTTGAGTGGCCTCCACTAGGTTGAAGTTGCCGAAGGTTTCCAAGTATGGAACCTTGAGTGGCCTCCGGGACATTCGGTGGTAACAAACCAACAACAGGTGGTGCCTGTAAGTCATACTTCCAGTTCCTCTCATATTGCACATCTGTGCAATGGGAACAAGGTAAAGGCACACTCAGGATGGCTACATTGTGAACCATGAGGTTAAAACCTCTTTCCTTCCTCACTTTGCATAAACGCATATTTCTCAAAAAATTTAAATCAATCGTACGGGATGGAAGTGGATCTAAAGTAGCCAGCCTAGTGTCTAGGTGTAGAGCTCATGCTATGGAGGTAATCAATCCTCCAAATGATATGTTACAGCCCTTTTTCACGATGGCACACATGTGCGCTATCATAAACAGGGTGGAATTTAATCTCCTCCTTAAAAGGGTAACCTACAAAAAGAGTAGTTCTTTCGAATTTAATTTATTAGAATTTTTTGGCCGAAAATAGTGTCGGCCAACAGATGGCGGAACACTCGGATGGCCGAGTTGGGGATATCTGAGGTCAAGTTTGCTTTGAAGGAATCAACTGTTTGGCCTGTCATATGGCTCCATAATTGGAAGGCCGAAATATGCCAATCAGTTTCTATAGGCACTTCACAAATAGCTCTGTCCCCGTAAGAGAATCCTAACAAATCTTCCAGATAGTCATTGGTACATTCATATTCAACACCAAATATTCTAAATTTTACCGTACCGACGGTACTAGCAATGTTAGGACAAGCATTGTAAATTAGGGAACTTAATAATTCTCGGGTCATCCTCTCGAAAATGGGTTCTTTACGTTCAAAAATGTTATGCAGTCCTAAATTGTCAAGCAAATAGAAAACACTATGATAGATGCCTAAACAATACAGACAGTCAGAATCAATATAACTCTCTCCGGACTTTCCCTCGCAAAACGTGATTTCTCCCTGCTCCATTCCTGCCATTGTTGGTGGTTGATAAAGAAAAATGGAGGTTTTAGTGAGATATGGTGGAATGGGGGTTTGATGGATTTTTGGTGAAAGGTGGGGTTTTTTGTGGATGGGAAGTGATTTGGGTTTTGGAAATGGTAGTGGGTTAGTGAGTGAATGAGTGTTTAATGAAGTTTAGTGGCTTTTTAAGTTGGTTGAAAATGGGGGAAATGGATTTGGAGAGGTTGAAGATGAAGAAAATGGGGGGAAATGAGACTTTTCACGTTCTGCCCCGTTTTTGGCTTCAGACCCCAAGGCGTCATCCAAGGGGTAGATGGCGTCCGCCATCTTCACCTTTCATCTGGGCCTTATTTGGAGGGGCTTTGGAGCTTTGGGTCCTCATTTAGGGGGGGTGTGTACATCATCTTCTGCAGCTTTTATATATAAAGGTACATGCATAGAACATAGACGATATTTTGATAGAAAAATGATCAAAAACACAATAATATTTAATATAAATAATAAAATAAAATAGAATAAAAAATTTTGAAAGTCCGAGATTTTTGCAATTCTTGAAAATCTGAAATTTTCGCCGACAAAAATAACCGAAATAATTGCAAAATATCTAAATAAGTTTGGTAACGGGAAAATAATATCCAGATAATTTAAAATGCGAAAAGTTTAAGTATGATGGTGCGAAATAAATCTAGTAACGGTGAATCAGATAATAATGAAAATTGCGGTAAATCTCCCGCACTTAATGTGAGCATTGTCCTCAGTGCTTCTAGTAACTCCTCTAGGGTGATTTGCATTGGGCCTCCTGGTTCATATGTGGACAGAGTGCTTGGGCTTCTGCTAACTGGCGTCATAGATATAGATTTTCTGATAAAGTAAATCAGTCTCTAAAGCATGTGCGCCATCGGCTATCTCCATCTGCAAGGTCAATTTAGTAAGATCTTCATGGAGAGAGATTATCTCTTTACGCATGGTATCTAACTCAGAGTAAACATTGCACCTCTGCAAATTTGAATTAGAAGAATAAACTGTGGTCCTATCCGAGAGAGGTGTAGGATGATATTCGGGAATAGGAGGAGTCTTAGGTCTAGAAGGTGTCTCATCTTGGGCTTCTAAAGGGTACGACCAGTTTTCTTTATTATGGATGTTGGTTATCCCCTGGTGTGGTAGGCCAAAGTAGTGGATTGTTTCATTGTTTATCAGGAGATTATAGTGGTCGGTACTGAAGAAAACTCTCCTCACTAGGCCTCGGTCTAAACAGTAGTTCAGGTCGATGAGGGTGTAGCTACAATAAGGGGTCAGTTGAGACAATTGGTTCAGGAGACCTAAGGCAAAGGCTATGTGGGCCACTGTTCCTCCTACATAAATAGGTCCATCGGAGGATCTAGAAATAAGGTGTAGGTTCAGAATTAGGAAATTACCACAGGCTACAGGACGGGACTAGGTGGTGCAGAAAAGAAAAAGGATCTCCTCAGCACTGACATGGTCATCTGTCTCACTCTTCCGAAGAAAGTTCTAGGCTGAGATCATCTGGAAGTATCTAAAGGTTGGGTTATGGATGCGGTTTGAAAGATGGGTGGATGGATCAAGGCCTCCTCCACCTGTGATATCGCTCCAAAACTTATCTAGGTCTTCCTGCATGAACTTACCCTCAGGAAGTTCAGGTATAGCATCAAGGCCACACTGAAATACCAATAGGTTAGTAAACTCCTTATGGTTAAAGGTGTAATTAGTTACAAACTGTCTAAAGTTGATATGGCCTCTTTTAAATCCTTTACCTACATAAGGTTCATAGGAGAGTAAGCTGAGAAATTCTAGGGTTAGGTTTCTGTATGTGACGTTCCGGGCATCAGAATATTCCTCCCAGTGTAGTTGATGGCAAAGGTATCTCACACTTGCTTCCAGGCCTAATGCTTCTAGGTTGTTAGGTTATTTGGTGGGTAACATGGGTCGTTCAGATAGAACCACAAATCGATTCTTCTGAGCTTCATCCTTGAATGCAACATGCATATCATCAAAGTTCTACATCCTGAAAATATAGTTAGTGAAGAATTTGCTATGGGGAGTGATGGAATCTGAAACCTGCAACGTAAACATCACACAAGTCAGTCCTGTTAAGTAAATTAAATAATTCACCTAGTGAAAATAATAGGAATTAATGCAGAATAAAAATTAAAAGGTCGTGGGTTGCCTCTCACGCAGCGCTTGTTTAACGTCGATAGCTTGACAATCATAAATATCACATCATTTTAGGGGCTATAGGTGGCTCAATCAGAGTATGGCCAGAGTAATAGGTAGGGATGTCACCTCCGTTATAGCGCTTAAGTCTTTGTCCATTTACTACGAAATGACTACATGAATTGTTCCGGATTTCTACTGCCCCAGATTTCATGACTTTGGTGACCTCATAAGGGTCAGTCCATCTTGAGGGTAACTTACCAGGGAAAAATCGTAATCTCGAGTTAAAGAGAAGTATTGGGTAGCCTACGTTAAATTCTTTTCTAATTATTCTCTTATCATGCCATGCTTTAGTTCTTTCCTTATAGATAATGACATTTTCATAAGTGTCGCGACGAAGTTCCTCTAACTTATGGATGTCAAGAATTCGCTTGTCACTGGCTGCTAAATAATCCATATTAAGGGTTTTTATGCCTTAATAGGCCTTATGCTCTAACTCAAAGGGCAAGTGACAGGATTTCCCATAGACTAATTTAAACGGGGTTGTTCCTATAGGGGTTTTATAAGCGGTCATGTAAGCCTACAAGGCTTCTTGTAGTCTAAGGGACCGGTCTTTTTTGGATATTGAAACGTTCTTTTATAAGATTTTCTTAATCTCCCTATTTGACACCTCTACTTGACCACTAGTTTGTGGATGGTAGGGCGCTGCTACTCTGTGCTTGACTCCATACTTATTTAAAAGGTTATTAAAGATTCTCGATATGAAGTGCGATCCACCATCGCTTATAATGAGGCGGGGTGCTCCAAATCTAGGAAATATGTAGTTTTTGAATAGTTTGACGACTACACGAGTGTTGTTGGTGGGTGAGGCAACGACCTTAATCCATCTAGACACATAGTCTAAGGCTACTAAGATGTATTTATTTCCCATCGAAGATGGAAACGGTCCCATAAAATCTATTCCCCAGACATCAAAGACTTCCACTTCTTGGATATTCCTTAAGGGCATTTCATCACGTCTAGAAACGTTTCAAGTGCGTTGACACCGGTCGTATCTGACTATGTAAGCATGGACATCGCGCCATACGGTTGGCCAGAAAAGGCCTGCTTGAAGAATTTTGGCTAATGTCTTAGACGTGCTCGCATGTCCGCCAAAAGTTACAGAGTGACAATGATTGATTATACTTTCTACCTCCTCCTCAGGCACACAACGACGAAATAGGAGTGGTTCATCCCAATAAAACTGTTTCACATCGTGAAAGAACTTCTTCTTCTGTTGATAGTTTAGATCAGGGGGTATGATATCAGCGGCTAATTAGTTAACGAAATCTGTGTACCAGGGTACGCGAGTTACTACTAAAGCGTCCTCAATGATTAATTCTAATTCGGGATCGGGGTCATTGCTGTGATTGGTTCTATCAGCTGCTATAAGTCTATCATAGGTAAAGTCATTATTATGGGTACTAGGTCGGGTTTTAAATATTCTAACCTCGAAAGGTGGTCAGCTACCACGTTTTCGGTGCCTTTCTTATCACGGATTTCCAGGTCGAATTCTTGTAGCAGAAGGATGAAGGTGTGAAAAACGCAAGAAAGGGGGTTTGAATTGGTTTTTCAAAATAAAAATTGTTCCTTTAAAATAAACTCTTTTTATAAGACTCTTTCTTTTAACAATAATGGCCTATGTTGAGAACAAAGAGATGAACACATTATGCTTATACTAGTTCACTTGAGAAACACTCAAGTTAATCTAGTCCACCCGCCAAGGTGATTTTGCCTCTCTCAACGAGGTCTTAATCCACTATTCAATCGAATCAGTACAATGCACTAGCCAAAATGCTGGTGACTAACACAACCTCTAAAACTCTCAAGTTTTAGACTTCTCAAGTAATACAACCTCACAGGTCTTACTCAAGGAACAACCTCTAAGACTACATGTCCTAGACTTCTCAAGAAATACAACCACACGGTCTTTCTCAAGGAACACAAACCTAAGTTGGAATAAATTTTGTTTACAGACAAGTGCTTCTATACAAGCTGAAAATGTAAACACATTTCGACCAGAATGACTTAAGAAAGATTTCAGTTAGAAAGAGTATTGCAGTAGCGTTCGTGTGTATCTTTCTTCAAGTCTTTTGCTTCCTTTTATAGCTGTGTAGAAAGAGCCGTTGAAGTGTAATCATGATAGCTAACTAGGTTGGCGGCTAGAAGCGTGAGGACGGATAAAAACTTTTGCGTGCTGCGCGTCCTGTTTTTGTCAGAATATCTTTGATTGTTCCATTGCACTGTTACCAAGATATTTTCGCTTTGTGTTGAGGTACAGTTGTACTATGTAGCTTTGTCTTCTTGGCTTCTCAACTTCTGAGGCTTTTTATGAGCATGAGTAAGAAGGGAAAACATAGCTTGGTTCTTGAGATTATCAAGTCTTCGAATCCTTAGAGCAGCGTCTTCAGAGTCTTCAGCACTTGGTCTTCAGAACCTTGTTCGCTTGATGTGTTGTCTTCATATCTTCAGAGGCTTCTGATAGTATCTGGTTGAAGCATGAGTAGAGACTTGATTTAGTCTTCAGAACCTTGATCAGAGAGCATAAGTCTTCAGCATCTGGACTTCGTTTAATCAGAACCTCTGTCTTCAGATTTTCAGAACTCGCCCCTTTTTCTTTTTGTATCAGAGTCTTGTGAATCTCAGATTATCTTGAAATGAGTTATGCTTTTCAAGTGTATAGGCAAAGTATTTTCCTTTAAGCATTGTGTTCGCACCACTTTATGGAAGCATAACCTGTTTGTTAAGTTCTCACAAATAACAAACATTAGTTGTACAAAATTGTTCATACAGAAATACTCATTTAATATCATCAAAACTTAGAGATAAATTACAGAACCAAATCTTGTTCTCACAATCTCCCCCTTTTTGATGATGGCAAAACTATGTATTTTGATGACACAATTTTGATATATATATAATGCAGGGAAAATAACAAATTTTAAAGATAGCTTATCCTTTGTATGAAGTACTCCCCCTGAGTCTTAGACTTGATGAGTTTCTGTGCTTGGGCTCCCCCTGAGTCTTAGACTTGATGAATTTCTTAGTCTTGATTCTCTTTTCAGTAGAGTTCTAATTTTCTAAATGAAGCTTGATTTGGATCAGAATTCCTGAAAAAGAAAACACTCTAATAGAAATAACAGTTTATCTGTTAGCATGTAAACAACGTTGTTTTCAGAGATTAACTATGGAATCAAAATATCACATTCATATTACTTCTCCCCCTTTTTGTCAATGATAAAAAAGATTAGTGGTGAAAGGGTGAAAAAATAAGATCTTAAAGAGAAAAGAGACATAGAGATTAGGTGCTTCCAGAGGACATCTTGTCCCATATTTTCTGAAGCATGCCCTGAAGATTAGCACTGACAGTGTTTTGTTCCTCAAAGTTTTCTCTGAACTTCTATTGTTCTTCTCTGATTTCTCCAATTGCGCTTTCCAAACACTTAACAGCATGATCAGATGTAGAAACAAGTACAGCATCTTGCTTGGCCTTTTCCATGGCTTCAGCTTCTTGTGCTATTCTGGCTTCTTCAGCAGCCTTTTCTGCAAGAAGTCTTGCTTCCTCAGCAGCCTTTTCTTCAACTTCTTTCTGCTTTGCAGCCAAGAACTTAAGTACCCTGATCCATTCTTCAGCTTCTGCTCTTTCCTTTGCCCGTTGAATTCCAGCAGTGATGGTTGTGTCTGAGAAGCTTACAATTCTTGCCAGTTCAATATCCAACCATTTCTGGAAGATTTGACAAGAGCTTTCAAGCTCCATAGGCTTGTTACTCGTGCTAAATTCTGCTCTTAGGTTCGCAATCTTCCTTAATGGCTTGTCATAAAATTGACCATTGCATTCTTCAAAAGATGTTGGAGGTGGTTCAGTATAGATGACCAAAGCAAGGTCAGGTTTGGAAGAATTTGTTTCAGGTGGTACTTGCTGAGATGAGACGATCTCAGTAGGAGCATGTTCATTTATTTGTTGATCAGCAGGAGATGATACTTATATAGTGTCTGAGCCTATAAGTGATTCAGGGGTGACAATCTCTAGAGATTCAGAGATTGTATCCTCAGAGATATACTCAATGCTGAGGGTTTGAGATTCAGAGATTAGGTTCATGGAACTTTGTTCATTTGGCTGAATAATTGACGAGGTTATTGACGAGGTGTAGGTAGGAATGACTTCAGTCGAGATAGGGGTACTGATTAATGGATTGGGTAAAGATTGGATAGTGGTAGTTAGAGGAGGAATTGAAAAAGATGGTGGTTTAAACTTCACTTGTGGATTGGAGGTAGGAATGATGGTGGTTTGAGATGATGATGGTGCAATAACACTCTCAGTGACATTCATGGACCTAGAAGAATTGATAGTCGATTTATTGATTTTCTCAAGAAGAAGAAGAGATTCCAGTCTAGAAGTTTTGGAGGTTTCAGTTTCATCCTTTTTCTTCTTCTTAGGCTCAGCATCCCCTTCAGTTTGCTCCCTCTTACTCCTGGTGATGTATTTAGGTTTAGGGGCGACATCTTCAACTCTGGATTTTGGCATGTCATGCCCTTCTTCTCTCATTACAGCCACAAACGAAGCAATTGCTGTTGGATTATCTTCTTTTTTATAGTAGGGATAGTTCATTACTGGACGTCTATTTTTTATCACAGTGTCCTGAGGGATAGATATGGGTTTCACATCAACACTTGTAATCATTTTCATATGCTTAAGGTTCACAGCATTGAAAGCTTCTCCTACATTGCCAGTCAGATAATCTGTGTATTTAGCTTCCTTGACTAGATACTCCACTAGGTCGCTTTCAACAAGGATATCAGAGAGAAGTCTTCCAAAAGGAATGTAGTTTACAATTTTCCTATCCGGTGAAGCTGTTGTTCTTGTCTTGCGCACCATATCTCTCAGGTAGTAGAATAGAATGGATGGAAGACACATTTTCTCACCCTTGTGCAAGTAGTACAGTATGTACTTTTGATTTGTGTTGAAGAAATCTGCAGCACTCTTTGGAGGTCTTGGATTGATACATCCAAGAATAATTTTATGCCAGATTCTCAGATTGTCACGCAGAGTCTTGCTTTTGTACTCTGTAGTCCCAGGTTGACAATTTTTTAAAATTGCTTTGTTGATGACAGAGTCGGATATTTCAGTTTTTCCATAAACTCTTTTTCCTTCCAAGAATTTCACCCCTAGAAGGTCTGAAATAGATTTTTCAGTGATAATGATCTTTTGATCCATAACAAAAGATACAACATGAAGATCGTCTGTTTCAGCGTGTCTCTAGAATTCCTTTACTAGGTCATCAAAGGTTGGACCTCTAAGTCTGTCAAAGTAACTTTTCCATCCTTGAGTATTTAGTTGATCAATTAGGTTAAACCCATTATCACGAAGATTGTCGAAGTCGACATCTAGCTCTTTCAGAAGGATTAGCTCATTTGCATGCATACCACAAGTAACAGAGGGATTTCTCTGTGTTACATGGTTTGCATCGATCGTGGGAAGAGATAATGGAGTTGAATCAATCATCGTGGTGGTCGCGGAGGTTTCTAGAAGATGAAGATGGTAGCTCTTGAGAGGGGTTCTGTGACACTTCAAATTCTTTGGAGAGGAGAACAGTTTCTTGTTGAATGATATTCGTCATGATGATAGTTAAGATCGGAGAGGATGAAAACAGGGATTGAGTTTGTTCGAGGGAGAGAGAGATAGAGATTTAGGGTTTTAGAGTTTCCTTTTGAGTGAGAGTGGGAATAGGAATGGTTTTTGAAAACTTAAGGAGATAGACATAGTACAGGGGAAAAGCGAATAAATGTAATAAAGTTTTGAGTCAATCTCAAGAAAATTATTGTTCGTTTGATTTGAATAAATATAGTGAATTAGATATAATCTAATCACATGCAATATTTATTTGCTAATCAAATGACACGTCAGAATTGTCTTAGAAGAAAAATTTATCAGAACTGAGACACATCTCACAAAAGTGATTCTGATGATTTTAAAAGTACATATTTCCTTTGACTAAACACATTTGGTTATGAAATAATCTCATTCTGAACAATACTCCATTTTCAGATGTTTTAAAATAATTTGAAATCTATCTCCAGCTAAGGGTTTTGTAAAAATATCAGCCCATTGATGGTCTGTATCAATAAATTTTAAGCATAAGGTTCCCTTCTAAACATAGTCTCTGATAAAATGGTGTTTTATTTCAATGTGTTTAGCCCTAGAATGAAAAATTGGATTTTTACTTAAACAAATAGCATCAATATTATCACAAAAGATAGGAATGTTACTCTCATATATCTGATAGTCTTCCAGCTGATTTTTCATCCAAAGCATTTGTGTACTGCATAGAGAAGCGGAGATGTATTCAGCTTCTGCTGTAGAGAGAGCAATTGTAGATTGCCTCTTGCTTGACCATGAGATTAAGTTGTTTCCTAGGAACTGACAGTTTCCAGATGTACTTTTTCTTTCCAGTCTGTCTCCAGCATAGTCTGCATCACAGTAACCAGAAAGAGTGTACTCTGATGTTTTCTCATACATCAAGCCAAGGTTAGTTGTTCCTTTCAGATACCTTAGAATTCGTTTAACAGCAGTTAAATGAGATTCTCTTGGATCTGATTGGAATCTAGCACATAAATGTACACTGAATAATATATCAGGTCTAGAAGCAGTTAGATATAAGAGAGAGCCTATCATACCACGATAGAGCTTCTGACAAACCTTAACTCCTGTTTCTTCTTTTCCCATTATACATGTTGGATGCATTGGTGTTTTAGCTGTATTATAATCCATCATGTTGAATTTCTTCAGAAGTTCCTTCGTGTACTTACTTTGATGAATGTAAGTGGCTTCTGGTTTCTGATCGATTTGAATTCCCAGGAAGTACCTTAACTCACCCATCAGACTCATTTCAAATTCTGCTTGCATTAACTTTGAAAATTCTTCACATAAAGAGGGGTTAGCAGAACCAAAAATGATATCATCAACATAGATTTGAACTATAAGAATATCATTCTTATATGTTTTACAGAAGAGAGTTGTGTCAACCTTTCCTATGGTGAAATTGTTTTCTAAAAGAAATTTTCTCAATCTATCGTACCAAGCTCTGGGAGCTTGTTTTAAACCATAGAGTGACTTTTTGAGTTTAAAAACAAAATTTGATTTTTCTGAATTTTCAAAACCAGGAGGTTGTTTGACATAGACTTCTTCTGATATATAACCATTTAAGAATGCACTCTTAACATCCATCTGATATAGGGTGATGTTATGATTTACTAAAAAGGAAATTAATAACCGTATTGCTTCAAGTTTGGCGACCGGAGCAAAGGTTTCGTTGTAATCAATTCCTTCTTGTTGACTGTATCCTTGAGCAACAAGTCGTGCCTTGTTTCTGACAACTTCTCCCTTCTCATTTAGCTTGTTCATGAATACCCACTTGGTTCCAATAACATGAACATTCTTAGGTTTTGGAACTAGATCCCAAACGACATTCTTTGATAATTGATTCGGTTCTTCTTCCATAGCCAGAACCCAATCCTTGTCCATAAGAGCTTCTTCAACTGTAGTTGGTTCGATTAACGACACCAGTCCCAAGAGTGTTTCTTCTGATGGTCTGAAGGCTGATCTGGTTCTGATTGGAGCATCCTTGCTACCCAGAATTAGTTCCTCAGGATGAGAAGTAGACATTCTTCTTTTCTTTTGATGTGGAGTATTCTAGGTTACATCAGTGGTATCTGGCGTAGGATCTTGCTGGTCTTTAACTTCATCTGCCTTTTCTTTAGGTTCTGAGAAGCTAATTTCCAAATCTGTAAGTTTTTCAACTAGCTCTGACTTTTTAGAGTCAGGCTTGTCACCGAATCTAACATGAATTGATTCTTCCACAATCCGTGATTCTGTGTTATAAACTCTGTAGCCTTTTGAGCGTTCAGAGTATCCTAACAGCAGACACTTCTGTGCTTTGGAATCAAACTTGCTAAGATTCTCTTTAGTGTTTAATATAAAACAAGTACATCCAAACGGATGAAAGTAGGAAATATTGGGAATTTTATTTTTCCACAATTCATAAGGAGTTTTATTCAAGATAGGTCTAATAGAGATTCTATTTTGAATATAACATGTTGTGTTAATTGCTTCTGCCCAAAAGTGCTTAGCCATGTCAGATTCTTGGATCATGGTGCGAGCCATTTCTTGTAAAATTCTGTTATTTCTTTCTACAACTCCATTTTGTTGTGGAGTTCTAGGACAACAAAAATCATGGGATATCCCATGTGAATCAAAAAGGTTTTCAAAGTCTTTGTTTTCAAATTCTCCACCATGATCACTTCTGACTTTGACAATTTTACAATTTTTCTCATTTTGTACTTGAGCGCAGAAGGAAGCAAACACAGAATGTGACTCATCCTTGTGCTTTAAGAATTTCACCCATGTCCAACGACTGTAATCATCAACGATGACTAGTCCGTATTTCTTACCATTGATAGAGGCAGATTTCACTGGTCCAAAAAGATCAATGTGAAGAAGTTCTAACGGTCTAGAGGTGGAAACAATATTCTTTGCTTTAAAAGAAGTTTTTGAAAACTTGCCTTTCTGACATGCTTCACAAAGAGCATCTGAAGAGTACTTCAGATTTGGCAAACCTCTGATAAGTCCAAGCTTGTTCAGCTGAGAAACTCTTCTCAAGCTAACATGACCAAGACGTCTGTGCCAGTCCCATTGTTCTTCATTTACAGAAAGAAGACATTTTACATTTTGATGTTTTAAATCAGATAATTTAATTTTGTACGTATTGTTCTTCCTCTTTCCGTTGAACAGGACATATCCATCCTTTTGACTTACAGCTTTACAGGATGTTTGATTAAAAATAACGTCATAACCATTGTCACTAAGTTGACTAATTGACAATAGATTATGCATTAGACCTTCAACTAACAGAACATTATTAATAGAAGGAAGCTTACCATTTCCAACAGTTTCGGAGCCAATAATTCTTCTTTTCTGATTTCCTCCGAAACCGACGACACCTCCAGGCTTAAGTTTCAGATCTTGGAATATATGCCTTTTTCCCGTCATGTGTCGCGAGCATCCACTGTCCAGGTACCATGACTGGTGTTTTAATGGTGCCATTAAGGATGTCTGCAACATAAACTATCTCATTCTTAGGTACCCATTGTCGCACCCTAATTTTTGACCCTAAGATCCCCGCTTTGCTCTTTGCATAGCATATTAGGTCAATCATCCGCGCATAACTAACCGATTTTTATTAGATTCTCATTTTCTTTGTTTCCTTTTGTGGAATTAGGTTTGCTGCAGAAGTTTCAAGGGTCATGGATGGCCATATGTGTGCTCATTATGATTATAGTCCCTTGCGAGTTCTGTTGAATTCATGTGGAGGATTTTCATGGCAAATTGCATCATAATTTGTGTCCTTAATTGCAAAGGATTTCTCAGGGAATTGGCCTTAATACCAAGCTCACCTTTGACTGTGCAACAAAGTCCAACATTTGAGGTCACTAATCAATTCATGCTTTTCAAGGTGAAAAACGTCAAAATCTAAAAGGTTCAAAGTTGCAAGTGTTGGTTAAACCATGACTCAAAATCTAAGCATGAATGAAAGTTTTAAGCCAAATCTTTGATTCTACGCTACTTATGAACCAAACTATGTGGTTAGAAGTTGCTTCAAAATATTTCAAATTATTTTCAAATTTGGTTTCAAGTTAAAAAGGTGTTGCAAAGTAGTTCAAGCTTCAAGATGTTCCAAAGTCAAGCATAAGTCTCAACTTGTCTTTCCACTTGGTTTCATACGCTTTGACAAAATATCCATCACAAGCATTCAAGGAGGCATTACAAAGAGTATTCGTTTGTGTAAAATACAAGGGTGAATATAAATCATGGTAATAATAAATCATTACAAGAGCTGCTTGTTGCATTACATCAAAGTCTAATTCGCATTACAATAATAAGGGAGACTACTTCTATTGCGCGGTATCTATCAAAGAAATTAGCAGCCCCATGAGTTTGAAGTTTCTTTATTATGTTTAGGACAAGTATAAATTAAGTTGGGAGACACTAAAATGTTTAACGTTCAGCTTGGACAAAATAATAAGGACCATTTCCAAATTCTAATCTCCAATTCAAATCACTTTCATTACAAAAGTCCATTCCAAGGTTCAAAATTTCAAAATTAAGGTGCGAAGTGAACCAAAGAGACACAAAGTTTAAAAGCCCTTTGCAAGTCATTCAAGATACATCAATTTGGAAAGTGGCCAAATATGCTATAAACCTAAGCGTAAGATGTTATAGTACATTTCCAAAAGGTAGAACATTTCCATACGGCTGCGCAGGCCCAATGGTTACAATATTCCAGACTTGGAAGATAAGTTTCGCAGTGGGCCTTTCTTGACTTTGTCCGTTGGGAGGAGGGTCTTCTTAGCTCATTGGATTATATGCCTGATAATAGCACACAAGAAGAAGGTTAAGCATAATTGACTTTCTGGTTCAAGTAGAATTACGCATTGATGGAGGCAACTTCTACATTTCACTCGTACGAGAACGTGTTGTTCTTAGAAATTTACATGAAAGAAAAGTATACCTGTGTGAATTTTCCATTCGCCTCCATGTCAACTCTCCCTCGCGTCATGTTCCACGACCTGCAAGAAGGATTGAATCGTGTCAGAAGTCCTACAAAACAAAACCTCTTTGCTTACAAGTGAAAAAACAAGAAAAGTATCAAAAAAAAAGATAAAGGAAAGGAGGCAATGATAATGGATACCGGAATCGCTTTGATAAGCATTTAGATGCCACATATGCTGCTCTCGTAAAATTCAGAGGATCAGAATTGAAGATAGTTGTGACTGGGAGTGGATGACCATCTACAAGTGGAGATGGAACATCAAGTGAGAATGCTGGGACATTTTGTACTAATCTGATTGCTCATGTCAATAGAGATCCTTCCTTTTACTAGTTGACGGTGGAACACTGTACTGAAGAATGCACTTGGCAAATCTTATCTTATCTCATGATGTTTCCTAATCCTTCACGTAAGTATATCACTGATGCTGCAATAAAACCACACGCACATTACCAAACAAGTTATAACATCCATAATATCATTTTCCCTTCATCCATATATACACGGTCCTGTGATACATACATGAAAAAGAAGGAGATGACTTACAACATAAAAGGAGTCACAGTCTGCATAATTCGTAAGTCACCAACCACTTTCAATCACACTCTCCATAAATAGCTAGCCTTCTCACAAGATACTTACACATCCAATGCGACATATTCCCACAAAATCACAAGCCTGGCAGCAAGTCGACAAACCGAATATATTCAACAAAATTACCAATGAAATGTTGTGTCATGAAACCATAGAATGCCCTTAGCATAAAAGTACCTACCACAACAACAGATCGGTGGGATTATTGAGTTTCTAAGGATCTCGTTCTTGTCTTCATTGGATTTAGCCAAGGAACTCCTAGTTTGTTTTGATGGATAAAGAGTTAGAACTTGAGAGGGTGCTTTTTATAGCTCCATAATTGTTTTGTTTGAAGATGTCAAGTACTCTAAAGTTGAGCATGGAGTTGAATGGTTACCTGCAACTTTGACGCAATATTTGGCTCGCCACGAGAAGTATGCAAGGGCCATCTTTTGTCAAGCTCCCTCCCAAAATCCGTAGGGAGCATAAGCTATTATCTTACAGAAGAAGATCAGGAAAGTGACTCGTGAAATACCAGAAGCTTCGAACAAAATGAAACTACAAGTTCTCACCATCCAAGTTTTGATTGCTGCAAGACAAGTAAAGACAACATTAATGAGAACCAAATATGATCAAACATAATCAAGCCAAAAGAATCATACATTCCCAACTTAAAACGACTTGTTTTGGATTAGCTCATCAAACCAGACAATCATCATCAATACATTATCAAACATGTTGGAGCTGAAAAGGAAAAAATCAGATCATATTTTAAATCACCTTCACCAGACACGATCAAGCAAAAATGGAAAGAATAGAAGAAAGTGGAAAGCTCATCAAATTGGCATTCACGCAATTGGTTCAGAATTTAAATTCACAAGACCTATATAAAGAGACATCCGAGTAAAGCAGGAGGGACATCAATAGTCGAATTTTACAATAGAAAAAAATCAGATTCATAACACACACAACCATAAACCAATACACTTTCAGATTCGTACCAAAAACACCACATCAAACCAATCCGCATACACTCAGAAAAATCTCCAGCAGGGTATCATCATCCACACGAACCAACACATACAAGGGAGAAAATTCAGAGAGACAAATCACAGCGACACACGACACATCAAAAACAACATAGCTCAAGAAACAACGGCATACGCAAGAAGGAGAAGGAGAAGAACTAAATCAGAAAAGGGAAGTTCGTGACTCACCTCATGAAGGCATCCACTCTCCATCAACGCATCGCATTTCCATCGCTGTTTTACTCTTTTTTTTTCTGTTCGTTCGCAAATCTCATTGTAATTGTAACTCTATGAATATAGTGGATTGGGGTATTGGGCTGTGTGGGGTTAGGGTTATTTGTATGTTTGATCGGAGAAGATGAGAGCGGGGACGACGTTAAGGGTTTCTCAAACCCTAATTTATTTTGAGAGAAGACGGAGAGGGAGGGCGAACGAGAGAGAGATAGTTGGTGAGAGGCGTTTGTTGCTTTCTTTCTTACCTGAATTGATCACGTACACACGCGTACGCTAGTATATCTTGCACCCTCACGTTTCAGCGTCGGATCACAACGCGTTAAAATTAGACGGTTGAGATTTGAGGGTCTGCGATGGACCCTCTCTCCCTCACAACACCTAATCATTCCGTTTAATTAATAATTCTCTTATTTTAATTTAACTTTTTAATAAATTTCGAATTCATCTTTTTTATAATTGGAATTTGTTTTTAATATAACTATTTCTAAAAATGATAAACTTTTTAAATAATCTTTTAGCAATATAACTTCTTTTTTTTTCAAATATCACTTTTAAGAGAAAATAGGTGATGCACTGACAGTGTAAAAAAATTTTAGACTGTCAACTAATCACGACAATGAATCCCGCCAAGTCAGACTGTAATTTTTAAAAAATTTATATGAAATGGCAAAACGTTATGTTTTTATTGGATGACAGTGTAAAACTTTTTTACACTGTCAGTGCACTACCATTAAACCCCACTTTTAATCAGATCTATCCAATTAATTAAAATTTTATTAACCTTTTTTCCTAAAAAAAAACTTTTATAATAAAACCCCTTTTTTAAAATATTAAGATTAAAATCTTTTCTAATTAATAAGAAAAACTTTATTAACATTTTTTTAATATAACTTTAAAACTAAATAATAATTAAAACTTTAAAAATAATTAAAATATTTTTATTAATAGGAAAACCTTTAACTTTTTCAAATTAGTTAATAAAAAACCTCTTATTAATCCAAACTCTTTCCTTAATGAACCGTCCTTTTAGAGTCCCTCACGTTTGAGTGTATGCATATGTGCCCTTTTATTCATCTTGTTTGATATGCCTTGTTATAGCTTATCTTGATGTATGCATGTTATTATTTTAAAACCTTTCAAAAATATAAAAAAAAAATCTTCGTTCCAACGTCGAGTCATCTTCCACCCATGTAAGTCGATTGCTTTCGGGCATCGCCATCAACCTTTGGTCACTAGACACAAGACTAGCCCACTTTGCTAGTACCCTCGCTAAATCTAGTATAATCGATTGCATTAATATCCAAGGGAAAATCCCATGCATGATAATCAAATTATTGTGCATGGTGCATTTCATTTGCATCATACCTCCCTATAGCTTTTATACCTTTAAGATAAGTTTATTAGACAACTTTAGGATAGACTTCCTAAGTTAGTCCCCCTTAATTTTGATTTCACAATCAATCTTTAGCTCACCTAATTCTCCACACAAGAGAATTAGATGTGAATCATCTCAAAGAAGGGACATACAATCCCATACCCCACAAATACAAACAATTTTCAAAAAAACTGTGGTGGTTTCTTAAGATGATGACTCATCTTTTCTCCCAAACTTTAAACAAACTTTAGTATCCTTCAAGAGGAACTACATGTGCTCTAATTCCCTCCCGACAGGATATGTAGGCACAAGATGCGATATCTTGTCGAGCACACTTAGGAATAGAACTCTAGAACTTCCTGCCCTTAAACCCTTAGCAAACAAAAAAAAAACAATTAGCAATAGATAACATAATAAACAAGAGGTTCCTGTAGAGTAATACAGATGCCTAGGGTGCTAACACCTTCCCTAGGTATAACCAACCCCCGAACTTTAGAATCTTAGCTTGCATTTGCATTGCATTGTGAGTAATTCGATCTTTCTCCCTTCCCTTGGATAAATCAAAGACGGTGGTGAAATAAAAGAAATGTGATTCAAGTTAATATAATAGCTTGGTATCCAATTCTCACCGCGACAGAAATGGCGACTTCACTGGGGATACTCATAAGAGAGTTCCCCCTAACTTGTTTAATTATGTTATTTGTAATATATTTGTATCTTTTATGTTTGCTAGGGTTGTCACTTTGTGTGGTGAGGAGTCCTATACCCGGACTTGAGTGCAATTATGATAGGAGATGATATGTTCAAGGATACTTTAACGGAGTCGATTCCTGAAAAGTTGAGTTGAGAAAATCATCGCTCAGTTTAGGTTCTTTTGGACTTAATGTTGTTTGAACGAGTCCATTCGTGAAAACGATATTAATTTCGACCAAGAATCCGTGAGACTGAGGACCGTAGTACCTTTAACCCAACTTGGCCTATTAGGATGTAGTGCGGGGACTATGAGGGAGTCTATTCCTGAATTAGTTGCTACACGATACTACACTCGGACGAGATTCTCTTGAGAATATTATTGACTACCAAGTGATTTGGAAAATCGATAATATCCGAAAGATGGGTTGTAGACTCTGGGAACTTTGTAGAACCCGTTCGGTAGGTACATGTGAAACCGTAGTACACACCTATTGGGATGGTTAGACCTTGGCTCCACGCTCAACCTTTCAAACCTAGGACTCTTTGTCTGTTTTTATTGCTTGTGTGTGCTTTGTGCTTTGTGCTTTGTGTGTTTGCATACATGCATTCATGAGCATCATTTTCATAAAGTTTCATGGAACTTAGCCTTGTTTGTGAACATCATAGGGATATCTTGGACTCTGAAAAAAATAAAGAAAACGCTGAAGTACCCTTACAAGAGTCATGATCTGGACGATCTAAGGAGACTGAAGACCTTGTTAACAGATAAAGAAGAGTTCAAGACCAGATACGGGAAGCTTGATAAGGAACTTCTATCAACTCTATTGCAGTTTATGACCCGTGCCTATCACTGTTGGTGCTGACCCTTGAAGAATAATCTCAGCTAATGGAGTTACTTATTCAAGACAAGTATCCACTTCCTATCTTCGGTTAATATTCAAGCTAAATGAGAAGTTTTGAAAAAAGCTACTTCTCACAAGAATAGAAAAGCACCAGAAGACTTAACCTACTCTAGTCATCATTCAAGCGACTCAAGAGAAGACCGTTGAAAGAGTCTCCTTAGATCCATCATTACTAGCTTTTATTTAGCTTTTATGTCATGATTCTTGTAAGGCGTACAGACGCGTTTGTAATCAATGTTGTAATAAATCAATCTTTTAGTATTCTGATACTAATGGTTGTAACCGTTTAAATAAAACAAAAAAAAAACAAAAAATGTGTCTTTTGATATTTCTTGATGATTATAAATAGCCGAGTTCCATGAAACTTGCTGCATTCGCATAGCATCTTTAGCGTTGCATCATTTTGCATACATCTTGTCTCTACCTCAGCTTATTCAGTCTTCTATATTTGTGTCGCTCAGCTGATCTTCTGGCATTCGTACCAAACTCGCAGTAATTACTGGGGATAATGGATAAAACATAGAATATGGATCCCATGTCAGGCTTCAGAGTGATGACTAATCTGAGGTTTGATTTTTCTCTTGACGACGATGTTCCACAAGTGGATATTCCTACTCGATCTCCGCCTGTGTAAGATAACATGGTTGGTCAAGTTAACGAAAGAGATTCATGCTTCATGGGGTATATGTCGAATTCTCAAAACATCCGTCATGTGACAACTATGAATGATCCTAGATTGGGAGAAATTTAAAAATGATTTCGTGACCTCCAAGAACAATTAAAGATGTTGAAAGGACCTAACGCATCTGGTCTTAAGGCTATGTCTCGTCATATTTTAAGCTTATTTGCTGTTTTCATATGTAATTTTCTGCGTTTGTTAATGCACTTGTTTTGCGTGTGAGAATTTGTTATTTTGAATAATTAGTGCAATGATAATGTTTGTCTTGAAGAAATCCATTCGTTTCACTCATTCTAAAATGCTTTTTCTATTTTATAATGCCAATGTTGTCCAATCTCTTGCCTTGGCAGAGAATTGAAAGGAGGATGACGAAATCAAACGCAAGATCTATTGTTGTATGCTTTTGAATAAAACTCTGCTAATGATACAAGGCATTGCTTCACATCCCCAAACACCGGAGATATAAAGAAGATAGACCCTTGTTAACCCTTTTTGAGCCTTTGAAGTAGGAGTTTTCTTCTTCCGAATCAAAAAACCTCATTCTTAACTTGAAGCAGGGTAATTTTCAGTTAACAAAAATGGAGTAAAATATCACGAAGATGGGGTGGGTACAAATAACTTTGAGCTTTATATCCTTTGTTTCTTAAACCGTGAACCAATCCATAATACAACCCTTAAAAGTCCTAATTGAAGCAAGGTTTATTTCAAAAGCATACTCATTGAGATATCGTTTCCTGACTCTTATGAGCTAGGCTCAAAAACTTGTGTTGGCATTATAAAATCGGTAATTCAACCATAAATTCTTTTTTTTTAATAATAAAAATTTTCAAGACAAACGTATGTTGCATTATCAGTTTCAGAATTAACATTTTTCTGCTTGCTAACATTGCTCGACATCATAGAAGCTAGCATACGAGCATCAGCGATGAGCTAGATCTTTTGAGATATGAAACTCTGATGAGTAAATGGCGAATCGTTTCAAAATGATGACTATACCCAGGGGCACGTTACCAAAAGACTTTGCTGAGCAGGGGCAAGTTGTTTCCCAGTTGTTTGCTTCCACAGTCTGAAGAATAAATTTTGAAGACTCAGAACACCGTCAATCTAGGGCAGTTACGTCGAGATTTGGTAAATCTCTCAAAGAATTTGAAGACCCAGTTATACGTAATACAGTCAATCTGGGGCAGTTACATCGAGATTTGATAAATCTCTCTAAGAGTTGGAAGACATTGGAACGTCTTGGAGGCCAAGTTTTCTGTAAAATCCTCTTGAGATGACTCCTCTTCATAAACCATGCGATCTGGGGCATTTTGAAAAATGAAGATCACTCTTTATCCCTTCACGACAAGTGTTTGTTCAAAATGGCGACTACTATACAATATCAATGTTTTCATCCTTCATCCACGCCCTAAAGAGCTTTTGTCTCAAATGGTGTGACACCCCCAGTAAGTTTCTACTTGAGGTAGTCACGACCATTCCCCAGTGAATCTCTATTTCAAGAAGTTATGGTACGTTTGACACAAGATTTCCCTAGTCGGCAACCTAAGAACCCTCTGTGATTTTCTTTGGTTTCAACCTTCCCCAACGAAGTGAGTGTTTATTTCACTCCTTATTGAATTTTCTCACTATCTTAATCTTCTCCAGTGAAAGCGGATGTTTATTTCATCCCCTTGAAGTTTTATACCCGATATCTTCAACTGCTGAGTGGATCTCCAAGCTTCCCCGATGAAGTGGATATTTATTTTATCCAGTTACAACTTTCTTTCAGGCTACTTCAGTTCGTAGTGGATATTTATTTTATCCCCCATGAAGTCTCTCCAATCATGAGTTTGATCCGTTCCCAGTGGACCTTTCTCATCTCCAACAGAGTAGCCAGACTCATCTTGTCAATCCCATCAGTGAAGTCATGATGTTCATCCCCAAGTGGAGTGCTCTCTTTTCCCCAGAGAAGTCTAAAGCTTCGAAGTGGGACGTGTTTCCGTATATGGATTTTCAATTCATCCCCAACGATGCTTCTTATCTTATGAAGATCGGCCGAGTATCCGTATCGGGATGTTTATTTCATCTCCAGCTTTGTTTTCTTTTTCTTCCTTGTTTTGTCAGCATGAGCATAAGCATAGCATGGCATTCTTTCATGTAGATTCATGGCATGTGTGCATTTTGCATTTTGTGTCTTGTTTTTGTTTATTTTGTTCTTTCACTTTGGCTGTGTTTATCCCCAAGTGATCGGGTTTGTCTTCTCCCTCCAAGTAGAATCGTCAGCCCTAGGCAGAAATAGTACATCCTTTCTAAGTTCCCCACTGAGTTCGATCCTCTTGGAAGATGGTTATTTTAGTTTTCTTTTCCATTTTTGGATAAAGATAAACCCCGTTGAGTTCAGTCCTCAATGGGTGGAGTCTTTCTTGACCGTTTCTCTTCAGTTATTTCCTGAATTGAACTTTGGTCCCTGACAATCACAAATTTCGTATATCTTTGGGATGCTGAACCCAGACTAAGCGTGCATTTATTTTGCACTTTGTCTCCCCGAGAAGAGTTTATTTGAAGATCTCGATGGAAGACATAAATTATTTCTCCAGTAGTATTATCACAACATTTTCAAGGGATTTACACCCAGACAACGAGTGGTAGCTCTTTATTTGAGCTCAGTTTTCTATCTGGATGACAAATGACAGTCTCCCCAGGACAGTTTGTCTATCCCCGGTGAAGTTGTCAAGACTATCAGCTTATTCTCCAGAGAAAGTTATTGAAGACCTTCCAGGTGTTTCTCTTTATTTGAGAATCCTTTTTGCAAGAATTTTATTACTTCAACAAATTTTCAACTACAACAATATTACTTCTCAGTGGTATTCTCCCCAGTGAGCCCACAATTCAATTTGCTTCCGTCAAATGGCATCTCTTCGAGAAGTTTGATGAAGATTCAGATGATCTTTCTCTTTATTTGAGAAGACATGTTCTACAAGTCAGCCGGCCCGCATATCTTTTGAAGATCCCCGGTGAAACTTCCAAATCTCCAACAAGTTATGGATCCCAACTGAAGTCATAAGATCTCCAATGAAATCCCGACCCCCTGTGAAGTTACTTTCCAACAAGTATTCACCTTTCCAGGAGGAGTTCAAGATTGTGCTAGAGGCAGACAACCTCGTAGCAGTTTATTTCAAGATATATTCGAGGCAAACAACCTCGTAACAACTTATTTCAAGATGTAGGCGAGGCAGCCAACCTCGTGGCAGTGTATTTCAAGATGTATGCGAGGCAGACAACCTCGTAGAAGTTTATTTCAAGACTCGTGTTCGAGGCAGACAACCTCGCAACAATGATTTATTTTCTACCCTTTTCAAATTGAATGCTTGATCAAAGACCTCGGCAGTAGGTGGATTCCTGGTTATTCTCGGCAGAAGATTTCTAGAAGGCCTCGGCAGTAGGTATTTCCCTGGTTATTCTCGGCAGTAGATTTCCATAAGACCTCGGCAGTAGGTATTTCCTTGGTTATTCTCGGCAGTAGATTTCCAGAAGACCTCAGTAGTAGGTATTTCCCTGGTTATTCTTGGCAGAAGATTTCCAGAAAACCTCGCTAGTAGGTATTTCATATTAAATTCTCTGGTTATTCTCGGCAGTAGATCTCTAGCAGACTTCGACAAACAGTCGTTTCTTTCCAGGATCTCGGCAGTAGATTCCCTGGTTAATTTCAAACTTCGACAAACAGTTGTTTCTTTCCAGGATCTCGACAGTAGATTCCCTGTTTAATTTCAAACTTCGACAAACAATCGTTTCTTTCCAGGATTTCGGCAGTAAATTCTCTGGTTAATTCTATATTTTGACAGACAGTCATTTCTTTTCTCAGCAGATTCCTCAATACTTTGACAATGGACACATTTTCATTAAAACATTGGAAGAAGGTATTCTCAGAAGAGGTTCCAAGTCTCAATAATAGACTCCTCCAGTTGATATCTCTTGAAAATTCCTCCGGTTGACCACTAAAGCAGGATCCTCAAGTAGATTTTGTTAGAAGATTTCTTCACAAGTTCATCGCCATATGTTTAAGCCATATTGTGATTGTCAGTTAGTAGTCTCTTTCCCCAGTGGAGTTAGATCTTTCCCCGTGGAGTCTTGTTTTGTTGAATTGTCCCTCGTCGTTTTTTCCATTTCTTTAACGGTTTTTTGACGTTTCAAATACAGCTATCCCCTGTGACATCATTCCTCACAGGATCTTTGTCTTGCATTTCATTTCATATATTTCCATAACATGTGCATTCGGTGGCATCTTAAGGCCAAAAATTGTGCATGTTTGTATTTAAGTCCCTCCTATCACGTTGAGACAAAGATTTCGATCTTCATATCTCCAAATAGAAGAAACTTAAATAGGGGCATTTGTCGCACCCTAATTTTTGACCCTAAGATCTCCGCTTTGCTCTTTGCATAGCATATTAGGTCAATCATCCGCGCATAACTAACTGATTTTTATTAGATTCTCGTTTTCTTTGTTTCCTTTTGTGGAAGTAGGTTTGCTGCAGAAGTTTCAAGGGTCATGGATGGCCATATGTGTGCTCATTATGATTATAGTCCCTTGCGAGTTGTGTTGAATTTATGTGGAGGATTTTCATGGCAATTTGCATCATAATTTGTGTCTTTAATTGCAAAGGATTTCTCAGGGAATTAGCCTTAATACCAAGCTCACCTTCGACTGTGCAACAAAGTCCAACATTTGAGGTCACTAATCAATTCATGCTTTTCAAGGTGAAAAACGTCAAAATCTAAAAGGTTCAAAGTTGCAAGTGTTGGTTAAACCATGACTCAAAATCTAAGCATGAATGAAAGTTTTAAGCCAAATCTTTGATTCTACGCTACTTATGAACCAAACTATGTGGTTAGAAGTTGCTTCAAAATATTTCAAATTATTTTCAAATTTGGTTTCAAGTTAAAAAGGTGTTGCAAAGTAGTTCAAGCTTCAAGATGTTCCAAAGTCAAGCATAAGTCTCAACTTGTCTTTCCACTTGGTTTCACACGCTTTGACAAAATATCCATCACAAGCATTCAAGGAGGCATTACAAAGAGTATTCGTTTGTGTAAAATACAAGGGTGGATATAAATCATGGTAATAATAAATCATTACAAGAGATGCTTGTTGCATTATGTCAAAGTCTCATTTGCATTACAATAATAAGGGAGACTACTTCTATTGCGTGGTATCTATCAAAGAAATTAGCAGTCCCATGAGTTTGAAGTTTCTTTATTATGTTTAGGACAAGTATAAATTAAGTTGGGAGACACTAAAATCTTTAACGTTCAGCTTGGACAAAATAATAAGGACCATTTCCAAATTCTAATCTCCAATTCAAATCACTTTCATTACAAAAGTCCATTCCAAGGTTCAAAATTTCAAAATTAAGGTGCGAAGTGAACCAAAGAGACACAAAGTTTAAAAGCCCTTTGCAAGTCATTCAAGATACATCAATTTGGAAAGTGGCCAAATATGCTATAAACCTAAGCGTAAGATGTTATAGTACATTTCCAAAAGGTAGAACATTTACATACGGTTGCGCAGGCCCAACGGTTACAATATTCCACACTTGGAAGATAAATTTCGCAGTGGGCCTTTCTTGACTTTGTCCATTGGGAGGAGGGTCTTCTTAGCTCATTGGGTTATATGCCTTATAATAGCACACAAGAAGAAGGTTAAGCATAATTGACTTTCTGGTTCAAGTAGAATTACGCATTGACGGAGGCAACTTCTACATTTCACTCGTACGAGAACGTGTTGTTCTTAGAAATTTACATGAAAGGAAAGTATACCTGTGTGACTTTTCCATTCGCCTCCATGCCAACTCTCCCTCGCGACACGTTCCACGACCTGCAAGAAGGATTGAATCGTGTCAGAAGTCCTACAAAACAAAACCTCTTTGCTTACAAGTGAAAAAAACAAGAAAAGTATAAAAAAAAAAGATAAAGGAAAGGAGGCAATGATAATGGATACCGGAATCGCTTTGATACGCATTTAGATGCCACATATGTTGCTCTCGTGAAATTCAGAGGATCAGAATTGAAGATAGTTATGACTGGGAGTGGATGACCATCTACAGGTGGAGATGGAACATCAAGTGAGAATGCTGGGACATTTTGTACTAATCCGATTGCTCATGTCAATAGAGATCCTTCCTTTTACTAGTTGACGGTGGAACACTGTACTGAAGAATGCACTTGGCAAATCTTATCTTATCTCATGATGTTTCCTAATCTGTCACGTAAGTATATCACTGATGCTGCAATAAAACCACACACACATTAGCAAATAAGTTATAACATCCATAATATCATTTTCCCTTCATCCATATATACACGATCCTGTGATACATACATGAAAAAGAAGGAGATGACTTACAACGCAAAAGGAGTCACTGTCTGCATAATACGTAAGTCACCAACCACTTTCAATCACATTCTCCATAAGCAGCTAGCCTTCTCACAAGATACTTACACATCCAATGCAACATATTCCCACAAAATCACAAGCCTGGTAGCAAGTCGACAAACCGAATATATTCAACAAAATTACCAATGAAATGTTGTGTCATGAAACCATAGAATGCCCTTAGCATAAAAGTACCTACCACAACAACAGATCGGTGGGTTATTGAGTTTCTAAGGATCTCCTTCTTGTCTTCATTGGATTTAGCCAAGGAACTCCTAGTTTGTTTTGCAACCAAGAAAATGGATAAAGAGTTAGAACTTGACAGGGTGCTTTTTATAGCTCCATAATTGTTTTGTTTGAAGATGACAAGTACTCTAAAGTTGAGCATGGAGTTGAATGGTTACCTGCAACTTTGACGCAATATTTGGCTCGCCACGAGAAGCATACAAGGGCCATCTTTTGTCAAGCTCCCTCCCAAAATCCGTAGGGAGCATAAGTTATTGTCTTACAGAAGAATTTCAGGGAAGTGACTCGCGAAACACCAGAAGCTTCGAACAAAATGAAACTACAAGTTCTCACCATCCAAATTTTGATCGCTGCAAGACAAGTAAAGACAGCATTAATGAGAACCAAATATGATCAGACATAATCAAGCCAAAAGAATCATACATTTCTAACTTAAAACGACTTGTTTTGGATTAGCTCATCAAACCAGAAAATCATCATCAATACATTATCAAACATGTTGGAGCTGAAAAGGAAAAAATCATATCATATTTTAAATCACCTTCACCAGACACGATCAAGCAAAAATGGAAAGAATCGAAGAAAGTGGAAAGCTTATCAAATAGGCATTCACGCAATTGGTTTAGAATTTAAATTCACAAGGCCTATATAAAGAGACATCAGAGTAGAGCAGGAGGGACATCAATAGTAGAATTTTACAATAGAAAAAAATCATATTCGTAACACACACAACCATAAACCAATACACTATCAGATTCGTACCAAAAACACCACATCAAACCAATCTGCATACACTCAGAAAAATCGCCAGCAGGGTATACTCATCCACACGAACCAACACATACAAGAGAGAAATTTCAGAGATACAAATCACAGCGACACACGGCACATCAAAAACAACATAGCTCAAGAAACAACGGCATACGCTAGAAGGAGAAGGAGAAGAACTCAATCAGGAAAGGAAAGTCTGTGACTCACCTCATGAAGGCATCCGCTCTCCATCAACGCATCGCATTTCCATCGCCGTTTTACTCTTTTTTTCTGTTCATTCGCAAATCTCATTGTAATTGTAACTCTATGAATATAGTGGATTGGGGTATTGGGCTGTGCGGGGTTAGGGTTATTTGTATGTTTGATCGGAGAAGATGAGAGCGGCGGCGGCGTTAAGGGTTTCTCAAACCCTAATTTATTTTGAGAGAAGACGGAGAGGGAGAGCGAACGAGAGAGAGATAGTTAGTGAGAGGCGTTTGTTGCTTTCTTTCTTACCTGAATTGATCACGTACACACGCGCACGCTACTATATCTTGCACCCTCACGTTTCAGCGTCGAATCACAACGCGTTAAAATCAGACGGTTGAGATCTGAGGGTCCGCGATGGACCCTCTCTCCCTCACAACACCTAATCATTCCGTTTAATTAATAATTCTCTTATTTTAATTTAACTTTTTAATAAATTCAGAATTCATCTTTTTTATAATTGGAATTTGTTTTTAATATAACTATTTCTAAAAATGATAAACTTTTTAAATAATCTTTTAGCAATATAACTTTTTTTTTTTCAAATATCACTTTTAAGAGAAAATAGGTGATGCACTGACAGTGTAAAAAAAATTTACACTGTCAACTAATCACGACCATGAATCCCGCCAAGTCAGACTGTAATTTTTAAAAAATTTATATGACATGGCAAAACGTTATGTTTATATTGGATGACAGTGTAAAACTTTTTTACACTGTCAGTGCACTACCATTAAACCCCACTTTTAATCAGATCTATCCAATTAATTAAAACTTTTATTAACCTTTTTACCTAAAAAAAAACTTTTATAATAAAAACCCTTTTTTTAAATATTAAGATTAAAATATTTTCTAATTAATAAGAAAAACTTTATTAACATTTTTTTAATATAACTTTAAAACTAAATAATAATAAAAACTTTAAAAATAATTAAAATCTTTTTATTAATAGGAAAACCTTTAACTTTTTCAAATTAGTTAATAAAAAACCTCTTATTAGTCCAAACTCTTTCCTTAATGAACCGTCCTTTTAGAGTCCCTCGCGTTTGAGTGTATGCCTATGTGCCCTTTTATTCATCTTGTTTGATATGCCTTGTTATTACTTATCTTGATGTATGCATGTTATTATTTTAAAACCTTTCAAAAATATAAAAAAATCCTCGATCCAACGTCGAGCCATCTTCCACCCATGTAAGTCGATTGCTTTCGGGCATCGCCATCAACCTTTGGTCACTAGACACAAGACTAGCCCACTTTGCTAGCACCCTCGCTAAATCTAATATAATCGATTGCATTAATATCCAAGGGAAAATCCTATGCATGATAATCAAATTATTGTGCATGGTGCATTTCATTTGCATCGTACCTCCCTATAGCTTTTATACCTTTAAGATAAGTTTATTAGACAACTTTAGGATAGACTTCCTAAGTTAGTCCCCCTTAATTTTGATTTCACAATCAATCTTTAGCTCACCTAATTCTCCACACAAGAGAATTAGATGTGAATCATCTCAAAGAAGGGACATACAATCCCATACCCCACAAATACAAACAATTTTCAAAAAAACTGTGGTGGTTTCTTTAGATGATGACTCATCTTTTCTCCCAAACTTTAAACAAACTTTACTATCCTTCAAGAGGAACTACATGTGCTCTGATTCCCTCCCGACAGGATATGTAGGCACAAGATGCGATATCTTGTCGAGCACAATTAGGAATAGAACTCTATGACTTCCTACCCTTAAACCCTTAGCAAACAAAAAAAAAACAATTAGCAATAGATAACATAATAAACAAGAGGTTCCTGTAGAGTACTACAGATGCCTAGGGTGCTAACACCTTCCCTAGGTATAACCAACCCCCGAACTTTAGAATCTTAGCTTTCATTTGCATTGCATTGTGAGTAATTCGATCTTTCTCCCTTCCCTTGGATAAATCAAAGACGGTGGTGAAATAAATGAAATGCGATTCAAGTTAATATAATAGCTTGGTATCCAATTCTCACCGCAACACCCATTTTGTGGGTCCTTTCACATTAGTTTTTCCAGAGGTTTTGACACCTTTGGACTTCCTTATATTAGGATAATAGTGTGGAACTTGTGCATAGTGTTTAAGTTTAGGAGTTTTCTTCAATTTCTGTGTTTGTGTAGTGATATATTTTGAACCTTTTTGTTGAGAACATTTCAAGATAGTGCCTGAGGGCACAAAATGTTTGGACAGAGGTATTATCTTGATACTCTTGGTCTCATCATATGGATGTGATGGTCCTGAATATCCCAGACCTCTGTTACCATTTCTGCTGACTCCATAGATTATGGAAGCCATTTTGCTTCTGTCTATACTCTTAGCGAGAAAGTGTGGGAAAGCTCTATCATACTTGGCTACTTCATTAGTATTGGTTATGTTAGAGGTGATTTCTTCTTCTAACCAAGAGACTTTACTTTTTAATGCAGTATTTGAATTTTCTAGAGAAAGTAGTTTTTCATTTAATTCAGAAATGGTTTGTTTGCTTTTAGTAAGAGCTTCTGAAGGAACCACAAGAGTCTTTTTCAGAGTTTTATGTTTTCTTCGAAGAGTTTGATATCTTTCCATAAGTTCATATAATCCTATTTCAAGTTCAGAGCGAGATAGGGAAGAAAGTACCTCTCTTTCTTCATCAGAATCTGAAGGTTTTCCTTCTGATAGAGCATTGGTGGTTTTAGCCATGAATGCTACATTAGTACGTTCTCCATCAGAATCATCTTCGGACTCTGAATCATCCCAAGTTGCCATAAGACCCTTTTTAGTTTTCTTGGGTCTTTCATCTTTCTTAACCTTTGGACAGTCATTTTTTATCTGTCCAGGTTCCTAGCATTCAAAGCACGTAACGTCTCTTCCATAAGTTCTCCTTTGATCATATGTAGACTCATATCTTCTTCTTGGTCCTCTGAACTTATTTCTTCTGTATTTTCATAGTTGACTAATTTTTCTTGATATGAGAGATATGTCATCTTCATCTGATTCTTCTTCAGATTCTTCTATTTCCTCCTCTGCTTGATACGCCTTTTTCTTTTCAGATTTAGCTTTTAGAGCAATGGATTTTCTTTTCTTTTGAGGTTCATCTTCTTGGAGCTCTATTTCATGACTTCTTAAAGAACTGATTAGTTCCTCAAGACTTATACTATTCAGATCCTTTGCTAGTTTCAAGGCAGTCACCATTGGTCTCCATTTGACAAGTAGACTTCTGATAATTTTCTTGACATGATCAGCAGTAGAATAGCCTTTGTCCAGAACTCTGAGTCCTGCAACAAGCATCTGAAATCTTGAGAACATGGTTTCCACAGATTCATCATCTTCCATCTTGAAGACCTCATATTTTTGAATTAGTGCAAGAGCCTTCGTCTCCTTGACTTGAGCATTGCCTTCGTGAGTCATACGAAGAGAGTCAAAGATAGACTTTGCAGTTTCTTTGTTTGTAATTTTCTCATATTCTATATAAGAAATTTCATTTAACATAATCGTTCTTGCTCTGTGATGATTTTTGTAAGTTTTCTTCTGTGCATCTGTAAATGCACTTCTATTAATCTTTTTGCCTGCAGAATCTACAGGGTGACTGTAGCCATCAACTACCAGATCCCATAGATCTAAGTCAAACGACAAGAAGTAACTTTCAATTCTATCTTTCCAATAGTCAAATTTTTCTCCATCAAAGATAGGAGGTTTTGCAGTATAAGAATCTCTTTCATTCACAATAACACTTGTTTCAGGAGTTGGTGTAGTCATTATTTTTCACACTTGGATCGGTACTGAACACTGTTAAGTGCTTGATAAAAATTCAACCTTTTTATCACCTCAGAACCGGAGCTCTGATGCCAATTGAAGGTGTGAAAAACGCAAGAAAGGGAGGTTTGAATTGGTTTTTCAAAATAAAAATTGTTCCTTTAAAATAAATTCCTTTTATAAGACTCTTTCTTTTAACAATAATGACCTATGTTGAGAACAAAGAGATGAACACATTATGTTTATACTAGTTAACTTGAGAAACACTCAAGTTAATCTAGTCCACCCGCCAAGGTGATTTTACCTCTCTCAATGAGGTCTTAATCCACTATTCAATCGAATCAGTACAATGCACTAGCCAAAATGCTGGTGACTAACACAACCTCTAAAACTCTCAAGTTTTAGACTTCTCAAGTAATAAAGCCTCACAGGTCTTACTCAAGGAACGACCTTTAAGACTACACGTCCTAGACTTCTCAAGAAATACAACCACACGGTCTTTCTCAAGGAACACAAACCTAAGTTGGAATAAATTTTGTTTACAGACAAGTGCTTCTATACAAGCTGAAAATATAAACACGTTTCGACCAGAATGACTTAAGAAAGATTTCAGTTAGAAAGAGTATTGCAATAGCGTTCGTGTGTATCTTTCTTCAAGTCTTTTATATCCTTTTATAGCCGTGTAGAAAGAGCCATTGAAGTGCAATCATGATAGCTAACTGGGCTGGCGGCTAGAAGCATGAGGACAGATAAAAACTTTTGCGTGTTGCACGTCCTGTTTTTGTCAGAATATCTTTGATTGTACCGTTGCACTGTTACCAAGATATTTTTGCTTTGTATTGAGGTACAGCTGTACTATGTAGCTTTGTCTTCTTGGCTTCTCAACTTCTGAGGCTTTTTACGAGCATGAGTAAGAAGGGAAAACATAGCTTGGTTCTTGAGATTATCAAGTCATCAAATCCTCAGAGCAGCGTCTTCAGAGTCTTCAGCACTTGGTCTTCAGAACCTTGTTCGCTTGATGTGTTGCCTTCATATCTTCAGAGGCTTCTGATAGTACCTGGTTAAAGCATGATTAGATACTTGATTTGGTCTTCAGAACCTTGATCAGAGAGCATAAGTCTTCAGCATCTGGACTTCGTTCAATCAGAACCTCTGTCTTCAGATCTTCAGAACTCGCCCCTTTTTTCTTTTTGTATCAGAGTCTGGTGAATCTCAGATTATCTTGAAATGAGTTCTGCTTTTCAAGTGTATAGGCGAAGTATTTTCCTTTAAGCATTGTGTTCGCGCCACTTTACGGAAGCATAACCTGTTTGTTAAGTTCTCACAAATAACAAACATTAGTTGTACAAAATTGTTCATACAGAAATACTCATTTGATATCATCAAAACTTAGAGATAAAATTGCAGAACCAAATCTTGTTCTCACAAAGGATTCAGCGTAGTAATCTGGGCTTAGCGTCCTTCTTGCTTAACAAATATCGAATGGTTGCGTGATCAGTGTAAAGTATTATTTTGGCTCCGACTAAATAGGATCAGAATTTGTCTATAGCAAAAACTACGACAAGGAGTTCTTTTTCGGTTGTGGCATAATTAAGCTGGGTGGCGTCTAAGGTTCTACTGGCATAATAAATAACATGTAATATCTTGTCCTTTCTCTGTCCTAAAACAGCACTAACAGCGAAATCGCTTGCATTGCACATAATTTCGAAAGGTTGGTTCCAATCAGGAGGTTGCATAATGGGTGCAGAAATTACTGCTTGTTTAAGGTGTTTGAATGCTTCGAGGCATTTATCATCGAAAATGAATTCAACGTCTTTCATCAGAAGGCCAGTTAAAGGTTTGGTTATCTTAGAGAAGTCTTTGATGAAACGTCGGTAGAAACCGGCGTGTCAAAGAAAGCTTCATACTTCCTTAACTATCTTTGGTGGTTGTAGGTTTTCTATAACCTCTATCTTGGCTTTGTCAACCTCGATGCCTCTTTCAAATACTATGTGTCCTAATACTATACCTTCTGTGACCATGAAATAACATTTCTCCCAGTTTAGAACTAGGTTTACTTCCACGCATCTTTCTAGAATTCTTTCAAGGTTAGCTAAGCAGTTTTTAAAACTGGATCCACATACCGAGAAATCGTCCATAAAAACTTCCATGATCTCGTCGAGGAAATCAGTGAAGATCATACAACGTTGTAAAGTAGCCGGGGCATTTCAAAGTCGGAATGCCATTCGTCGATAGGCAAATGTTCCATAAGGGCATGTAAAGGTTGTTTTCTCTTGATCATCAGGATGAATGAGAATTTGGAAAAATCCTGAGTATCCATCTAAATATCAAAAATAAGAATATCTGGCTAAACGCTCAAGCATTTGATCTATGAATGGAAGAGGGAAATGATCTTTCCTAGTTACTTTGTTTAGTTTTCTATAGTCGATACACTTACGTCAACCGTTTTCTATACGTTTTGCGACTTGTTCTCCTTTATCGTTTTTCACAACTATGACACCTCCTTTCTTCAGTACCACATGTACAGGGCTTACCCACTTACTATCATAAATTTGGTAAATTATTCCAGCCTTTAGTAGTTTCGGCACTTCCTTTTTTACTACGTCACTCATTATAGGATTTATCCTTCTTTGATGTTCTCTAGAGGACTTAAAACCCTCTTCTAGCATAATCCGGTGCATGCACACGGATGGACTTATCCCTTTGAGATCAGATATGTTATAACCAAGGGCTGCAGGATACTTTCTCAAAACATATAAGAGTTGATTGGTTTCGTCACTATTTAAGGTAGCGTTTACTATAACTGGACGATTTAGTTCTTCATCCAAAAACTTGTATCTCAGATTCTTAGGTAGCTCCTTAAGCTCTATTGATGGTTTCTTAGGACCTGGCATATGGTTCGGGGTAAGTGATAAGCATTCATAAAGACTGTCGTCTATATAAGGTTTCATAAATTCGTCGTCCTCTAGAATGGGAGTCGATGGTAATTTTATTATTTCGGTGGGTTCTTCTTGATCTAACACTCTTATGCACTCATCGATGATATCGATGGCACACCATGAGTCATCAATGGCAGGTGCCATTAAGAATTTGGATAAGATAAATTCTACTTTCTCATCACCTACTTTGAAAGTCATCTTTCGTCTCTTGACATCTATTATAGCTCCAGTTGTCGATAAAAAGGGTCTACCTAGAAGTCTGTTGGAATGTAAAGTTGGTCGATTTTAACGAGGATGTCTTCTAAGATACCTATAGGGTATTTAGCTGACCTATCAGCCAATTGAAGAGACATCCGAGTTGGTTGCATGTTTCCTAGGTTTAGTCTATTATAGACGGCTAAAGGCATTAAGCTCACACTGGATCCTAAGCCCATAAAGGCTTTATCGATGACATGATTTCCTAAAACACAAGGTATAGAAAAACTTCCAGGGTCTTTCTCCTTTTTTGCTAATTTGTTTTAGCAATAGAGATGCATTCTGAAGGTTTAGGGTCATCAAGTCTACGTTTGTTGGTTAAGATGTCTTTAAGGAATTTAGCATAAGATGGTATTTGGGTGATGGCTTCGGTGAAAGGAATCTCAACGTGGAGTTTCTCTATCACTTTTACAAACTTTTTGTATTGGTTGTCTAATTTAGTTTGTTTAAGTCTTTGCGGGTATAAGATAGGTGGTTTATAAGGAGGGGTGGAATATAAACTTGGTTATCCTTAACTCATTCCTTATCTTTAACTTCTTTTTGTTTTTCAGGTTCTACACTCTCATCATTTTGTTTCTCAGGTATGGCTACAACATTTTTCGTTGGTTATTCTGACTTCTTTAACCTGAGATCTTCTGATCCATCATAAGTGGTTCCACTCCATAAGGCAATATCGTTAGCATGCCCCTTGGGGTTAGGTTGAGGTTGTCTAGGAAATTGTCCTCCTGGCGTAGCCTGGGCAACTTGTTGTTGAGTTACTTGAGCAATTTGGGTTTTAAGCATTTTGTTGTGGGTTACCACAGAATCGACTTTGGTGCTTAATTGAGTAATCAGCTCGTTTTATGTGAATGTTTTGGTTCATGAATTCTTTGTTTTGCTGAGTTTGGGCTGAAATGAAGCTCTCCATAACTTTCTCAAGATTTGATTTCTGAGGAACAACTTGCATAGGTTGTTTCGGTCTTTGGGCTTGAAAACCTTAGGGTATTTGGGGTGTAGAATTCTGATTAGGGTTACTGTTTTTATTAGAAAAGTTTGGGTGATTCCTCCATCCAGGGTTTTTAGTATTTTAAAAGGAGTTTCCTTGGGCATAATTGACCTGATTTGGGTTTGGTTAGGCTAAGAGACTACATTCAGCTGTTACATGTCCTGAGGTTCCACAAATTTCGCATCCAGGCTGCACTGCAGCTATGGTAGCTGTAGGATTCACAAACTTACTTTCAACATTTTGAGCAAGGGCATCCATCTTAGCGTTCATCATGTCTAGGACACTGACTTCATATATACCTCTTTTGGGCTCATTCTTCTCCACTGATGTTCGTTCCCCATTGGTAATGGTTTTGTGCCATATCTTCAATGAGAACGCAAGCTTCGGGGTAAGGTTTGTTCATTAATGCACCATCGGCGACAGCGTCAATGGTCATTTTTGTAATATAGAGAAGTCCATTGTAAAAGGTGTAGATAATCAGCCATTATTCTAAACCATGGTGTGGACAGGCTCTTAATAATTCTTTATATCTTTCCCAAGCTTCGAAAAGAGATTCGCCGTCTTGCTGGGTAAATCTAGTGATTTAGTTTCGTAGGACAGCGGTCCTACATGGTGGAAAATATCTAGCAAGGAAAACTTTCTTTAGGTCATTCGATGTGGTTATTGAATTGGGTGGAAGGGAATCTAACCATGATCGTGCTCTATCTCTGAGGCAAAAAGGAAATAATCTTAGACATATCGCCTCAGGAGGACAACCATTGGCTTTCAGGGTATCCGATAATTGGATAAAAACTTTTAAATGTTGGTTCGAGTTCTCAGTAGGGAGACCAGCGAACTGGTTTTATTGTACTAATTGTAACCGAGCGGGTTTCAACTCAAAGTTATGTGCTGCGATAGCTAGGTTTACTATACTTGAATGGGGTTCTTCATTAGAAGGTAAGGTGAAGTCCTTAAGAGGTTTTTGGTTTTGTTCTTTGGCCATAGCTCTTCTAATCTTTTGGAGTAAAATATGTGCGCGTGCATATTTTAGGCTCTTCTATTGGATCTAGTAAGTTTCCAGTACTGCGAGATCTTCGCATTTACCGGTAAACAGAAAAGGAAAATTCCTAAATCTAGACGGTGTAACATTAGAGTACGAAAATTTGACGAAGTTGGTCCTCGGCAACGGCGCCAAAAACTTGATCGCGTGTAAGTGTCTTCCGCAAGTATACAGACTACGTCAAAGTAATATAAAAGATTATCGTTCCCACAGAGACCAATGTCAAGCTATCTATAACTATTTTTACGGTGTTCTATTTTAGGCTAATCAAACAGGGTTGTAAAGTGCACAGAAAGTAATGAAGATAAAATAAGTTCAGAGAAATAATGTTGAAATGTAATTCACATTGATCAGACAATACTCCTATCGCATCTAAATAAAATTACTTATGGAGAAATATTTTATTCCTTGAAAAAAACTTAATTGAAAAGGAACCGTCGCGTTAGCGTAATCAGAACCACATTTGACCTCTAATCTATACCAGCCGCTCACGCTGCACTGGTCGCATCTTGCGTTAACGTGAACAATTCTTTTTTATATAACTACCTCTAAGACTCAGTTAAAAAGTACTTTTGATTGGAAACTTTTAACACAAAAGGGTTTCCGACATATGCTCGGCCAACCGGATCTTAAACCTATGAACGCGTCCGAAAATATTTTCAAAATCACTTTCTAATAATATTAAATTTTCCTAATTGATCAACAAAGTGCTTCCGCTGTTTTTTCTTAATCAAAAACTAACCAATTTTTATCTTAAATGTCAGACGACTTTTGATCTTACCCGACGTAATCACGAATCTACTTTTGTAATATCCGATTAGATAAACCACATAAAAATTGCATTAAAACCAAAACAGCCCCTAAAGCATTCCTACAGACACAACATACAGAGTATCGTCGAAACGACGATCCTCACATCCCAACACTAAAGATTTAGCTGGACATGACTATGGTAAACAACATAGAATATAATTGATTAACGGAATAAGTCATTTAGGGAAAATGCGTGTTAAGTGTGCAATTGGTTTTGAAAAGGGTAACGATAAAAACAACAAGATAAATCAAAGTAAATGTGCGATACAATAAATAAAATTAAAACAAAACGATTAAAATAAAGGCAGTGCGAGAAATAAATCAAAATAAAGCAGTGCGAGAAATAAACAAAAATAAAGTAGTGCGAGATAAATAAATTATAAATATTGCGAATGAATTAAAAACCTGCTCCAAATTGGAGAATTGAATCTGGTACAAGACTGGTAAAGAAAATAACGGCAAACTTCTACTCTACGATTGCTCCATACTCGCTCACAACAATAGTGCGATAATTCCTCGATGTGACGAATTATCGCTTTTACAAAGTGAAACATTGCCTTGGACATCAAGTTGGGCCTTTAGAAATCGTGGGAGAGAAATCCTTTGGTCATGGCTTCAACCTCCAACCGACCTTGACTGACTCCACCTTTATGAAGATGGTGTCTGCCATGTGTGTAAATGGTTGTGGACGTGGTCTTTTGGCCGTTTGGTCATGGGAGAAACCCTACACCTCACAACCACCCCCATGGCCAATGCCATGTTGAACGCCATGTGTGTAATCAACCCTAAAATCTCTGTTTTTCGCCCATTTCACTTCGTTTCTTCGTGAAAGGCTCTTATTGGTCAATGTACCTAAAAATAAGGCAGAACACAAACATAATGCAAGAAAATAAAAATTAAATGATAATAAACATGTGCCATCCGAGTCAAATACGCAGTGTGTTTCAGTGTTATCATGCTACTAGTAGAGGAAGAGGTGGTGGTCAAAAACCTGACAAAAGTCACATTCAGTGTTACAATTGTCAAAAGTATGGTCTCTATTCTTATGATTTTCTTTAAAAACAGAAGAATCAAGAAACGGATGCAAAGCTGGCGATACATGAAGAAGAAGAGATGTTGTTGATGGTCACAACAAGAAATGAAGAAAGATTCCATGACCAGTGGTACTTGGACTCAGGATGCTCATCACACATGACTGGTAGGAAGGATTGGTTTGTAAACATAAAACCCTCAATGAAGAACATGGTGAAATTTTCAAATGACAATACTCTAGAAGCTGAAGGTATTGGAGATGTTCTGATTATGAGGAAAGATGGCAAGAGGTCAGTAATTTCCAATGTGTTGTACATACCAAGCATGAAGAGAAATTTTCTCAGTATAGGGCAGTTGGTCGAAAAGAAGTACAAAGTGTCGATTGAATACAAGATGATGAGAGTTCTCAACTCAGGTGGTAGGTTAATCTTGAAGGAACCAATGTCTCAGAATAGAACCTTCAAGATTGAACTTAATGTGATGGAGCACAAGTGCCTTGCAACTGCAGCTAGTAGAGATGAATGGATATGACATTATAGACTTGGCCATCTTAATTTTAAAGACATCAGAGACTTGAAGAGAAGAAATATGGTTTCAGGATTACCAAAAATCGACATCCCAAGCGAAGTATGTGAAGAATGTGTCCAGGTGAAGCAGCACAAGAACAACTTCACCAAGGATGCAGAAAGCAAGTCGAAGGCAATTCTTGAAGTTATATACTCTTATGTGTGTGGACCTATCTAGGTGGATTCGATTGGAGGTAATAGATACTTTGTCACTTTCATAGATGATTTCAATTGAAAATTATGGACTTACCTTATCAAGAAGAAAATTTAAGTGATCAAGGTATTTGCCAAATTTATATCTATGTTCAAAAGATAAAGTGGTCGAAAGCTAAAGATTCTGAGGTCCGATGGTGGTGGAGAGTATGTGTCGAAAGATTTCGATGCATTATATGATAAAGAAGGGATTATGCATGAGGTGGTGCCACCCTACACTCCACAGCAGAATGGAACTGCATAAAGGAAGAATAAAATCATCAAGAATATGGTGAGAAGTTTGTTGAAAGGCAAGCATATACCCAAAGAATTATGGGGAGAAGCTATGTCGACTACAACATACATCTTGAATAGATGTTCGACGAAGAACCTAGAAGGAATCACGCCAGAAGAATGTTGGTCTGGTTTCAACCCTAGCCTAAGTCATCTGAAGGTGTTTGGATCTATAGAACATAGATATGTGGCAGATCAGTTGATAAGCAAGCTTGATGAAAACTCGAGTCAGATGATCCTGATAGGATATCATTCAACTGGAAGATACAAGTTGTTCGACCCAGTGAACAAGCAAGTTGTGATCAGCAGGGACATGATCATAGATAAGCTTAAGGAATGGGATTGGACTGAGAATGTTAAGAAGGATTCAATGAGAATCTTATGTGAAGAACCAGCTAGTGAAGTCGAAACAAAAGTTTGACAAGAAGAACTCAGAGGTGGAGCAGGCCCAAGTTGACCTCAATGAACACGTCACATGCCTGCAAGGTTGCAAGAATTTGTGATTACATCAGATGATGTGGTCAATGAAGAAGGTGAGCTGGTACAATATGCTTTCTATGAAAATATCAAACCAGTCAATACAGTTAAGGCATTGAAAGATTCGAAGTGGGCGAAAGCAGTGAATGAGGAACTGGAGTCCATCGAAGTCAAAAACACATGGTCATTTGTCGAATTGCCTCAAGGAAAGAAGGCAATTGATGTGAAGTGGGTGTACAAGGTGAAGTTAAATCCCTAAGGAGAAGTAACTTGACATAAGGCGAGACTTGTGGCGAAAGGATTTCTTCAGAAAGAAGGAATCGACTTCGACGAAGTTTTTGCACCAGTTGCTAGAATCGAAACAATCAGGTTGGTTGTTGGTCTAGCAAACATGAACAACTGGTACATGTGTTAAGATGGATGTGAAATGTGCATTTCTAAATGGCCCTTTAGATGAAGAAGTTTATGCAGCACAACCAGCTGGGTTTTTGAAACAAGGCGAAGAAAGAAAGGTGTACAGGCTGCATAAAGCCCTGTATGGACTTAAACAAGCTCCAAGAGCTTAGAATAAGAAGATAGCTAGCTTTTTAAGGGAGAAGGAATTTGTGAAGTGCACAATTAAGCATAGAGTATATGTAAGGTGAAGCAATAGTGAATTGCTTATACTATGTCTTTATGTCGATGGCCTGTTGATAACAGGAAGTTGCAAGAAGGAGATCAAAGATTTCAAACATGACCTAAGTGAGGAGTTTGAAATGCCAGGCTTAGGAAATCTCTCATACTTCCTTGGTATCGAATTCTACAAGGGTAGTAGATGTTTGATGATGCATCAAATAAAATATGCAAGTGAAATACTCAAGAGATTTGAGATGCAAGATCGCAACCCAACTTTGACTCCAACTTAGCTCAGAATGCAACCATCGAAAGACACATATGAAGATGATGTCGATCCAACGCAATACGGAAGACTCATTGGATGCCTTCAATAACGTTGTCACATAAGGCTTGATCTAGCATACAGTGTAGGCATGGTGAGTAGATTCATGCAGAAGCCAAAGATATCTCACCTAGCAGCGACGAAGAGGATACTAAGGTATCTGAAAGGAACTCTCGACTACAACATTTTGTTTCCTACAGTTGATGAAGGAAAAGAATGTAAGTTAGTCGGATACACCGACTCAAGTGGGTGTAGAAATGTTGAGGATAGAAAATCCACAATTGGCTATATATTTATGCTAGGTGGTGCACCAGTTGCTTGGAGTTCGAAAAAGGAGCCAGTAGTGGCATTGTCGCCGTGCGAAGAAAAATACATAGATGTTTCTCTCTGTGTAGGCCAAGCAACATGGATGGTGAAACTAATCGAGGAAATTACATGGAAGAGTCATGGAGCAATTATCATGAAGATCAACAACATGTCTGCTATCAATCTGGAGAAAAATCTGATAGCACATGGGCGGAGCAAGCACATCAAAATGAGGTTCCACTATTTTTTAGAGCAGGTAGCAAAAGGGAAGATGAACTTGGAACACTGCAGAACTGAGAATCAGATTGCAGATATCATGACGAAAGGAGTGCAATTCGAAGTGTTCAAGAAGCTAATGTCTACTATGAATATAAATAGCTTAGACATAATGAATTAGGTGGTGTGTTGAGATTATAATTCCTTGTGTCAAAGTAGGTAGTGCTCGATAGAAACAAGGACGTGTTGAAACTTGTAGTGTGTGTCGCATATCATTAGATGTCGAAGTGTCGAAGCAGGTTGTTTGACACGGGATTTCAACTTAGACTAAAATAGAAATTTAGAGCATTTGTATATTTTAAACTTTAGCTTAGGGAGCAAGCTAGCTCAATTATAAATAGAGGGAGTAACCCCTATTTTGAGATAGAGAAGAATAATCTTATAATCACTTGCAGTTGCAAAATTAACAAGTTTTCCACATGTTGTGGGTAGAGAGAAACTCTGCAGAAATCATCCTTTTCTTCCCCAATTTTTTGTCAAACCCTAATCTTCTTTTATTCTATTTTTATTTCTTCTTCCATTAACAATTTATGTGCAGAATCATTCTTGCAATCAAGGTGTGATTGATTCACTCAAGTGAAGAGTGAAGAACAAGGAATTTCGATCGGTTGATTGAATCTTGTTCATCAAAATTGGTCCAGAATTACTCAAACAGAAGAATCATGTTATGTGTGTAAAATAAATAATGTAAGGAACCTTAGGATTGAAAGAATGACTCAACACCGAACTATTGTGGAATTAGTGAGTTCCCATAAGGGAATATTTCACTAGAGTCATAATGAAAGGTTAGAATACCCTTTATACCGAGAGGATTCCTAAGATAGAAAAATTCCACTGAGATAGTTGTTTCTCACCCCTCTTTTTTATAATGATTATAGGTACTCAGTCAGATGCTAAAGGTAAGGATAAGGATACTTGAGAATGCTTCTCGAGAAGACCTTACTTTAGCATATTTTGACGTGTTTCCGCTATATTTTCTTATGATGATTGGATTTCTTACATTTGTACTATTCTGGCATTATTTGTTTGGATGCAAATATATAGGGGTGTTTATTGGTTCGTCCAAATCACGGTCTAACCGGAATTCAAACCAAACCATTGTGTTTAGGTTGCCATTTTTTGTTCGGGAAATAATGGAAGCAAACTAATGAAATCCGATGTTAATTAGTTCGGAAATATCCAAACCAAACCGGAATCCAAATCAAACCATGGTCTTTGGGTTGGAAATTTTTTTGTTCGTGCAAAAACTAAACCAAACCAATCAAACCCGATGTTAATTAGTGATCTCGAGTGTTTGATCAGATCCATGCACGCTGGTCGTCAGATGGGCAAAGGTTGCTCGACAAGGTGTCGGTCGTCAGACGGGAGAGATGCTCGGAATATTGATGAGGAAAAAGGGGGTGTACCTGCAAGGCACTATGACGCTCAAGTAAGTAAAGGTCGGAAAAGGGGCAAGTACAAAGAGTATTCTTAGGGTGAGAAAATGATACCTGACCCTCTCAAGCGAGAGGGTTTATATAGAGCCCCTAGCGCGTGGCCAACGGTCCTATTTTCGGGGCGAAATAATCGTTTTCCCCAAAGAATAGGTAACTGCCCAAACTAGCCGTTATGTCAGGCAGGGTGTCAGAAACTAGCCGTTATGTCGGGCATAAGCGTGGTTCCGGGCACCTGTCCTTTGTTGTCCGGGCAGTGAGGAAGCCGTGCGTGACAGGCATAGAAGCCGAGGAGGAACGTTGCGTTCCTTGCCCGGTTGGAGGGGCAGAAATGTCACTTTTGCCCTTCTGTGGATTGGACTTAGGTAGTATGGGCCGCTTTAGAGCAGAGGCGGATTGGGCCAATTCTAGCCATTGGTCCAGTCCAGAACAGGAGCCCCCCAAGTCGTTGCTCCCGAGCATGGGAGTGATGACTTAAGGACTGTTCGTTGCTCCGGGGAGCTAGCGCGGAGTCGTCGTTTGAGATGAGGACGATTGTCTCGAAGTGCCCGTGGCCCTCTGTGTCCGTGATGTTCGTGGTCGTGAACCAATTGCCCAGTATTCGGGGAGATGAAACGCCAGAAAGAATGGGAAACGTTGGGTTGCCACGTGTGCATCGAGCCCTGTGTAGCAGTTAATAGGTAATCATGGCTAGTGGGCAGTCATTATTACCTACGGGCGCGTGTGTGCACGTGCCCCTCAGTATAAAAAAGGGGGGAGGTTGTCCCATTTGCACTTTTTCCCTTCTGATTCTTCTTCGTCGTCATCAGCGTTCCTGCCCGTCGTCGTCTTCAGAGCAACCGACCACCGTGCCAAGTTTCGAGCAGCCTTTCTCTTCTAGCTAGAATAAGTAAGTTCTCTGATTTTCAGCTTGTTTTACTTTCCCTTGTTGTTAGTGGTGGATTGCATACGGCTAGGGTTAGTTTTAGGTGACAAAGTAGGCAGATTTCTGGCGAGTGTTGGTGGTGGGCGGTGGTTCTGCCCCTTTTGCTGCTTCAAGTACCTCGCCGGAGTAGGTAGCGAGTCCAGTAGGCGTGGTGGCCCACGTCATGGTGGTGAGGCGTGATTATGGCGTCTTATCATTCTCTGATGTATTGGTGTATTTTCTGGTGGAACGTTTCCAGATTCCGGTGGAGCTTTGCAGTTTCCGGCAAAGTTTCAACGGAACTTGGGCACGAGTGCGGGGAGGTTCCCCGTAGGAAGGTGGTTTGTCTCGGCCGTTTCCTCGCGGGGAGGTGTTTGTTGTTAGGGCTTAGGCGGGGGACGTTATCCTTGGCCTTCTGTGTGCCCTTTCACTTGACTTAGCGGTGGAAGGGTGGATTTGATTTTCTATCAAATTCACTGTCTTTCTCTGCCTTTTCAGGTGATCGTAGCGGCGATGGAGCCAGAGAGGGAGGTTATCCCCGTTACATCTGAGGAAACTGTCTCCGAGGAGAGCAGCAGTGCAACGGCCTCGAGTTCTGCGTCCTCGAGTTCGTCGGCTTCAAATTCCTCGAGCGACGTCGAGGGGGAAGCGAGTGACGCTGAGGAGGGAGATGACTTGGGGGTCGTGGAGGAAGATGCAATGGAAGAGGACGTTGACGCGTTCTGCCCGGAAGAGTGGGAGGTGGCCGAGCCTTCCGAACATACTTCCACGTTTGCGAGGTCTGCGGCGGACGCTTTTACCGAGGTGGGGCCCGCAGGTGAATGGAGGGTGCTTTTGCCTAATGTGGACGAGCGGATCTGCTCGAGCTTTCGGGACTGCTTCGGGATGTACGAATATGCATTCAAGGAGCTGGGGCTGAGGTTGCCCTTCACCGACTTCCAGCGGTCGGTGTTCGATCATCTGAAGTTGGCGCCTTCCCAACTCCACCCCAATTCGCTGGCCTTTATACGGGCTTTTGAGTTGGTGTGCGAGCACCTTGCTTTGAGGCCCACCATCCCTTTGTTCTTCGCTGTTTTCCACCTACAGCGGCAGCTGACGGGGAAGAGGTACGGATGGGTCTCTTTGAAGCAGCCCAAAAAACTATTCAAGCCGTTCTCGGAGTCCATCCGAAACTTCAAGGGACGGTACTACATCGTCGAGCCTCTGTCTGAAGCTGCTCAGGACAACGTGTATGCCTGGGAGTTAGAGTGTGATAAGAACGGAGAGGAGCTGCTCACCGAGGAGGGGAAGTACATCGGGGAGAGAGTGTATAAATTCCCAATCCGCTGGACACCCGACCACTTCTCAAAGAAGCCCAGCGCCTACGTCTTTGAGCTGAGTGCTTTACGCGGGAAGGATGCCGCGTCTTATGAGACCCTGGTGAAGTGGGTCAACTCCTTTCAGCTCGCGACCTGTTGGACGAGCAAGGGTAATCCTATCTTCGAGGAGGATGGGAGTCAAAGGGTCGAGCGCCGGTTTATCCCCGTCAAGGCACTGCTGGAGTGCAAGACTCCCGTGGATGTCGAAAAGTTGCTCGGTAGACTTAGTTACTTAGACTTTTTTTGTTATTCTTTCTTCCCCGTTTCTAACGCGCTTGTTTTATTTGTGCAGGTGAGATGCCTCAAGCCCGTGACCGTGTGGTGAGGAATGCCATGGCGAGGGGCAAGGCTGGAACGACCCCCTCCAAGACCCGGACTGCTGCTGGTGCTCGTGCGCCTCCCCCTGTTCAAACTGCTCCGGGGACCTCCTCCTCTCCTACTCCTGGTCTACGGGACTCTCCGCTGCCTCTGGTCGGGCGAACGAAACGGCCCCGGGAGGCAGATATGGTGGACCTGAGAGGGGCACCTGAGAAGGGGAAGTTCGAACTTCCTCCGTGTATTAACGACAAGAGGTTTTTCGAGGGTAACACCTTGGTCGTTCCTCGGGTTGAATCTCTTAGCTTGGGGAACATGGATCGTGCGAGCAAGAGGGCGCTGGTGGCCCAGGACGTTTCTGCCCTCGTGAGGATGCTGGAGATGGCAGCCATTTATGCTGAGGGGGACTATGCGCTCGAGGCTGAGCTTACTGCCACTCGGGCTTCCGAGACAACTTTGAAGGAGGAGGTCAAGGGTGCGCGTGAGGCTAGGAAGAAAGCCGAAGAGGAGACGACCAAGCTGAAAGAGGAGATCGCCAAGCTGAAGGAGGAGAAGAGGGCTGCCGAGGAATTGAACGCGGAGTTGATGGCGGCCAGTGCCCCGGGTGCTGATGAGCCGGATGAGATAAGAGCGTTGAAGACCCGGGCGGAGCTGGTCGCTGGCATCCTGCAAGCCGAGGATGATGGTATCGCAGTGGCCGCGGAGTCCTTTGACAGCGCCGTGGCCCAATTGCGGGCAGTGAACCCCGGGCTCGAGATTTCGACCGAGGGTACCCACTATCTTGCTCGAGTGGAGGGTGGCCGCATTGTTCTGCCTGAGGGTCTTGTTCTCGATACTCCCGAAGAACAGACCGAGGACCGGCCCGTGGAGGATCAGAGGCCTGAAGCTGTGTCAACCGAGCGTGCGGAGGACTGAAGAGTTTGGTTATTTTATTGTATCCGGCCTGCGTGCCGTTGACCTGTTGTAATATTATTTTGCTTTGGGGGCGTGGCCCCCTTTCTTATGTAACATGCATAATATTTGGCCCTTGTGGCCTTTTAATTTTATGCCCGGTTAGCTTATACAATTTCCGTTTATGTTGATGTACTTTGTTTTAGTTGTACATGTATGACTTCCCGTCAGAGGGCGTGTTTGTTAACTACTTTGTTTTGGCAGATTGTTTGTTGAATGTGAATTCGCCAGTGCGGGAAATTGGTCGAATAGCCGGGGAAGGTCCTGGCGAGGATGCGGATCTCAGGTCGTGGTTGAGGCCTGAGGTCGCGGCGTGAACGTCCCATCGCGAGCTGGGGTTCTGCCAATCATGGTACTTGGTCGAAGGCGATGCTCGGTTGAGGACCGCCGACGAGCAGAGCTCCGGCTCATTTACTTGAGCGGGACCCTACCTTTTGTGCGTGCGTCGTTTATACCTGGACGAGCACGACGACCGTTGGGTGGTCGCTTGATGCGAGGAAGCTTATAGTTACTTTAGCTGTAGTATTGCTTAAGTTTCTCAGCGTTCCATGGCCGAGGGAGCGCATCCCCGTTAAGGGTTTCGAGGAAGTACGCACCATTTCTCGTCTTGGCGCGGACTCTGTATGGTCCTTCCCAGTTGGCTGCTAGTTTGCCTTCGCTAGAGTCCTTGTGGTTTCTTCGCAGGACAAGGCTGCCCACATCGAACTCTCACCGTAAGACTTTGGCGTTGTGCCTGATTGCTATTTTTTGCTTGAGAGACGCTTCGCGGAGGGCTGCTTCTGTCCGGATTTCCTCGACGAGGTCGAGCTCTTCTCTCGTCGCTTCGTTATTCATTTCCTCGTCTAGAGGTGATTCGGTCCTTCTGGACGGTACTTGGATCTCGATGGGTAGAACAGCCTCCATGCCATATGCTAAGCGGAAAGGCGTCTCCCTGGTGGTGGACTGGGGAGTGGTGCGATATGCCCATAAGACGATGTGGAGCTCCTCGACCCAGGCTCTCTTCGTTTCATCCAGTCTTCGTCTGAGGCCACGAAGGATGACGCGGTTGGCCGCTTCAGCCTGCCCGTTGGTTTGGGGGTGCTCTACCGAAGCGAAGTGTTGCTTTGTTCCGAGATGGGCGACGAAGTCTTGGAACTTCTTGTCCGTGAATTGTGTTCCATTGTCCGTGACGATTGCTTGGGGAATCCCAAAACGGGCGAGGATATTCCGCTTGTAGAAGCGTAGAATGTTAAGAGTCGTTATCTTTGCTAAGGCTTCTGCTTCTATCCATTTTATGAAATAATCTACGCCTACTATCAGGTATTTGTTTTGGCTAGATCCCGTCACGAAGGGTCCTAGGATGTCTAGGCCCCACCAGGCAAATGGCCACGGGGAGGTCAGGCTCTTCAGTTTGTTAGGTGGAGCTAGGTGCATATCCCCGTGCCGTTGGCACTTGTCGCATTTCTTTACGTGCTCCTTGGCGTCTTGCTGCATAGTTGGCCAATAATACCCTGCCCGGAGTGCCTTGCGGGCAAGGGACCTTCCTCCCAGGTGCTGCGCATTGATGCCTTCGTGGATTTCTCGTAATACGTGGGGGACAATCTCCTCCTCTATGCACTTTAGTAGCAGGATGGAGAAGCCCCTTCGGTAAAGTTTGTTTTCGAGGATGACGTACGAGCAAGCTCTTTGTCTGATGGTGCTGGCTTCTTTGGGGTCATCCGGAAGCTCGTCTCTGGTGAGGTAGTTGTACACGGGCGTCATCCAGCAGTCGCTGTCCCCGATCGCGTGCACGTGTAGGGTCGAGGACCCCTTATCGATGCTGGATCGGGGAAGTATCTCTTGGATGACTGACCTGTTTCCGCCTTTCCTCTTGGTGCTCGCTAGTTTGGATAGGACGTCTGCTCGCACGTTGTGTTTGCGGGGAACATGTCTTACTGCTACGTCCTGAACTTTGACATCTTTTCCTTGACTAGGGAGAGGTATTCAGATAGACTGTCGTTTTTGGCCTGATACTCCCCAGAGATCTGGTGGGCTACGAGCTGAGAATCCGTGCAGATGACGATTTCTTCTGCCCCTAGGTCTTCGACTAGGCGCAACCCAGCGAGGAAGGCTTCATACTCAGCCTGGTTATTCGATGTGGGAAAGGACAAAGTGAGAGACGCCTCGACTATGGTCCTTTCGTCGTTCTCCAGAATTACTCCTGCTCCGCTGCCGCTCGAGCTGGATGCTCCGTCCACGTAGATGGTCCATCTGTTTGCTATGTGGGGCGAGGAGTCTGAGAAGGTTACTTCCGCCACGAAATTGGCCAGGGCTTGTGCTTTGAGGGCTTTTCTGCTTTCATACCGGACGTCAAATTCGGACAGCTCCAACGACCACTTGAGCATTCGACCAGCCATGTCTGGCCGGCCCAGCAACTGCTTGATGGGCTGGTCCGTCCTTACTACGATCGTATGGGCCAAGAAGTAGTGTCTCAGTCGTCTGGCAGCGTTGATGAGGGCCAATGCTACCTTTTCTATCTGCTGGTATCGCAACTCCGCGTCCTGCAACGCTTTGCTCGTGAAGTATACAGGCTTTTGCCCGCCAGGGTCTTCGCGAATGAGAACGGCGCTCACAGCCTCGGCGGTGACGGTGAGGTATAGGAACAAAACTTCCCCGGTATCTGGTTGTGATAGCATGGGCGGTTTCGACAGGGCTTGCTTTAAGTGAAGGAGGGATGCCTCGCATTCTTCGGTCCATTCAAACGCGACTTCTTTTCTCAAGAGCTTGAAGAAAGGAAGGGCGTGTTGGGCGGATTTTGCGACGAAGCGGGACAACGAGGTGAGCACCCCGTTGAGGGACTGGATGTTCTTTTTAGATTTGGGCGTTGGGAGCTCAGAGAATGCCCGACATTTGTCAGGGTTAGCCTCTATTCCTCGTTCCGTTAAGTAGAAACCAAGGAATTTGCCTGCCCGTACGCCGAACGTGCACTTCTCTGGGTTAAAACGCATTTGGTATTTTCTTGCTTGCTCGAAAATTTTTCGGAGATGGGCGACATGGTCTAGTTCCTCGTGGGACTTGACGATCATGTCATCCATGTATACCTCGAGCATGTCGCCAATTTGTCCTCGGAAGACTTTGTTCATCATTCGTTGGTACGTAGCGCCGGCGTTCTTCAGTCCGAAGGGCATTACGTTGTAGTAATAGTTGCCCGATTCGGTCATGAAGGTCGTGTAAGTTTTATCGCTCGCGGCCATTGGGATTTGGTTATAGCCCGAGTAGGCGTCGAGGAACGATAACAGTTTAAAACCTGCAGAGTTATCTACGAGCTTGTCTATATTGGGGAGGGGGTAGGCGTCCTTCGGACAGGCCTTATTAACATCGGTATAATCAACGCACATTCTCCATTTGCCATTATTTTTTCTTACAAGTACAACATTTGAGAGCCATGTAGTGTATTTGGCCTCAGAAATAAACCTAGCTTCTAGAAGGTCTTTGACAGCTTTCTCCGCGGCTTCCATCTTCTCCGAGGACTGTTTCCTTCTGCGCTGGGCAACGGCTTTGACGGCCGGGTCAATTGTAAGCTGGTGGCAGGCGACGGAGGGGTCCAATCCTGGCATTTCAGCGGCGATCCACGCGAATAAGTCTGCATTCTCCCGGAGGAACGCTTTTAGTTGTCTCTTGGCCAGGTCGGGGAGGTCTGCTCCGATCTTCACTCCCCGTTGGGGGTCTTCTCCGAATGGAACGATCTCGAAGTTGTCGTCTGGAACGGGGCGTAGGAGATTGTTGCTGTTGTGGGACTGGCTGCCCGAAGTCGTCTGGTCTTTGGCGTGATCATCCTCACTGAAACGGCTGTCCAAGTCGATGGATTCGACCTGGGGGAGTGGCTTTGGCTGCTCGGAGCTGCTGGGTAGAGGAGGACGACCAGAGGTCCTCGGCCTCGCTGAGATGGTGCTCAGTCCTTTTGATGCTGCTTCAAAGCATCGACGGGCAGCTTCGATGTCGCCGTGGAGGGTAGCGACCATCCCTTCAGAAGTGTAGTACTTCATCTTGAGATGTACGGTGGAAGGTACTGCAACCAACTCTGCCAGGGTTGGCCATCCGAAGATGCACTGGTATAGTGACGGGCAATCGATTACCAGAAACTGTGCTTTAATTGCTCGGGTTGTCTTTCCTGAACCGAATGTTACGATGAGCTCTACGTAACCCCGGGGCTTTGTCACCGCTCCGTTAAATCCCTGCAGGTCGGATACAACGTATGGAGTAAGGTGAGAGTCATTCAGCTGCAGCGTCTCGAACAGGTGGTTGTACATTATATCAACCGAACTGCCCTGGTCTACGAGTATCCTGCGAACGTCGAAGTTCGCCATCCTTGACCGGATGAGAAGCGGAATGCTGGAGTTCGGGGACCCGCCGAGGAGTTCCTCTTTATAGAAGGAAATGGGAGATGATCCTTTGTGAGCGGCATCCAGCGTGGTGACTTCATTGGAGCTTTTGCTGATTAGTTGCTCGAATTTCCTTTTGACCGAACCGACCGTGATTTTGTTGAATCCGCCACCGGAGATGACCATGGCCGACGGGAAGGTCTCCCACGGGCTGTGAGTACCGAGGAACGTGGAGGCGTGCAGGCTATCAGGGATACGAAAGTCCTCTGGTCGAGTTACGGACAGGGTGACCTGTACGTTGGTGTCCTCGGAGGGCGGTGTCTCCTCTGTAGCCTTCTTGCTCTCCTGGGTGTCTTGCCGGGGAGCTTTTTTCTTCTTCGCGAACTGCTTCAGGTGACCGTCGCGAATGAGGATCTCTATGGCATCTCTGAGGTGGATGCATTCTTCCGTCGTATGGCCGTGGCTCTTGTGGAAGCAGCAATACTTGGATTTATCTACACCCGGCCTGGCCGGCAGCTGTTTGGGGAACCGGACTCCCGCCTGCTTGAACTCTGAGTTGGCACATTCGGACAAGATTTTCTCCCTCGAGGTAGTGAGGGGGTGTAGTCGTGGAACCGCCCGGAAGGTCCCTTTTGTTCGCGTGCCTCGCGAGGCCTATCGTCACGTCTTTTGTCCCGTCGGGTTTCTTCAGCTCTTGAGGACCGGGCACCTTCTTGGTGACGGGAGGCCCGGACGGAATGGGCAGCGACCTTCTCCTCGTACTATATGTGCGACTGGGCTTGGTGGAGGAGGGCGTTGAGATTCCTCGACGGATCGAGGCCGATGGCTTTCGCGAAGTCTGAGCCGGGGCGTAGTCCCTGCTCAAGCAGGAATTTCTTCATCTCGTCGGTCGTTGGCACTTGGACGGCTTCCTTGTTGAACCGCTCAATGTAGTCCCGAAGAGGTTCGTCTCTTCCCTGCACCACAGCTCCGAGGGACGCTTCAGTCTTCGGATGGCGTCGCGATGCAGTAAAGTGACGGGAGAAAATCCTCCCCAATTTCCTCCAAGAAGTGATGGACTCTTCCGGCAGCTGCTTATACCAAGTCATTGCTCCCTTCCGGAGCGTGGTCGGGAACAAGCAGCATTTGATGGCTCCTCGCACCCCTCTGTAGTCCAAAAGGGCGTCTATGTTCTCTATGTGCTCGTCTGGGTCCGTGGTTCCATCATAAGTCCATAGAGACGAAGGCTTCTCTAGTCCTTTAGGAAGACGGGTGGCCAGGATTCTGCGGGACAACGGGCCGCGAGGCTCGTCGTCGCTGTCCGAACTGGGAGTTGACGGTGACCGTTGTCTGCGTTCGCGGCGGCGGTCTCTGCGAGGTGAAGGTGAGCGCGGCCGGTCACGAGGTCTGACCGGTGGAGAGTGCCTGTCCTGTCTCGTTCTTTTGTGTCTTGGAGGTGATCGGTCCCGCGGGGAGATCTGGTCGCGCTTGCGAACATGTGACTCAGGTTCATGCCTCGATCTGTGGCCTTCTTCGCGCCTAGCTGGCGGGCTTCTTGGTCCTTGGTGCTTGCTCTTGGGAGGAGAGGATCTTGGAAAAGATGCTTCCTCGAGAGCTCCTATTCTTTCGCCTTGTTGCAAGATGAGGAGGTTCGTGCGGTTGACAGCTTCTAACAGGGCTGCAACGGCCAGATCGGCGCTGGGAGGGCCAGGAACTGGTCGTTCCCCCAACGGTAACAACTTGTCTCCTTGCTCGGCGGGAGGAGGAGTGGGAGACGCAGTAGCCCCGTCTCGAAGGAAACAGGGGTCGGAAAGTAATGGAGATCTACCGTCCACGTTCCTCTTGTTGACGGGAACGAGAACTGTAATATCAACACCTTGTGCGGAGTTCTGAGCAGCCATCGGTGGGTGGATTAAAGAGAGTATGTTTTGATCTTTGGTTTCCGAGGAGGAAAGAAAGAAGGGGAGAACAAGGATTCCCACAGACGGCGCCACTGATCTCGAGTGTTCGATCAGATCCACGCACGCTGGTCGTCAGATGGGCAAAGGTTGCTCGGCAAGGTGTCGGTCGTCGGACGGGAGAGATGCTCGGAATATTGATGAGGAAAAAGGGGGTGTACCTGCAAGACACTCCGACGCTCAAGTAAGTAAAGGTCGAAAAAGGGGCAAGTACAAAGAGTATTCTTAGGGTGAGAAAATGATATCTGACCCTCTCAAGCGATAGAGTTTATATAGAGCCCCTAGCGCGTGGCCAACGGTCCTATTTTCGGGGCGAAATAACCGTTTTCCCCAAAGAATAGGTAACTGCCCAAACTAGCCGTTATGTCGGGCAGGGTGTCAGAAACTAGCCGTTATGTCGGGCATAAGCGTGGTTCCGGGCACCTGTCCTTTGCTGTCCGGGCAGTGAGGAAGTCGTGCGTGACGGGCATAGAAGCCGAGGAGGAACGTTGCGTTCCTTGCCCGGTTGGAGGGGCAGAAATGTCACTTTTGCCCTTCTGTGGATTGGACTTAGGTAGTATGGGCCGCTTTAGAGCAGAGGCGGATTGGGCCAATTCTAGCCATTGGTTCAGTCCAGAACAATTAGTTTGGACAACAAATTTCTAAAATTCTACCTGCGAGACAGTCTACCCGAACCAACCATAATTATTTAATATAATTTATATCATCATTATCATGAAAACTAATATAAAGTAGTCAACTTTAACAACGACAAAAGATGAAATGCCATCTTTGACAAGCACAACTTATATAGAGAAATGAAAAAAAAAAAATTTTATAACCTTACAAAATATTGAGATATAAATTAGATATTTTTTAAAAATATTTTTTACATTTGTTTCTAACGTATATGATCACTCCAACTCAAATCAAATCTGTTGTTTCACGGTTCAGTTTAGTTTGTGCTTTATCACAAACCAATTACTTCAATTTGTGAGTTTCAAAATAAAAAACTTACAAATAATCTTACACTTATTTTGTGGGTTCGCATCCACCTTTCAAAATCTTCGATGTGTGTTAGCCTTTTTTACTTAAGTAAATTTATTTTTCTCAAGTAACTAAAATTAAAAATAATATCTATATCATTTTTGAACCTTTCAAAATTTTTGTTGCACGTCAAAAATTATTTTTTTCACATCAACAAATAACTAAATCTAGCAGAATTTTTAACTCAAATCTGATTGAAAAGATAAAATTTATTCTTTTATGAAAGATGAAAAGATGTTTATCTTTGAGTATGATTCTTTTAAAAAAATTGTGATTGAGTGAGAACATTTTAAGATATTACAAATAAATGTTGCAAGGAAGAAATATTTGAGGAAAAAGTATTTGAGTTTGAGTTAGAAATTTATGTAAATCCACAAAGAAAGAAAACAACAAGAAATTTATGAAATACTTGCTATCGGTACCTGGTCTGTTAAAAAGAATATCTATATCATTTTTTAAACTGTTTTATTTAAAGAACTAAATTATTATTTTTATTTATTAAATATTGTTTATATAAATTTTTCATGTTTATCATGATATTATCTTATATAAACATATTATTTATTAATTTAACTTTGTAAAAATGAAAATATAATTTATTTATTTAAGTAGAATGGTTGAGTTAAATTAATATTTTTCTTTTTGTTACCTTTATTTTTCTAAAAAGTGCATGTTTAATAAGTCAATTAAAAAAGTTAATTATTTTATCTATTTATTATAAAAAAAATTGATTGATTGAACACTTTTAGTGATCAATAAAAAAAATAAATCTACTAAATTTATTGAACACTATTTTTAAAATAAATATTTAAAAAAATTACGCGTTCTTATAATAATTTACAAAATACTAATATTAAGAGTACATATTTGAAAATTGCACTCTCTATTAAAAAATAAATGTCTTTTTTTGTAAATAATAATATAATTAATGATTTATTTAATACAACATTAATTCTTTTTTATCTTTTATATCATGAAAGAGTTTTGTTTTTAACTGTATTGTTTATCTTCATTGCATAACTCTCATTCAATATATTTGAATAAGCCAAATATCAATACTTGACATTTCAAAGTAAATTTTAAAAATATTTATTTGTTTAAAAATTTGTTAGCTAATTATGGTATTTATGTTAGTATCGACACTTTCTAGTAAAATATATGTAACAAATTGTATATATCACGTATAATTAAATAAAAATTAATGCACAAAATTTATCACAATTAATATAGTAAAATATAAAATACATATTTGGATTATTTTTATGAGTCAGTTTTTTTTCTCTCTCCTCCATCGTTTATTTTAATAATGAAGGAGAGAGAAAAACAAAAACCACGCGTAATCTCCACCATTTATTTTAAGATCTAATGATTCAGATTCATTCTCATGTTCTTACATAAAAATGACATTCTCATAAGATATGAACCCTATATATATATATATATATATGACTTAACACAAAAATTATTTGTCATTTATATATAATCACAAGAAAATTATTTATCACCAATATACAACAAGACACGAGAAAATTATTTGGCATTGACAACATAACATTTTTTTGTCACAAATAATTTAAGAAAATACATGAGATAAAACAAAAATAATCTTTAATTACTTTTTAAAAAAAAGTATCGTTTATTCAAAATATTTTTTAAACGATATTATTTATACTTGAAAAATGTACGGGTGAAAAGGGGAAGATGGAAATATTGATCCAAATATTAAAATAAAAATTATCCACTATTTCTTTAAAGTATTAAAAAAGATTAGTGGAGTTTATAATAAAAGAGTGAGTAGATATTTTAAAGTAATTGTCTTGTTTTTTTTTTAAGCAAGTGATATATTAGATATGAGTACAAAGAGTACTCCCCCTTAATACAAAAAGGAAGGCCTAGAGAAAATTCGCCAAAAAGCAAAAGAGATTACAAACCAAATGCACTTAAGACATGAAAAACAAGGAATCCTTGTCAAAATCGTATAAGCTGCAGTTGGAGTGAGTAATTTCTCCTACAAAGGACCACTTCCACAAAGAGAGCTTAACCTTCCAAACAATATCAATAATGTTCCAAGTCGCGTTACTAAAAATTATGTCGTTCCTAACCAACCAAATACTCCTGCAAACCGCCAACCAAATACTACTTTCTCTACCTTTCAAGAGATTCTTCGATTTGCAAAAGGTGAACCAATGGATAAAGCTGCCCTTAAAATCCATGTCCACATCTACCGAACAACTGTAACACCCCAATTCCCATCGCGAATAAATAATACATAAATAAATCAGAGTAAATAAAAATTTATTATTCTTAGACAGAAACAAGGATGCCACATTTGAAGAAAGAAAACACAATCCCTGCTCATAAATTTGATACATAACACAAAATGGAATAAACGTAAAAGGGAAACTTTTCCATATAAAAGGAAAGGTCAATTATGGAATAAAGCGGAAAGGTCCATAACCGACTTGTTTTACAAAATAAATTGTTTTATAACGTCAAAATATTCATACAAAGGTAATACAAACTAGATCCAACAAATGTATACATATAGAATAAAAGCGTTCCCCGGCTCCCGTGTTACGTATCAGAGCAGACAGACCTACCAACGGACGGAGGACTAATCTTCACAAAAGCCTCCAAGATACTAATCTGCAATTGCCTCATAGAGCAACAAACCACAGCAGAAGGGTGAGAAATAACAACTAAATCAAGATTGCATAATAATATGCAAACACATATAAATTCACATGTATAGTTATTCTCACCACACACATCACATACCAATACATATAGCAAGCCACCGATACATAACATATTTCTAACAATCCAACAACATAGCATATATCAATTACACCAACATAATCACCTATTCACACATAAGGCATACCATAGTTATAACATATGGAAACACACCACCACATCACATAGCATATGTCTATACATAAAACATATCATCCATAACCAATGCATTTATCACATATGCACATCAATTCACCAATCCAATCATAAATCTCAACACATACTCAATCAATTCACAATTTCCCACACATAATCAATCCATTCATGATTTTCCACACATAATCAATCCATTCATTATTTATGCAAATGCAGAGAGACCGACACAACGACTCTATGCAAATGTGGTACCATCCATCCATCATTCTCATCATTAGTTCACTCAATAACTATTGGAATCATCGCTTGTTACTTAGTGTAACTCCCCGTCGGGAAAACAATGTTCCCCGTCGCTTTAGGTCCTCTTTGTATAAGGCACACGACGTTTATGGATCGCTTTAGGTCCTCTTTGTATAAGGCACACGATCCGATCGCTTTAGGTCCTCTTTGTATAAGGCACACGATCGTCTATAATCATCGCTTTAGGTCCTCTTTGTATAAGGCACACAATGTTATAGCGGATTCCCTCTGGAACTGTTTCGTCGCTCACACCCACTAGGGCACACGACATCACAAGATGCATATCATGATGCTTGACATACAAGGACTCATGACAATCAAATGCATCTTCACAAATCAACAATATGGATTATCTCATCATCATTATTCATGCATTGGAAATCAATTCAAACAATGCATTTACTTGCCATAAGGCCACCAAATAACACACATTGAGTTTCACATAAACAATGCATTTCACCACACAACAACATCATTAATCATGCATTGCAATCACACCCAAAACAATGCATTTCACCACACAACAACATCATTAATCATGCACTGCAATCACACCCAAAACAATGCATTTATTTCTCCACAAGACCACAAACCATCATCACAACATTTCATCACATATACTCACATCATACAACAGTACACAAGTCATACGTTATATATCAAAGGCATATTATATGATAACAGATCAAATACACAGAGTTTAGACGGTAAAAGTCGACAAAATGACACATTTCCCAATTCCCGACATAATTAAATCGGCCACCAATCTCAAAACCATTTTAATAAGAAAGAACATTTCACTAGCTCTCTAACGGTACCAAGAACGTCTCGATCCGAGTTACGGATCGAAAGTTATGCATTTTTAAAGAAAACAATAGTATTGAAAAATCCCCAGGAGCGCCCGGCGCAACCAATTGTCGTCCGGCGGTGCCCCCTTCGCCTCTGCATCGCCCGGCGAAGCAGCGGCGTACATTCCCCAACCAAAACTTTAAAAGAGTCAGCAGCGTGACAAGCTGCGCCTCTTGGGTATCGCCCGGCTCTCTGAGCACCGCCCGACGCCCTACACCAGAAACAGAAAAATTCTGCTGCGTTTTCCTTGGTCCAAAATCCAACTTTTACCCACCAAAATATTTTCAACATCAAAACAAATATCAACGATTATTCATAAACATAGCGTGATCATACAACGCAATTTATATCGATTTCCGACCGTGAAAATATCGATTTCTACTCGTTTGTCTCATTTCGACCTATATTTGAAAAACTAAAAGAAACAAGTAAACATTCAAACATTCACATACATATACATATACAAGAAGGATATAATCGAAACTTCTCACCCTTACCCGATTAATCGCGATTGAAACGGAGGTTTCCTCGATTTTTCCTCTTTCTCCTCTTCTCTCTTTCTTTCTTCTCCTTTTCTTTCTCTTCTTTTTCCTTTCTTTCTATTTCTCTCTAATCTCTATTTATATAAAAATATCTAAACCCCTATAAGACTATTTTACCCCTCAGCTCAAATATCTCGCAACCGCTCTCAAAACGCGATAAAACATAAACATACCGATGAAAAACATATCGTGCAATAAAAGTTAAAAAGAAAAATATAATTTAATGCAAATATTTTACCTATCAGAGAAATTAACCAATTAACTCAATTAGCAAGTAAAATAGAATAAATTCACACATTTCACAAAATTCACATAAATGAAATAAATAAATACAATTAAACAAATCGGGGAGTTACAATTCTCCCCCACTTAGACATTTTCGTCCTCGAAAATATAACTGATACGAACAACTCCGAATACGACTCTTGCATCCGACTAACAAACTAACATGCCAACACTAGGCACACCACGAATTACACAAACTGACAAACCACCTTGCTAACAGCAACAACAATAACGACACGACAACGACGACGACTACCACGACAAGATGCAAAGCCCATGCAATGCACTTGACGACCAACTCATGACTCAAAGAATACCAAAGGTACAAACACACATGTTCACTCTTGAACCGAAACACAACAAGATCGTTACCATCACCGTAGGTAACACTCCTCTAATTCACCACAAGGAATTAGCTACTTGCACTCGACCCAACACAATAGGAACGAGGCAACAACACAAACAAGAACACAAGTTCCACGACCCAACATCGTTTCAACAACCTCCACATAACCACAATACCAACCGCCTTGCCACACAACAAAATTACAACAATGCTACGATTCACCAATCGAACATATAACCAAAACATCCATCTGCACAGTAGCCCATGAATAATATTTAAACCTTTCACCTAACACTTCCATTCTGAAACGTCCAATGGTCTCCTCATTCCTACATGTTTTCAATGTTCAACCTATGAACTCTTACAAGTCACACACGCATATACAAAATGTGCCACATCACGCTTCCGCGGCGCACTCTGATTACTCGTAACCATCAAAACTACCAATCTCACGTCCAAAATCTAACTCTTTCTCATATTCACCAAAAATCACTATTCACTTTAATATTCCCAACCTCACACTCTCCTGTGTTATCTCACACACTAGACACAAGTCTCTGAACTTCTCAAATAATTTTAATTCTCTGACCATCAAAACAGACATGCATAAAAGCTTTCGACTTAACTCATCAAGCACGACATTAACTTTTCCCGATGATAATCCAAGCCAAATTCATAACTCGTCACGAATTCTAACCATCCTCGTTGTCTCATACTCTATTCCTTCCGACCAACCAGGTGCTCAATATTCTTGTGATTACTAAACACCTCGAACCTAGAACCATAAAGATAATACCTCCAAATCTTCCAACGCAATACAACCGCAACCCATCCCAAATTCGGAATAGTATAGATCCTTTTATGAATCCTCAAATGTCGTAAAGCATAAGTCACGACTTTACCCTCTTGCATTAACACACTAACTACACTCATCAAGGACGCATCCCAATACCTCACAAACGGTTTATCAGGATCACGCAGTATCAAAACTGGAGCCGTAGACAACTTCTACTTCCGATGGATCCACAACCATACTCTTATCTGAAATAACATATCCAAGAAAACTAACCTTTTTCAACCCAAATTCTCACTTGAATAACTTAGTATAAAACTTCGTCTATTTTCAACACTTGTAATTCAAATCTCAAACACTCTATCTGTTCTTCTTCTGAGTTTACAACAGATCCGGATATCCTCAATCAAAGCCATTACGAACTTATCCAAATAAATATGGAAGATGCGATTCCTCTACTCCACAAACATTACAGACGCATTACTAACACCAAATAACATCACTGTACGTTGTAATGCCCAACCAAATTGCAAAAGATATAAATTCTTAAAGCTTCTGCAAAATTTTTCACTGGGTAACTGGTTACTCACATACAAGCTTAACCGAGTAAATAACAGCCTATCCCGATGATAACAAACATAACCAGTCACATTAAATCGATCAAAGCCTCAACTCACACAATTCACCACTCTTATCAAACATTCCAACCAATTATGATTTCACTCAAACTCAATCAAACCATTCCAGTCATCTATTCATGAAAGTGGACACTTATTCGCAATCGTTACCTCCTTCAACTGTCAGTAATCCATACACAATTTCTTCTCGTGACAGTCCAGATTCCATAAATCCCAACATGTAGCAACAACCAACCCAAAAGAACTCTCAACTTGTTCGCGATTCGTCACAATCCAAAACTTAAGCTATCCCGAACACCACTGCAAGTTTCCCTACTACTCACTGATTAACACACAACCTCATGCTATCATTCTTTTCCTTACCAAGCATGCTAGACCTCGTCAAGTCAACACACTAATGTTCCATCCAAAAACACATCTGAAAACCATGCACAACTGACGGTCCATCACTGTGACTTTCCTGCCCATTTCCAGAACACTATCATCACAAACATAACAAACATCTTAGTCTCATCCCCCAAGAGTTTTCTACTTACTTAGTAGCTATAAACCTCAACCATTCACCTTCGTCCAATTTAAGTTCACTCTCTACTCTTTGAGAAGCAGCCATTATTAATAACCAATCGTTCTCTCTCAATGACTTCCCAACCGAACCAACATACCAAAACCTCTAATCCGTCTCATCTTCCGATATAAGAATCTTCATCGACTCAACAAAACAATCCGTGATCATTTTCTCAATTCCAACCAATTCATTTCACACACTATCAAAGCCTGAAAGACACGTCTATTCCATCCAACATAATTCCCGTCTACTATCAACAAGAGATTAAGGGTGATCAGTTCCTCAATTTGTCAATAGACAGCCGACAATCATGATGGGGCATAAATCGTCTTTACCAAACTATAATAGCATTCCTTGCATCTTGTGCACAAAACTACCGAAGGCACAAATCATTAGTTGACATAAACCTTACCTCCGCATTCCCTCCAGAACCGGGAACAACACTGTCCAAACAACACTTACACTCTTGCAACCCACGGCACACTGAGCCAACTTGGAGAAGCACAAGCTTCTCCCCCACTTATCTCATTCTCAATCCTGAAGACAAAAGATTAGAAAACCAGAAAGCACTGACAGTGTTTCACACACATATCACGTACTAAGGGACAAACAACATCGACAGTATTCAACTGTCACACCAACTGACTCAACAACTTGGCCGGACGGACCGACCTGCTCTGATACCACTAATGTAACACCCCAATTCCCATCGCGAATAAATAATACATAAATAAATCAGAGTAAATAAAAATTTATTATTCTTAGACAGAAACAAGGATTCCACATTTGAAGAAAGAAAACACAATCCCTGCTCATAAATTTGATACATAACACAAAATGAAATAAACTTAAAAGGGAAACTTTTTCCATATAAAAGGAAAGGTCAATTATGGAATAAAGCGGAAAGGTCCATAACCGACTTGTTTTACAAAATAAATTGTTTTATAACGTCAAAATATTCATATAAAGGTAATACAAACTAGATCCAACAAATGTATACATATAGAGTAAAAGCGTTCCCCGACTCCCGTGTTACGTATTAGAGCAAACAGACCTACCAACGGACGGAGGACTAATCTTCACAAAAGCCTCCAAGATACTAATCTGCAATTGCCTCATAGAGCAACAAACCACAGCAGAAGGGTGAGAAATAACAACTAAATCAAGATTGCATAATAATATGCAAACACATATAAATTCACATGCATAGTTATTCTCACCACACACATCACATACCAATACATATAGCAAGCCACCGATACATAACATATTTCTAACAATCCAACAACATAGGATATATCAATTACACCAACATAATCACCTATTCACACATAAGGCATACCACAGTTATAACATATGGAAACACACCACCACATCACATAGCATATGTCTATACATAAAACATATCATCCATAACCAATGCATTTATCACATATGCACATCAATTCACCAATCCAATCATAAATCTCAACACATACTCAATCAATTCACAATTTCCCACACATAATCAATCCATTCATGATTTTCCACACATAATAAATCCATTCATGATTTATGCAAATGTAGAGAGACCGACACAACGACTCTATGCAAATGTGGTACCATCCATCCATCATTCTCATCATTAGTTCACTCAGGAACTATTGGAATCATAGCTTGTTACTTAGTGTAACTCCCCGTCGGGAAAACGATGTTCCCCTTCGCTTTAGGTCCTCTTTGTATAAGGCACACGACGTTTATGGATCGCTTTAGGTCCTCTTTGTATAAAGCACACGATCCGATCGCTTTAGGTCCTCTTTGTATAAGACACACGATCATCTATAATCATCGCTTTAGGTCCTCTTTGTATAAGGCACACGATGTTATAGCGGATTCCCTCTAAAACCGTTTCGTCGCTCACACCCACTAGGGCACACGACATCACAAGATGCATATCATGATGCTTGGCATACAAGGACTCATGACAATCAAATGCATCTTCACAAATCAACAATATGGATTATCTCATCATCATTATTCATGCATTGGAAATCAATTCAAACAATGCATTTACTTTCCATAAGTCCACCAAATAACACACATTGAGTTTCACATAAACAATGCATTTCACCACACAACAACATCATTAATCATGCATTGCAATCACACCCAAAACAATGCATTTCACCACACAACAACATCATTAATCATGCATTACAATCACACCCAAAACAATGCATTTATTTCTCCACAAGACCACAAACCATCATCACAACATTTCATCACATATGTTCACATCATACAACAGTACACAAGTCATACGTTATATATCAAAGGCATATTGTATGATAACACATCAAATACACACAGTTTAGACGGTAAAAGTCGACAAAACGACACATTTCCCAATTCCCGACATAATTAAATCGGCCACCAATCTCAAAACCATTTTAATAAGAAAGAACATTTCACTAGCTCTATAATGGTACCAAGAACGTCTCGATCCGAGTTACGGATTGAAAGTTAAGCATTTTTAAAGAAAACAATAGTATTGAAAAATTCCCAGGAGCGCCCGACGCAACCAATTGTCGCCCGGCGGTGCCCCCTTCGCCTTTGCATCGCCCGGCGAAGCAGCGGCGTACATTCCCCAACCAAAACTTTAAAAGAGTCAGCAGCGTGACAAGCTACGCCTCTTGGGTATCGCCCGACGGAAGCCCGCGTCGCCCGGCGCTCTGAGCACCGCACGACGCCCTACACCAGAAACAGAAAAATTCTGCTGCGTTTTCCTTGGTCCAAAATCCACCTTTTACCCACCAAACCAGTTTCAACATCAAAATAAATATCAACGATTATTCATAAACACAGCGTGATCATACAACACAATTTATATCGATTTCCGACCGTGAAAACATCGATTTCTACTCGTTTGTCTCATTTTGACCTATATTTGAAAAACTAAAAGAAACAAGTAAACATTCAAACATACACATACATATACATATACAAGCAGGATATAATCAAAACTTCTCACCCTTACCCGATTAATCGCGATTGAAACGGAGGTTTCCTCGATTTTTCCTCTTTCTCCTCTTCTCTCTTTCTTTCTTCTCCTTTTCTTTCTCTTCTTTTTCCTTTCTTTCTATTTCTCTCTAATCTCTATTTATATAAAAATATCTAAACCCCTATAAGACTATTTTACCCCTCAGCTCAAATATCTCGCAACCGCTCTCAAAACGCGATAAAACATAAATATACCGATGAAAAACATATTGTGCAATAAAAGTTAAAAAGAAAAATATAATTTAATGAAAATATTTTACCTATCAGAGAAATTAACCAATTAACTCTAGCAGGTAAAATAGAATAAATTCACACATTTCACAAAATTCACATAAATGAAATAAATAAATACAATTAAACAAATCGGGGCGTTACAACAACCAACCCAAACTGAGATTTCTTTCCAAACTAATTTAGCAAGAGCACAATTTAATAACACATGTTCTAAAGTTTCGGGCACCAAAGAACAAAAAGAACAAGCTGTGTTAGAAAAATCGGCAATAATACCTTTGTTATATAGAGAAAGCTTCGAAGGTAATTTGTTCAAGAAACACCGCCAACCAAAAGCTTTGATTTTGAAAGGAACCGTCGCCTTCCACACCAACTCCAAAGCCGAATCGTGAGGATTTAAAGGACCTGCCGGAATGAAATAAGAGGAAGCTAAAGAATAGTACGAACTGACCGAGTAGCTTTCGTTATCTTCCAACAACCACTGCACAGAGTCCTTCCTGTCACAGTTCGGACAAAACGGGACTAAAAAGCTGCGTAACGAGTTTCCCTCATCGAATGATTCGACCGGAGTACCTACATAACCAAAACAGAAACAGAAACAGCAGAGCCCAAAGCATCCAAAATAGGAGCCGCTGTTGTTGACTGTAAATCAGTAAACACTGCAGAATTTGACCAAAAACCATGAGCTGAACCAGTTCCTGCAATGGAAAAAATGGAAGCAGAAGCTTCCTCAGGGACAAAACCAGTAGCGGCTAAAAAAGTAGCAGCAGTATCCTGAGATCTGGAAGCATACACAAACGGGGCCTGAAAAAATTGACTAGAATCCAGTGCCTGAATTCCCAAATCCCCCACCTCCACTGACCTGCCACCCAGCCTCCCATCGCCGCAACCGACACACTCTAAAGCCTCGATGCCAAGAGCTCAGACAGGAACAGCTGCGAGAGAAAACCGCGCCCAGTCTAGTTGGTTTTCTAGAAAGACGAATCAAAACCATTGCCCAAAAGCACTTTACAGTTATCCACCATATAATCCTGCTGTTGCGGTGAAAATCGGATAACAAGCTATTACTTAACTTGCATCATTCTCTTTTACAACCGACTTTGATTTATCCAAAGAAAAGGTTCAAGATCGTTAAAAAAACCTAAAGGGGGGGGGAGATCTAAGGTTCGGGGGTTGGTTACGCCTAGGGAAGGTATTAGCACCCTAAACGTCCGTAGTACTCTACGGGAACCTCTTGTTTTAATTTGTGTTATGTTAAAGTTGCTTGCTAAGGAAATAGAAATAGTCTCGTCTTAATCATGATTTAATCGAGAAATCGATAATCAAAGATTCTTGACTTTCATCGACTAAATAGTAAATAAAACTGAAATAAAAATAAAGTAGTCTCATATTGATCAAAGTTTTGTCGCTTTAATGAGATCAATCAAACTATGAAGTTTGTTATATCATAGACCTAAAAAGTAAAGAAAATGGGCTCGAAATGAAATAAAATTGGTCTCATCTAAATAAAGATTTAGATCCTCATTGACCGATAAATAAAATAAAATGAGATTGAAATGAAACATAAAATAGGCCTCATATTCATCACAATTTATTGATTCAAGTAAATCAACAAAAATTATGATTTTGATATATCATAGGCCCAAGAAAGGTTATGAATAAAAGTTTAACAACTTGTCTAAGGTTGGCAAGGTAAAACTTCTCAATTTAATAATTAAACCTAAATAAGCATTTAAGAAAAAATATTAAAAAAATAAATAAAGATTAAAAATATTTTTGGGAGTTTTTTAGAATAAATGAAAAAAGTTATAAAATAAATGAAATAAAACATTTTTTAGAAAAAGATTTGAATAAAAGAAAATATTAAAAAAAAAGAATTAAAATGCAAGAGAGGTGTAGGAGCAATTCTGGTCAATTAAAAATAACAAAGGAAATAAATGGGCCAGAATATGGGGGTGTGAATAACACAATGGGCGCTAGGCCCAGGTTAGAGAAAGATATGGCAATAGGCGAAAAAAAATAAAAATGACCAAGGGTTGATCCGCAGGATCGAACCCAGGTCTTAGGGGTGAAAGTGGAATGGCAAGGCAAAGGTAAACCGTTGGGACGGCACATACATCCGTTCACAACATACTTCAATAAATACATAAGCCAAAATAAATCCATGAAATATATTAAAACATGTGCGCCACATGAACAAGTGCAGTAACATAGTAATATCAACTGGTCATGTTTTTAAGTGGCAGTACAGGACAAAACCAAGGCACTAGCCAATCATAACTCACACATGGAAATTGCAGCATGCAAGGCAACATAACATCATCGTATTTCAAATGACATATCCAAAGCAAACATGAAACTTCTACCTCACATACAAACCCCAATACACAACCAAACATTATGAAATAAAATACTGAAATGAAGCACTCTACGTGTAGATCATGATGAAGCCTTAAGTGGAACAAGATAGTGACCATAACATACACACAAAGCAAGAGCAAACTTAGGTCCAAAACTGAAAATCAGTTTAAGGAAAGTGAAGAAAATAGTTCTGTTTTAAAAATGCAAACTAACATATCAGTTCAAAGCTTAACAACCAACACATAATATACCAAACCATAACCTCCTGAACTCAAACATACGATGACATGAACAAATTCAAAAGTTGGAAACAAACTGACTTAGAAATAAAACCTACACAGCCAGAATACACGATGAAGACATCAGCCAAACTCCCCTCATGCCAAGAAAACAACGCATCAAAGCAGTGTATTATCATGAAGCCAAAACAACATGCATTGCCAACACATTATTTAGCACATATTACAAGCAGTGGCAACAACAAAATCGTATCACAAAGGATCATGCATATATAGTTTCAGTTTTAGATATAAAAGAGAGATAGCCAAATGCTTGCTTCAATATCATAGTCAATACAGAATTCTCCCTAACTCAAACCATACATCATAAAACCCCAACAGTATGTAAAAATAACAGTTGACGCACATCATACTTGCAAAGATGTATTTGGTGTGCACGATAGATTAGAAACATGCACACGGGTAATACCTTGAACAGAAGATTAACATATACCTCAACCACACTCCATGATGCACAAGAGCTAAACACACAACATAATACTAATCTCTATCAACTAGCTCAAAAAGATCAATAACTTGGTATTCAAAACCAAAACTTAACCAGCCTCTAACATGGGTTCATGGCATTCACGACATCATTCAAAGTGAAACAGAAAGCATCATGTGATCATGTATATAACCAAACTAGACAGCATGTTTTCAATATAAATTCACACATGAAATGAGTTTAAACTAATAAGCTTAACATTGCTAAATCAGAGCTCTTTAAAACAAACTCAACATAAACAACCATAACAAAATACATACCCAGCATTTTAAACATTAAAGCGACTGTAAAGAGGATCTAACATATATAATGCAACTAACATGGTATGATGAACAAGGTAAATGAGAGTTTGAGGCTTACCTCTCTTCCGCGCAAGCTACAAGACTTCTCTCTTTCCTTTCTAGCTAGCTCCTCGTGTGCTCCAAAGAAGTGACTTTGAGAGATTTTAGTGTTATTGTTGATGATTGTGTCTGTCTAAATGGAGAGGATAAGGGCTGCTTTTATAGGGAACCCAGCTGGTCCGAGAGAATGAAAATCCAAAGTGCTAAAGGTTTGTCTTGGAGAGAAAAACCAATGGAAAGATTTGGAGATGGCTTGTGGCTGTTCTGAGCAACATGGAGCCACGCGAATTCTCTCTTTTATGCCACTAGGTCAGAGAGAAATAGCATGTTCTTGGCTTGTGTCTTTTGGGTTCAATGAAGTGCACGAAGGATACACTTGTGGTAGCTTGCAAAAGTTGACAAAGAGTACAAAAGCAAAGCATGGGCAGCGTGTTTTAAGAGTGGAAGTGATGTTGGAAAAGGTGGTAAACGGCTCTGCAGAGTGTACTTGGGTAGAAGGAAACGAAATTCAAATTCCAAACAATAGTGTTCTTGGTGCAAAACAAATTCGTATGGCCATATTGCTCAAATTATATCTCATGACTTAATGATCCAAAATTCATGCTCTTGGGTTCAAATGAAAGCTCTTGGATGATACTACAAGTTTGATGTTGGAAGATTGTTGAAATAATGCCTCGAAATGGTAGAAAAGTTCCTTGCAAATCGTGTCCTCAAAACTTCCAAAAGAACTTAGAAAAAATTCTAAGTGTTGAGTTTTGGCAACTTCAAGTGCCCTTCTTGAATAATTCATAACTTGAGAATGGTTTATCCCCTTGAGAGGTTCCACATATGGTTGGAAAGTTCTCAACAAGCTCTACAACTTTCATTTGGGACTCAAGATCTGAATCCAAATGGAAATGGGTGAAAAGTTTCGCCAAAGTTGAGAAAAAGAGTGATGGAAAATGCTGGAAAATTTTCTAAGTGTTTGGCCAAAATGCCTTGCAAGCTCCATAACTCAAAATCCAAGAATTTTTAGACAAAACTTCATATGGAACAAGTTGAAGATCTTGAAAAGAGCTTTCCAATGAGCTTTGAGTCACTCCAATTGGATGTGTGGTTTAGGAGTTATGATCCTTTCAAAATAGACTATTAGGGGAAAAATCTCACAAATGACACCTTTCTTGGTCAAAACCCTACTTCCTTTGCAAGAAACCTCATGAAACTTGATGTGGATACTTTGAACACTTCATGAGACATTATATGATGATCAGAACCAATGATACTTCATTTGAACCAAACTTCCAAAGGATTGGGGTCTCAGTCAAACCCTAATTTGAACACCAAAGAAACAGACTGCAAGATATGGGTTAGTTTAAACAATGCAGATGATTGATTAAGATACAAAAATGAAGATGACATCTAAGGGGTAAAATTTGGGGTACAACACCTGCGAATGGTTTTTATTGAAAGATAGAAGATCCAAAAACCAAGAGGAGTAGGAAATCCCAGAGTTCAAAACTGAGTCACCGCCCCACATCATTAAGCGAATATCTCCGTATCTAGCCTTTAACACCCGAAACCAAACATCATTGGATCCAACAATAATTCTCCACCTCCATTTTTGGAGGAGAGCCTCATTGAAAACGTTCATTCTCTTCAAGTTTAAACCTTCGTTAATGAGAGGCAAGCAAAGCGAGTTCCAATTTATCCAATGAACCCTCCGCTTCGAATTCGTACTACCCCAAAGGAATCTACCTTGTATTCTCATCATCTCCTTCCAAATTTTCACCGGAGCTTTGTAGAAGGAAAGATGGAAAATAGACAAGCTACTGAGAACCGATTTAATAAGGGTAATTCTACCACCGAAAGACAAAAACCGACCTTGCCACGACAAAAGTATTTTACCAAATTTTGAAAACAAAGACGTCCACGAAGCGATCCTCATAGGATTGGAACCAATATGGATACCAAGGAAAGATAATTGATGAGATTCTCTTTTACAAGAAAGAAAATAAGTCGCGGCCTCAAGAAAACTATCGTTAACATTTAACCCGATGAGTTTGCTCTTGTGAAAATTAATACCAAGGCCCGAGACTAATTCAAACGCCCTAAGCACCATCTTGATTGCTCACATATGTCTCCAGCCGCCATCCCCCACCAATAACGTATCATTCGCATACTGTAAAACATCAATAAAGCACTTCCGATTAATGTTGAAACCGGCGAAATCACCCCTAGCCACCGAATTCTGAATAAGCCCCGACAATCCCTCAGCACCCAAAACAAATAAAAACGGGGACAACAGATCGCCTTGCCTTAAACCCCTCTCCAACTCGAACTCCTTCGTTGGACTACCGTTAACCAAAACGGACATCTTGCTAGAGAAAATCAATTTTTCCATCCAACCCATCCAAATGTCGCCAAACCCCATTCTTCTCAACATATATCTCAAAAAACCCCACGAAACTTTATCGTAAGCCTTTTCGAAGTCCACTTTAAAGAGGGTGCATTGTTTCTTCTCCTTGACCGCAAATTCCACCAACTCGTTTGCCACTAAAACCCCATCGAGTAACTGACGATCCAGAACGAAAGCAGTTTGGCAAGGAGAGATAATAGAATTCAGAACCATCTTCAACCTAGACGCCAAAAGCTTAGACAAAGCCTTGTAAAGACAACCCACAAGTCAAATCGGCCTATAATCATCAAGGCCTAACGGGTTATCACACTTCGGAATCAAAGTCAAGAACGAGGAAACAATGGACTTGGATAAAACAGCCCCATGATGAAAATCCGAGAAAAAACGGACAAAATCACTTTTTAAGAAATACCAACATTTCTTGATAAAAGTGAAAGAATAACCATCCGGCCCGGGACTCTTGGAACCCCCGCAACTCCAGGTCACGTCCTTAATCTCCTCCTCAGAGAAAGGAGCTTCCAATAAAGCTTTCTCCGAAAGAGAAATAGATTTGAAATACACACCATCAAGAGTGGGTCTATCATTCTCAGTCTCAATAAACTTCCTCGAGAAGTGATCAAAACCCTCATTTTTCACCCCGTTGACCGAATCCACCAAACCATCTTCCGTGTTAATGGAGCCTAAATGATTACACCTCCTCCTCTCTTTCATGACACTATGGAAAAATCTACTATTCTCATCTCCATCATTCAACCACTTCAACCTAGCCTTTTGAATAAGCATATTTTCCTTTATTCTCAAGTTCGTCCAAAACTGACTAGAAGCCTCCTTACGATTACCATTGATTAACTCCACATGATTCTCTCCACAAGAAGCTAAAGCGTCGTCTCCATTATTAATCCCCTTCACGCCCTTATCAACTTCTAAATCATATCTACCGAAAACCTCCACGTTCCACCTCCTCAGACTAAATTTAAGTCAACGAAGCTTCTCTTTAAAAACATAATCGCTTCTTCCTTGAACAACCAAACCCTTCCATTCATTTTCTACAAAAGGAATGAAATGTTTATCTTTGAACCATTCATTATTCACCCTAAAAGGTTTCGGACCCCAATCGAAAGAATCCACCACAAGCCAGACCGGGCTATGATCCAAAACATCCCTCAAACCGATCAATTGACCCACAACTCCCCATCTATAAATAGCTCCTTCTGAGATAAGGAAACGATCAATTCTGCTCATCGAATAACTGTCTTCGCTAAACCACGAATATTTCTTACCCTTACAAGGAACGTCAATCAAGTCACAATCGGAGATAAAATTTGAGAACTCCCTCATCTCAACCGACTTACTATCCACCATCCTACCTTTCCGTTCCCCCCGATTTGATATAACATTAAAGTTACCTCCGGTGCACCATTCACCATCTACAAACCTAGATTTCAAGTGAACTAAATCTCTCCACAATCTCCTCTTCAACAACAAATCACAAGAAGAATAAACGTTTACTATATAGTAGAAACTTTGTCTCCACAACACCTTCACTCCAATAAATCCATCCCCTCTGAAACTACATAACACCTCAATATTTGAATTCCACAAAATAATGAGGCCCCCGGAAGAACCATTAGAAATTGAAAAAGACCAACCAACATCCACATTAGCCCATAAACTTGTAGCGATCTCAGACGAAACACATCGTAATTTATTATATAATAAATATTTTATTTAATATAATATTAAATTGATTTTATTTTGATTAGATTATTCATTTGTATTGCATACATTTTATTCAACATATTCTATTATATGTTAAATATTTATTAAAAAAAAAGATAAATCCATCAATTCATCTATAAATTATTCAAATATCAATATTTGAAATTTCAAAATTCGACGCTTGCTAAAAGTTTTGATAGCTAATTATAAAAATTATTAGAGAAGTGGTTTTTGAATAAAGAACCCGCCTTTCCCATTCATTTGAGTTGAATCTTCAACCTAACCACTCGTCATCAACAAAGCATTAATGACATTCTTGACTAGACACGTGCATGAATGTATTACTTCTTGTATCAGGAGAACCTAATAAGTTGAACGAGGTTCACTTCTTGTTAATATATACTACATTTCACTAGAGGAATAAGCTTGTCTGGGAATCAATATATGGAACTGATTCTTCCTGGTTCTTGTTTAAACTCCTAGTCATCGGACTAGGGACTTCATCAGTAAGGTTCTGTTCCTTTTGGCTTTTAGTTTAATCTTGCTTTATTCTAGGCATTTTAGAATCTCGATAGTCATTGTCGTTTACCTATGGGTGATTGGATTGGGATTGGGAAGAAGAAACAGTTTTCTCCAAAGGCTAACAACAATTCAATATGGAAAGCTAAGGGTGGGAAAGGTAGTATCAAAAATCAAGATTCTATAACCAGCTTTTTCTTCACGGAATTCCCAAATTCATTCGAGGCCCGTGATATGTTCAACCTCTTCAAAGAGCATGGTCTGGTGGAGGAAGTTTTTATTCCTTTGAGAAGAGATAGAAGGGGAAACAATTTGGTTTTGTTAGGTTTAGGGAAGTAGAAAATCAAGATTATTGGGGATAAAGTTAGACAACATTTTCATCTCAGAGAAGAAAATATATGCTAATTTACCTCGTTTCCAAAAGGTTACTAAGTTGGCTATAGCGGGAGGCAACAAGCATATTGTTAGGGATATCCCTGTCTGTGGGAGAGAGAGACCACTCTATGGTGACAGGCAATGGCATGAAGGAAAAGAGTATCCATCTTATGCTCATGTGGTGGATGTCGGTACCACGGCGAAAGTAAGAACAGAATTGGAACTTGAAGGGGAATCTAATGTAAAGCATTTGGATAATCATTCTCGGGCTAATGCTGGAAAAAAACCCACATTTGCTCACCTGAAAATAAATGTGGATGATAAAGATTTAACTAGATTTGAGAATTTCTTCGTTGGGATAGTCAATCAAAATGGTTCTAGTTGTTAGAACAAGATTTGGTTCTGCAAGATATCTATTTGTTTGATAATAAAAAAGTTGTATTTGTGTGAGAACAATTTTGGTACTCTAACGTCTGTTTTCTTAAGTATTGACAAACAGGTTCTGACTCTGATAGAGATTAGGTGAAACATCACTATAAAATTCTCAATGGTCGCTTCTGCGTCAAAGAAGCAAGATTGCTTCTGATCTACTGTGCTTAAGAAAGACTCTAAGAAGACATTATGTTGCTGCTGCAATATTCTCTTGGATTCTAACTCTAAATTTAACTATGATACTTATCTTCTAAAGACTAAGTGCTAAAGACTCTGAAGACAAGGTTATGATGAACAGCGTTCTGAAGACTCTGAAGACTTAAATTTCTAAAGACCAAGTTCTGAAGACTCTGACGACAAGGTTCTGCTGAACAAGTTCTGAAGACTCTGAAGACTTATGTTTCTGATAACCAAGGGTTCTGAAGAAGGAGTGCGGAAGACACTGATGATAAGGTTTTGTTGAACAAGTTCTGAAGACTCTGAAGACCCGATGATTCATTCTTCTGAGCATGCTTCAATTATATCAAATCAGAAGCCTTTGATGAATAGAAGAAGATGCAACATTTGCGAGGGAAAATAGTACATAGTACAGATCAAACACGTTCTTTTCCACTACCATTCCACTACCCTGATTTGGTGGTACAAAGGACAATTTCAGTGTACGATTTCCATCCCAGCATAATGACATTATTTCAAGTCGCCAGTATTTTACTGATATTACTGATATGCCCTTCAACGGATCTTTTTCTGGCTATATAAAGACTTGATCATTCAACGAATCATGTGTGGCACCAAGTGTGAAAAAGAAAAATATTCAAAACACTGATTCATACGAAGAAAGAACTCAAGAAATAGAAAAATTCATGAGTGAACAGTAATGCACCACAATACAAAGAAGAAAATTGTTCTTACTATATAGATTCACTCTAAGTTAGATTGAGCTAGAAATTGTGTTTATATCAGCTTATGTAAAAAGCATTTCATTGTAAACATTTTATTTGATCAAACGGTTGTTTGAATTCCTTAAGGGACAAGTTGGGTCAGAATCTTTAAGAAGAGACGGTTAGACTGTGTATTGTTAGTCACCAGCAGTTGCTAGTGCAGTTGTAATAAGTTTGGTTATAGTGGATTAAGTCCTTGTGTATAAGGCGAAATCACCTTGGCGGGTGGACTGGATTAACTTGATAGTTTTCAAGTGAACCAGGATATATCGTGTGTCTTTCTCTATTGTTAGTCTATTTGTGATCTTTGTTTGAGTTTCACAAAAAGCTTTCATTTTAGAAAACCCAATTCAAACCCCCTTTCTTGTGGTTTTCTCACACCTTCAATTGGCATCAGAGCTCGGGTTCTGATTGTGATAAACGTTTTATCAACACTTAACAGTGTTCAGTATCGATCCAGTATTTGTGTGAGATATCATGGCAGCTCCAGCTAATACTACTACTGAAGAGAAAAATCATTACAGTGCCAAACCACCAGTCTTTAATGGTGAAAAGTTTGACTACTGGAAAGGCAAAATAAAAAGCTTCTTTCTTGGTTATGATGTAGATCTTTGGGATTGGTAGTCGATGGCTACACTCACCCAGTTGATGCTACATGTGCTAAAATATCCAGAAGTGTTATGACCAACCAACAGAAGAAAGATTATAAGAATCATCATAAGGCGCGAACCATATTGCTAAATGTTATCTCTTATACTGAGTATGAGAAGATAACAAATGGAGATACTATCAAATCTATCTTTGATTCTCTAAGAATGACTCATGAAGGTAATGCTCAAGTCAAGGAGACAAAGGTGTTAGCCCTAATCCAAAAATATGAGGCATTCAGAATGGAGGATGATGAGACAGTTGAGACCATGTTTTTCAAGGTTTCAAATTCTAGTCGCAGGACTTAAAGTTCTGGACAAAGGTTACTCAACTGCTGATCATGTGAAAAAGATCATTAGATGTTTTCCTAAGAAATGGAGACCTATGGTAATAGCTCTAAAGCTATCCAAGGATCTTAACAGCATGAGTCTTGAAGAACTTGTTAGTTCTTTAAGAAGTCATGAGATAGAGCTCGAAGAAGATGAACCTCATAAGAGAAGCAAATCTATCGCTCTTAAGTCTAAACTCGAAAAGGAAAAGGCTTACCAAGCTGAGGAAGATTCTGGTGAAGAATCAGAAGATGAGCTGCCGCTAATCTCTAGAAGAATCAACAAACTCTAGAAGCATAGGCAAGGAAACTTCAGAGGATCTAGAAGAAACAAAGTCCGCTCTGAGTCATCATCTGGACAGAAGAAGCAGAACTCTAGAAAGGAGGTTATCTGCTGCGAGTGTAATGAGCCAGGTCATTACAAGAACGAGTGTCCAAAGATCAAGAAAGACAAGAAGCCTAAGAAGAACTTCTCCAAAGAGAAGAAAGGACTAATGGCAACTTGGGATGACTCTGATTCTGAAGAAGAAGAATCTGATGAAGAACAAGCAAATGTTGCTCTGGTAGCAACAATTGGCGATGAAGTTACTAGAGAACCAAAAGACAGAATATCATCAGAACCAGAATCAGACTTAAACTCTGTCTTAGAGGTATTATCTAAACTCTCTCGTTGTGAATTAGAGTCACATCTATCAGAAATGCTGGAAAAGTATCAAACTCTTCAGAGTAAATACAAAGATCTTAAAAGATCACATGTAATTGCTTCCGAGGAAAAAGATAAGATTGAGCAGAATAATTCTTCTCTAAATGAAAATATTTTTTGCTTAAAAAATAGTAATTATGCCTTGGAAAGCAAAGTTGCTAAATTAGAAGAAGAATTAATCTCCAATGCCTCTGACACAAGTTGTATCAACAAGTATGATAAAGCATTCCAGTATTTTCTTGCTAAAAGCATAGATAGAAGCAGAATAACTTCCATGATCTATGGAGTAAGAAGAAATGGTAAGAAAGGTTTGGGATGTATAGAATCATCTGATATTGACAAAAGTCAAATTGCTAAACCAAAACCTCTCTATGATCATTTTGTGCCTTCTGACACTGAGATTGTTTGCTCTGAGCTTGCACAAAACCCCCACTAACACAGAAATCTGTCTCTAAAGTTAAACACTATGCACAAATTCCACTTTATTATCCTGTTGCACAAAAGCCCAAGGTTGTGAAACACTATAGGAAAGCTAACAAGAAAGGACCCAGAAAATGGGTACCTAAGGACAAGATAATCTATGATGCAGATATCCTTAGCAGCTTAGTTTAAACACCAGTCATGGTACCTGGACAGTGGTTGCTCACGAAACATGACGGGAAGAAGGCATATGTTCCAAAGTATGGAACTTAAGCCTAGAGGCTTCGTCGGTTTCGGAGGAAACCAGAAAGGAAAAATCATTGGCTCTGGAACCGTTGGTAATGGTAACCTTCCTTCTATTACTGATGTTCTTTTAGTCGATGGTTTGATGCATAACTTGTTGTCAATTAGTCAACTTAGTGACAACGGTTATGATATCATCTTTAATTAAAAGTCCTGTAAGGCTGTAAGTCAGAAAGATGGTTCAATCCTATTTGTCAGAAAGAAGAAAAACAACATTTATAAGATTAGACTTTCTGATCTTCGCGAATAGAATGTCAAATGCTTAATGTCTGTTAATGAAGAGCAATGGGTATGGCATAGACGTTTAGGCCATATTAGCATGTGGAGGATTTCTTAGCTAAACAAGCTTGAACTTGTCATAGGATTTCCAAATCTGAAGTATTCTTCAGATGCTCTTTGTGAAGCATGTCAGAAAGGAAAGTTCTCTAAAACTTCCTTTAAAGCAAAGAATGTTGTGTCCACCTCTAGACCGTTAGAACTTCTACACATTGACTTGTTTGGACCAGTGAAAACTGCTTCAATCAGTGGAAAGAAGTACGGATTAGTAATCGTTGATGGTTATAGTCGTTGGACACGGGTAAAATTCTTGAAACACAAGGATGAGTCTCATTCTGCGTTCTCTACCTTTTGCTCTCAAGTGCAAACAGAGAAGGATTATAAAATAGTCAAAGTCAGAAGTGATCATGGCGGAGAATTTGAGAACAAGTACTTTGAGAATCTTTTTTATTCTCAGGGCATTTCCCGTGATTTCTCCTGTCCCAGAACTCCACAACAAAATGGAGTAGTGGAAAGGAACAATAGGACTTTGCAAGAAATGGCTCGAACCATGATCCAAGAAACTGACATGGCTAAGCAATTCTGGGCAGAGGCAGTAAATATAGCATGTTACATTCAGAATAAGATCTCATACGACCTATTCTAGGTAAGACTCCTTATGAATTGTGGAAGAATAGAAAACCCAACGTTTCATATTTTCATCCTTTTGGCTGTATTTGTTTTATGTTGAACACTAAAGAGAATCTTGGCAAGTTTAACTCTAAAGCTCAAAAGTGTTTACTGTTAGGATACACTAAACGCTCTAAAGGGAAACACGAATTGTTAAGGAATCAATTCATGTCAGATTCAATGATATGCTTGACCCTAAAAAGTCAAAGCTAGTTGAAAAATTTGCAGATCTGAAGATCACCTTATCAGAATCTAAAGAAGCAGAAGATTCAAGAGAAGCAGACAAAGACGCAGATTCTCCAGATTCAGATACAACCTTACCAGAAATTGAAAATAACCCATCTCATCAGAAGAATAATAGATTAAAGACTACTCATTCTGAAGAATTGATTCTGGGAGATAAAGTTGATCCAGTCAGAACTCGTTCGTCATTCAGACATTCTGAAGAAACCCTTCTGGGTTTGGTTTCTCTGATAGAACCAACAACAGTTGATGAAGCTCTTAAGGAGATTGAGTGGATTCTGGACATGCAAGAAGAACTGAATCATTTCACCATAAATGACGTCTGGGATCTTGTTCAGAAACCCAAAGGTGTCCACGTCATTGGAACTAAATGGGTATTCAGAAACAAGTTAGATGAGAAAGGTGAGGTCGTAAGAAACAAAGCACGACTGGTTGCACAAGGTCATAGTTGACAAGAAGGAATAGACTATACAGAAACCTTTGCACTAGTTTCCAGGTTAGAATCTATTCGCATTCTAATCTCTTTTGCTGCGAATCATGACATTACTTTATATCAGATGGATGTAAAGAGTGCATTTTTAAATGGATATATTTGTGAAGAAGTGTATGTGCACTAACCTCCTGGTTTTTGAGAATTCTGAAAAACCCAGATTTCGTTTTCAAACTTAAAAAATCGTTATATGGTCTGAAACAGGCTCCCAGAGTTTGGTATGAAAGGCTAAGTAACTTTCTTTTGGAAAATGACTTTACCAGAGGAAAAGTGGATACAACACTCTTTTGTAAAACCTTTAAAAATGACATTCTAATTGTTCAAATCTACGTTGATGATATTATATTTGGTTATGCTAATATTTCCTTGTGCAAGGAATTTCAAAGTTAATGCAGACTGAATTTGAAATGAGTCTGATGGGAGAACTCAGATTCTTTCTGGGAATTCAAATTGACCAAAGATCAGAAGGAACGTATATTCATCATAGCAAGTATGCAAAAGAACTTCTGAAGAAATTCAACATGTCAGAAAGTAAACCTGCTAAGACTCATATGCATCCGACATGCATTCTGGAGAAAGAAGAAGTAAGTAAAAAGGTTTGTTAGAAGCTCTATCGTGGTATGATAGGATCTCTTCTGTATTTGACAGCTTCTCGTCGAGATATTCTGTTCAGCGTATTTCTTTGTGCTCGTTTCCAATTAGATCCAAGGGAAACTCACTTAACTGCTGTTAAGAGAATCCTAAGGTATCTAAAAGGAACAACTAACCATGGTTTGATGTATAAGAAAACATCAGAGTACAAGCTTTCTAGTTACTGTGATGCAGATTATGCTGGAGACAGATTGGAAAGAAAAAGTACTTCTGGAAAATGTCAGTTTCTGGGAAGTAACCTCGTCTCATGGGCAAGCAAGAGACAATCAACAATTGCTCTCTCTACTGCAGAAGCAGAATACATATCAGCATCTCTGTGTAGTACTCAGATACTCTGGATGAAGAACCAACTTGAAGATTATCAAATACACGAGTGTAATATTCTTATCTTCTGTGATAATACTTCTGCCATTTGTTTATCTAAGAATCCTATTCTACATTCTAAGGAAAAATATATTGAAATAAAACATCACTTTTTGTGTGACTATGTTCAGAATGGTACTTTTCAGTTAAAATTTGGGGATACAAATCACTAGTGGGATGACATTTTCACAAAACCCCTTGCTGAAGATAGATTCGTATTCATTCTGGAAAACTTATTTATCAAACCTTGTCCAGAATGAGATGATAATATTTTAATATGTCAGGCTACCAGAACGTCTGATATAAGATTATGATGATTAAGCAAAGTGTGTTAATTATTTGTTTATTGACTTTCTGATCCATAATACTTCTACAAGTTAGAAAATGTTATGATTAAAATTAGTCCAGTCAGATACCTCTTGGTATTCTAGACGTTGGAAACATCAAAACGTGTTCTCTTGAAAGACAAATGGCTATGATTATTTGTGACACGTGTCCAAAATCAAATCATAACTACTATTGAAGAGACACCTCGAGCGTTATGATTTCTTGAGACGGTTATGATTATTTGTGACACGGTTTTAAGTAATTATTACCTATTACTCCCACCTTATCATAATCATTATTTTTGTTATAAATACGCACTCTCTCACTTCACACACTACGCTACTCTCACTTCCCACACTTTTGTCTTAGAAACCCTAAAACCCTTTTGTTCTCTGCAACTCCATCATCTTCATCAATAGCAGCATCATCTCAAACCATTTCAAAAGCTAAGTTACTTGGATATCAGTGCACTATTCCTGAAGAATGTCCCATTTCTCTCAACACACCGGTAAATGAATTTTGAGTTCTTAGTGAAATCATGGTTAACTTCACAAATCTATTGGATAATGGATGTGACCTTACTCAAACACTTGAATTCCAAGGATGGAACTGGTACTTCAATAGATTGCAAGGATCCTCTCTTCCAAACTTGGTTAAAGATTTCTGGATTCACGCAATCACTAGTAGAAATATCATTGTTTCCTCTGTGTTTGGAAGAAGAATCATCATCACAGAAAAGACTATATGTGATTTAATCTCTCATGATAAGAAGGGACTAAGAATGGTCAATGTTCAACAAGATAAGCAAAGGGAAGCCAAGGTCACAACCGCTATTTTTAAAGAAGAAACTGTTCTAAATTTTAAAAAGGATCCACCCTCATCACTCTTGAAAGATACTCTGAGAGTTTGTTTCAAAATCATGTTGGGGACTATGTATCATCGTCATCTAACTCACTCAGATGATTGCATCAATCTGTCACAAAAGTATGTTCTATACTCTCTGTTGAAAGGAAAGAAAGTTCATCTTCCTTGTATCTTGTTCAACTTTCTGAGAGACTCCACTGTTAACTCAAGGACTAGCTCCATTAAGAAGGGAAATTATATTCCTTATGGAAGACTCCTCTCTGACATTTTCATTGAGTCAGGCTTAGTTGAGGATTTATTAGTTGCTGGGTTCACTAAAGAACTTGACAAATCTTCTGGACAAAATTTTTGGGCTAAGAAATTAAAGAATATGAAGCTTCTTAAAAAGATCACCTATCGACCTGTTATTCCAAATCAGTTTGAACTCAACTTTATTCGATCTCCAATCCCTAGATTTCCACCCTTTTCTAAGCTTTACAATCCGGAAGAACTGCAACCTATTTTGCTGGATGTGAAGAAGAACCTTTAGATGCATGGATTGATCTGGATAATCTGCCAGATACTCTTCCTGAAATCTTTCAGAGAAAGGGAAAAAGTAAGAAAAAGAAGAGTGATAATGAGGACGGACCATCAACAAATAAAATGAAGATGTCATCTACATCAACTCATCTTGAACAACAAAGTCTTCTGAATCTCCCTCTGTAACTGCATCTGTTTCTATTGACAGAAATTTGTCTTCATCTCTTCCCATTTCATCACCATCACTTACAACCCAACCATTATTATCCACTTCTCCACCAATATTCTCTATTATTGTCACCACCTCTCCAACACCCATTTCTAAATCTCCTACTGAAGAAATTCCAGTCTCTACACCACTTTCACTACAAGCTCTTGAATTCACCTCAGCCCAACCAACTTTCATCATTGTTATCCAACCAACTCTTGTCACATCTGTTCCACCATCTCAAATCATTCAAATCACTGAATAAATTCTCACCGAACATCCAAAAATAACCATCTCACCACCACCAACTCCAATTACTGCTCCACAACCTATTCCAGAATCAATAATTGATAATCTGGAATCTTCTCTAAACAATGATATCATCATTCTTGATGACTCTATTGAAGATGATCAACCCTTAACTGAAAATCAAACCTTTGACCTTCCTCCTAACCTAGATGAAGCAATATCTGTTTTTAAGGACACTGTGGTTATGAAATTCATGACACTTTCTGATGAATCAAATTCTTGTGAAGACCCTTTTGTTTTGGGTGCTTCATGAGATCAATTCAATCAGTGAATGTCTGAGGAATTTCAGAAGATTCTAAATTTTTCTGTTCAGAGAAAGGGTTACCTTTTTCAACAAGTTGAAAAGAGGTTGCTAAAGAAGAAGGAAGCTGAAGCTAGGGAACTGGCAGAAAGGTTAGTCGAAGAAGAAGCTGAAAGATTAGCTAAGGAGGCTAAAGATCAGGCTAAAAAAGATGCTACTGAAAACTCCTCTTCTCATCCAGTGTTGAAAACTCTGGCCACTCTTCAGAAGGAACATGAGTTATTTAGAGCAAGGATGGACAAGCAAGATGAATTCACTGTCAACATTCAGAATGATCTTGCTCAGATTCTTCGGAGGCTCCCTCCTCCTTCTCAACCTTAGGCATTTTTTAGGCTACCTCGTAGTTTGTCTTTGACTGTTTGTGTATGGTTTGATGTACTTTTGGATTATCATTTTGATTACCCTTTTTTATTATGAAAAAAATGGGGAGTATTAATATGGAAAAGTTATTTTGATAAATATCTTGTCTCCAATCATAGCTCTAACATTCTAACACTTTAAATGGAGTATCTTTTTAGAATGTTTTTTAGGAAAAATAATTATATTGGCAAAATGACTCTGATATCAATCAGGCTCTGATTTATTTAATCAAGCTCTGTTATCAGAATGCATCACCACTATAATCAGGTTCTGATATTTTGGATCTATCTAAGATCTCTGCAATCAGGCTCTATATCCCAACTCTTATAAGATTTTGTTAAGTCTTAGATTCAAGGAGAGCTTGATAAAGGGAAGTTTACTTTGAACTTATCTGAGTCAATTCTGATTATCTACGTACAAAATTGTGTTATCAAAATACATTGTTTTGTCATTATCAAAAAGGGGGAGATTGTTAGAACAAGATTTAGTTCTGCAAGATATCTCTTTGTTTTGATAATAACAAAGTTGTATTTGTGTAAGAACAATTTTGGTAGTCTAACGTCTGTTTTCTTAAGTATTGATAAATAGGTTCTGACTCTGATAAAGATTGCTCTGACTCTGATAGAGATCAGGTGAAACGTCACTCTTAAATTCTCAATGGTCGCTTTTGCGTCAAAGATGCAAGATTGCTTCTGATCTACTGTGCTTTAGAAAGACTCTAAGAAGACACTATGTTGCTGCTACAATGTTCTCTTGGATTCTGACTCTGAATTTAACTCTGATACTTATCTTCTGAAGACTAAGTGCTAAAGACTCTGAAGACAAGGTTCTGATGAACAACGTTCTGAAGACTCTAAAGACTTAAGTTTGTGAAGACCAAGTTCTGAAGACTCTGACGACAAGGTTCTGCTGAACAAGTTCTGAAGACTCTGAAGACTTATGTTTCTGATAACCAAGGGTTCTGAAAAAGGAGTGCTGAGACTCTGACGACAAGGTTCTGCTGAACAAGTTCTTAAGACTCTGAAGACCCGATGATTCATTCTTCCGAGCATGCTTCAATCATATCAACTCAAAAGCCTCTGATGAATAGAAGAAGATGAAACGTTTGCAAGGGAAAATGGTACATAGTACAGATCAAACACGTTCTTTTCCACTACCATTCCACTACCCTGATTTGGTGGTACAAAGGACAATTTCAGTGTACGATTTTCATCCCAGCATAACGACATTATTTCAAGTTGCCAGTATTTTACTGATATTACTGATATGCCCTTCAACAGATATTTTTCTGGCTATATAAAGACTTGATCATTCAACGAATCATGTGTGACACCAAGTGTGAAAAAGAGAATTATTCAAAACACTGATTCATACGAAAAAAGAACTCAAGAAATAGAAAAATTCATGAGTGAACAGTAAAGCACCACAATACAAAGAAGAAAATTGTTCTCACTGTATAGATTCACTCTAAGTTAGATTTAGCTAAAAATTGTGTTTATATCAGCTTAGGCAAGAAGCATTTCATTGTAAACATTTTATTTGATCAAACAGTTGTTTGAATTCCATAAGTGACCAGTTGGGTCAGAATCCTTAAGAAGAGACGGTTAGTCTGTGTATTATTAGTCACCAGCAGTTGCTAGTGCAATTGTAATCAGTTTGGTTATAGTGTATTAAGTCCTTGTGTATAAGGCGAAATCACCTTGGCGGGTGGACTGGATTAACTTGATAGTTTTCAAGTGAACCATGATATATCATGTGTCTTTCTCTATTGTTAGTCTATTTGTGATCTTTGTTTGAGTTTCACAAAAAGCTTTCATTTTAGAAAACCCAATTCAAACCCCCCTTTTCTTGTGTTTTTCTCACGCCTTCACTAGTTACAATGTTCAAGATTCATTGCACTTTAAAGACTATTTTTGGATTAAGGCAACACCAATGGGAGCTAATATGTGCCTTCTTAAGGACCCAGATGATGGTGAAATTGTGGAAATTGTTAAGGAAGACAGATATTGGGTAACCAAATGGTTCTCTGAAATTCATCCATGGTTTCCTAATGATGTGGATAATGAGAGACTCATGTGGTTACGTTGTTTTGGGCTTCCCTGCCATGCATGGCGTCCTGGATTATTTAAGTTGATTTCAAGCAAAGTTGGTGAATTCGTTTGTTGTGACAAACAAATGGAGGATTTAGAGATGTTTGATGTAGCTAGATTCTTAGTAAAAACCAAATATTCTTTGTGTTTAAATGAGACCTTCAATATTGGGGTGAATAAAAACATCTACAGAATTAAACTTATAGAGGAATTTCATGGGCCGAAGAGATTGGTTGTGGAAGATCGAGAGGCGGTGGTGAACAAGTCAGAGAAAGATGAGGATGATCTTAACAGTGGAGACAACGGTGGGGATAGTGGAGGTGATTGGGATACCTCAGAAGATGATGATGATGGTGAAACATCACATAGTAAACAAGAGGCGATAGATGATGCCAGTCACAAGGAACCTGAGTCTACGACTGATGAAAAGGAAAAGTCGGTTGGGAATGAGGAGAGATGTGATGTGGTAGGTAAACAAACAGATGTTAGGAGGGTGCAGTAAAAAGTATAGTTTCCAAAAAGGTGTCGTTTAGCGTGGGAGATACTGATAAAGAAAACATCATTGCGTGTGGATGTAATCCAAAGCCATTAATGGTGATTGACTTTCCTGAAGCTTTGGGGAATGTATCATGTACATGTAGGGGGAGTAAGGATAACAAAGGTTCTAGAAGTGGGACCCTTATGAATTTGAATAGCGGGCTTGCAGAAATGGGCCGGATATCTTCAAGTGGTGGTCTAGAACCTCTACTCCTTGGTAAAACTGGGTTGGAGGTTGACATGTTTTGAACTAAGCCCAGGAGGAAAAAATTTCTTAAAGATATCTATGCAAACTTGCAAATCCATTTCTCTCCTTCTTACTTCGCAAATTTGACTCAGTCTGATATCCCAATTCCCTTAATTCCTTCCTCAAACAAACTTAAATCCCCAATTGTTATTGTAGAAGACTCTACTTCTAGGTTCTCAGAAGGTAGCATTTTATGCTGTGATTTGATTAGTGATTGTGATGTTACCCAAAGCAATTCACGTATTAGGAGAAGTTTTGAAGACATTCCAAATAAAGTGTGGCAAGCTATTAAGAACATGGGGATTGATGGCATTGAAGGTGATGACTTCTTCGTAGGGGTCATTAAGAAGATGGGGGAAAAAATAGGCAATTATTTGAAGCTCAGAGGGCGTCAGCAAGCAAATCTAAATGATATGTGTAACATACAATGTTAGAGGGTGTGGAGGCAACTTGAAACGTAGAAAGATTAGAAATATGATTACTAAAGGTGGTGCAGATGTTTGTTTCCTACAAGAAACAAAATGAAAGCTTATGTCTGATGAAATTGCTCATAGTATTTGGGGAAGTAATGATGTTCAGTGGTCTGCTACAAATTCAGTGGGAAATTCAGGGGGTATTTTAAAATTGTGGAGGAAGGACTTCTTTGAACTGGTTTCAAGCTGTAGAGGGACTGGATTTCTATGTGTAAATACAATTTGGAGTAACAAGTCTGTTTACTTTGTCAACATTTATTCTTCTTGTATTTTGATTGAGAAGAAGAGGCTTTGGGCTGAGTTGCTTGAGCTGAAGTCTAATCTCCCCCAAGGAGATTGGGTTGTTGGGGCGATTTTAACGCTATTTAGAATAGGGAGGAAAGGCTTGGAAGAGGCATTGAGAATAAGGCTGAGATGGAGCAATTCAACAAATTTATTACAGCAATGGAGCTTGTGGACCTTCCTTTAACTGGTAATAAGTTTATTTACTGTAATCTTAGAGGTTCTTGTATGAGTAGATTATATAGGTTTATTATTTCTCTGGATTTGGAAAATGAGTGGAATACCATTGATCAATTTGTGGGGGTGAGGGATATTTCTGACCATCGACCGATGTGGCTTAAGGGAAGGAATATAAACGAGGGGCCTAATCCTTTCAAGGTTTTTGATTCTTGGTTTGAACATTCAGATTTCTTGGATTTTGTCAAACAAAAATGGGATTCTTTTAGTGTCAAGGGGAGCGCTGCCCATATACTTAACAGGAAGTTTCAGCTACTTCGGGATAGACTTCGTTGGTGGAATGTTAACGTTTTTGGATGGTTGGATTTAGAAATTGATAGTTATACTGATAAAATTAACAAAGTGGAATATGACTTGGCTAATCATGATGTTGCTGTTTTTATGGAGGACCTCAAAACTAGGGGTATTGCTCAGAAAAAGTTGTGGTATACATTGCAATTGAAGGAGAGTTTTATCCACCAAAAATCTCGGGTGAAGTGGATTCAAAGTGGTGACCTCAATTCCAAATATTTCCACTGTATGCTTAAGCACCGGTTAAGGAGGAATGCAATTACTTCTGTCAGAAAATGGGATGAGGTTGTGAAGGATGCGAATTTGGTTAAATCAACTATAAAGGATCACTTTGAAGGTATGTTTTTTAAAGGTCAAGAAGCTTGTCCACAGTTCTGTCTTGGAGGTTTGGCTAGGCTTACTAGTGAGGAAAATCAATTGTTGGAAAACAGTTTTGAAGAGGAGGAAATCTAGGATGCAGTTAAAAGTTGTGCTTCTGGACGAAGTCCTGAGCCGGATGGTTTTAACATTGGTTTTGTCCAAAAATGTTGGGTGTTGATTCGAAGAGACTTAATTAGGTGTATTTAAGAATATTACTTCACTGCAAGACTGCCTAAAGCGATGACATCCTCCTTCCTTGCATTGATTCCTAAACTTGACAATCCTCAAACACTTGATGAGTATCGTCCAATATGCTTAATATGATGCGTATACAAAGTGATTTCCAAACTTCTGGCATCCATGCTTAGAAATGTTATAGGGAAACTTGTATCGAAGTTGCAAATGGAATTCATACCGGGCAAGCAGTTATTAGATGGCGTAGTTGTATTGAATGAAATTATTGACTTAGATAAAAAGAGAAAACAAAGTTATGTTTTGTTAAAGGTGGATTTCTCAAAGGCACACGATTGTGTTGATTGGTCATTTTTGAGGTAAATGTTATCTTCAATGGGATTTGGTTCGCGTTGGTTAAATTGGATGGATGAAGGTGTGTTCACGAGTTATATGTTGGTACTTGTTAACGGTAGTCCAACGGGAGATTTTAGGGTGCATCGTGTATTGAGACAGGGAGATCCATTGTCTCCCTTTCTATTTTCTATTGATGTGGATGGTTTTGCTACCCTGGTGCACAGGGCTTCTAGTTTGGGACTGCTGCAGGGTTTTCAAGTAAATAATGAAGTTAGTTACAATCTCCTACAGTTTTCCGATGATACCGTCATTCTGAGCAATGGTGACGGGTCTAATCTTTGGGCTTTCAAGTCTATTCTCAAGGGATTTGAGTTGGTTTCAAGGATGAAAGTAAACATTTGTAAAAGTAGTTTGTACGGGATTAATGTGGAGGATAACTTCATGAAAGCAGAAGAACAATTCCTCGCTTGCAAGATTGGGTATATTCCGTTTAAATTCTTGGGTTTAAGGATTGGAAATAAACACCGAAGAATCTCTTATTGGAATCCGATCATAGATTGTTTCAAACAGAGGTTATCTCATTGGAAGGGAAGAATGCTTTCAATCGGAGGTAGAGTAACCTTGATAAGTTCAGTGATAACTAACTTGCATATTCATTGTTTTTCGTTCTTTAAGGTGCCTCGTAAGATTTTGAAAGTACTGATATCTATTCAAAGAAATTTTCTATGGCACGGATTCGAGAAAAATAAGCGTATGTAGTGGATCAGTTGGGAAAACGTATGTAGATCAAAGGCAGATGGATGACTGGGCGTGAAGGACTTAAATTTGTTCAACATATCATTACTGTCAAAATGCTTATGGCGGTTTTTAATTGAACCGGAAGCATTATGGAGTGCTATTCTGCATGAGAAATATGGCGAATATCCAAAGTGTATCATTTCAAGGGAGGATTATGTTCCAAAATCTATCGATTCGCAATGGTGGACAGATATCATGAGAATTAATGTGAATACAAGTGATGTTTCTTTTGGTGATTTTGTATCTTTCAGGTTGGGCAGTGGTTATTCAATTCTGTTTTAGAAGACGCGTTGGATCGGAAACACGACTCTGAAGGTGCTGTTCCCGAACCTGTATGCTGCAACTGAAGTAAAAAATTCCATCCTGGCCGACCTGGGTGAGTGGGAGGAGAACTGCTGGCATTGGAAACTAGTTTTTCCTGTTTTATCTCCAAGTGCACCTGCTGAATTTGATGACCTCTCCTTACTATTGCGGGAAATTTCGCCCATCAAGGATAGCCAAGACATGTTATTGTGTCCTAAAGGGTGTCTTAACAAGTTTTATGTTAAATCCTTCTATTCTGAATTACTTAAGGGGCGGTTAGGAGAATGCACGATGAATTTACGAAGGCTTCTCTGAATTGTTCTTGGGTTTCTTTTATTCCTTTTAAGACAAAAATGTTTGACTGGTGTCTATTGTTGGATAGATTACCCACGAGGGGAAATCTTTTTCAGCGTCACATCTTATCAAATTCTCATGATACTGTCTATGTTTTCTATTTCGGCCACTTAGAGGACACAACACATCTCTTTCTCATCTGTCCTAAAATGTTAGTAGTTTGACACAAAGTCTGTTCTCGGTTGGATATCTGTTTGGTAAATGAAACTATTATTTCAAAACATTTACTGGCTTGGTCTTCTAGTTTGAGAGGAAGATGTTCCACAAAGGTTGTTGTCAACTTGTGGGTGGTGGTTTGCTGGAGTATTTGGTGGGCAAGAAATCAAATATTTTTTAACGACGGATTTTATGATCTGGAGGTGATAGTTACGCGAATTAAATATTTCTCTTAGTGGTGGATTTTAATATTATCAAAGGGTAAAGTGACTTGTAATTTTAATCAATGGTATTTATACCCTCTAAATATTTTGTAAAAGTACCCCTAGTACCCCTGTTAATATTATTTTTAGCTTATAAAAAAACTAAAAATTATTATAAACTTTGATAGTTGCCGTGAGTCAAATGTAATAAAAATTGATGTTTTTTTTCTATGTTTTTTTTCTATAATGTGGAAATAATATCAAACAGGGAAAATAAATCTACTCATCTAAATATAAATGAAACTACACAACCAAATATTAAAAGATTAGAAATTTATAGATCATTATACTACTTATTTGCATTTCATAAATTTACAATATGTTTTATTATGTATTAATTATTTATGTGGACGATGGCTAAATCTATTAATTCATCTTACAAATGACTTAAATATTAAAATCTCAAATTCCAAAGTGAAATTTTAAAATTCTATGTTTGTTTGAAGTTTTTTTACCTAATTATAAAAATTATAATAAATTTATCTAATACAATAAAATTTTAATAAAGTTTGTTTTATGCATTTGTAAAAATTATATATGAAATGAGAAAAATAAAATTATTGATTTAAATATTACAAAATAAAATTTTATCGATTATTTTTAAAAAATATATTAAGTGCAAAACCAAGATAACTAGTTTGTTGTAGAAATTGTATGTTTTAGCCATTGGATGGTGTTATCTAAAAATGAATCATTCCTATTTTTCTATATATTTTTTTTGTCATTGTGGAAAAAGTCAAATATATTATTCCTAATTTAACTGTAAGTAACTAATTAGAATGATATAATTTTAATTTTAGTGAATAAAATTCTCTTTTATTTTTTTAATTTTTTTTTATAGTTAAGGCAATAAATTTGCTCCAAAAATGACTTGGTCTATATATGATGAATTTATTAGTCGAAAGATAAAATAGTTTCAATTATATATGATGATAATTGTTAATATACACTTAATAACTATATCATTCGTTTTCTGAATTTATGAAAATAAATATATGTGCACAACTAAATTATTTTATCTCTAAACGTTATCGCTATGAATAGCCTACATTTTAAAGTAAGAAGCATTATGAGCTGATGAGTTTCAAAATAAAAAAGAACTATTATTGGTAGGGGTTGAACAAGAACTGATACAACTAGAAATCCACTAGCTGTTGCAAATCAACCTTTCAAGAATATTTTAATGATTTTTTTAATATTAAAAAATAAAAAGGAAACATGTTAATGATAGAATCCAAGTGTTTGGAGTAAAGACACGCATGGTTTGATAAAAGGTTGTGTTTGTTATTGAGGGAAAAGATTTAAAGGTCAAGACTATCAATCCAGGTTAGAGGAAATCTATGAACACTCATTCAAGATTCTGCTATAATGCTGAAATCATGTATATAATTTAAAATAATTATATTTAGAGCAAAATTTGTTGGGGAGTTGTCTAATCCCCTTAAGTTTCAATAGTTGCACTTCATTTTCTAGTATTATATGTTTCAAAATTTGACCTTATGTCATCAGTGAATTAACATCACTGGTGTATATGTAATGCCTCGGCATAAATTATTGATGAATTAAAACACTAATAAATTGTTATTGTAATTAATTAAGAGATTAGTAGTGCAATTATCCTACTACTTGGGATTTTTATCATTAATTGACAAATTAGTGAAAACGGTAATTTGGTCTTTTCACCCCTTAAATATAACAAGAATGATTCAGCTTATATTTCATTCCAAAATCGTCACTTCTCTTGTTACCAAAAACCAGACTTTGAGAGAGGGAAACAAGGGAGCACGTGAGAAGGAAAGGAAAAGTGGGAGCAAGACAAAACTTTCATCTCCCCCATTGCATGTGCAAGAATCCCTTATGTTCGTATAATATCATCACCATCTTCTTTTTCAATCGTCCAAAAACCTTTCTCCTTGTCTACTTAAATCTTAATCCATGGTGAGTCCTTAGTTAGGAACATGGGCGGTATAGAGGCTTTTAAGGATTCATGATTAAGAGATGATTTTGTGATTAATGTTGAGAAATCATGTTGTTTGTACGATCATGGGCATGATTATGAATTTATGGTTTGATTTTATGTTGAAAATTGAAATTTGAATGCTCTGCTGACATGGCTAATTGATGTTATTTCTTGTGTTGATTTCGTGAATTGCTGCTAGAATTAGGCCCATAATGTTGTAATAGTGTCGCATGCTTGATTCTTGCTTATCTTGACATGTTCGGAGCATGTATGTTTGTGAATTGTGAATTTTTTGATTGGAAATTGTGTTATGTTCTTCTAAACTCGCTAAGCGACCAAAGGGTTTGCTATGCAAGCCTTAATGATTGGGAAGAACTGGATTATTGGCTTCCTCTCTTAGCAACAGATATGATCGCCCATCGAGGTCTCCCTTTGAGCTCTCTATCCGTGGCTAAGCGAGATTGCTATTTTCGGGAAAAAGTTCTATTCTGTTTGGCCTTGCTTTCACCTCACTGGGTCATGGCTAAGAGAGCCTCTAAAAACAGAAATTCTGTTTTCACTGATTAGGTTGCATCTTGAGTTCCATAACTCAGAACGGGACACAATCAGTTGCATTGGGAAGATAATGTTAAGGGCTATAACATAATGGAAGCTTTTAGTTATTTCCAATTAATTTCCCATTTTATCGTGCAACCCTACCTCATATTATCAGACGAGCGTTTATCTTTACGATACAAATGGATGAATAGGCCTGAATTTATAGGCGTATACCATCTTAGGAATCCCTCGCAGTACTCGTGTTAAGCGCATAAGTTAATAGACATAGATTGAAGTAATGTAACGATGAACCTAATGTAGTGTTGATTGATTGAGTATATAATGTATGATAACTTGTGAGGATAAAACGTAGATTGAGTATTTGCGTATCTACCTATGGTGAGGTGCCCCATTGGTGGACTAAATTCGTGAAGTAGTAAGGGATACTACTCTTGTTGGGTATGGTAGTACGAAACATAACCTGTAATTTACCGTAGTGTAATTCCACCAATGTTCTCTTACTGCGGAGTAGGAATGATCGTAACGTCATATCTTTCGTCATGCTTTAAAGTAAGTTCCAGTAAAGATAAGGAAGTTTTCATCAAGAGATATTCCTCAGTTCTCCTATTGGACTAGAAATCTCAGTATTTGGATTCCTTAGTTTTTCCTACAGGATAAGGAGCCATCATGTGGGTACTCGTCAATTTTCTTGCAGAATAAGGAATCCCCATATTTGGATTCCTCAGTTTTCACTCCTGCAGAATAAGGAATCACCACGTTAGTATTCATGAGTTCTCCTTTTTAAGCAGCATATATAAGTATCTATTATGATATGGTACATTGGTACTATCCATAGTCTCTACCGTTTGCCAGACATAAAGACAAGTATACCATGCCTTCATGAGTGTTACGAAGCAGTATGAGCTTCATCGATATTCTCTTTATTAGTGTACGAGTTTGTAGTACATAATTTATATATGAGCAGTATACCTTGTATAGCTGAGTAAACATATAAGATAGGGGGATTCAATGAGATTTAGTAATCTCACACCAATGTTGTTGAGTATTTTCAGGTAGCTCGAGGCAAGATAAAGAAAAGGGTAAGATGACTTGAGTAGCTTGAAGATGTTTCAGTGGACGATCTTTCCTTTGTGTTTTGGTTTTTAATCTTACTCTTTTGGGACACTACTAGAAAATTTGCTTTTAGTGACCGAATTAATGACTGAAAAATTTCGATCACTCTAGTGGCCGAATTAGCCACCAAAATTTGACATCTTGTTAGTAAAATTTTAAAAGTCTCTAAATCGGTCACAAAATAAAATTAATCACTGAATTAGCGACTGAGATTTAGTGACCATAATTCTCAGTCTCAAATAATCGTTTTTTATATAAATTAATTCATAAAAAAAATTGATCGAAATTTCGGTCACTAATAATTTTTTTTTTTTTATTATTAAGTTACTTCCCTCCCAATTTTCTCTCTTTTTCTTTAATTTTTATTTTTCAGTCAAAATTTCACAATTATATTATTTTAACAAATAAAACATATATTTATAAAAAAAATTAACTCATTAAATTTATTAAGTTAAATAAAATATGATTCTAATGATAATTAGTTTAAAAAATTTTTAACTGATATTTGAAATTTCTATTTCATTAATATTATATACATTTTAAATGTAAATTTAACAACTAAAATGAAGTGGCCTAATGGTCACGAGGAAACCTCTCAAAGAAAAGTGCATTAATTTGATTCCAAATTGAGCCAAAACTTTTGCTTTATTTTAAGTTTTTAAACAACTGAAAATGGTCACAAAAATCGGTCACTAATTTCAGTCGCTAAAATTGGTTACTAATTTTGGTCACTACTTTCGTCGCTAAAGGTTAGCGACTAGCACTTTCCGAACCGAAAATTGGTAGTCGTGTTATTGGTCGCTAAACGTTATAGTGGCTGATTTTTAGGCTTTTTCGGTCTCTAATTCGGGCACTAAACGCGAATTTTGTAGTAGTGGATTGTGTATTATTACTATCAGTTGGTGTATATTTTGGCCAGGATGCATTCGACTTTTGTATCTTGTACTAATACTTGTCTAAATGCTGATACTTATGTATGAAATTTTAGTACCATATTTAGCACCACTACGTATTATTCTAGACATATATGTATGTGGTGTTATAGTTGGTATCATAACATGTTGATTCTTGACCTAGCCATGAAACACCATAAATCAAACATTCCCATCATTTCTCGAATCTATTATCTTAATAAATTTCAAACTATTCCTCTATACTCTAAACATTTTCTATTGATTTATCTTCAAAATACTTTTAAATATTCTCTATTAATTCTCATTAATTTTGTTTATATATATATATATATATATATATATAAGAGAACCTAGCTAGAAATGACAAAAATAGCTATATGGAAGGTGTATAAGTATAAACTCCTTTGGACAATATGGTATTCCTCGGTTATCCCAAATTGACACACATTTAGTATTATAACAACTCTAGCTCTCTCACACTGAGAGTTTACTAAACTATATAACAAACTAAAATTATGTAAACTAATATATGCAAAATAACAGGTCAAACACTCCCTATTTTTAGATGTTTAAAAGCCTTTCTCATTCACTTGTTGAGTAATCATTAGCACAACGACATTGACTTAGAGCCAAATTTTCATCAAAAAATGAATTTTCCTTGTTTTTCAACCCTTCCATCCTGCCTCATATTCGTTTTGCGATCTTCCATTCCCTAAATAATGCTCTTTATTTCCATCCATCCATCCCGTCTTAGTTTCAATTATCGAGCTCAAATTTGCCTAACGAATATGGCTTGACTTGGCTTTTAGTTCTTTAGGTAAGGTACTTTTTCTGGCCTTTCAACTTACCTTTTGGCTTTATTCGTCCATATTTCTACCTAAAATGATTATAAAAAAAGATACAAACAGGATCAATGCATATTTATCAAGACAACTCGTAATTAAACATAAATTGAGGGTTTTCTGTGTTACTTCTTTTCTAAGTAAGCTAATAAATGTATGAGTATGATAGTATTAAATAGCTAAACTACACACTTATCAATGACATTATAAGATATCTAAGGGGATTAGGAAAATTTCTAAACGCATTGGGTTTGTGTGACTTGTATATTGATAGGAACCCAAATTAAGAAACACTTGGCAAAAAAATAATAGGTGTTATTGGGAACCTGGAACATTATTTTCATATAAATCATTTTGTAATCTCTAGTAATAAATCTTTAAGAATATTTGAATGGATATGTATTCTCTCCCTAAGAGTATAGTAATTTGATCGAATATGATAAACATATTTTAGGTGATTACTCGTCACCTTTATTTCTTCTTCTTGCTCGCGTGGATTTGCTGACATTGTTGAAAGATTGATTTTTTTAGGCTATTTATTTTGGTTTCTAATGTTCATTGTCCCATACATGAAAATTCTTAGTAAGTTGAAACAATTCAATTTTACAACAGAATGCCTATTAGGTTTAGGTTTAGTTTTTCTTCATATCAAAAGTAAAATTAGCATGATACTTATGTCGAGATAATTTATTAGATTCATATTGATAAAAGAAGATAAAATCTAAATTATTAAGCTTTTATATTTATATGTAGTTTAAGATATGATTACAAATTATCTTAATTAACTAACTAAGATTAGCTGATTTCTTTAGTTATTAAAACAACCATTATGATGAAACATGTTATTTCTCATTTTTTATTAAGGTTGTGTCAATGATTATTGATACTTATGAAAGTTATCATTATATTAAGTATAATTTTACCTTTTATTTTAGATGATTATTCAAGATAACATCTTAAAAGTTTTTCAACACAAGTATTTCCTTCAGATAACTTAATTGAAACTCCATCTTCCCTAATTCTTTTCGATTTTCCACGCACAATAAATACCACCTTCTGTACTAGTCGCTCTCAAATGGCATCTAAGATAGGTTCATCCGTATCCATCAGGGAGAGCATTTGAACCTGTAAATAAAATGTGTGTTAAATTTATAATGAATTCTAGGAAGGTATTACGAGTAAACATACATGTTAAAGACATATTTAAGTAAGAGAGATAATTAAGTCATCTAAGTAATATATGCATAAATAAGTTTCACTTTTTGATTTATTTTTAGGCTCTATATGTACTCATCCAAGTTCTTATAAATATTTGATTAGTAAAGGAAAATTAAAAACAACTATAACATAATGCGAACTCCACTATATGCTAAAAAAGTAACATTCAATTATAATTATTGAAATTGACAAAAATATAAGAGTACATCTATATTTAAATATGTAAGTTCTTTGGCTACTTAAAAAACACATAATTTAAATTAAATATCTACAAATTATATTTTTTAAGGATGAAAAAACCATCTTCGTGAAATCTAGAAATCAAAGTTTTCTTTAAATTTAGTAAGAAATTATAGTCTAATAGTTTTTATAATGTTAGGAAGAAAGATACCTTAGAATCATATATATAGACATAGTGGATGTTCTTGTTCATTTTTGAGCAACCTTTAAGTACGTAGAGCATGTAGAGAAATTACTAAATTCATTTTCTCTTTCATATTCGTTATTCCAATGATTTTTATCATGGTGATATAACTTATTTGTAGTGTTCTCTCTTATTTTGTTTTCTACTATTGTCATCCTCAATATGGTTCTTCACAAGTTAGAATTTATATATTTCCTTTGTGGTTTTGAAAATAGAAAAAACATCAATATATGACACATACACTCTGAATGATTCAGCCTTTGTTAATTGTATGTACACTTTACTACTCCTTCCGTCTCACAATAGATGTCCTCTTTGAAATTTTCACACTTTTTAAGATAATGATTAATTGTGTTGATTTCAATGATAAAACGAGTGTCATTTACTAAAATAACCTTATTAATAATAGATAGTGAAGTAGTTAAATGAATTAAAATACAATAAATAAGGGTAAGTTAGTGGAAAGAAATAATAAATATTACATTGGTATTTTAAAGGGACAAATAATTTGAGACAAATAAAAAAATGAAAGAGGACACCTATTGTGAGACGGAGGGAGTATTATTAAACACAAGAATCATAAATAGGAGATACATGTTGACTGATCCACCCTTTATTAGTTGTAAGAATACTTGGTTATTACTATTAAACAAGAATTATAAAAAGGAGATACACACAGTCAGAGACAAATCCAATCTTATTAATTTGATTCAACTAACACCAATTCTTTAATCACATTTTAACTAATAATAGGATGATTTAGTGTTTTTCTTCCACATAAATATTGATTTTTCTACATCTCTACACAAATTGACAAATAAAAATTCATACAAATAAATATTATATTATTAAAATATTTTTATGCTACTGTATATTTAGAAAAAGAAGTTAAACTATTTTTCATCTTTTTAATATAGTATAGTGAAATGCCTTTAAATAAAATATAATGAAATGGTTGAGGTTAAAATGAGAATGTAGGAGGTTTTAGTCAAATACTTAGAGCCATTATATATCTTAAATTTTAAGGAGTGTTAAATTTTTAGGTATATAATTCTTTAAATTTTGTAATCTTCAATTTTTTACTTAATAAATTTGATATCGTTAATTTTGATTACAAAAAATTTAAACAAGATAGATCTTGCAAAATTCTCAAGGTGAGGGAAAATCTTTAAAATTTTTTAAAAATAGTTACAAAGATTTTTAAATAGATATTGTCTCCTAACGAGATCCTCCCAATAACATGAATCAAACACAAGGTCAATATTGACGGCAAGAAGTAACAAGATGGTGGCAGATGAGGGGGAGGTAAACTCTTCTTTTTTCTTTACTCAGTTTCCAGAGGGTTATGAGGCTAAAGATATGTTTGAGATTTTCAAAGAGTATGGACTAGTGGTGGAAGTAATTATCCCCCCTAAACTTGACAAATGGGGTAGACGATACAGGTTCGTAAGATTTAAGAAGGTTGAGAATGAGAGAGTGTTAGCTACAAAACTAGATAACATTTGGATCAAAGAAAAGAAGATCTTTGCCAATGTTCCTAGATTTCAGAGGAAGGCTGTGTTGGCGAAACATAGAGTAGACAGAGGGAACATGAAAGAAAAGGAGCGCTCAGAATTGCACACTATGCCTAGTTTAAAGCATCACCCACCTGAAAGAGGAATTTCATATGCTAAGATTGTTGGAGGTCATAGAGGTGGTGGAAAAACGAGTCTGGAGGATCAAGACAGAAATGAGAGGTAGAGGTTTTTGGGTAGAGAACCAAGACAGAAGCAGCATTTACTGATGAAGGATAAACCAGGCTTTGCACATCTATAATATAACGTTCAGAAGGAGGATTTAGCCAGATTTGAGAGAGCATATGTAGGAGTGGTGGAGATACCAGGTTCAACTTACAAAATTCAGGAGGCTTTGCTGGGAGAAGGAATTTTCAATATCAAGGCAACATCTATAGGAGCCAATCTATGTCTTTTAGAGGAAGATGGGTTGGGGGAAATACAACAACTGATTAAGGAAGAGAGAACTTGGTTATCCCGACGGTTCTCTGACATTCATCCATAGTCACCGTCAGACGTGGATATTGAGAGACTCACTTGGATACGTTGTTATGGGCTTCTATGTCATGTGTGGAGTACTGGTTTCTTCAAATTCATTGTCGGAAGAGTTGGGGTTTTTGTACAATCAAAAGTGGTATAATATGTGGTACTATAATACCTAACCTAGTCAAAAGTGGTATGAGGACCACTGCTGCAGAAAATAAATCAAAGGAACTAGCCCTTTGTGACGTGGAGGTGGGTGCTAATGGGCTGGGCCTTAACCTTACGTTGGATCATATTATCTGTTCTGATATAAGGAATTTGGGGCCTAAGGTAATGGTGAGACCCAAAAAGAAGAAATTAATTTCTGATGTGTATGCAAACATGAAGATCCCGTTCTCTCCATCCTACTATTCTGCCCTCATACTCTCTGATAAAGTTAATGTTGATGGCCATACAAATTCGTGTCAATACAACATGGCAACCCCGGGATCTAATAATTCTTTTTTAGATGATTCTCAATCTTGCTATTCTGGCGGTTCGGTTCTATGCTGCGATTCAATCAAAGACTCTGATGTTAATCGTAGCAATTCTCGAATACTTAAGAAATTGGAGGACGTTTCTGGCAGGGTTTGGGAAGCTATCAAGCAGATGAGCATTGAGGGTAATGAAGATGATGAAGTCTTCGAAGGAATTATAAGATAAATGGAAGATAAAGATAGAAGTGGAGCACGGTTGGAGGTTGAAAAGGGTGTTCGATGATCTGTGTGACTTTTAATATCAGAGGAAGCAGAAACAACACTAAATGCATGAGAATTAAAGAGATTCTATGTAAAGGAAAGGCTGATATTTGTCTTCTTCAAGAAACCAAATGTCAAGCAATGGATAATGCGCTGGTGCAAAAGTTGTGGAAAGAAGATAACTTAGATTGGTCGGTCTCAAATTCAATAGGTGCTGCAGGGGGTTTGTTAACAATTTGGAGGAAAAATGTAATAGGTCCATCAATATCTTTTAGGGGTCAAGGGTATATGGGGGTCATGGCTGAATGGAAAGGTAAAAATCTTTATATTATTAACATATATGCTTCTTGTGATTTGACAGAGAAAAGGCGCATGTGGGCTAATCTTTTGGACAACAAGGCTAGATGGGAAACAAGAGAGTGGATTATTGGAGGGGGTTTCAACGCAATTAAGAATGTGAACTAAAGTAATAGTAAACAGTCTCGTTGCAAGGAAGAAATGCAGGATTTTGGAGATTTCATTAATCTAATGAACCTAGTAGATCTACCAACATCAGGTAACACTTTCACTTGGTTTAGTGCTAATGGAAGGAGTTTTAGTTGATTAGATAGATTTTTAATTACACCAGGACTGCTGGTAAATTGGAATTCTGCTGTTCAAGTAGTAGGAAATTGTGACGTCTCGGATCATAGGCCAGTTTGGCTTAATTTCAGAAACGTTAATTGGGGTCCCAAACCCTTTAAATCATTTAATTGTTGGTTTGAACATAAGGATTTCATGGTGTTCGTCAAGACGAAATGGTGGTCATTTGTGGTCAAGGGTAGTGCATCATTTGTGTTGGGCCGACAATTGAAATTGTTAAAGGAAAGGCTTATATGGTGGAACAAAAACGTTTTTGATTGGTTGGACTTATTAGTACAAGATGAAATAGATACCATAAATGAAGTGGAGGACTTTCTGGTGGGATTTAATATGGTTTTAATATGGATTTTTTGAAGCGCTACTGGGATATTGTGGGTCTGGAGGTGGTGAATTGTATTCATGAATTTTATGACACGGCGTGGCTTCCTAAGAATTTCACATCAGCTTTTCTGGCCTTAATCCCCAAGAAGGATAATCCTCAAGTGTTTGAGGATTATAAACCTATCTCTTTAGTGGGATGTGTCTACAAGATTATGACAAAACTGCTTGCCACAAGGTTGAATTGTGTTCTTGGAAAGATTATATCATGCACCCAAACTGCCTTCATCAAAGACAGACAATTGCAAGATGGAGTCTTGGTTCTCAACGAAATCATGGATTTTGCTAAACGTAATAAGAAGCCGTGTGTTATCTTGAAGGTTGATTTCAAAAAAGCGTATGATTGTTTCGATTGGACGTTTTTGAGGAAAATCATGGTAGCTATGGGGTTTGGAGATATATGGTTGAAGTGGATAGAGGGCACAGTTATGAATACTTCATGTCCGTCTTGATTAATGGTAGCCCTACGCGTGACTTCAAAGCATCAGAGGACTGATCGGTCGACACTGACGGATAAATCTGCAAGTATACAGATGATCGTGTAGTCTTAAAAAGGTTCTCAAACCCACAGGGACAGATAATCAAACTAATGTTATCTAAGGTTGTTGTGCAAAGCTAAGGCTGAAGGGAAATAGGAATTAAACGGGATATAAAGGACGGAATTTAGAATATGAAATTTAATACTAAGACGAGCCTGAAATATGATTTACGTGCACCTACGGGACTTATAGAATACGGGTACTAACTACGACTATACTGTCATTCCATAGAATAAACCAACTTAAAGGCTCCGCCTCATGCTCTCGCGGTCTTGACAAAAGCCATGCTTCCTAATCCCAAGATTTTGCTCTCGCTCGCCCGGTAACTAAGAAACACGCTTTGGAAACTGATAATATCCTAAACAATATCTAAAGCGCTCTCGCTGTATTTAAATATATTGCCTCATTTCCACTATCCGGTTCACTCCTCACGCTCTCGCGGTCTCGGCCTAAATCTTAACTTACTTCACACTCTCATGTTGAAATAAGAAACATTAAACTTGGAAATTAAAACCAAATTGACATACAATCATAGTATCGTACCTATTGTTTCTATGGAGTCCCGCCGAATACGACGGTCCTCACATGTCGATCTACAATTATTTACTCGGACATAATTAATCCTAAGTCTACCATTTTTAAACATACATTATCTAAATTTAACATTTTAAACAATTTTAAAGTACCAAATGCATTGAAAATACGGTAAAGTAAAGAAACCTGTAAATTCTTGCGGTAAAGTAAATTGGGATGGAATGGAAATAACACTTGTATAAATCTCGATCCAAAAAGTACAGTAAAAGTGAATCAATGCAGAATTTGCAACAATTCCCCAATGCGAGTAATTGTTGCTTTTGTCGGTAAATTTGTGCCTAAAGTTCTAATGAAATCATGGCAGAGCTTCCGCGTTCTTTTTCAACCCTTTTTCACTGCTCCAAGAGGTCCTATATATAGAGGATTTGATGTTCAACTGCTCCTTTCGTATTTGGAGGGAAAGGGAGTTAGAAAACTCCTCAAAACTGCCAGAAACGGATTCTGCAGTGAAAATTGCTCCCGCGACTGTACGGAGAATGCTATGGGGGCATGGTGAATGCCATGCTCTGAATTCAAATAGGGGTGCCATCAAGAAGCAATGGCGAACGCCATCAAAGGACAGTGAACGCCATATCAGCTGGGACTGCAGAATTTGCTGCTCTGCTGGATTTTTCTCTTTCTTTCGCTTATTTTCTCCATTTCTTCCAGGATCTTGATTATTATTCCTGCAAACACAAAACATAGTAAAAACGAAGTAAGTATAGCAAGACTCGATAAAAACACGGACTAAAAATGCAAATAGTGAGCCTAAAAATACGATATAAATTTGTGTCGTCAAACTCCCCCACACTAAGACCATTGCTTGTCCTCAAGCAAACTCCCAACAGAATTTAAAACAGTGAGTGCAGTGTCGGATTCAAAGGCGCAACTGAAAATAACTAAGGTACAAGGTTGCTAGGCTAATGTTAAATAGATAAGTACTAAATAGTGAAAACAAGGATATCGTAAAGACACAAATCCACATTTGCGGACAAAGACTCCCTTCATATGCAATACCAATTCAAATCATGACATTATACCTCGACCTATATCCTTCATCCTATTTCACCTCTTTTTCATTCTCGCGCAATCACATTAAGCCCGTTATCCTTTGTAATCACATGGTAATCGAACCTGTTTGTGTTATATGACCTCGTTACTCAAAAATAACTTCTTTTTCGCACATTATGCTTTTCTTTTTGCTCACGAATTTCAAGAGTCCAAACCTTTAGGCTAAATGGCCGGGTGAGGACCACCTAACTTAGAGGGAACATGTCTTTCATTCGCTTTTTTCTATAAAAATCACATATTTAAATTTTTGAGATCAACACATATTTGCATCGGTTCGTTACCTAGTTTGTACATAAGGACGATGCTGACTGCTAGTATAAACTAATCAAGAGGCTACTTCTAAGAAACTAGGCATAAGGTCTCGACATAATATCTATTTAAATCAATATCACATATTTAGGGAATCTAGGGTGTAGGAACGATGCCGAAATTTACAAAACTTTCCCAAGTCTATCTAACATAGCCTAATAATGAAAAACAAACTATACACAGAGTGTCATGCCAATGAATCCAGAAAACAAAAAAATTTAGTTGGGGGTCAAAATTAAGGGAGTTTTCAAACAAGTAAATAAAATAACGTAAAATAGGACTCAACAGCGCATATTGTAACACCCCCTTTCTATACCCCCAATTAATCAAATAATCATTTAGGCACATATTAAAATTTCGTCAGAGTATAATTATAACATGGCATAAAAGAGGCATGTCACATCAAACACAATTATACAACATACAACACCTGCTCAATATTGATATGCAACAGTGGGGTAACTTGCAACAGAGGAACTTAGTCCTTACACCCACATCTCAATATTTAGAATAAAAGCGGAAAATCTAAACATTGAATAACAGCAAACATATATACATATATACATGAATCATCAAATATTCTCCACCAAAATCATACATGTTCACATAAACATTCATCAGCAAGATACATATACATATGTATCACAAAAGAATCACAGCCATCCTAGCTACCCGGTGCTACATATCAGAGCCGACCGACCAAGGAATGAAGACACGCTCCACAAAAAGACCACCAGCATACCTACTCTGCAATGCCTCATAGAGCATTATAAAACAGCAGAAGGGTGAGAAATATTATCATAATAACAATGTATATAATTATATATATAAACATAAAAATACACATATTCCACATTCTAACCACAATCCATCACAATTTCCTCCATATACATCACAATGTATATCTACATATCAACCAAGCATATTCATCATGCATACTTTCACAATTCCCAATCATTCCACATAAACATACACAATTATGTTTACTCAACAACACATCATTATAAAGATGATAAATGCAAATCATAGAGACCGACTCACGACTCTATGCAAATGCAATGCGGGTACCGACTCAATCATCTCAAGTTCACTCAGGAACTTCTGCTGAAACCATCGCTCGTTACCAAAGTAACTCCCCGTCGGGCCTACAATGTTCACCCATTGCTCACACCCCACATGGGCACACAATGTTTATGGATCGCTCACACCCCACCTGGGCACACGACCCGATCGCTCACACCCCACACGCGGCACACGATCTGATTGCTCACACCTCACCTAGGCACACAATCCGATTGCTCACACCTCACATAGGCACACAATCGTTCGTAATCATCGCTCACACCTCACATAGGCACACGATGTTACCACAGATTCTCCTTAGAATCGCTCAACACAAGAATGTATTTCATGATACTTCACATGCAAAATGACACAAGACATTCTTGAAATGCATATATATATTCACAATATATTCATGCATTCATCTCATACAATCACATACAATCTATATACATTCACATCAATGCACTATTGTATAATTCACATTCAAATACACCATCAAAACGGTAAAAGTCGATAAATAGCACTATTCCCGACTTTTCGACATAATAAAATCGGCCAACAGCTTCCACACCATCATAATCATAAAGTACAGCTCAATAGCTTTCCAACGATATAAAGAACGCCTAAATCGGAGTTACGGTTCGAGAATTATGAATCGTTAAAAGAAAAGAACATTATAAGAAAAAAACAAAAGCGCCCGGCGACAGGGGAGTTTCGCCCGGCGACGCTTCGTTTTCGCCTTCGCTTCGCCCGCCGAAGGAGGGGCGAAGGAATTTCCCCAAACCTGAACCTAACCAGTAGCTTGGCACCCTCGCGCCTCTCAATTTCGCCCGGCGAAGGCTCGAACCGCCCGGCGCTCTGGGACTTTCGCCCGGCGCTCTGCACCAGAAGCAGAAATTCTGCTTCGTTTTCACTGTTCCAAAAACCCCCAAATCTCCATTTTCTCCCCCAAATCACTTCCAACAGCAAAACAATTCATAGCAATGATTCATAAACATATGGAGATTATACAACACAAATTATATCGATTTCTATCCGCGAAAACATCGATTTCTACCATTTTCTACACAAATGGGTTTAGTTCCAAAACTCATGAAAATCAACAAAATCAACAATACAATCATACATAATCATACACATTGCTAAGATAACAAGATTTCACACCCTTACCCGGATTCCAAACTTGCTCTGTGATTGATCTTGATGAATTTCTAAGTTTTCCTCTTTTCCTCTTCTTTTCTCTTCCTCCTCTTTCTTTCTCTTCTTTTTCTCTCAATCTCTTTTCTATCTCTTTTCTTTCTATTTCTATTCTATTCTATTTCTTTTCTCTCATTTTCCAAACAATCAATTAATTCATTTTTCTCACAAATTCTAATTCCACTTAATTTCTAATTTATCATTAATTGAGAAAAGGCTTAAATGCTCTCCATTCTAATTTCCCCGAAAACTCTCAAAACGGCAAAATAACATTTAACACACCAAATTCACAATTAAAATAATTTATCATCCAATTAAAATAAAAGACTCCACCTAATTGGGAAATAATCAAAATCGGGGCGTTACACATATGACTAGATAAACTAGACAAACTAAAAAGTAAAAACTGGAAAACATAAATAACAGGAAAGAAAATAAAAGAGTAAAGCTCCTCCCCCACACTTGAACTAAACATTGTCCTCAATGTTTTAGTACAAGGTGAAAGAAAGGAGTGATAAAACATGGTCAAGGGCGAGGTGTACGGCCTCTTGTCATGGAAGCTCTGCCTTTGTGATGGCATGCTCTACCCCACTTGGACTGTGGCACATGTCTGATAAAGTCCCTCAGATCAGCCGTCTCTAAGCGTACTCCATTCATCTGCTCTATCAGGTCAGCCATATCATGTTGAGTCCTCTATGTAAAATCTTGTTGCCGCTGGCCAATCTGATCAACAGCGACTCTAAGCTCCTCCTGCTGTCTCTGCATGCTACGGAGTAAAAGATCACGTTCGGTCTCCATGTCGTTCCGATGCCTAAGCTTGGACAGAATATCATCCAGTGAACTCCGGATGGCTACGTAATCATATTCCTCCTGGGGCTGATGTGTACATGCAAAAGAATCAGTAGAAAAATGTGCAGTGTGTGAACGGGTGCTAGGTCCGGGTGTATCGGTACCACGGGTACGAATGCGGGGCTAAGGTGTGGTAAATCCCATAACATCATGGTAATGTCTCTCAGCTCTCTCCTGTTCATGATCAGGGGCCTCGGTATCAACTATCCAATTAGTGCTAACACGCAGATTAATGCCGTTAGAACAAGGCAATGTGACTCCTTTAACCTCCTTGTTGCCTATCATCAAGTGATATTTGACATTTGGTAAATTCTTAACTAGGCGCATGGCATGGTAATGGGTAAGATCAGCAAATAGAGCTGGTAAGGGATCAACGGTCTCCAACTCAGCACGCAATCCTAAAGCTAAGGCTATTGAGGTAACGATCCCTCTGACATAAATGGAACCGCCCGCTCTACCGCTGGTAGACTAGAGGTGTGCAAGTAAAAATGGTGTCGGGTTAACCTTGGTTTCGGAAAGCGCACAATGGATGAAGAATAAATCTTTGGAGTTCACATTTCCAGTGTTCTCCTGGCCAAAGATAGTGTTAGCTAGGATTCGGTGGAAATACCTAATGGCTGGGTTGTGGATGGATGTGGCTTTGAGACCTTCCCATGTGTCGGAAGTCTTATTAGTGATTTTGTGCCAAAGTCTAGAGCACTAGATTCCCACTCACTCTCTAAAGGTGCCTGTGTAGCATACTCTGGACCGCTAGGAAAACTAAAAATATTACCTATTTGCTCAAAGGTCAAGGAGTAATCGGCATTAAACATTCAAAACTCTACGGAACCATTAGTACGGGTCAGATTCGTGGACAAACGGAAAGAACTTAAAAACTCATACGTTAGCCTAATGTAGGTAGAATTACTCATAGAACAGAATTGTGACATACCTAAGTTTGTAAGCATCCAATTGACGCTATCGAAGAGACCCAAGGTCTGGACAGCAGCAGTGTCTGGATACCGGGTCGCGACGACTGCCCTTTTTTGCAATTTGAGAAAGTTAGAACATTGGCTCTGACCAAGGACATTTTCAGGAAATGTAATGCCCATGTAGTCGATGTTAGCAGCGACTCTAGGAGGCATCTTAGCAGAATGATGGTAGTGAGAATGGTTAAAGAAGTTTGTGAGTGAAGAGTGTGAGTGATGGGTGTGAATTTTTGATGAATTTATAGGCAAATTGGTGGAATGTAAATGGTTGGTTGTTATGAGGGATTAATGAGGGGTTAATGAGGGTATTTGGAAGGTGTTTTGGAAGTGTAAAAATATGATTAGAGTGATTCCCTAGAAAAAACGTGCAAGAATTTGAATTCTGTGTAGACTGCAGTTTCCAACGCAATGGCGAACGCCATTAAGCACATGGCGAACACCCTGTGTTGCGAATAAGGAAAATCAGGAATTTGAACTAATGGCGAACGCCATCAGCATAATGGCGAACGCCATTATGTTAAAATGCGAATTTTTCACTGTAGGTCCAGAAACAGGAGACAAAACCTGTGGTTATTATTTTAGTTTTTTTGTTTTGTTTTGATCCTACTGATAGTACTAAAATAGATACTTAACAAGCCAAGAAAAATTCCAAACTTGCTAAATATCATCAACACATAATTACGGAAAGCGAAATTTCATTAATTGAGATAACAAAAGTACAAACACAGTTCATTGTCGGCATACCGACACTATACAACAGAATTAAAAGAACGAACAGTACGGGAATGTGGAACACTGATACAATAAAACAAAAGCCTAGTCTAAGAAAACAGGGAAATGAGTACAACTGAAACTATCCATCGCGACGCCTCATCTGAGGTTCAGCAGGACGCCGGATCATATAAACGATCTGGAACAGATGGTCGAATTGTTCATGAACCACATCCATAAATCCTAAGAAATCCAAACGAAGAGAAGTCATCTCTCCTCGGAGGAAATCCACTTCAGACTGTAGAGCATGAATTGCGGTGACAATATTAATAAGTGGAACAACCGACTGAATAGCTGAGCCACGAGTAACAACATCAGGCATATCGACCTCTAAATTCTCATAAGCTTGTGGAGAGTCAGGAGGAGTCAGAGACTCGTTCTGACCTTCCAAGTAATAAAGCCAATTATCCTTGTTATGCACACTAGTTTCTCATGATTCAGTAAGGTAAAATGGTGGACAACAACATTGTCAATCAGTAGTTCAAACTCAATTGGACCAAGGTTTGCAATAATTCCACGGTTGAAACAGAAATTGATGTACATGGGGCGATAACTACCAAAAACATGAGTACGGTTCAAATGATACCGCAACCCAATAGCGTCAGCAATCATGGTAATTAAGCCTCCAATAATAATAGCTTCGAAAGGCTCATGAGAGATCTTAGCAAAGTTAGCTAGCATGAACGGGGCTGCATTAACCGGCTTACTTTGAGAGGCACAGAACATGATATAAAGCTCGTCCTTAGAGACTGAAGTCACATTTTCTTCCTTACCAAAAAGGGTGTGGGCCAATGTCTTGTGGAAATACCTGATACCATAATTATGGATACTCTCAGAGAACATGCCATTCGACCCAAGATTGTAATTACCAGTCAGAGTACCCCAAAACTGATTCAGATCATAAGTAGTAAAAGCATCTTCAGGAGTCTTAGTTATGGCCTCAGGTCCATTAGGAAATCCTAATAATTAGCCAGCTCATGATGTGTGAAACGGTACTTGTTGCCAAATAGCCTAAAGGTAGCCAACCCACGGCCAAAACCGAACCCTCGGGTAGGATCATAGTATAACGAGCTTAAGAACTCCAGTGTCAAGTTATGGTAAGTGCTAAATCTCTTCCTGATAGCGAAATCATCCCACCCCAACTGATTCAGCAGGTAGGTGACACTATCTCGGATGCCAAGAGTGGTCATAGCAGGGTTGTCAGGGTAAATAGACACAACAAAGTCTCTCTGGGACAGGGCCTCAAAACGGCGCCTCTGGACCTCATTCCTAAAAACAACTCCATGGTTCTCGACGGGCTGCATTCTCCTAGAATTTAGTGCTAGCCTAAGACGAGTTTGCCTGAAATTAGACAATGATTTCCTATTAGTCAAGTTGTACCATAAACAAAGGTTAGTGAAAAATAAAAAATAGTAATAATAGGAATATAATAATAATAGCAATAATAATAATAATAATAATAATAATAATAATAATAATAATAATAATAATAACGCAAATGTAAGTATGCATTAAAAGTTAATAGCTAATACAAGTAAAAATATGAAAATACCAATAAAACAATAACGAACAAAGATCGTGGGCTGCCTCCACGGAGCGCTTCGTTTAATGTCGGGAGCTCGACATTGATCTAGAAAGAAAAATCATTCATTTTGAGGAGCGGTCAGCTCTTCCAACTTATAACTGGTGAAGAATTCCTTGTTATCTACGGTATGGTAATGCTTAAGTCGCTGCCCGTTCACAATGAATGTTTCATTTGTTTTTCCTCAGATTTTTATTGCTCCACTTTGGAAAGCTCTCACAACCTCAAAGGGGCCAGACCATCTGGAACGTAACTTGCCTGGGAACAACTTCAGTCGAGAGTAAAAGAGAAGAACTATGTCTCCTTCATTGAACTCCCTCTTTGCTATCTGCTTATCATGCCATTTCTTGGTTCTCTCCTTATAGATTCGGGCATTTTTGTAGGCATCCAGTCTAAGTTCCTCGAGTTCATGGATATTTAAAATTATTTTCTCCCCTGCTGCTACGCAATTCATGTTTAGGGTCCCAATGGCCCAATAAGCTTTATGCTCTAGTTCTATTGGCAGGTGGCAAGACTTGCCATAAACCATTTTAAACGGCGTGGTTCCTATCGGGGTTTTGTAAGCTTTCCTATAAGCCCACAGAGCCTCATGAAGTTTAGTTGACCAATCTTTCCTTGAGTTTGCGATAGTTTTTTCTAAGATTTGTTTGATCTCCCTATTTGACACCTCGACTTGTCCACTGGTTTGAGGATGATAGGGTGTTGCTACTCGGTGTCGGACTCCATATTTGAGCAAAAGCTTCCCAAAGACATTCGAAATGAAATGGGAGCCGCCATCACTAATGACAATTCTTGGTACACCGAACCCAGGAGAGATTATGTTTTTGAAGAGCTTAATCACCACTCGTGCATCGTTCGTAGGAGAAGCTATTGCCTCGATCCATTTTGATACGTAATCGACCGCAACGAGTATGTACTTATTACCAAAAGAAGACGGAAAGGGTCCCATGAAATCTATATCCCATACGTCAAAGACTTCCACTTCTAAAATCCCCTTCTGTGGCATCTCATCGCGTCTAGAGATGTTTCCAGTGCGTTGACACTGATCACAGTTAATAATGGCAATGTGGACATCCTTCCAAAGATTTGGCCAGAAGAGACCAGATTGTAGGATCTTTGTACATGTTTTTGAGGTACTTGCATGCCCTCCATAGGGTGCAACATGATAATGAGATATGACATCAGCTACTTCTGATTCAGGGACGCATCGACGAAATATTCCATCGGCGCCTCTCTTGAAAAGTAGGGGTTCATCCCTGTAGCACGATTTTTGTGGTTTCGAATCACTATCGCTTTGGTACTAAAGTTCGATTCATTTTTTATCCTGTTGAGCTGATTAAGGAAGGGAAATATATGTCTCTAATTAACCCTGCTTGCAAACTGAGGTTGAACAGTCAAAACTGTTGGTTTATAGATGCTATCAAAATAGGGGGTCCTTCTTAGGGTTATTTTCTTAAGAATACAAGTGTCTGGATTATCTGTGAGGTTTTAAGATGTTAGGTCTGATACTTTTCGATTGATGTATGGAGGTACGGGATTTTGGGTTTTTGATTAGTATGCTCGCTAAGATTTTTGCAATCTCATGCCTACGTATTCTCGAAACAGGGAAATCAGAGCGATCGTAGTTCCTTCTATTCTATGGGAGGAAAGGGGTTGTTTTGGTGTCTTGTTCAAAGCCCAAGACATGAAGCTAAAGGTGGTTTGTATCTTGTTCAAAGCCCAAGATGTGAAGCTAAAGGGTTTTGGCTGAGAGAGAATTTGTCATCTCTAAAGAGGAGTTGTTGATGTTTGTATGCTGTGAGCAAGGCACAACTTTGATGCTAAAAGGTTGATTGACTCAACTGGGGTTTTCTTTATACAAAACCTAAGAGGAGGCGGGAAGTTTGACTTTTCCGGGGAAAACGTTCTTTCTGTCTTGTACAAAGCCCAAGATTGAGGCTAAAAGGGATTTTTACTCCGTAGGGGAGAATGTATCTTGTATAAAGCCTAAGATGGAGGCTGAAAGGGTTTGACTCAACAAGAGAGTACTTTTATCTGTCCTGTATAAGCCCCAAGACAGAGGCTAAAAAGGTTGACTCAACAAGAGAGTCTTGAACAGGTGATTGACTCAACAAGAGAGTCTGAAGGTTGATTGACTCAACAAGAGAGTCTTTTATACTTAACAAGAGAGTGATTTGCTGTCTCGTATGAAGCCCGAGATTGAGGCTAAAAGGAGATTGACTCAACAAGAGAGTCTTTTATACTCAACAAGAGAGTGTTTTATATGTCTTGTACAAAGCCCAAGACGGAGGCTAAAAGTGGTTGACTCAACAAGAGAGTCTTTTATACTCAACAAGAGAGTGTTTTTCTATCTCGTACGAAGCCCGAGATGGAGGCTAAAAGAAGGTTGACTCAACGAGAGAGTCTTTTATACTCAACAAGAGAGTGTTTTATATGTCTTGTACAAAGCCCAAGACGGAGGCTAAAAAAGGGATTGACTCAACAAGAGAGTCTTTTGTACTCAATAAGAGATTGGGTTTTTATGTCTTGTACAAAGCCCAAGACGGAGGCTAAAAGTGGTTGACTCAATAAGAGAGTCTTTTATACTCAACAATAGAGTGTTTTTCTATGTCTTGTACAAAGCCCAAGACGGAGGCTAAAAAAGGGATTGACTCAACAAGAGAGTCTTTTGTACTCAACAAGAGAGTGTTTTTATATGTCTTGTACAAAGCCCAAGACGGAGGCTAAAAAGTGATTGACTCAACAAGAGAGTCTGAAAAGGTTAGCTCTGCTAGGGAGAATCATTTGTACAAACCCCAAGAGGAGGTCGCCTTACCGCTGTGGATTCTGGAGATCCTGAAGCGGGTCTAAGTGTGGGGAACTCTCATGGGAGAGACCGGGGTTTCTTCCTATGTTTGAAAGGAACTTAAGAATGTCTTTGAGACTCAAGAGTTTTAGACTGTCCAAGTCTAGAGTTTTATCTTTTGTACAATGCCCAAGAGGAGGCACGGGCATTAAGGGATGGGTATCAACCCTAAAGTGGTCAGAGTTTTGACGCGGGAAAGACTGCTCTAGCAAAGGATGACTATGTTCTGTCTTATACCTTTAAGAGGTCGTCAGGCTCCTTGTATTAAGCCCAATAGAAGGCATGAGAACTTCTAAGAAGCTGAAGGGTCCTTGTACAACGCCCAAGAGGAGGCGGGGATGCTTTTAGGAAGCCTATGGGTCCCTAAACCAAGAGAAGTTCAAGAAATACAATTCACAGAGAAGAGATCATTCCAGGAAAGTTCGAGAATTTGGAAGAAACTCAAGAGATGCCATTCACGGAGAAAAGATCATCTCTGGGGAGTTAGAGTTTCTTTGACAATTTCTAAGGGTGACAGTTTGATAAAACGTTCACCGAGAATACTGCCTTTCTCTTTGTTCCATATTGTTTAACCCCAAGAGAAGGGAAGACTGTATCTAGAATCCTACGGGGGATCTAGTTTTGTTTGTATTTAAAGAATGACCAACATGGCTTTACCTAGTGCTAGACATAGTTGCCGGGGGAAAACTATAAATAACTATACTAGTATTACACAGTGGATATGTGACAAGTATATAAAAGGATGTGAAAGAAGACTTACAGTGAAGCAGCCCCATAATACAGATATATATATATATATATATATATATATATATATATATATATATATATGAAAGCGGTAAATGAAAGCGGATAAACACTTACCCGTTGTAGAGCTTCCATGCTGTTTGGTTAGTTGTTCAACAAAGAAAGTTTTGATAACAACATATATTTGAATTCAAAATCAAAGGAGAAAGTGCTTTGAAAAGATTGTTGGGGCTTACAGCTCAAGGAGAGGCCCAAGTTTTAACGATGATCGCACCGTTGTTTTGAAAACTGTACAGAGGGACTTATACAATATGTGAGGCCCAAAAAGGTTTTGGTTAAAAGGGGATTGGGTCTTACACTCTATTAGAGGCCCAATAGTTTATTTTTTAAGAAAAAGAATTGGGACTTATAACTCGAGTAGAGGCCCAAGGATTTTTGTTTGAAAACGGCGATCGCGCCTAGGTTTTTGAAAACACAGTGGGTCTTATACAACATCTGAGGCCCAAAATTATTTTGGTTTCAAAAAGGGGTTGGGTCTTACACTCTATTAAAGGCCCAAAGAGTTTTAATAGAAATAATTGGGACTTATAGCTCGAGGAGAGGCCCAGTTGATTTTGTTAAAAAGGCGACGATCGCGCCGTTGTTTTTGAAAATACAGTGGGATTTATACAATGACTGAGGCCCAAAAGGTGGTGTATTTACAAAGGGGTTGGGTCTTACACTCTATTAGAGGCCCAATGAAATTTAAAGAAAAGAAATGGGGCTTATAACACGAGGGTAGGCCCAATTGGTTTCGTTACAAAGGTGACGACCGCGCCGTACTTTTGAAAATATACAGAGCGACTTATACAATGTGTGAGGCCCTAAAAGGTTTATTTACAAAAAGGATTGGATCTTAAACTCTACCAAGAGGCCCAAGGTTTTTTAAAAAGATTTGTGAGGGTGAAAATCAAAGAAACCCTAATTTTGTTTTCCTTTAAAAGTAAATATTTAAAGAAAATCAATAAAAATGATAAAATACCAAATAAGTTTGAATAAACCACTTGTGATTTTTGTTCAAGGTTTGAAAAATGAGTTTTTAATCACAAGATGATTTAGAACTCATTTGGTTTTGATTTTCAAAATAAATATTCTCTTTTAAATGTTTAAAAACAATTAAAAATGAATTTATTCACAAAAATACCAATTATATTAAATAAATAATATAAATTTGATTTTTTTGTGGAATAAAATATTTCAACATTTTTGTGATTTTTTTCAAAAAGAACCAATAAAAAATAATTAAAATTGAGGAAGTTATTAATTTTTCAAATCATTAAAAATAATATGAAAAATAATAAAAAAGTGAAAAAAACAATAAAAAGGGGTCTGGGGCGAGGGGGATTCGAACCCCAGACCTCTTGTGTGCAGTGTGCGCGCCTTACCACTGGGGTGGTGATACATCCGTGTATCAAACCCCAGCCACAAATATACAAGGCTTGCCTTGTTTTTGGCCTGGCCAAGGCAAGACAAGGCAAGGTTTTTGGTCAGAAACGTGAAGGCCTTAACTTCCTCATTTCTCCATGGATGGAGACAAAATTTATATGCATCTGGCCTAGAATTTCCTAAGGAATCCAATGGTGGTGGTGGTTTTTCCGGAAAATCAATCCTCCTCAAAACCCGATAGTGGTTTTGAAATAGGCCATAATGTGCATTTTCTGTACTACCTCTTGGTACAGCCATGAATTACATGAAGAATTAGTTCAAACACAACACATATAACATGTATGAGATGTGCATGATCAGTGGAACTCAAAGCAAGGCATATTTTAAAGAGTTCAAGTTGAGATGCTTACCTCTTTAGGAGCTTTTTGGGGCAATCTGTCAAGTGCCTTTATTCCAGAAATATTTTGATGCTTTGAACACTCTCAAATGATCCCTTAGAAGCTTTTAGGATGATTGGAATCAGCTGGAAACCTCAGGAATGGAAATTGCCCCTTTCTTGCAAAAGGGGCAAAAATGGCCAAAATAGCAACTCTCTCAAATGATGTTCCAGATGTGTGGAACCATTTGGGACAGTTCAAGGATGATATTTGGAGTGTGTTTGAGGTTTTATCTGGTTTTAAAAGTGACTGAATCAAGACATGGCTTGAAAAATGCAAAAAAGTCCAATTTTGTGGTTTTGAGAGGGGACTTTGAGATTTTGGTGTTACAGGTCACTTGTGAGAGTTTGGACAGCTTAGATATGACATATTGGATGTGTTTGGATAATGAGCTGTGATGAAATTGCTCTCTAACTCAAAAACTCAGAGTTACCTTGCTAAAGAAGGCATTTTTTCCTAGAGAAAGAGAATTTGAGTAAAGCAAGTGTTGTAGTGCTTTAGTGTACTTAAACTGAGCACAAATTAGCTCTATTTATAGTAGAGCAAGTTTGTTTTGGCTGCAATAGTGAATGGCAACTGTAGCAGAAGTTTGGCCAATGTTGATCAATACGAATCCAAGTCTCCTCTAGCCATTGACTAGATGTTAGAGCACAGGCTGCTGGTTCCCTAGTTCTTGGATAAGTCTTAACTGAATTCAGTTGGAAAGGGCTCAGTCCATGCCACCTTGGTGCATCCATTAAATGCTCCCAACCAAAATTGGAGTCTTGTCCCTCTTTTAGGCATTTCTAGGTTTGGCATGCTACTTTTGGTTCCAAGGACTTGGGAGGCTGATGGATCAGTGTTTGTCCCTTCTTGGTCTCCCCCTGAGGTGTTCAGATGGATAAACTTGTTTGTCATTTGTACAAATTTCCCAAATCAAGCAAAATGCACAAATCTGCCTAGTTATGACAGTTTGCAGCAAGGCACATTGCCATTGTCATATCTCATGGCTCAAGTGGAGTTTCATGGGGTTCTTGGCCATTTAGGAAAGCTATCATATGATACAACATATGTGTGATCATATTTTGTCTTGACACTTTTTGGATCCAAGTGAAAAATCCCCCTACTTTTGGAAAAAAACAAGACAGATTCTGACTTAGTGAAAATTTCACTAAGTGTTGGAAAAAGTGGCATTTCATGTTTTCAGCCATTTTGATCCAACCATAACTCAAAATCTATGATGAATTGGAATGAGGTGTAGTTGACACTTTTAAAGTATGCCATGAGATCTAAAAATCCATCTTTGGATCAGCCCAAATGATTGCTTGGATCTCAAGTTATGATCCTTGGAAGTTGGTACCCTAGCCACTTTGTTCCATAACTTAGAAAATTTCTAAGTTTTTTATGGTTACCCCTTTTACAAGTTATCCCACTTTTCTTGATTTTTCTTGATGAATGATGATCTCAATCACATATTAACATCATTTTAGGGTCAAAGAACCATAATTGTGAAAAATCTCAAAAAGTCAAAGTTGACTTTTGTGCACAGTTGACTTTTTGTCAGATGAACTCCAAACCGTGCGATCCTCTATGAAATCAAGTCCTTGACCTAAATTAAACTTGATGGATTGATTTCATAGGTGTTATAGGGTGTATTGAATCATGTCCCAAGGTTTGGGAGCATGCATGGGTCAAAAGTCAAAGGCACAGTTGATTTTTCCCGCGAAACCCTAATTGTGGTTCTGATGAATTTGAAACTTGTTGATCAAGCTTCTTGGAGCAATCCATTGTTGCAAATGGATCAATGTAGTGTGTTAGAGACCCTCAAATCCTCTCTTGAGGTCTTGGCTCATGTTTTGTCCCAAAAGTCAACTTAGGGGTGAATTAGGTCAAGAAACCCTAATTCTTGATTTTTTATGAATGCATCCCTTGAGGCAAAATTGACTTGATGATTGGGTTCATGATGTCCCTTGGAGCATCTTAGGTTATGCTTTGAAGCATTTGGCTCATGCCCAGAGGAAAATGTTTATCTGGAGGCCCTAGTCGACCAAAACCCTAATTTGGTGACACTGGCGATCTTGAGGCTTGATCCACTTGGAATGTTGCAACTTTGTGCTTGATCCTTGATGTGGGAGTCCTCTTGATCCTTTATGGATATTTGAGAGGTTAAACAAGTTAAAGATAATGTAATTTCTTGATTGATCCTTTGTTTAAGAGCTCTGAGAGGGCCTGAAACCCTAAGTTTGATTGTAGTGGATGCTCACCCATCTTTGGGGAGACTAATGAGGTATGATGGTTCATCCCCATTGTGATGATGATTTGCACAACGATGGGGAATCTTAGTGGTCAAAATTTGGGGTATGACAGATGCCCCTATTTAATCTTCTTGGACCCGAAGGTGTGAATGGCGAAGGTATTCGGGCATTCGGGGTGCAAGATGATTAAATATCGAAATAACCGAAATTTTGATGGTGGTTATGAATGGCAGCTTACGCATTCATCTTCTTTTGCTAAGCGATGATGTTTAGAAAAGGTAAAAAACTTTCCCTCGATCCTGGTTTCCTACCGAGGAACTGGTCTTAGTTTCTGAAATGAACTTCCCCTTGATCCTGGTTTCCTACCAAGGAACTGGTCTCAGTTTCTGAAATAAACTTCCCCTCGATCCTGGTTTCCTACCAAGGAACTGGTCTCAGTTTCTAAAATAAACTTCCCCTCGATCCTGGTTTCCTACCAAGGAACTGGTCTCAGTTTCTGAAATAAGCTTCCCCTCGATCCTGGTCTTCTGCCAAGGAACTGGTCTCAGTTTATTTTGTCAATAAACTTCTTGACAAGGGACGTTGTTCGTAGCGGTTTTCCTCAAACTTCTCGCCGAATTTCCTATGGAGATGTCATTTGATGGAAAAAGATCTGATGTCAGAGTTGCTGGGGAACCCAGCTATCTGAGTTGTAGAGGTGTACAAACTTCTCTGTTGGAGATGCCATTCGTCGGCTCTACTGGGGAAAGCAGGTCTCTTGAGAGACTGTTGTCGCTTGGGGGTGTTACATCATACTTTTCTCGGGATCTTCTCGGAGAAATGCCATATGATGTGATCCAATTTTGAGGCGTTGATGACCTTTTCGTCAGCGAAATTTTTCGGAGCAAAACGGTTGCATTGCCGAATCTCTGATTAAGAGGCTTTCTCTGGGGATTTTCCTTAATCCGGGAAAGCGAAGACATCATCTTCAATGGCGAAGAGTGACGTTGACTGAAGGTTCTCTAGCCTTTCAGAGGTTCAAGTTATCAAAGTGGTCAAGGGACCCACTTCAATCCAATAGCAAAGTGGAGGAGCGGTTTGTCAGACGCCACCTTTCCCGACGAGGAAAGAACTGACAACTCGGTTGAAAAGACGTTTATCACTAGGGAACAAGACTGACTAGAGTGATAGTGATGCAATATGAATATGAATGTAAATCAATAATGCATGATGTATGTATGTATATGCTGACAAAACTGACGCGACATACAGACTAGTAGATGAACACGACTGGATACTCGGCCACCGCGGGAGATGAAAAGTATCACTGGTCCAAAAGTAGCAATTCTGCCTTGCTTAGGAGAGATAGTCCATGTTGGGAGCTACGTTGGTCAGGCTTAGGAGATGAAAACTCTGCCGAGGGTGTCAGACGAAACCTGGTCTCTGACACAGTTGATCCTTCATTCAGGTGTACTGGCTAAGAAGGAGTACTTTGATTCTGCACTTTGAAGCTCAATTGCTTCTGGAGAAACGATCGATGTTATATCGATGTTCAACAGTCAAAAGAAATGCCATCTTTGTTTTAAAAGCAGAAAAAAATTTTAACAAGTAAATTCATTTTTGTTTTATTTCAAGAATCGTTGATCATGTTAAAACGTCGTTCTGTAAAGGTAAAACAAATAAGAATTGTAAACAAAAGCACAAGGGCTCAAATTTTATTGATAGCATGGAAATCAGCCAATCGCGTGATTCCATAGAGTATTTACAAAGTTTAGAAAATGGTAATTTAAGGGAAAAAGGGCTACATTGAAACATGACGACCGCTATCCTTCTACCAACTTTGAATTCTGGACATCCTGAGCTTCTGTCGAAGATGACCTTGACTGGAGTTTTCCTGATGGATGGCATGACTGCTGCTGGGGGATTTTCCCCTGTTGAACATAGTTACTTGCCATTATCCCTAACTTTTTCCTGGATTGTACTTTGAGATTTCTAATCCACCGGGATGATTTTTTATTGTGTCTCTAATTTTTGCCTGGACCGCCCTTTCGGGTTTTCAATCCACCGAGACGTCTTTTTTTTTTAGTTTTTTAGGCGAAGTATTTCTTGACTACATCAACATTTGTGGGGTAGGCAAACTCCTCTCCATCCATGGTTACGAGTCTCAAGGCGCCGCCTGAGAAAGCTTTCTTGACCACATAGGGGCCGTCATAATTCGGAGTCCATTTGCCCCGCGAATCAGTGAGGAATAAATGTATCTTTTTGAGCACGAGGTCTCCTTTCCTGAAGACGCGAGGTCGGACCTTTTTGTCAAACGCCTTCTTCATTCTCTATTGATACAACTGACCATGGCATAGTGCCATTATTCATTTTTCTTCGATCAGATTCAGTTCATCGTGTCGACTTTGACACCATTCAGCTTCTGTTAGCTTAGCTTCCATCAATACCTGGATTGATGGTATCTCTAATTCTATGGGGAGTACGGCCTCCATGCCATATACTAGAGAGAAAGGGGTTGCCCCTGTTGAAGTGCGGACAGATGTGCGATAACCGTAAAGAGCAAAGGGTAACATCTTGTGCCAGTCTTTGTAGGTTACAACCATCTTTTGAATGATCTTCTTGATGTTCTTGTTAGCCGCTTCTACCGCTCCGTTCATCTTGGGTCGGTAGGGAGATGAGTTATGGTGTTCGATCTTGAACTCTGCGCACAACTCTTTCATCATCTTATTGTTCAGGTTGGATCCATTATCAGTAATGATCTGGCTCGGAACACCATAACGACAGATGATATTGTTTTTGACGAATCAGACCACCACTTGTCGGGTTACATTGGCGTATGACGCTGCTTCGACCCACTTGGTAAAGTAATCAATGGCTACCAGGATGAACCGATGTCCGTTTGAAGCCTTAGGTTCGATCATGCCAATCATGTCGATTCCCCATATGGAAAAAGGCCACGGGGAAGAGATAACTTTGAGATGCGTTGGCGGTACATGGATTTTATCTGAGTATATCTAACACTTGTGACACTTCCTCATGTACTTGTAGCATTCAGATTCCATGGTCAACCAATAGTACCCTGCTCTCAGAATTTTTCTCGCCATTATGTGTCCGTTGGCATGAGTGCCAAAGGATCCTTCGTGAATTTCTTTTATCAGCCTGTTTGCTTCTGGTCTGTCTACACATCGGAGCAAGACCATGTAAAAGTTTCTCTTATAGAGTGTATCACCGCTCAGAAAGAAGCTTCCTGCTAGTCTTCTGAGGGTCTTTCGGTCCTTTCTGGATGCCCCAGGAGGATACTCTTGTTTCTGAAGGTAGCATTTGATATCGTGATACCAAGGTTTATCGTCTATGACTGCTTCAATCGTGAAGATGTAAGCGGCCCTTTCAAGGCGCATTATGTCGATCTTAGGTAAGTCGTTCCATTGACCTACACTAATCATGGAAGAGAGGGTGGCAAATGCATCAGCCATGTGATTCTCTTCACGAGGGATATGATGAAACTCGATTCTGTTGAAGAAGGGTAACAACCTTATCGCGTAATCTTTGTAAGGAATCAGTCCTGATTGGTATGTGTTCCAATCTCCTTTGATTTGATTGATAACCAGGGCTGAATCGCCATATACATCCAAGTTCTTGATCCTTAAGTCGATCGCTTCTTCGAGACCCATGATACAATCTTCGTATTCGGCCTCGTTGTTTGTACACTTGAATGTCAGTCTGGCGGTGAAAGGAATGTGGGTACCCTGAGGGGTAACAATGATTTCCCCAATTCCGTTTCCGTAATGGTTGACAACTCCGTAAAAAATTAATCCCCATTGGGATCCTGGTTCAGGCCCTTCACTGGGTTGTGGTTCATCGCAGTCTTTCATTTTTAGATACATGACATCTTCGTTTGAGAAGTCAAATCTGACGGATTCCTGATCGTCAACCGGTTGATGAGCCAAATGATCGGCTAAAACACTTCCCTTAACGGCTTTCTGAGCATGGTACTCGATGTCATATTCTGATAACATCTGCCAACGGGCAATCCTTCCCGTGAGAGCAGGTTTTTCAAAGACGTACTTGATTGGATCCATTTCAGAGATTAACCAAGTAGTGTGACGAATCATATACTAGCGAAGACATTTGGCTGCCCAAGCCAGAGCACAACTAGTTTTCTCGAGCATAGTGTACCGAGTCTCGCAGTTGGTGAATTTCTTGCTCAAATAGTAAATGGAAGACTCTTTCCTTTTTGTTTCGTCTTGTTGGGCAAGTACACAACCCATTGAGTCTTCCAAGACTGTTAGGTAGATAATTAGTGGTCTTCCCTCCACTGGTGGTGATAGAATCGGTGGGTTCAACACATATTCCTTGATACTGTCGAAGGCGGGTTGGCATTCATCTGTCCAAATGCAGTCCTGATTCTTTTTGAGTAATTTGAAAATCGGCGCACATGTCGCGGTCATGAGGAATATAAATTTGGAAATGTAATTCAGACGTCCCAAAAATCCCTTGACTTGTTTTTCAGTCTTTGGAGAAGGCATTTCTTGAATGGCCTTGACCTTGTCAGGATCGACCTCAATTCCTTTCTGGCTGACGATGAACCCTAAAAGTTTCCCTGAACGGACACCGAATGTGCATTTATTGGGATTCAAGCGGAGTTTGTACTTTCTCAGACGCTCGAATAGTTTTGACAGGTGGGTCACATGCTCCTCCTCTGTTTTAGATTTGGCAATCATGTCATCGACATATACCTCGATTTCCTTGTGTATCATGGCATGAAACATAGTAGTCATGGCCCTTTGATAGGTTGCCCCGACATTCTTCAACCCGAACGACATTACCTTGTAACTAAAAGTACCCCATGGGGTGATGAAAGAAGTTTTCTCCATGTCTTTCGGCGCCATTTTTATCTTATTATAGCCCAAGAATCCATCCACGAAGGAGAAGACTTTGAACTTTGCTGTACTGTCAACCAGCATGTCAATGTGTGGTAAAGGAAAGTCGTCCTTTGGACTAGCCTTGTTTAGATATCTGTAATCTACACACATTCTGACATTTCCGTCCTTTTTCGGAACTGGTACTATGTTGGCTAACCATTGAGGATATTCTGATGTGGCGAGAAAACTTGCGTCAATCTATTTCTGGACTTCCTCTTTGATTTTGATGGCCATATCTGGATGAGTTCGCCTCAACCTCTGTTTTACTGGTGGACATTCTGATCTCAACGGAAGATGATGTTCCACGATGCTGGTATCCAACCCTGGCATATCCTGATAGGACCAAGCGAATACATCGGGAAACTCTTTGAGAAGCTTTATCAAACTTTCTTTGACAGCTGGACTGAGTAGGGCCCCAATCCTGATCTCTTTTCTCTCTAACTCTGAGCCCAAGTTGACCGTTTCCAACGGCTCTTTGTGAGGTTTAATGGACCTTTCCTCTTGTCTGAGTAAACGGGAGATCTCTTCTGGAATTTCGTCGTCATCTTCTTCTTCAGCCTCAAATACCGAGAATTCAAAGTTGGGAGAAAACATTGGATCGTATGTTTCAACGGGGTTTAAAACAAGCAATCTGCATGACGTGATGATTTGTGTTTAAAAGAGATAGAGAAAAATGCAAGAGTGTGTGCAGTGTATTTTTATTTACTGTTTGTTTTTATTATTTTTTGTTTTTTAGGATTACCATTTTCTGAAAAACGAAAAGAGAAAACAGCAATTAATGCGGAAATTACAGAACGACATTTATTTATTTATGATTTTGTCGATTCTTGAAACTATAGCCCTATAAAACAAAACTCAGTCGCTCTGGGCGAAGCGAAGAGGGATATTTACAGAAAGTGAGCCCTATCAAAACATCCGTTTCACCTGGGCAGGGTGAAAGGTTAAAACAAAGATGACCATTACTTTGACTTATGAACAATCTTCAGAACATCGACTGCAACCCATTGGCGGCGAACTCCTCGGTGAATCACAAAGTCTGGTACCTTCCTTGATTTGTCTTCAGAAATAACGCTGATTTTTGGCGGAGCAGGATCGTTGGAATCTGTCTCCCAGGAAGAGTTGTCGTAGGAGGATCCCTCTATTGTATTTTGCATATTATTTTTGCTCTCAGGTATATCTCCCCATCCATTAGGCTGAATGTCTTCGAGCCTGATACGAGAGCTTTCAGGAGCAGTGTATTTGACCATGAAGTCGTATTTGCCACTCGGTTGTCCCAAGGTGTTCCACACTTCTATGGAACTGGAGGAGTCATCCCTTTCGATGACGTTGACCTCGAGAAAAGCATAGTTAATGAATTCTAGTCCTGCAAACTTTGCGAATTCATCGTCGCGCTGGACATTTTCTGAATACCCTGAGTGTTGATCCCATGACATGGTGGGGACGCAGGTATTTTTTTCAATGACGCTCAGCTGATTTTCTTGCCCCAAGTCTCCTGGGTACGGCTGCCAGATAGGCAGACCATCCATCGGGCCATAATAGTCGTAGTCAAAGTTGTATTTCATCAGAGTGTCTTCCTCTAATGAGTTTGGTGGAGCACGACATCCTTCCCGATCACAACCTCTGTATATCATTTCGACATCTGACCTCGGTATAAATCTCGGACTCTGTGCGGGATAACAAAATGGCGTAGGCACCTCTTCCTGAGACATATAACCGTCCTTGTTAAGATAGGACTTCCATTCCTCATCTGTGTCAGAGGAATCTCCCTCGTTGATGGTATGTACTTCTTGAGACACTGGGTGAAGGAAACCTCCACTGTGGAAGAAGTTCTGAATGGGATGAAGACTTTCACCGTTAGCGGCAGTCTGGGTACAGGTTGCAGAAAAACCAAGACCCTTCTTTATTTTATTATCAGTAGGAATGATAAGTTGTCCCCATCCTTTTGCATTGTTACTTTTGATCACCTCGAGAGCATCTTTGTACAAGGATATTGATGTTCCCTACTCTGACTGATTTTCATTGCTCACCGAAAGTGCCTGGAACTGCATTCCAATAACCTCCTCGAGTTCTACACAAGTGGATAATGAAAGGTTACTCATGATCAAGGCTTGTTCTCCACAAACCGCGGCGAGTGGATCGTTCTTGACGAACTTCAGTTTCTGGTGCAGTGTTGAAGTGACTGCCCCAGCCCGGTGTATCCAAAGGTCTTTCTAATAAGCAACTGTATCTTTTCCCGGATGTCCATGACCTGGAAAGTGACTAGGAAAGTGTGAGGACAGATAGTTATGGGAAGGTCAACTTCACCGATAACTGATTTTCTAGATCCGTCAAATGCTTTGACGACGACCTCACTGCCTCTCATCGGAGATCCTTTGAATGATAGTCACATTAGAGTGGACTTCGGCATGACGTTGAGAGCCGATCCGGTGTCTAACAGTACGCTGGCTAAGGCATCGTCCTGACAGTTAACTGTGATATTGAGCGCCATGTTGTGACTTTTTCCTTCTTCTGCCAATTCCTCATCACTAAACCCTAAGTTGTTGCAGGAAGTGATGTTGGAGACGATGCTGTCGAATTGTCTTATTGACACATCTTGTTCCACAAAGGCCTATTCTAAGACTTTCTGTAGAGCCTCTCTGTGGGCTTCAGAACTGAGTAAAAGAGATAACACATAGATCTTTGAAGTAGTTAGTAACAGTTTATCAACAATGTTGTATTCACTCCTTTGGATGAGCTTCAGCATCTCATCATCGTTCTTTGAAAGGTCGGGACCACTGGATTGACCGACCGGTGGATTGGGAGCTTCTGTCTGAAGTTCATTTTCTCTGTTAGGTTCCCCAACTCCTCTGTTGAAGATTTGACTGCTCCGTGTTACTCGACTGATGTCTGCAATATTCATGACGGAGGGTAATGGAATTTCCTTTCCATTCTCAAATGTTGTTGCACCGTATTTGTAAGGGATCGCCTTAGCTGATTCATACGGTAGCGGTCCCGGCAGATAGATAACTACAGGAGCCTTCTGATTTTTCTGACCATCGTAAGTAACTTCAATTAATTCTTGGTTAAAAACCTTCGATTCGTCAAGTAGAGGGATGATGGTACAAACATCTTTAGTCCTTTCGCGATTAGAGATCACGACAACATCCTTAATCTGATCAGCAAAATAGTCTGGCGTCCAGTTAATTGATCCATAACTTGGACATGGTTGAATCTCCTTGGGAACCAACTGACTTTGAAGGGCTGCTCGCACGAGGTAACATCCTTGATTATTTTCTGAGCAGACTCTACAGTGCTCGTAGTTATGTGGTGGCACCTGGCCACGTCCGCTTTGAATGCAGTGTAACCTTACCAGGTCTATTTCCATAGATCGGACATCCTGACTTTGATGCCTAGTAGGGTTCCCGTTTATCACACTGATTTGTTGCGTGTCTTCATCCATATAGATCGGAAGCCACCAGTGGTTTAACAAGTGTTACAAAGTTCTTTGCACGAGAGCGTACCCTTGGTTACTCTCATGGCATATTGTACAGTTCTGATACTCATCCGAAGTCAGAAAACCGAGCTGGACTTGCTTAGCGTGCAACTCCACCAAGCTGGTATTCATCGAACGAATATCGAAGATTTGAATCATGTTGATCTGATAGGGATTTCTATCACGGTAGTATTGGATCCACCCAAGATCCATCTGATGCTGGAGGGCCTCTTGTACAAAAGATCATCCCTGTTTGTTTACCGAGCAAGTCAGACAGGAATTGTAATCGTGCCGCGGCAGATTATGATACTGGCTTTGCCTTGAGTGCATTGCCACCAAGTTGACATTCATTGCACAGATGTCATGGTTCTGAATAATGTTGGAACTTGTATAAGTCATGTTAACTCCACGAACTCGATGCTATTGGATCCATCCGAGATCCAATTATTCCTGTAGAGCTGTTGCACCACATAACATCCCTGATTATTTTTAGAGCAGATATCACACTGGTGATAATTATGAGGTGGCACATGGCCATATCCACTCTGTCTACAATGTATCTTGACCAAGTTGGCCCTTAATAAGAGTACATCATGAATTTGATAGCTGTCGTTAGACTCTCATTCTATCAAATTTACTGCGGCTTTCTCGTGTTGAGGCAGCGGGTTTGTGAGAACTTTCGGATTTGTATCTTTGAAAGATAAGACCCCGCTCCTAACAAGCTTTTGCACATCGGATTTGAAACTGAGACAGTTTTCTATGTTATGCCCTGGTCCTCCTTGGTGGTAAGGGCAAGTCTGATCCACTTTGAACCAAAAAGGCAGATTCTCCGGTACAGTAAGAGGAGACCTGGTTTGGACGCGTCCCTTGACCAGTAGTAATGGGAACAGTTCTGCGTACAACATTGGTATAAGATCAAACCCTGGAGGTCGCGTTGTATGGTTGTTGTTATATGGAGGACGAGCCTGCTGAAGAGGCTGTTGTGTCCTTTGCTGAAATTGTTGTTGATTCGGTTGGCTCTGAGCAACCTGAGGTTGATACGTAGGAACAGGCGCGGGGTTGATAGCAGGAGTTACGACTGCTACTGGTTGGTATCGTCGCCTTTGCTTTCTGAGAGAAATATTCCCAATATCCTGCTCTTTTTTCTTAGGGAGAGCACTACCGTATCGTTTTGTATTTCTTGATGATCCAGCCTCTTTAACTAAACGTCCTTCTCGGACTGCTTCCTCAAGAAGAACTCCCATGCCCACCATCTCGGTGAAGTCACTGGGTGCAGTGGCAACCATTCTGTCGTAGTAAAATGAGCTTAAGGTTTTCAAGAAGATCTTTGTCATCTCTTTTTCCTCAAGAGGTGGACAAAAATGATCGGCAATTTCACGCCATCTCTGAGCGTACTCCTTAAAGGTTTCCTTGTCCTTCTGTGACATCGATCTGAATTGATCTCTGTCCGGTGCCATGTCCAGGTTATACTTATACTGCTGAACGAAAGCAGCGCCAAGATCTCTGAAAGTGCCGATCTTAGTGCGGTTTAAACGCATGTACCATTTGAGTGCGGCACCGGTTAAACTATCCTGAAAGTAGTGAATTAGTAGCTCCTGGTTCTTTATCTGAGATGACATTCGCCGAGCGTACATCGCCAAGTGGCTTTGAGGGCAAGAGTTACCCTTGTACTTTTCAAAATCGGGTACCTGGAACTTGTGTGGAACTTTCACATTGGGGACCAAACTAAGGTCTGCGGCGTCCTTTCCAAATAAATCCTGACCGCGAAGGGCTTGCAGTTCTTTCTGCATCTCCAGGAATTGTTCCTGGAACTCATTCATTCTGTCGAACATACTTTCGTTTCCACCAGAAGGTATCTGTGGAATCTGTCCTTCCAGGACAGTGTGTACCACAGGTGGTGGTATAGTCATTATGGCCGAGACTCTCGGTGTCTCCCGAAGTTTGTAACCTTTAGGAGTTGCTGTCATGCCCCTGGCATCTCCGCTTTCCCAAAGTTTGTAACCTTCAGGCCCAGCGGCTCCTGGTGAAGTTTCCGGCTCTTCAGTGATCGGCGAAATATATCCCTCCGGGATATAGTTGAGTGGGATGCCCCATGGACGATCTTTCGGCATTTTGTACCTAGGATCATACTTTTCCACTATGGGCGTTGATGTGATCTCTGAGATCACAGTTCTTTGTTGTTGCATTTGAGCTTCTGCTAGAGCTTGCATGTCGTTATGAAGCTTTCTCAGATCCTCTTTCAGAGTGTCGATCTCTTCTCTCAACTCTCTGTTCTCTTCCTCGAGATCATCCATCTTTTTCTGACGATTGGCCCGAGTATTGTACGAATGAGACAGTTTGACTCTAGAATCGAGACGCAAACGTGAGACTCGTAGGTAAGAAGAATGCATTACGAATGATATGCAATGATTATATTAATTGTATATAGTTTTCATTTATTCCAAGTAAACTTCCACAATTAGATTGTAAATATCAACCAGTGGGGAAACCCCGTTTTATTGAATTCAAAGATTGCGGAAATGGAAATACAGTATTTTACAAAGTGCTGTAAAAGGAAATCTAAACTTATGAGTCCTGAGTCCTCTCTGAAGCGAGCTCAGGTGCGGGTTCTGGTACTTTCCTTTTCTTTGACCGGGGCTCTTGGGCCCATGTCTGGTCGTCATTCCTTTGCCAAGTGAAAGGAGCGAGCAAATTTCTCTGGTCATCCTGATTTTCTACAGCATGTTGCTCTAAAATCTCAATCAGAGCATCTTTATCTTTCAATAGTTGCTGTATTTTCTTACACTCCACATTGAGAATACGGTACTTGTTCCTCCAAGACCTCTTTTCCTGCTGAACTTTGTTGAGCGTAACCTGAAGTTTTTCCGTCTCAGACATAAAATAAAGGACATAGTCCTGTTGAACCCTAATTTTTATCCCTAAGATTTCGCATTTCATTTGCATCTTATGCCACAAGCAAGATCACAATCTTTGTTTCTCCTGAGCATCTGTACATTATTCTCACTTGCTTTATTACTTGTTTCTGTTTACTAACCTCTAACCAAAATACCAAAAATTTGTTGCAGTTTCTCTCTCTGTGTGTTGTGCAGGTTTGTCGGAGCAAGAGCATAACTTCAAATCAAGTGTGGTTGTTCAGTTATAATCCAATTCCATATCCATTTCGATTATCCATCATTCTAAACCATTTCTTTTTCTAAACCAAATCCTCTAAACCAAGTTCATATCCAAATTTCATTTCCAATTATCCACTTCCAAAAAAATTAACCAATTTCTAATCCAATTCATTCATTATCCAAATTTTATTTCAATTATCCATTCCTAATCCATTTCTCAAAATCCATTATCCACTTTCAAATACCCACAATTTTTAATACCCATAACCAATATCCATATCCATTATCTATTTCATATCCACATTTTAGTAACCAAATATCCATTTCTTCATTTCCAATTTCTAAAACCCAATTCCATATATCAAATTCCATTTTTAAACCAATTCAATATCTATTTTGAATTTCCATAATCATAACCATATCCAATTTCTTTTTTATTATCAACTCTTTCCATTTTTTTCATATCCATATTTTTTGATTATATTCAAATTCATCTTCAATAACCCATTTCATTTTAGCCATTTACAATACAAATCAATTACCAAAAAAAAATTGCAAAAAAAATATAATTGGAAGACAAGCTCATGGAAATTCATGTCAGCACATCACCAACTAGCCCACACAAACCTGCAGACTACTACCTTAAACCATAAAGTTACTACTTATTTCTTTTTTTCCTAAGTCATGTACATGATGAAAAAATTACAAAAAAATGAAATAATGTGAAATAATATCATAGTTTATGATTAGCACATGGCTACAGCTGAATTTCTACACGGCCCACTACCATTTACCAAACCACATCAGTAACTACTTCACAAAGACGGCGTCCTCACGAGAGCCATGCATTCCCAGCCACAAGCCATCCAAGCTTCAGCCACAACACGGCTAATTTCCAGCTGCCACACACACATGAAGCCATCACGCAACAAGCCAACTGCAGCGAATGAAAAGGAAAATGAAACCAAGCTTTTCCAATTCAGGTTCAAGCCGTCGTCACACACCAGCCATATTTAACTCAAAAGCAAAAACGGCACCGAACCACACAACTTGCACAAAGCAAGCAAAACGCTGCACTTTACATACGCAAGCAGTTGATCTAGAAGGTGCCCTTAACAAGCAAAACGCTGTACTTTTGTAGCGCATACTGGGGATTTCAAAATACCGGTAACTATCAAAATACCGGGAAATTCAAATGTCCGGTATACCGGGAATTCCCGTTTTAGACGAAATTTCTGGTAACAGGTCAGTTTCTTCAAAAATGCTTGCCATTTGTGCTCCGGAACCGTCAGGGTCTTCTACCGACTCGTGTAGCAATTACATTCAGTTCTTCACCACAGACAGAGTATGTATTATACGTAGAAGCGTAAAATTTAATATTATTTCATTTGATTTCATGTTTTGTGTCACTATAAGGTGTTATGTTTTTGAACGACAGATTTTTGAGAGCCGATCCGACGTATTAGCTTGGGTGCAGAATATTGGGAAGCAACATGGAATCATAGTTGTGACAATTCATTCTGATAGTGCAACTGGCCAGCGAGGAAGGAAGGATAAATTGATAATGGGTTGTGAGAAAGGAGGAAATTATAAAAGAAAAAAGTCTGAAAGTAGTCATTCATCGGAGAAGGATGGTCTCGCTAGTATGAAAGTGAAATGTCCCTTTCGGCTGAGGTCTTCGCCAAGTGGTATTGGTTGGAGGGTGAGCGTTATGTGTGGGTTTCACAATCATAGATTATCTCAGGATTTATGAGGGCATGACATATTAGGCCGTCTAAAACCTCATGAGAGACAATTTGTGAATAACATGACGAAGTATAACATGCCTCCGAGACACAAATTTCTGCCTTGAAAGACCAAGATCCAGAAAACCTCACGAGTGTTGAGCAAGTATATAAAGCTAGATCTACGTACCATGAAAGCAAGAGAGGTTCATTGACGGAAATGCAAATGTTGTTGAGTCTTATTCATAAAGAAAAGTACATGTGTTGGACAAGAAATAGGGAAGACTTGAATGTTGTTGCTGATATTTTCTGGACACATCCTGATTCAGTGAAGCTGTTGAATATATTTCACTTGGTGTTGATTTTTTATTGTACATACAAGACCAATAGGTACCGGTTACCGTTGCTTGAGATTATTGGCGTTACGTCAACAAAGTTGACGTTTTCAGTAGGGTTTACATACTTGGAACATGAAAGGGAGGAGAATTTCAAATGGGCAATGGAGAAGCTGAAAGAATTGTTTTTTTCTGAGAAATTGCTACCAAATGTTGTTGTGACGGACAGGGAACTTGCCTTGATGAATGCACTTGAAGACGTGTTTCCTAATTCAACACATCTGTTATGTGTCTTCCACATTTCCAAAAATGTTAGGATGAAATGTAAGGAATATGTTAAATCAGAAAGACATGAACATGTCATGGAGCTGTGGAACAACATCATGTATGCTAATAGAAAGAGTGAGTATGTCATACACTTAAAGAACTTTGAGACTACTTGTGTTGATATACCTTTGTTTGTTAACTATGTGAAAGAAACATGGTTGACAGCGTATAAAGAAAGGTTTGTTTCTGCATGGACAAATAGAGTTACTCATATGGGAAACACAACAACGAACAGGTATACCGACATCTTATTTGATTTAATTAATTAGCATAATTGATGTCTAATTGTGCTTTAATTATTGCGGTTTAGGGTGGAGTATGCGCATTGGAGACTAAAAAATATGTTGTCACATAGTCGGGGAGATTTATACCGCAGTTGGGATGCTGTTAACACCATGCTGAAGTTGCAGTTAGGCTCAATTAGAGCGTCGTTTAAAAAGAGTATTGTAAACATTGAACATCGATATAACACTCCATTCTACACCAACTTGCACGGTTTTGTGTCAAGGCAATGGATGCAACACATAGGGAGGGAGCTAGAACGGGTCAAATTTGTTGGTATAAACAAGGATATGTGTGGTTGCTTCATTAGATCTACACATGGTTTACCCTGTGCCTGTCAACTTGCTGGTTTTCAAATACAAGGTCTGTCTATTCCTTTAGAAGAAATTCATGTTTTCTGGAAGAAATTACACATTCAAGAGCATACTGACGGTCCAGAGGATAGTGGTTCAAAGATGGATTTAGACGCAGAATGTGAAGATTTGAAGAGATATTTCAATTCTTTGGATATTGTAGGTCAGAGGGTGTTGAAGAAGAAAATTAGAGAACTGACTTATCCAGCCACATCTTCTATGCGTCCACCGCCGGTGAAGTACAAGCCGAAGAGAGGAGTTAAGAAGAGCAAAAAGGGTGAAGAGAGTGATGTGCGTCGTGATCCCTCATAGTGGGAGTATGGTGAGGTCTCGCAGGGGAGTCAGACTACAAAGACATCATGTACAAAACCAATAGGAAGTCAACCTTCTAGTCAACCGTCCACTGTATCTTCTAAGCATAAATACTTGTCTTAGTTTCCTGGGTTCATGCATCCATACATTGACGACATAATTGATGTGGGTGACGATGGAAATTGTGGTTTTAGGCCTATTGCAGCATTACTTGGATGCGGTGAAGAGTCTTGGGCATTGATTCAGAATCAGTTGGATGCTCAAATTTATCAGCAACAAAAATTATTTTCAGTGTTGTTTTATGACACCGTTGATGTGGTCCGAAGTTCCTTAAAAGTAACACACTTGGGTGCACATGGTAGAGAGAAATGGATGTCGATTCCAGATATGGGTTATCTTTTTGCGACCCGGTACAGTTTGGTTTTTGTCTCCCTGTCAATGACACTTAACCAAACCTTCTTCCCTCTTACCATAGCTCCATCTATGTTTGCAAGTAGGCATAAAATGATTGTTGTTGGATTTGTCAACAACAATCATTGGGTTTAGGTAAAATTGAAACCTGATAGTCCTTTGCCTCCCGTCACGACCCGGTGGAGATAGAACTGTACGGAAGAGGCAAGAGCCTGGGAAACAGCATATGCAGGACGGATTAGGCACTAGGAGGAAGAAATTAGGAAGTCACTGTAGTTTTAAATGTAATCTTGTTGATGTTATGTATTTTTTTGTAGGATATCATCTTAATTTAATATGTAATCTTGATGATGTTCTTGTTGATCAAGCACTATGAGAAAAAGAAATGGAAATAGCAGGTTTTTCAAATTTTTTTCAAGCTCAGGACTGATACCGGAAATTTCAGTTTGCCTGAAATTCCCGGTATACCGGATATTTCATTTCCCCGGTAATTTCACTTTTTCTGTAAAATTTGAAAATCTGGTACATTTATACCGGTAAATTGAAAATGTCCGGTGGAAGCTACCGGTATTTTTAAAATTGCCGGTACTACCTAAAAATTCAGGCAAATACATTGAAAATGAGTGAAAAATCCGGTACTGATAAAAAATCCCGGTATGTCCCCGGACATTTCACAAAACCGGGGTTTTTGACATGGGTAAAATGGACTTTTTACATGTGTTGGGGGGGGGGGGTGCCAGGTTTAATTGGGGGGTGGCAGGTAGAATCCCCCCGAGTTCTTGAAGAATGATGGGTCTTTTTTAAGCCCGCATGATTTCTTCTCCATGTTAACACTCCAAATTTCCCTTCACACCCCTTATCTCTTTTCTTCAAAAAAATTTTTTTTCAAAGTTAATATTCTCTTTTATGTTTTGTCTCTCAAAATGTTTTAAGTGATGTTGGCTAAGAGGATTCTTGCTTTTTATTTTTCGATTTTGGTTTCTCCTTTTGTTTTATTATCAATTTCGGTCGATGAAGTATAGAAATCACGAATGTTGGTTGATTGTGGTTGTTTAACCTTCATTATTTCAAATCTGTAGTGAATGATCATCGAGATCATTTTCTATACTTTGGGATCGTGATAGGTTATCTTCCATTAATCGATGAAAGTTTGCGATTAAGATGAGACCGTCCTCTTTTCTTTTCGTGTGGCACGATTCCTTAGAGAATGATTCATAATATCATTTATCTATCGTGTTTTAGCATAAACATCATTCTTGCGCGACTTCTTATAGCATGATCTTCGTCATAGATCGTGCTACGATAGTTTAGGACTATAGTTGACCTGATTCATCCGATTCAATGACAATTAACGATTAATCACTAACAACTAACTTTAATTTCCACTCAATATTATCTTGCTTTACTTTCTTGTCAATATTTCTTCGATTATATTTTGTTCATATTATCACTATTATTCATTTGTTTATATTATCATCTTGTCATATTCATACCTTGTTCATAATACTCGAAAATACGCTAAAAATATTGAAACTCTAAAAGACTCAATTGGTGGATTGTTAGTTACTAGTCAGAGACATGGAGTTTGGTCCTTGTACAGAAACCCTAGCAAAGAAGATTTTGTCCGACTCTTGTTCGTGGCTTAGTTTAGGACACCTCGCACACACACGGCTTCCTCTTGGGCTACCTTACAATGGCTCAATTTACTTCATGCAATCCCGTGTAACTTTCATGTACCCCGCTCCCATTCCGATTTACGCACTTTACTCGTTTTGTTTTGATTGTGGTTTGTTTACTAAGAGCACCCTTAGGGACTAGCGTAAACTAAATCATTTTCAAACTAATTCTTGATTCGTTGTCGAGCCATTTTCAAAACACCCTTGTAATTCGATTGCTCATTAGCATCGCCATCAACCTAACGCACACACTCGCACCTTCCATCGTGATTTCGTTACTAGGAGCACCCCAAGGGACTAGGATCGATCCTCACCTCTTTTCATTAACAATTTAACTCAATCTTTTTCTAATATTTTATCAATCAACTAACAAAAGAAGAAGATTCTTGGAGTCTAGCATTCCTTGGATCTTTAAATGAATGGCTCTTGAGGCATGCCCCTTGGGTTGTTGTTCATTCAACATTTCTTCTTAAAACACTTAATCTTTATCAAACATTTTCGCAATCAAATCAAGAAAGAAGGAGATTCTTGGAATCTAGCATTTCTTGGATCTTCGAATAAATGGCTCTCGAGGCATGCCCCTTGGGTTGTTATTCATTCAATCTTTCGACTTTAAAACATTCAACCTTTTTAATCCACTTACGAAAGAACTGAGTTCTTGGATTCTCGCATTCCTTGGATTCTTGAGTGAATGCTCTCGAGGCCCGCCCCTTGGGTTGTTTGTCACTCGATATTTCATTCCTAAAACTCAAACTCAACAATCTCATAGTCCCGCGAACTACAAACGCTTTGATTCTTCATTCTCGTCCGAATGAAGATATGTAGGCACAAGATTGCGATGATCTTGGAGAGCTACCTTTTCTTTTTCTGCCGTTTCCACCTTCTCTTTTCCAAACGTTTTCCCCCGTAGTCGAAATACGAGCACTCTGATTCCTCATTCTCGTCCGAATGAAGATACGTAGGCACAAGATTGCGATGATTTTGGCGAGCTACCTTCCATCTTTTTCTTTGCTACCTTTTTCTTTTTCTTCCGTTTCTACCTTACCTTTTTCTTTTCTTGCATCTACCTTCCATCTTTTTCTTTGCTACCTTTTCTTTTTTCTGTCGTTTCTACCTTTTCTTTTTTCCACCTTTTCTGTTCAAACCTCTTTTCTCGTAGTCTAAACTATGAACGCTCTGATTCCTCATTCTCGTCCGAATGAGAATACGTAGGCACAAGGGCCCCAATCCTTAGCGAGCAGCCTATTCTAAAATAACCCATTTCCCTTTAGCATCGAAACCTTTTGTCGTACCGTTTAACTTTATTCGCTTAGAAGAAAATAAACCAGCTTAGCTAACGTTCATCACAAATCGAACTAAGAGGTGCCCGTTGAGTACAACGGACGTGAGGGGGTGCTAATACCTTCCCCTCACGTAACCGACTCCCGAACCCAGAATGTGGTTGCGATGACCATGTTCTTATCTCTTTAAAGGTTTTCTCGATATTTTCCTTTCCCTCTTTGGGATAAATAAAGTTCGATGGCGACTCTGTCAAACCAATTTCTTCCGCGCCTTTTTCGCGAGTGTCGTATTTTAATTTTTCGAGGTGCGACAGATATGTGTTCACTATGTTCGGAACAACAACGAGTTGGAAATCGACACTTCAGAAGGTTGTTGCCTTATCAACCACTGAAGCATAATATATTGCCCTTAGTGAAGCTGTGAAAGAAGCATTTTAGCTTGAAGGTTTTTCAAATGAGCTGAAACTTCAAGGTCGAGCTATCACTATTAGATGTCATAGTCAAAGTGCAATACACATGTCGAAGAATTTAGCATATCATGAGCGAACCAAGCACATCGATGTAAGGCTTGATGACTCGATTTCGTATCATTTATTTCGATTCAATTCGTGCATGTTTTATTGGATTTTTATTGAGTCATTATCGTTTTATGCATCATTTACTTATGTTTTCTTTCATTTTCCATTTACAGGTCCTATATCAGCTCCATAGAAGGAAAGATCAAGAACTGAGCTAAAAGAGAAGAAAAAGTGAAAAAATTGCAAGTTTCTGCCTCATCCAGATGAATGGCGCTCACCATCTTCCTAGTTCAAAAGGAATGGCGCTCTCCATAGCAGAAAAGGAGGGAAATTCAAAGTTCAACTGAATGGCGACCGCCATTAGGCCTAAGGCAACCGCCGTTGGTTCGCGGAAGCAGTTTCCAGACAGCAGTTTGGCAGTTTTGCAAGTTCACTTCAAATTTCGAATTTATGTTCTTGGAGCCAACCTTTTCCCATAAATAGACCATTAAAGGTCTGAATTTGAGAGATCCAAGAACCCTGCGGAAGCGCTGCCGAAATTTCTAGCCAACCTACTTACATTACCTTCCAAAGTATTGATCACTCACACCGAGGGATTGATACCTCTGTTGTACTTTTCTTTTCTATGTTGCTGATGTACACTTGGATCAATTTCTATTAATAGAAGATTTTTTTTTCGTTTAATTACTTCGCATTTTAGGTTATTTACATTTTGTCTATCTTACTGCATTATTTAATCTGACTTTTATGCAATATAACTTGCTTCTCCATTAAATTGTAAATCTGAACTTGACCAAAAACTAATCGTTATGTATGTCTTAAAATTCAGAAATGTTAACGCCTTAGTATTAAGTTTAAATATGTCTGAGCAGTTTTGCATGAGTCCGTAGATTGAGGACCGTCGTTCCGACGGGACTCTGTAGAGCCATCTGTGTTTACCTTAATGTTTTCAAAATTCTGGTTTTGGTGTCTAATCTGAATTTAGGCAGCCTTGTCATGAGAGCGAGAGGCCGTTTAACAGTGTTTCGTCACGAGAGTGAGAAACGCACCAAGGCGTGTCCAATAGAGCGAGAGTTTGAGGTAATCGTCGGATAGTAGGCATCAGACATTGAGCCTAAATGCAGCGAGAGCGCTTTAGGGCCTCATTTAGGTTATGTTAGTTTCCAAAACGCACCTTTTAATTACCGAGCGAGCGAGAGCAAAATCTTGGAGTCATTAGGCGTGGCTTGTTTAATACCACGAGAGCATGAGATCGAGCCTTTAAACTGGTATATCCTTCAGATAAATTTCGAGACCTTTGTTAACACCCGGATTTTACGGAGTCCCCAAGGAGCACGAAAATCATTCTCCGATCTCGTCTTTATTGCTGTTTTTCAAATCCCGTTTAAAACCAAGTTTTCTTTTACCGCCAAATCTATCCTTAACTTTACACCGCAATAATCGATCACTCTAGGTTGATTATTAGTCCCTGTGGGTTCGACAATCTTTTAAAACTACGCGATAAGCTGTATACTTGCAGCAGTAATCCGACTAATACACAAAGTCGCGATCAAGTTTTTGGCGCTGTTGCCGGGGACTATTTAGTCAATATTGTGATACTTTCGTTGCACAGTATAGACTAAGGCAACTTTTTATTTTTCCTTTTCGATTTGTCAATTGTATGCTAAACACTCGCTCACAAGGCGAAGAGTTAGAGCAGCCAATCAACGAAATTGAACGTCACATCCTTCTGAGACGCCGAATTAACAAATTTCTTCTTAGATATAACATCCCGGATCCTCTTATTCCCTACTCAGATTCGGAAACCAAATCAGAACCAGAACAAAACATGGCCGAAGGACCAAGAGACCGTCCTCTAAAGTATTATGATGTTCCATCACAAGAAGAACCACATAACAACATTGTTGCCCCAGCTTTAACCGTAATGATTTCGAGCTGAAACCTTCGCTAATATCCGCAATTCAACAAAACCAATTCTCAGGTAATGCTACGGATGACCCGAACCTTCATTTATCAATATTCGTGCAATATGCAGACACCGTAAAAGCCGATGGAGTTAGTCAAGAAGCAATTAGACTAAGACTTTTTCCGTTCTCATTGAGAGATAGAGCTAGAGCTTGGCTCCAGTCTCTACCATCCCACTCAGTGACGACATGGGACGAGTTGAAGAAAGTCTTCTTAGCCAGATATTTCCCACCAATAAAGACAACTATGCTGAGAGCCCAAATTAACGGATTTAAACAAAAAGACAACGAATCTTTATTCGATGCTTGGGAGAGATACAAGGACATGTTGAGGTTATGCCCGCACCATGGACTTGAAGAATGGATGATAATACATACCTTTTACGGCTGACTGTTGTACAATACCAAAATGAATCTGTGCGCTGCCGCAGGCGGCGCTCTAATGGATAAACCGTATGCAGAAGCCTATGAACTCATAGAGACTATGGCTCAAAACCATTTCCAATGGGGAGGTGAACATGCTAGAGTAGAGAAACCAACTCCGAAAGGAGGAATGCACGAAGTTAACTGTATAAACCGAGTCAATGCTAAAGTGAACGCGCTTGCTCAAAATATCGAAAGTCTAGTGATAGCACCACCAGCAGCTACCGTAGCTACGGTAACACCAAATTGCGAAATATGCGGAAACCCTGGGCATACGAACGCTGAATGTCAAGTGTTGGCTAGTACTCCTACCGACCAAGTAAATTACGCTCAAGGGAACCCATATTCAAACACTTACAATCCTGGCTGGAGAAATCACCCCAACTTTTCATATAAGAATAACAATGCCTTACATCCACCTAACCCATCACCAACTATTCCACCTGGATTTCAGAAAGGAGCGCAACCCGCTCCACCACTACCAAAGAAATCAAATCTGGAAATCATGATGGAAAACTTTATGAATGCTCAAGCTCAGCAAAACAGGGATTTCGCAAATCAAAATGCTCACGCGAGTGAATTGATGAAACAATTGTCAATGGCTACTCATAATAGAATGTTAGAAACCCAAATCACTCAGGTAGCCCAACAACAATCAACTAACGCAGCCCCTGCTGGAACATTTCCTGGCCAACCACAACCAAACCCAAAAGGTCATGCTAACGCTATTTCTTTGCAAAGCGGAACAAAATACAATGGACCCGTTGACCCGAGACTCCAAAATTCAGCCATGCACCAAAATTTACTGAAGGGAACCGAGAAAATAAGAGATCCTAACACGGAGAAGGAAGATGAAAGCGGAAAGGGCGCAGAGAAAGAGACACCCTATGTGCCTCCGCCGCTATACAAACCACCTGTGCATTATCCCCAAAGACTAGCTAAATCCAAAAATGAAGGACAGTTTAAGAAATTCGTAGAGCTTCTAAAACAACTGAATATAACGATACCTTTCACAGAAGCTATTACGCAAATGCCCTCATATGCCAAATTCCTTAAAGAGATCCTATCAAACAAGAAAAAGTTAGAGGACAACGAAACTGTTATGCTCACTGCTGAGTGTAGTGCCATACTTCAAAATAATATGCCTCCTAAACTAAAAGATCCAGGTATCTTTTCCATACCTTGTGTAATCGGAAAGACTGTCATAGACAAAGCGTTATGCGACTTAGGAGCCAGTGTTAGCCTAATGCCCCTATCCACATGTAAGAAACTTGAATTAGGAGACCTGAGGCCAACGAAGATGTCTCTATAACTAGCAGACCGTTCTGTGAAGTATCCAGTAGGTATGCTAGAAAACGTGCCAGTTCGCATAGGTCAGTTTTATATCCCGACAGATTTCGTGATAATGGACATTAAGGAAGACTCTAATATACCAATCATCTTAGGTAGACCGTTTTTAGCAACAGCTGGAGCTATAATAGATGTGAAGAAGGGAAAGTTAGCCTTCGAAGTTGGGGAAGAAAAAGTTGAATTCATCTTAGCCCAATTCCTAAAAGCCCCTGTTTTAGACGATTCATGCTGTTTTCTAGACGTTATCGACGAATGCGTCAGAGAAATGGGGAAGGAACCGACAAGGTACACGGAAGTACTAAAGATTCCAGCCCCTCCAATATTCGAGGACGATAACTGGCGTTAGCCATATGAAGATGACAGTCTAAGAGAATGCCAGCACTTACACCCGATCCTATGCCTTGCCCAAATAAACCATTTGTAGAACTCAAAACATTACCCAAAGATTTAAGGTACGAATTCCTAGACACTGAACTCGAAAAACCCGTAATAGTTAATGCTGATTTAGGACAAATAGAAACCGAGAAACTATTGGAAGTCTTGAGGAAATATCCCACAGCTCTTGGATATAACATCTCCGATCTAAAAGGGATAAGTCCATCTATATGTATGCATTGCATCATGATGGAGGAAGACTGCAAGACATCCAGAGAACATCAAAGACGATTGAACCCTGTCCTAAGCGATGTAGTCAAAAGAGAAGTGCAAAAACTGTTGGAAGCAGGAATCATATATCTGATATCTGACAGCAAATGGGTCAGCCCAGTGTATGTCGTACCAAAGAAGGGTGGTGTTACAGTTGTAACTAACGAAAAAGGCGAGTCTGTAGCTAAACGAACTCAAACTGGATGGAGGATGTGCATAGACTATAGAAAGCTGAATAAGGCTACTATAAAAGATCATTTTCCTTTACCCTTCATAGACCAAATGCTTGAACGGCTAGCCAAACATTCATATTTCTGTTACTTTGACAGATACTCAGGATTTTTCCAAATACCTATTCATCCTGATGACCAAGAAAATACCACATTTACCTGCCCCAATGGAACATTTGCCTATCGTCGAATGCCATTTGGACTGTGTAATGCTCCCGCAACAGTTTAGAGATGCATGATGTCGATCTTTGCAGATTTCATAGACGACATAATGGAAGTATTTATGGACGATTTCTCTGTATGTGGGGGAAGTTTCGAACACTGTCTGTCAAACCTTGAGATAGTACTTGAACGATGCGTCAAAGTGAACCTTGTGCTAAATTGGGAGAAGTGCCATTTCATGGTACGACAAGGTATAGTTCTTGGACATGTAGTATCCGATAGAGGTATTGAAGTAGACAAAGCAAAGATAGAAATCATAGAAAACCTTCAACCACCAAAAACAGTTAGAGAAGTACGAAGCTTTTTAGGACATGCCGGTTTTTACCGACGATTCATTAAAGACTTCTCTAAGATTACAAAACCTTTGACTGAACTACTAATGAAAGAAGCTGAATTCATATTCGATGAAGAATGCTTGAAAGCATTTGAACATCTGAAGAATGCTCTTATTACCGCACCAATTATGCAACCACCTAATTGGAGTTTACCATTTGAAATAATGTGTGACACTAGCGACTATGATGTAGGCGATGTCTTAGGACAGAGAAAGGATAAAAGGCTTCATGCTATTTACTACGCAAGTAGAACCTTGGACAACGCACATATAAACTATGCGACAACAGAAAAGGAACTCCTGGCTATTGTGTTCGCCTTAGATAAATTTCGTTCCTATCTGGTAGGAGCAAAAAAATATTATCTATACTGATCACGCCGCTATTAGGTACCTGTTGACTAAGAAGGATGCAAAACCAAGACTCTTGAGATGGATCTTGCTTTTGCAAGAATTCAATTTAGAGATTAAAGATAAGAAAGGTACCGAAAACGTGGTAGCAGATCATCTCTCTAGGATTGAGGATCTAAAGCCCGAAAGAGTGCTTATAAACGATGATTTTCCTTACGACAGACTAGTAGCCCAGTTGGAAAGGGAAAGCAAAATTGTAGAATGTTCCTTGTTATTTAACGATGCAGAGACAAATGAAGTAGTAGAAGCAATCTATACAAAAACCACATTGCCATGGTATGCTAACTTTGTCAACTACCTAGCAGCCCAGGTGCTTCCACCGGATCTAACATACCAACAGAAGAAGAAATTTTTCCATGACCTTAAACAATATTACTAGGATGAACCCCTATTATTCAAGAGAGGCGCCGATGGAATATTTCGTCGATGTGTCCCTGAATCGGAAGTAGAGGATGTCATATCCCAATGCTATGCTGCACCATATGGAGGACATGCCAGTACATCAAAAACATGAGCAAAGATATTACAATCTGGCCTCTTTTGGCCAAACCTTTGGAAGGACGTTCACATTGCCGTTATGAACTGTGACCGGTGCCAACGCACTGGAAATGTTTCTAGACGCGATGAGATGCCACAAAAGGGAATTTTGGAAGTTGAAGTCTTTGATATATGGGGTATTGATTTAATGGGACCTTTTCCATCTTCTTTTGGAAACAAATACATACTCATCGCAGTTGATTACATATAAAAACGGATTGAGGCGATAACTTCACCTACAAATGATGCACGAGTGGTGGTGAAACTTTTCAAGAACATAATCTTTCCCAGATTCGGTGTACCAAGAATTGTCATTAGTGATGGCAGTTCCCATTTCATTTCGAATGTTTTCCGGAAACTATTGCTTAAATACGGAGTACGACACCGAGTAGCAACGCCCTATCACTCTCAAACTAGTGGACAAGTAGAGGTGTCGAATAGGGAGATCAAGCAGATTTTAGAGAAAACCGTTGCGACCTCTAGGAAGGATTAGTCTACTAAACTTCATGAAGCTCTGTGGGCTTACAGAACAGCTTACAAGACCCCCATAGGAACCACACCATACAAACTAGTTTATAGAAAGTCATGCCATCTGCCTGTGGAACTAGAGCATAAAGCTTATTGGGCCATTAAGACCCTGAATATGAATTATAAGGCAGCAGGCGAGAAAAGGATTCTAGATATCCATGAACTAGAGGAACTAATGCTTGATGCCTATGAAAATGCCAAAATACATAAAGAAAGAACCAAGAAGTGGCATGATAAAAGGATAACAAAGAAGGAGTTTAACGAAGGAGATATAGTTCTTCTCTTTAACTCTAGGCTTAAACTCTTTCCCAGAAAATTACGTTCTAGATGGTCTGGTCCTTTCGAAATTACAAAAGGCATACCAAGTAGAGCAGTTGAAATTAGAGGAAAATCGAATGAGACGTTCTTTGTGAATGGTCAGAGACTCAAGCACTACCACTTAGTAGAAAACAAGGAATTCATCACTAGTTACAAGTTGGAAGAGCTTCCTGTTCTTCCCGATAAATGATGCCCTTTTCTATTCTAATGTCGAGCTTCCGACATTAAACAAAGCGCTCCGTGGGAGCTAAACCATGATTTTTGTTGTTTTTATTTTCTGTGTTAGCTCTAGGATACTGCATGCATGTTTAGTATAAAGTCTTTGCAATATGCATCACTGTTTGTTGCATCTCATTATTGTTGCTATCATTATCAGTAATATGATTATTATTACTATTTTTGTCTTACTAACGCGTAGCTAATAGTATTTCTTCCCTAATAGTGTATTATTTTTAAATTTTTCAGGATACCCTTCTCTAAGAAACCTTTGGCCAGAAACCATGCAAACATTTGAGAACCGTGTCGTTGTTTTCAAGAACGATGTCCACAGACGTCGATTTGAGGCTTTGTCTCAAAGAGACTTTGGTCTGTCCATCTACCCTGACGAATCGGCTATGCGGACCCTTAGCATCCGAGACACTGTTGTTTTCCTTTTGAGTCAAATAGGTTGGTTTCACTTTGCTTTAGAGAAGAGATTTAGCACTTACCGTAGCCTGACCTTGGAGTTTCTAAGCTCCCTCTACTATGATGCCACCCGTGGTTTCGGATTTGGCCGTGGATTGGCTACCTTCAGGTTATTTGGAAACAAATACAGATTCACCCACCATGAATTCGCTGAATTATTGGGTTTTCCTAATGAACCCGATGTTGTGACCAGAACCACTGTTGATGCCTTCACTAGCTATGATCTTCAACACTTCTGGGGTACCATAGCTGGAAACGGTACTGGCGAACCTGATGCCTTATTTTCTGAAAACATCCACAACTCTGGATGGAGGTATTTCCATAAGGTTCTTTCTCACACCTTCTTTGGCAAAGAAGAGAACATTACATCTGTGTCGAGGGATGAGCTATATATCATGCTCTGCGCATCCCAAGGAAAGCCTGTCAATGCAGCCCTGTATTTGCTTGCTAATTTCAGTCGTATTGCCAGTGTTACCTTTGAGCCAATCTTAATAGGTGGGCTGGTGACTATGATTGCTGATGCAATTGGAATGAGGTACCATTTGAACCGTTCCTTTGCATTCAGTGGTTTTCGCCCGATGGACATTAGTTTTTGTTTCAACAGAGGCATTATTGCTAACCTTGACCCGGTTGAATTTGAGTTACTTATCGATAATGTTGTAGTCCATACTTTCACCTTACCCAACCATGAAAAGACCAGTGTGCACAATAAGGACAATTGGCTCTATGATTTGGAGGTCGTTAATGAGTTTCTGACTCCACCCGACTCTCCTCAGGCTTACCAAAACTGAGATACTGTTATGTCTGCCGAGGCTACTCAAGGTTCTGAGGTCGATCCTGATATACCACCTTTGAATGTAGTTGCTGCTATTAATGCTCTCCAGTCCGAAATGGATTCCTTCTAAGATGAGATTTCCTCTCTCCGAGTCGAATTCATTGGACTTATGGATGTTGTACATGAGAAGTTGGACCATATGTTCCAAATTGTCTACTCTCTTAGACAACATCATGGATGATCCATTAGCCGCGCCTATTTCCCTGTTTTTCTTAGGATAGTTTGTTTACATGTATAGTGTTTCCCTTTCTTGTATCGTTTGTACTGTTAATTTCCATTCCACTGTGTACCGTCGGGATGTCGACGTGTAAATGTAATGCACTACTATTCCGTTTAATGCAAGTTTCATTTCCTTTAAGTGTTTTAAATGTTTAGCTTATTGTGTTTTGTCAATAAAATAAGAAAAACCCAAAAATATGTCACAACACTGCATTCTGTAGGAGTGAGGACACAAAATTCGTGTCTGAAGCAAATGGCGCTCGCCATTGTGCATAAGGCGTTCGCCATCCCTTTAAAAAGGCATAACGCGTGTTTTGCTTCTAAGACACGATTTTGCCTCTTCTTCTCCCCATTTAAAACATTCTTGCATGTTACCTAGACCCCCTAAGCACCTAGTAAACCTCTCATTATCCCACATTAAATTCCAACCATCCATATTCATCCATTTAATCCCTATTTAATCCCACTAATCCACACATTTCCAATCATCTCTCTCAAAACCCACTTTCCATTCTCTACCCATTTCAGAAAAATATTCACAAACACCATCCTTATAAGAAACAACTATGGAAGTTAACCAAGAGATAGATTACATGGGCATTGAGTTCCCCGAAGGAACAGTTGGAGCCACCATGCGTTCGAACTTTCACCAAGTATACAAAAGGCCAGTCTATGCCACAAGATATCCAGAGCCGGAAACTCTTCGGACCTTAGGTATTTATGATAGCGTCTCGTGGATGCTCAGGAACTTAGGTATGACTCGTTTCTGCTCCATGTTTAATCCCTCTTCCGTTAGACTTACTTATGAATTTCTTAGTTCAGTCCACTATGTCCATGATATTTACCGCACCACCGGAACCATTTACTTCAAAATGTTTAACGTAGATTATTCGCTAACTCATGAGCAGATAGCTGAATATTTTGGTTTTCCTACCGGTGAGGGTCTTACGACTCAAGCACCCTTGGACAATGACTGGGAGGAAGGAGCCTTCCAATTTTGGCATCAAATAACCAACACAAGAACCACCAAATGGGAGGGTTTGAAAGCCACGACCATTTATAACCCTGTTATTCGTTACTTTCACTGTACCCTCGCCTCCACCATTTTCGGACGAGAAAACTCAAGGAACGTGAATTCTAAGGATCTATTCTTTATTCACTGTGCACTTTTCCAAACCCGTGTGAATCCTACACCATTCCTCCTAGCCCATTTTATTAGTGTAGCGAACAGAGTCGGTGGTTCCTGTAACACCCTTCTACCCCACATACAATTTTAGGAAAAACACTTAATATTATCAGAGTAAACTCAGCAAGAAAGGTGCCACATATATTCAACCGACATTCAAAATCATTGTCCTGTCCCATAACACGGGTTATTCATTCATTAATAACATAAATTAACAGCTACACAGCGGAATCAAACTTTTAGTTCAGGTCAACATGATGCTTCATAGATAAAAGTCTCCAATTCAAAATGACTTCAATAATATAAAAAGAAATTCCAACATACAACCAAAAGGAAACATAAGGTTCATGACTAAATCCCCACCCGATGTTACATGACACAGAGCAGGACACCACTTAAAACGCGACTAAACGACCAAAGGACGCTCCGAGACTCAATCCTCCAGCACCGCAAGTCTACTCTTGGTTATCTGCAAGTTACCCACATAAGAGGCAACATTTTCAAGCAGGCAGGGTGAGAAATCACAATTCATTATAATAATATAAGGACATGGAAAATAAACAGAATAAGCAACAACTACATCATAGCATCATCAACATAATCTTCACAACACAATCACAATTACATCATTCATATGCAATGTCAACTATAATGGAATGCAAAGAATGCATGTGGTACCAATTCAACGTGGATGGACACTGGCCATCAACCCTCCAAAAGGAGCACAACGTAATCAACGTATCACTTCAATCCGCACAATGGGATTGAAGCTACCAATGGACCGAAGCCCCATCTTAAAAATGCTATGAAATGCAATGATGCGAAATCCTTCTCAATTCAACAAAAATCAACGTGTGCATCATTCATTTCATATTCAACAAGTATGTATCATACAATCATGTTTTATCCTCTTACATCAACAACAACTCGACAACAAAAGATCAGCACGAGAAAACGTCGAGAAACCTCAAGAAAACAACAACAGAAAAAAAAACAGCAAAACAGCTGCCTGACACGCCACCCGTATCCTGCGACACGGCCCGTGTCAGGAAACCTGCACTCAAAATTCCAAACGAGAAAAAAATACAACAAAGACAGAAGCGTGACACGACCGCCCGTGTCCTGTGACACGGGCCGTGTCAAGCAACCTGTTACTAAAAATTTTCAGACGCCTAACCCGAAAGCTGACACGGGTGCCCGTGTTGTGTGACACGGCCCGTGTTAGGGTGCGACAAAACCCAACTCTTCCCAAAAAGTGATTTTCTGCGTTTTTTGACTTCGATTACCCAAAAAAAATCAGTTTTTCCCCATACGAAAATTTGACCAAAGGACTCACACAATACTCATACATCAATTACACCAATTTGTTCCACTTGTTCTCATTACAACATTCACTCCTAACACAATCTATATCATCAAACACCACAATTTCTCAAGAATCCACAACCCTAATCTATTCATAAACCAATTCCTATAAAATAAAAATAAACCATGAGAACTCCCCATACCTTAGAGAAATTTAGTAACTTTCTTCCTTCTCTATGATTCTTCAGCAACCTTCAAGCCTTAGGGTTCTTCTCCTTCTTCTCACTTCTTCAGCATTCTTCATAAAACACGATCAGTTAGAAAAGTGATCGGTCATCTCCTCTTTAGACAAAATATTCCAGTTTATGAATTTCCAACTCTATCCTTACTCTTTTTTCTTTAAGACCACCTTGCCCTTTTTCTTAATATTTTTAATAATAATAATAATAGTATAAATAATACATTAATTATTTACTCTATTAAATTATTAAAACAAATACCCTCTTGATCCAAAATTCTCCAAAATTACCAAAACTTCGTAATTCTTTCTAAATTAAATAAATAAATAAATAAATGATTAATTTAGATTTTCGGGCGTTACAACTCTCCCCTACTTTACGAATTTTCGTCCTCGAAAATTTACCTGTTTCGAATAACTCGGGATAGGATTCCTTCATCTTGCTTTCCAGCTCCCAAGTCATGCTTTCTCCGGCAGCTCCTAACCAGACAACTTTCACCAACGCAATCTCCTTGCCTCTTAGAATCTTCATCTCCCGTTCCGTAATTCGTACAGGCATCGTTTCCACAGTGAGATTATCCCGTACTTGCACATCATCCATATGAATCACGTGAGACGGATCTGGAACATACTTCTGGAGTTGTGACACATGAAACACATCATGTAAATTCGACAGATTAGGCGGCAACGCCACTCTATAAGCATCATCTCCAACCCTGTCCGAAATCTGATACGGACCAATAAAACGAGGAGTAAGCTTCTTAGACTTTAATGCACGCCCAACACCTGTCATAGGTGTAACTCTTAAAAACACATGGTCACCTGCTTGGAATTCTAAATCCTTTCTTCGCTTGTCGTGATAACTCTTCTGCCTACTTTGGGAAGACCTCATCTTCTCTCGGATCAACTTCACCTTCTCAGTAGTCTCTCGAACGATTTCAGGTCCCAGCACTACACTTTCTCCGGATTCATGCCAACATAAAGGAGTCATGCATCTCCGACCATACAATGCTTCAAAAGGTGCCATTCCGATACTATAATGATAACTGTTATTATAAGTGAACTCTTTTAATGGTAGATAGGTGTCTCACGAACCTCCCTGCTCGAGGACACATGCTCGCAACAAATTCTCCAACGACTGAATAGTCCTCTCTGTTTGACCATCCGTCTGAGGGTGATACGCCGAACTCAACCTCAACTTAGAACCCAACGCTTCTTGCAAACTCTTCCAAAAATCAGAAGTAAACCACGGATCTCTATCCGACACAATACATAGAGGAACACCGTGCAGCTTCACAATTACACGAATATAAATCTCTGCCAACTTCGATACTGGAAAACTGATGTTAATAGGGATAAAATGAGTCGAATTCGCAAGCCTATCAACAATCACCCAAATAGAATCATGTCCCCTTGAAGTATTAGGCAGTCCCGTCACAAAGTCCATTAAAATGCTATCCCATTTCCATTCTAGTATTTCTAATGGTTGCATCAACCCAGCAGGCTTCTGATGTTCAACTTTCGACTTCTGACAAGTTAAACACGCATACACAAAATGAGCTACATCGCGCTTCATCCCAGGCCACAAAAACAATTTCTTCAAGTCCTGATACATTTTTGTAGCACCCGGATGAATACTCAATTTACTTCTATGACTTCCCTCAAGAATCGCTTTCTTCATCTCCGCATCATCAGGAATACAAATTCGATTTCGGAATCTCAACACACCATAGGCATCCAACTTGAAATCATCATCCTCGGACTGACCAATCCCAACTATCGAATCTACCAGTTTCACGTCTAACTTCTGAGCTTCCTTGATGCTGTCCAGGAAATCATTGTTAATCCTCAACATCCCCAACATCACACTCTGCGGTGTCACTTGGCAAACTAAGCTCATATCTCTGAACTGCTCAATCAATTCTAATTCTTTAACCATCATCGCCAACATATGCAAGGTTTTTTGACTTAGGGCATCAGCCACAACATTAGCTTTACCCGGATGATAGTTCAGACCAAAATCATAATCTTTTAATAATTCAAACCACCTTCGCTGTCTCATATTCAACTCCTTCTGGTCAAATAAATACTTTAAACTTTTATGGTCACTAAATACTTCAAATCTAGAACCATAAAGATAATGTCTCCAAATCTTCAGCACAAAAACAACCACAGCAAGTTCTAAATCATGTGTAGGATAATTCTTTTCGTGAACTCTCAACTGCCTCGACGCATAAGCAACTACCTTGCCATTCTGCATAAGTACACCTCCTAAACCCATTTTAGAAGCATCACAATATACCACAAAAGGTTCTTCTGGGTTAGGTAAGGTCAAAACCGGAGCCGATGTCAATCTCTTCTTCAATTCGTTGAAACTTCCCTCACATTGAATGTCCCACACAAAAGCGTTACCTTTACAAGTCAACTTAGTCAACGAAAGTGCTAACTTAGAAAATCCCTTGATAAACCTTCGGTAATAACCGGCTAGTCCCAAAAAGCTTCTAATCTCGGTAGCCGACTTTGGAGTTTTCCATTGCAACACAGCACCTACTTTAGAAGGATCCACAGCAATGCCACTACCTGAAATGACATGACCGAGAAAACTAACCTCCTTTAACCAAAATTCACATTTGGACAGCTTTGCATATAACTTCTTCTCCTTCAAAACTTGCAACACTAGTCTCAAGTGTTCTGCATGTTCTTCCTCCGATTTAGAGTAAATTAATATATCATCAATAAACACCACCACAAACCGATCCAAATAAGTGTGGAAGATACGGTTCATGTACTCCATGAATACTCCCGGCGCATTAGTAACACCGAAAGGCATCACCGAATACTCATAATGTCCATAACGCGTTCTGAAAGCCGTCTTCTGAATATCTCCCTCTTTCACTTTAATCTGATGATAGCCCGACCTCAAATCAATCTTGCTAAACACGCGAGCACCTACCAATTGATCCATCAAGTCATCTATTCTCGAAAGCGGATACTTGTTCTTAATCGTCACTTTATTTAGTCGTCTATAATCAACACAGAGCCTCATACTTCCATCTTACTTCTTCACTAACAACACTGGAGCTCCCCACTGCGATACACTTGGCCTCATAAACTTCTTTTCAAGTAAATCCTCCAATTTCTTCTTTAATTCTGACAATTCAGATGTTGACATCTTGTATGGTGCCATAGAAACAGGTATGGTACCAAGTACAAGGTCAATTGCAAACTCCACTTCTCTTTCTGGAGGCACATCAGGAATTTCATCGGGGAAAACTTCAGGAAATTCACGCACCACCTGCAACTCCTCAATCACAGCTCGACTCTCAACGGATAACGACGCCATCACTGAGAACATCTGAGCTCCTTCTTGCATCAACTGTTGGAACTGATTAAAAGACAACAACCTAGCTTCTTCCTCTTCAGCAGTAGAAAATCTCACTGACTTGTTATAACAATTTATATGAACATAGTTATATTCTAACCAATTCATTCCTAAGATTACATCCATCCCAGATAACGGCAAACACACCAAATCAACAGTAAAGTCTCTGTCGAAGATCGACAAAGGACACTTTAAACACACAAGAGAAGTAGTCACTGATCCTTTAGCCGGAATCTCAACGACCATTTCTCAATTCATAGAAGACAACACAAGACCCAATCTCTCAACGCATTCAGCAACAATAAAACAATGGGTAGCACCAGTATCAATCATAGTGATTAAGGGAGTACTATTAATGAAACATGTACCTCTGATGAGTCTGCCCTTATTAGTTGTCTGAGTCCCAGCCAAAGCGAACACTTTCCCACCGACTTGCGTCTTCTTCAGTTTCTGACACTGACTACTAATGTGTCCTTCTTCGCCACAGTTGAAACAAATCACCTCTTTATGTATGCACTCCGCTATGGCATGCCCAGTCTTACCACAACGGAAACACCTCTTCACCTCAGCAGTACACACATTACTCTTATGACCAGATTTCCCACATTTGAAACAAGTTATGCTAGCAGGAGCATCTCCCACACTAGTCCTCTTGCCATCAACCACTTTCTGCTTACCTTTCCCAGCTGGAGCATCATAAGGTTTGCCACGATTCTGTTGGTGCTTGCTCTTCCTCTCATTAATGATCTTATAATGAGCATTGTTATCCTCTTCAAAAATTCTACAACTATCAATCAAATCAGCAAAAATACGAATCTTCTAATATCCAACTGCCTTCTTGATCTCTGGGCACAACCCACTCTCAAACTTGATACACTTTGAGAACTCAGCATCATCATCATTATAGTGCGGATAAAACTTAGCCAATTCAACAAACTTTGTAGCATAATCAGTAACCGACATGTTCCCTTGCTTCAGCTCGAGAAACTCGATCTGCTTCTTACCACGAACATCCTCTGGGTAATACTTCCTCAAAAACTCTCTCCGGAACACCTCCCAAGTGATACCTTCGCCTGCAGTTTCCAACCTCTGACGAGTCTCTAGCCACCAGTCGTCAACCTCGAATGCTAGCATGTGAGTCCCATATCGAACCTTCTGCGCCGGAGTGCAGTCCATCACACGGAAGATTCTCTCTATCTCTTTCAACCAATCCAATGCTCCATCGGGATTGTACTTGCCCTTGAAGGTAGGCGGATTCTCCCTCTGAAATGTTGCCAAACTGCGAGATCCAGCATTCTCGTTAGCGTTCGGTTGATTCTGCAAAGCCTGAGCCATTGCTTCCAACATAGCAGCAATTGCAGCATCGTTCCTTCCAGCCATCTCAACTGGTCACTCCAACATAAAAAAAAGTTAGAACTAGTTAATAATACTCGATTGTTAAACAAACTACGACTCGACAACTTGGCCGGACGGACCGACCTGCTCTGATACCACTAATGTAACACCCTTCTACCCCACATACAATTTTAGGAAAAACACTTAATATTATCAGAGTAAACTCAGCAAGAAAGTTGCCACATATATTCAACCGACATTCAAAATCATTGTCTTGTCCCGTAACACGGGTTATTCATTCATTAATAACATAAATTAACAGCTACGCAGCGGAATCAAACTTTTAGTTCAGGTCAACATGATGCTTCATAGATAAAAGTCTCCAATTCAAAATGACTTCAACAATATAAAAAGAAATTCCAGTGTACAACCAAAAGGAAACATAAGGTTCATGACTAAATCCCCACCCGATGTTACATGACACAGAGCAGGACACCACTTAAAACGCGACTAAACGACCAAAGGACGCTCCGATACTCAATCCTCCAGCACCGCAAGTCTACTCTTGGTTATCTGCAAGTTACCCACATAAGAGGCAACATTTTCAAGCAGGCAGGGTGAGAAATCACAATTCATTATAATAATATAAGGACATGGAAAATAAACATAATAAGCAACAACAACATCATAGCATCATCAACATAATCTTCACAACACAATCACAATTACATCATTCATATGCAATGTCAACTATAATGGAATGCAAAGAATGCATGTGGTACCAATTCAACGTGGATGGACACTGGCCATCAACCCTCCAAAAGCAGCACAACGGAATCAACGTATCACTTCAATCCGCACAATGGGATTGAAGCTACCAATGGACCGAAGCCCCAACATAAAAATGCTATGAAATGCAATGATGCGAAATCCTTCTCAATTCAACAAAAATCAACGTGTGCATCATTCATTTCATATTCAACAAGTATGTATCATACAATCATGTTTTATCCTCTTACATCAACAACAACTCGAAAACAAAAGATCAGCACGAGAAAACGTCGAGAAACCTCAAGAAAACAACAACAGAAAAAAACAGCAAAACCGCTGCCTGACACGGCCACCCGTGTCCTGCGACACGGCCCGTGTCAGGAAACATGCACTCAAAATTCCAAACGAGAAAAAAATACAGCAAGGACAGAAGCGTGACACGGCCGCCCGTGTCCTGTGACACGGCCCGTGTCAAGCAACCTGTTACTAAAAATTTTCAGACGCCTAACCCGAAAGTTGACACGGGTGCCCGTGTTGTGTGACACGGCCCGTGTCAGGGTGCGACAAAACCCAACTTTTCCCGAAAAGTGATTTTCTGCGTTTTTTGACTTCGATTACCCAAAAAAAAATCAGTTTTTCCCAATACGAAAATTTGACTAAAGGACTCACACAATACTCATACATCAATTACACCAATTTGTTCCACTTGTTCTCATCACAACATTCACTCCTAACACAATCTATATCATCAAACACCATAATTTCTCAAGAATCCACAACCCTAATCTATTCATAAACCAATTCCTATATAATTATAATAAACCATGAGAACTCCCCATACCTTAGAGAAATTTAGTAACTTTCTTCCTTCTCTATGATTCTTCAGCAACCTTCAAGCCTTAGGGTTCTTCTCCTTCTTCTCACTTCTTCAGCGTTCTTCACAAAACACGATCAGTTTGAAAAGTGATCGGTCATCTCCTCTTTAGACAAAATATTCCAGTTTATGAATTTCCAACTCTATCCTTACTCTTTTTCCTTTAAGACCACCTTGCCCTTTTTCTTAATATTTTTAATAATAATGATAATAGTCTAAATAATACATTAATTATTTACTATATTAAATTATTAAAACAAATACCCTCTTGATCCAAAATTCTCCAAAATTACCAAAACTTCGTAATTCTTTCTAAATTAATTAAATAAATAAATAAATGATTAATTTAGATTTTCGGGGCGTTACAGTTCCATCTGCATAGACGGTATCATTACTGCCATAGCTATCTCTTTAGATTTAGAGGCCAACTTGGAAAACAAAGAGAGCATACCTTGTCTCTATGCTGACATTGACTTTTGCTGTAATGCGCGGCTTGTCAAGACTTTGCATCGTAACAAGTATCACTTTATGGTCCGGACACATGAGTTTCGAGGTTTTTCTCTGCCAAATGTTGAGCGCATAAATGTGCGTCAAAGCGCCAATTGGCTATTTGATTTGGGAGCCCGTGATGTAGAGGCGGAGAGCGACGAGAGGCACTACCGTGATGTCATGAGGCAGCATTCTGAGCAGCCCCGTACTCATAGCCATAACACTGACATACCTGGGTCTAGCACCCAAGCACACACGACACCTTTTTCTAATTTTGCAGGTATTCGGTCGTCATTTTATGAAGTTCTGTCAGATCTTAGGCAGCAGAGAGAGAGAGATGCCACGCGTGATGTGCAGATGCATGAGTTAGAGAGGAGGCAGTACGAGTTCATGGCCAGGGCCGAGTCGGATTTGAGAGATGTTGTCTCAGAGATGGTGGGGCTGCGCAGGGAGGTAAACCGAATTGCAGATTGTGTCCAACATGTCCCACAGGACAACCCAGCCATCAGGCAGGACAGACACCCTCGTAGAGGGCGTGCTCACTATCATTGATGTATCCATGTTCTATCGCCCCTTCTTTCACCTTAGGCTAAGACATTGAGGACAATGTCTAGTTTAAGTGTGGGGGAGGAGCCGTTTATTGCTTTTATTTATTTATTGCTTTCTAGTTTAGTTTGTTTTTCATTATCGAGTCATATGCACGTTTGAGTCGTTTTTACTTTACGTTTTCCTGTGTCTAATAACTCCCGTATTTGACCCCACTTTAAAAAAATTTGTTTAGACTCAATGGCATGACACGTATAATATAGGTTGTTTCATTCTTTGGTTTAGGCTAGATAGGCGGACTTGAGAAAGTTTTGAAAATGTCGGTACCGTTCCTACACCTTAGATTCCCTAAATATGTGATATTGATTTAAATAGACATTATGCCATGACCTTATGCCTAGCTTCTTAGAAGTAACCTCTCTATTAGTTTTTACTAGCAGTCAGCACCATCCGTGTGTACGAACTAAGTAACGAACTGATGCAAATATGTGTGATCTCAAAAGTTAATTTATGTGATTTTTATAGAAAAAAAAAACGAATGAAAGACATGTTCCCGCTAAGTTAGGTGGTCCTCACCCGACCATTTAGCCTAAAGGTTCAGACTCTTGAAATTCGTAAGCAAAAGAAAGCATAATGTGCGAAAAAGAAAAAAAATTTGTGTTGAATAAGAGATCATAAACACTAACAGGTTCGCTTACCATGTAAGTACACAGGATAACGGGCTTAATGTGATTGCGCTCGAATGAAAAAGAGGTGAAATAAGATGAAGGATATAGGTCTAGTTATAATGTCATGATTTGAATTGGTATTGCATAGGAAGGGAGTATTCGTCCGCTTTTGTGGAGTTGTGCATTGCGGTATCCTTGTTTTCACTATCCAGTACCTATCCGTTTCACTTTAGCCTAGCAACCTTGTGCTTAGATTGTTTTTGTCGTGCCTAAGAGTCGAAACATCATGCTTACTGTTTTATTGCATTAGGAGTTTGCTTTAGGACAAGCAAAAGACTTAGTGTGGGGGAGTTTGATGACTCGATTTCGTATCGTTTATTTCAATTCAATTCATGCATGTTTTATTGGATTTTTATCGAGTCATTATCGTTTTATGCATCATTTACTTATGTTTTCTTTCATTTTCCATTTACAGGTCCTATATCAGCTCCATAGAAGGAAAGATCAAGAACTGAGCTAAAAGAGAAGAAAAAGTGAAGAAATTGCAAGTTTCTGCCTCATCCAGATGAATGGCGCTCGCCATCTTCCCAGTTCAAAAGGAATAGCGCTCGCCATAGCAGAAAAGGAGGAAAATTCAAAGTTCAACTGAATGGCGACCGCCATTAGGCCTAAGGCGACCACCGTTGGTTCGCGGGAGCAGTTTCCAGACAGCAGTTTGGCAGTTTTGCAAGTTCACTTAAAATTTCGAATTTATGTTCTTGGAGCCAACCTTTTCCTATAAATAGACCATCAGAGGTCTGCATTTGAGAGATCTAAGAACCCTGCGGAAGCGCTGCCGAAATTTCTAACCTACCTACTTACATTACCTTCCAAAGTATTGATCACTCACACCGAGGGATTGATACCTCTGCTATACTTTTCTTTTCTATGTTGCTGATGTACACTTGGATCAATTGCTATTAATAGAAGATTTGTTTTTCGTTTAATTACTTCGCATTTCAGGTTATTTACATTTTGTCTATCTTACTGCATTATTTAATCTGACTTTTATGCAATATAACTTGCTTCACCATTAAATTGTAAATCTGAACTTAACCAAAAACTAATCGTTATGTATGTCTTAAAATTCAGAAATGTTAACGCCTTAGTATTCAGTTTAAATATGTCTGAGTAGTTTTGCATGAGTCCGTAGATTGAGGACCGTCGTTCCGACGGGACTCTGTAGAGCCATCTGTGTTTAACTTAATGTTTTCAAAATTCTGGTTTTGGTGTCTAATCTGAATTTAGGCAGCCTTGCCGTGAGAGCGAGAGGCCGTTTAACAGTGTTTCGTCACGAGAGTGAGAAACGCACCAAGGCGTGTCCAATAGAGCGAGAGTTTGAGGTAATCGCCGGATAGTAGGCATCGAACATTGAGCCTAAATGCAGCGAGAGCGCTTTAGGGCCTCATTTAGGTTATGTTAGTTTCCAAAACGCACCTTTTAATTACCGAGCGAGCGAGAGCAAAATCTTGGGGTCATTAGGCGTGGCTTGTTTAATACTGCGAGAGCGTGAGATCGAGCCTTTAAACTGGTATATCCTTCAGATCAATTTCGAGACCTTTGTTAACACCCGGATTTTACGGAGTCCCCAAGGAGCATGGAAATCATTCTCCGGTCTCGTCTTTATTGCTGTTTTTCAAATCCCGTTAAAAACCAAGTTTTCTTTTACCGCCAAATCTAGCCTTAGCTTTACACCGCAATAATCGATCACTCTATGTTGATTATTAGTCCCTGTGGGTTCAACAATCTTTTAAAACTACGCGATGAGCTGTATACTTGCAGCAGTAATCCGACCAATAAGAAAAGTCGCGATCAAGGCTGCACTTCATCAGAGAGATAATCGAGTGTGGAGAAGTCCAAGTGCTAAAGGTTTCGACCGATGAAAATGCTGCTGATATGATCACCAAGACATTGTCGAGCTGCATGTTTTTCCACTGTATGCAGTTGATAAAGCTGCATGATGAAAGCTAAATTATTCTCTATTATTGTAGAGTTTGTTCCAAGGTGGAGATTTTTGAGATATTGAATCGAACTCTAATGTTGTCGATGGGGATGTTGTCAGCAGGGATAACTTTCAGGTTTCGACAGGAGACAAGCATGACGTCGAAGATGGTTCGCATGCTGATGTCGAAATGTTACATGCTGTAGTCGAAGCTAGTTATTGTATGTATTGTCGAATTGGGTCTTGTGTTAAGGGTCCAATTGTTTATTTAGCTTGTTGTGTAAGTTAGTTAGTTAGTCTATAAATAGGCTAGATCTCTCATGTTGTTGAGGAGGACCAATTGTGTTATTCATTTGTAATAATTTTTAAACGCAAAATGAGAAAGTGAATAGAAAACAGTTTGTCAAGAATCCTATTCTCCTTCTTTCTTCTTTATTCATTCGTCTCTCTCTCTTTGTTCTAACCGGTTCATTATTCACCCAAAAAACTCCGTTTTCTCAATCAAGAATTTGTTAATTGGTATCGTTTGTGACAACAATGAGATTGTCTCACGTTAAAGTCATGGTTCCCACAAAAACGGGAGGATATCTCCTTCATAGTTTAATGGAAATAGGTAGCATTGGTTATGGGTTTTTAGATATTTATGCATTTTGTCTCCTCCCCATTGTTGGAGTTCATACCACATTGCTTATTTTGATGTATATGTGTGTTTAGGTGTTAAACGCTTAAATAACTCTTTGTTTTGTTTAAAATTAACTTCAACTTTCGTAAAAAAATTTCTTCTGCTCATAGAGTACTATAAATTTCATAGAACCAGTTGGTTTGGTTCTTTATGTTAGAGTTTCAGGTTCTTTATCCTACACTCTGTGTGGATGATTGCAGCAAGAAGAAAGTGCTTCACTAAGTGAAGTTGAAAAACGCAAGAAAAGTGAAAAGATAAAATGAAAAGAGAATGCTATCATTGATTGAATATCCAACTGTACAAGGTGATACATATATAAGCATGATGACTCAGCACATAAAAGTTGAGCTGGCAGATATAAACCTAACATAATTAGTTACACAGAAAGATAACCTACATAAGGTGCACACCAAGACTGCTGACACTTTAAAAGAAATCTAGCATGGCCAAAGTGGTTTAGCAATACCATACTTAAATGTCAAGGGTGCCTTATTTTAAAGGGATATGAACAATGTATTTTTCATGTTTTACTTTTTCTCCTCTTGAAATTCATTCAAAAAAGTAACTGAGGTTACGACCATGTTTGTCTATTTTGAAAAATATATATTGTTGCAGCCAAGTACAACTTGAGTGCATCTTTTGATGGCACTACAATGTTGAGTGTTTTGTGCCTCTATGTTGGGTGTGATACTTTTTCATTCTATCGTTAAAAAAAAAATAAAAAATTGACATTGATATTGTATAAACTTTGAACTTGGTTGTTTAAAAGAAAAAGATATATGTTTTTAAGTTAATGGTAACATCTTCAATTAAGTTTATGAAATTTGAGCAAGTCTTCTAGATATTACTGATAGTTTTTATTTTTATTTTATTTCTCGTATCCTTTTTGTATATGTCTTTGAGATTAAAGATATTTGTTTCAAGTGTTACTTTTGTTTATATGAATTTAAGAAAACAAAAAATATTGTATAGTGTTTGGATCTAAATATCTATTTTATTTTTTAAATTTGAGGGAAGATACTTAGTTGGAGTAATAATTGTTGTAGCAGGTTAAATCCTTATCATGTCATCAAGATGTTTGAAAAAGAGATATCTATTATAATCATATTTTAAGTTTTTGTACTGTGATTAAAGTTTGTTGTATATATTAGATTAGCAGACTGCTTAGTAGTTTAACTTCTTTTTTTTAGTATAAAATTATTATCAAATGAGGTTTTCATGTTTTACAATTCAATAACTGAATCTACCATGCACCAAGAACATATACATTTGATTTGACGCTAAAAATATTTCTAATGCCAATGAGCTTGTAGCTCACTTATCTAGGACCGATTCTTTACGACTTTAGTGAAGTGATGATATTATCCCTAGAGAGGTGTACATTTTTTTTGCATGCATAGATTACTAATGATGGTCGAGTCAATTGTATATTTTTTTCAATTTTTTTGGCATGTACAAATTAGATTAGAAATTTCTCTCTTTTTCATCCTTTTGAAATTATCATTTTGATTAGTTCATTATTATTGCATTATTTTACTGATTCCTTTTCTCGTTTCTTTAGTTGTTTACTATGTGGCATTGCAATGATGAGCTTCGTGTTTACGCAGAAGAACTTCACATGAATTCCAAAAAGGATGAAGTTTCAAAACACTATATAAGTGATGATCTTAAGTGTTAGATATGTATATTTGTGAATATATATTGGTTAGTTCGTTTTTGTGATGATTTTGATTTCCTTCTATAATGCAAAATTTTGGAAAAACGTTTCTTTAAATGAACCATATCATCGTGTAAAAGAGACATACAACATTAGACTGATATCATGACATGTTTATGCAAATATTAGCTTATATGACAAATTCAATGTAAGTCTACAAGCAAGTAGAGGTTTGTGTTTGTTAATATCTTGACTTGTTTATTCTATACTTTATTATCAAAGTGGAAGACTTGATTGAATTTACGTAGTTTGTTTTTAAACTGCCTTAATTAGTATTGTAAACCAAACACCAAATCAAATTTACGACAGTTTGAAACCGTCGCAAATAACTATCTAAGGCCGTTCACTAACCGCCGTAAATTGTAACGACGGTTGGAATGGCGGTTTTCGAACCGTCGCAGATCATGGTGGCAACATACGTTTTGTGACAAAACCACAACCGTCGTGACACAGCATTTGAGGCGATTCAAACCGCTGTATTCCTACAAAAGTAATTGTCGTAACTTGTCATTTTTCTTGTAGTGGTGGTAAGAGAGGGTCATCTCGAGTGAGATAGGAGGCTCTGTGTATAAGCCGCTAGCTCACGTGATGTGAGAGACTATGTGTATAAGTGTTATGCTTAAGGTGTAATGATCTCTACCTCACCTGCTAGGGATGAGGTATTTATATAGGCTCTCTTGGGCATGGTTTACTGTTTTTTGTGGGCGATAATTCCCTAGATTTCTGACCAAGAAAGTGGTATAGGGGAGACTTGTTCTTACTAGTATCATAGAGGAAGTGGTTTCCCCTTTTGAATATGTATCTAAACCTAAGTCTCTGTTGGGCTACCAAGTGCTAGCCATGGGCGGAGATTCCCGCCCCTTATTTAGGCTACTGGGTGTTAGTCTTGGGGGCGGCTCCCGCCTCTTCTTTGGGTTTTCAAGTGCTAGCTCTAAGGGGAGGATCTCGCCCTTTCTTTGGGTTACCAAATGCTATTCGTGGGGTGTTTTCCTGTTGTTGGGCTACCAGGTTCCAGCCTTGGGGGCAAATTCACCCCTTGCTTAAGTGCTAGCCCTTTTAGGGTATTTTTCTTTAGGGCCCAATAAAATATACCACTACTATTAAGTTTCGTCAGACGAAGTTGATTAGATCTGTTGAACTATGTAGCTGGCTTTGTACTATTTTATTTATTTTATATTCTAGTTTTTATTCAATTGTTCTTGATCGTAATGTCTTTTATGGGTTGACGGGCATATGAATCGAACCTAGGATCATATAGTGATTACTGACCCTAACATTGTGAACTTGAAATAGGATAAATATTTAAACTTAGTAATTTATTTAGGAATAAATCATTATAAGTTTGTGGTCAAGAAATTAATGAGTGTTCTTGCCTGTTTTTACTTCTAATTCGCCTAAGGAATTACGGAGATATTCTTAAGAAGAGTGAGTTATACACTGAGGAATTGGGTATAACAATCGTGTTAGTTTATCGTAATTATGAAATCACTTTGAGAAAATAGAGGCAATTACCAACAGTGATAATCAGTGTACTTGAAACGAAACATGCTCTCTTTCTCCTTATCGTATTTTCTATCAATTTTAATTGCGCAAGTTACTTTTGCAAAACAATCTGAACACCCCTTGTATTTACTTTTAAAAGCACATTAATAACCTTGTTAAAATAAGCAATCCATGTGGAGATGATCTTATATTTTTATTACTTTGACCGATTAGTTCACTTGAGAATTTTGTCATCAGTTGTCTAAGGCTCTTAAGTTCCCATAATCGCACTTCATTTTCTAGTATTAGAAGTTCCAACTTTTGACCTTATGCCATAAGTAAATTTGTTAGATTGGAGTTTGGACTTCTTTTTTTGGTGTCACCTTTTGGAAAAGCTCTCTAGGGGTTAATAAGGTCTTGAAAGAGTCAGGTGTTCCAACCTTTGCATGCATGTCATGTATACATATGTCATGTATTTGTAATGCGTGTCATGAAAACATCACTGGTGTCTATCATATTACTGTCTAGGATCAAGATCTGCAAGGTTGTCCTTGTTGCAAGCATTCCCATAATTTCTCGCATCTATTATCTCAATAAAGACTTCCAACTATTCGTCCATTGCTCAACATTTTCTATTAATTTATCTTCAAAATACTCTTCAATATTCTTTATTAATTGCCCATTAATTTTTTCGGTATAATGCATATATAACAAGCATTAAGAACAAAATGAACGATCAAACATGTTCGATAGATTAATCTTATCATAATACAATGATCACATAAAATACATAACAATATACAAACATAACCCCTAACAAGAGAGAATTTGTCTAGAAATGAAGACAATTGCTAGATGGAAGGTGTAGAAGTATAACCTCCTATGGCAATATGTTATTCCCCTATTAGTCCACCTTGACAGAATTTTAGTATTATAACAACTCTAGCTCTCTCCCACTGAGAGTTTTACAAAACTATATAACAAAATAAAATTATGCAAGCTAATTAATGCAAAACAACTGGTCAAACACTCCATACTTATATATTTCTAAAAGCCTTTCTCATTCATTTGGTGAGAAATAATTAGCACAGTGAATTTGAATTAGGTTTACTTAAAGTTGAAATTTTCTCAAACAACGAATTTTCCCTGTTTTCAAACCCTTTCATTCTGCCTCGATTTTGTTTCTCGAACTTCGATTCCCAAAAAATGCTATTTATTTCTTGCCATCCATTTTATCATAGTTTCACTAATCGAGCTTAAATTTTCCCAACGAATTTGGCATGGTTTAGCTTCTAGCTCTTTAAGTCAAGTCTTTTTACTGGCCCTGCAACTTGTCCTTTTGGCTCTACTCTTCCATATTTCAACCTAAAATGATCATAAAAATACAAAACATTATCAATGCATATTTATCAAGACAATTCTTAATTAAACATAAATTGAGGATTTCTATGTTACTTTGTGTCTAAGTAAGCTAATACATGTGTGAATATGATAGTATTAAATAGATAAACTACACACTTATCAATGACATTTTTAGATATCTAAGGGGATTAGGAAAATTTATAGGTGTGTACGTGTCACCTTTATTTCTTATTCTTGCTCATGTGGTTTTGCTAACATTGTTGAAAGATTGATTATTTTTGTTGAGGCCATTTATTTTGGTTTCTATTGTTCATTGTCTCATACATGAAAGTTCTTAGTAATTTGAACCAATTCAATTTTACAACATAAAGTCTATTAGGTTTACTTTTTCTCCCTATTAAGTATGATTATTTCCAACACTGTAATTAATATTTTCAATAAATCAAATATCTTTTTATCAAAAAGAATGAAATGGAATGAATGAATAGACAAATTAAAAACCTTATGACTCCTTTAACACAAGGGCTCACCAAGAAACATGTAAAAAGAGTTGTGTCTTCTTCAATGTCTTTAAGGCGGGGTTGAAAATGCCTCAACATTAGTTACTATTCTATCACAAGTAAACCCTTGTCCTCGAAACTTTACTTTTCACCAACTGCAATTGAAATTATGATACAAATCACTAGATTAAAAGACGAATATTCATCTCAAAAGTAAAATAAATATGAGAGCTATGTAGAGAAAATTTCTAATATCCATATTGATTAAAAAAAGATAAAAATATAAATTATTATGCTTTTAAATGTATATATAACTTAAGAGACGATTAAATAAATATTTTAGTTAACAAACTAAACTATAGTTAACCTCTTTAGTTATAATAAAAAAATCGCTTTCATGAAACATGTTATTTCTAATTTTTTATTAAGGTTGGGAAAATCATTATTGTGTCTTCTTTTGAGGCAAGTTATCGTTACATTAAGTATAGTTTTACCTTTTATTTTAGATGATTTTTTAGGATACCATATTAAAAGTTCTTCAACACGCGCATCCCCTTCAGATAGTGTAACGGAAATTCCATCTTCTTCAATGCTTTTCGATTTTCCACGCACAATAAATACCACCTTCTATATTAGACCACCCTGAATCAAAATCATACTTTCTTTGATATACATGGTTTGCATTAGTCGCTCACGAATGGCATCTAGGATAGGATCATTTTCATCTATCAGGGAAAAATTTTGAACCTGTAAAAGAATACCACATTCAATTTGTATTTGTTTCTAGAAAGGTATTACAAGTAAATGATATATTTAAGTAGGAGAAGAATTAAGTCATCTAAATAATATATGCACAAATAAATTTCACTTATTGATTTATTTTTAGAATTTATATGCATTTACCCAAGTTCTTATAAAAATTTGATTGGTAATAAAAAAAATTAACTGCAACCATGAATATAACGTGATTATCACTATATGCTAACATAAGGAACATTCATTATAATAATTTGAATTGACAAAAATATAAGATATCTATATATAATATAAAATTTCTCTACCTACTTAAAAAACACATCATTTAAATTAAATATCTACAAATTATGTATCTTTAAAGAAGAAAAAACCATACTTATGAAATCTAGAAATCAAAATTTTGTGTATTTAGTAAGAGATACTCGTCTAATAGTGTATATTATGTGAAGAAGAAAGGTACCTTATAATAAAATATATTTGAAGTTCTTGTTCTTTTTCGAGCAACCTTTCAACACGTAGGGCATGTAGTACAATAAGGAATGTCTATATTGTCCAGACATTACTAAATTCATTTTCTCTTTCATATTCATTATTCCAATGATTTTCATCCTTATCATATAACTTTTCTATTGTGTTCTCTCTTTTTTTCTACCATTGTCATCCTTGATATGCTTTTTCACAAGTTAGAATCTATATGTTTCCTTTATGATTCTGAAACTAGAAAAAACATCAATATATGACATATACACTCTGATTAATTCACCCTTTATTAATTGTATGTACACTTGACTATCATTAGTAAACAAAATAATTATAAATAGGAGATGCATGCTGACTGATTCACCCTTTGTTAGTTGGAAGAATACTTGGTTAATACTATTAAATAAGAATTATAAACCGGAGATATACACGTTCATGGACAAATTCAATCTTGTTAATTGACTAACACCACTTCTCTAACCATATTTAAACTAATAATATATGATGTTTTAATGTTTTTCTACCACATACATATTAAATTTGTCTATGTATCCGCACAAACAGACAAATACAAATTCATACAAATAAATATTATATTATTAAAATATTTTTATGCTATTGCATGTTTAGAAAAAGAAGCTAAACTATTTTTTATCTTTTAAGGAAAATGTTGTTAATTGTATAATCTTTTTAATAAAATATAGTGAAATGGCTTTGAATAAAATATAGAAATGGTTGTGGTTCAAATGAGAATGTAAGAGGTTTTAATAAAATATATAGATTTTGATATATTTAGTATAATTAAAGAAAAATAATCTTATAATTTTTAACATAAAGATACTAAGAGCAATAGTATCATCCTATCAGTCTAGTGGGTTGCATATATAAGGTAATATCGAAGATTTTGGCATCAAGGTTAAGTAAGGTCATGGGTAGGTTGGTATCAATGTCTCAAACGACATTCATCCCAGGTAGGCAGGTCCTTGATGGTGTTTTGTTGGCGAACGAGCTAATTGACCTAGCTAAAAGGAAGAATAAAAGGTGTTTATTATTCAAAATAGAATTTGCACAAGCCTATGATTATGTAGAGTGGGAATTTTTGGAAAAGGTGTTGTTGGCTATGAATTTGGGTGATGAATGGCTGCAATGGCTAAGAGGCGGGGTATGTAACAGCTATTTGTAGGTGTTGGTGAATGAGAGCACTACTGAAGATTTCAAGTGTTCAAGGGGTCTTAGACAAGGTGACCCCTTGTCTCCTTACTTGTTTGCATTAGTGGCGGAGGGTCTTGCATTAATGGTAAGAAGTGATGTTAGTAGAAACATCTTTAGTGGCTTTAAAATAAATGGGGATGAATCTACAAGCTTAATCCAATTTGCAAAGGATACAACTTTAGTGTGTGATGATGATTGGAATAATATATGGGGTATTAAGTATATCCTAAGAGGATTTGAATTGGTATTGGGCTTGAGAATAGACTTTTGGAAGAGTTGTCTTTATGGTGTAGGGGTGGAGTATTCATTCTTGTCAGACGCTGCTCAGTTCTTGGCGTGCAAAACTGGAAGGTTACCATTCAAATTTCTAGGTTTACATGTTGGAGGGAACCACAGACAAATCAATTTTTGGAAACCGGTTGTAGATCGTTCAAATCAAGGTTATCCTCTTAGAAAGGCAAGTTGTTCCTAATAGGTGGTAAGTGTCGTAACCCGAAATTTGACCTCCCTCTTTTGCCTTTTGCATGAGCATAAGCATTCGCATCGCTGGCATACGCATTCGCACTTTTCCTCTTGTGTTTTGATTGCAGGAATATTCAGGTTTTCCAAGCCCGATTAATCATATCCTCACAAGGCCATCACATCATCAAGACAAGCACAAAATAAGGGTTTCCATGTCTATTCATCAATACAAGAAGTGGAAAATCGAAGCCGGGACCGCGGCACCATTTTTTAGGCAAATTGGGCATATTTTGGCCTGGTTAATCGATTAACCATTTGCAGTGCAATTGTGTTAATCGATTAACACGGGCAGAATATGCATAATTTGCTGTTTTTTCATGACAGCACCTTTGAACACACTTTGGTCTTGGATTCTACAGTATTCTAGCAGCATGTGGAATATTCTAGACATCTCTAGACATTGCTAAGCTACTCAATTCATTCTAAGTGCATTTGCTATAATGTTTCACTTCAAATCAAATGCACTATGTTCCTTGTTTTCCAAGTAATGTGGATCTTTGGATGTTGGAGTTCACCTTGGGATTGTTACCGAGTTGGTTCTAACTAACCGAGTTAACCGCCTTGACTTGGTGAGTCAAGTCCAACTAACTCCTAACCTAGCTCCAAACCCAAAGCTAATTCCAAACCAAATTCCAAACCACCTCATACTCCAAACCTAAAATCTATATAAACACACCTTCACTCACTTTTCAATTCTTCAACCACACTCAACCATTCTCTCCCATTTTTCACACAAATTTCTCTTAATTCTCTCACATTTTCTTTGATTTTTTCTGCTACATTTTCATCTTCATCTCAATTCTCTTCCAAAACCTCACTAAAAGCTCTTAATTCTTGAAGAATAATCACTTTTCATATTGAAAGTGATTATTTCTTGAGCTTAACCTTTATTTCCATTCCATTATACTGGTTTTTCTGGAGTTCTATTAGCTTTTGGATTCATCTCAAGTGATCGATTCAAGTTTCTTCGGTGATAATTCTCATTTTGGAGTTTTCGTCGCGATTTGATCGGTTTCGATACGTTTCGGCTACAATTGAAGATTCCTCTGGTTTTCTTTTATTATCTTCATCAAGATCACATTGCAACATTTACCAAGGCACATCTCAGCCTTGTAGGTTGGTGGATCTCATTCATTTTTCTATTTCAATCGTTTTCGTATCATTCGCGATGTAGTTTCGATGTTTTTGCATGTGAATTGATTATACTTTTGCTTGATCCATGATCTTGATTGTTTAATTGATTCTATTGTTGATCATTTGCTGCTTCTAAACTTGATTTTTCGTGCATAGTTGTTTGCCCTAGCATTGGAGTGATTGCACAATCAAAAAGTTGGCCAAAAGCACTTTTCAAAACTGATTTTCTGCTCCCTGTCCAGTGTTAATCGATTAACACATTGCAGTGCAATTGTGTTAATCGATTAACCAGTGTTTTTTGCACTTTTTCACGTGTTAATCGATTAACACTTTGCAGTGCAATTGTGTTAATCGATGAACACTGAACCAGAAGGCCATTTTCTTGCATTTTCAAGTGTGTTTGTCATGCTTTCTTCATTTTAACTTCCATCGATTGTCAGGCTTTATTTTATGGATGTTTTAAATGTCATTTAACTTCTGTTTGAATCTTATTCATGAACTTTTGTTGCACGCTTTCGATTATTCAAATTGTTCATGTTGTGGCATCAAGTGAATATAATCATTCTCGCATTTCTCTTTGATCACAATAGCATGACTTTGTGTTGCATATTTGTTGATCATTTGGTACTGTTTTGTACCTCCCTTCTTGGGTTTGCATTAAGTTTCATTCTTCATGGATGAACTTAATCTTGTATAATCAATAATTCACACCTTTCGCCTTAATGATTTTTCACTCTCTTTGGAAAATTATTGGCATGGCTTTCCCTTTGATTAATTGATCAAAACCATGTTTCGATTAGTTGATCTTCCCCTTGCCTCTCTTTAGGCTTCCTTTAGAGCTTTCTCTTCCCCCCGGTGGAGTTAGAGTTTCGCGCTACGCCTTACTTCGGAGCACTGTACAAATTGAAGCTGTTACGCTGTCCGTTTCTCCACACAGAAGCACTGTATAACTTGGAGCTGTTGGGCCGTCTATTTCAACTTCCGCATTACACCCTGTGTGTTAGAGAAATAATGATAAGGGAGAATTCCTACTCTCATTCTGACTACTTCAGGTAGGGGACGAATGACCCTGTGCTTGGCTTAGTCACCTCTATCTCCAGGCGGTAGTGTGCTTTCTTACCTCAGTCGAGTCGATCCTTGATCACTCTTTGCTCTTTGCAATCTCTTTCGATCCTTGATCACTTTTTGCTCTTTGCAATCTCTTTCGATCTTTGATCACTCTTATCTCTTTAAATCTCTCTCTTGATCAATCACCTTCTAGGTTACGATCTCTTGTCTCTTGGGTTAGCAAGCTATCTTTGTTTCAATACCCTATTATTTTCTTGCGGTCAATCATTGTTCTTTTGATTCCCCTGGAGAGTCCCTTTTCTCTTTCTTCGGTTAAATACAGTATTCCTGTTAATACCGAAACCCTTGCGGAGTTCGCAACCTTCTTTTGGTTCTTCTCCCTTTGTTGGTTAATCACTGCCTGTCAGTTAAAAACCAATGTTTGCACTACTTCTCAGTTAACCACAGTCCGTCTGTTAAAACACTGAGTTTCCTTGGGTTAATCACCTTTTCTCGGTTAATCACCCTTTTTCTTCAATTAACCACAGCCTGTCTATTAAAATACTGAAGCCCTTTTTGAGTTAATCACCTTCTTTTGGTTAATCACTCATTTTTCTCGGTTAATCACAGTTCTCCTGTTAAAACCGAACTCTGGCAGTTGACAACCTTTATTGGTTCGAATACTTGCACCCTTGGGCTAGTAACCTTTTTTGGTTCAACACCCTTCTTCCTTGGTCAAGTGTTGTTTGTTCAGTCATTACCAACACCCCTTTTGGGTTATGACCTTCGATCGGTCATACACCTGTTCTTCTGGTTAATCACAGTTTTCTCTGTTAAGACCAATGCTTCTCTATCCCCACAGAGTTGCAATCCTTGTTTCTTCGGTTAACCACTGCCAGTCAGTTAACATACCGATGCCCCCTCAGAGTCAAACACCTTCTCTTGGTTCAGCACTCTCTCTCTTGGTTTATCACAGTCCGTCTGTTTACACCAGCCTCTTTTCCCCGCTAGAGTCTTACTCTCTTTCTTCGGTTAACCACTGCCAGCCAGTTAATATACTGAATCTCCCTTTTCTCTTGGTTTTGACATCATCCCTTTATTCGGATCCCCAGTCGAGTCGCTTACCCTCTATCCCTAGCAGTTCTTTGATATTTTCTTCCCTAGTGGGGCCTTTTCTATTCATTTTGCTCTTACTTTCTTGGTTTTGACACCAATCCTCTTTGTCATCCCCAGCGGAGTTTCTTTCATTCTTGGTTTTGACACCATTCTTTTTCTAGTCTCTTGTGCAATCGCTCTTACTATGTGGTCTTCCCCTGTAGAGTTTTTCTTTCACTCTTACTCTTGGTTTTGACACCACTTCTTTCGTCTCCCTGTTTCTTTCTTGTTTTGTTTTCCGTTCGGTTCTCCGAACTACGGAAGCTCTGATTCTGCATTCTTTCGAATGTCAGATACGTAGGCACGAGACGCGATGTCTTGGCTAGCACACTTCCACCCTTCCTTCCTTCTCCCCTTCTTCTTTTCCTTTATATCCCCTGGTTCCATGAACTACGACGATCTGATTTCCTCATTGCACTATGAGAGTACGTAGGCACGAGGGCCACAATCCTCCGCGAGCACTTTCTTTATTTTCTTTCTTTTTCCCCTTTCTTTTCTTCTCTCTCCTTTTCTTTAGCTAGAATCTTTTAGATAGATAAACCATTCAAGCCTAGAAGCAAGCGAAATGGTTCCCGTTGAGTACGATGGATGCGTAAGGTGCTAGTACCTTCCTTTCGCATAACCGACCCCTGTTCCCGTTTCTCTTCCCCTTGGGTTTTATCGATATTTTCCCTGTCCTTTGGGACTAAATAAATTTCGGTGGCGACTCTGTGTTATCTTTGAGTGTGCGATTCACTCAGGATGTAAACCAGCCATCTTCAGCTGGCGACTCTACTGGGGATTCCTTGCTTGCGAGTAGGGGTCTCGCCTAGTTTTGTTTGCTTTCTTTCTAGCTTGGGTGTTTATCTTTTGCGCTTTACTTGCTTTATCTTTATGCTTTAGCTTTATGTTTATTTACTACATTTTTTTACTGCTTTGAATATTCATATGCTGTATACTCTGGATATCTGCTGTTTTCTGCTGTTGTTGGGATGGGTAGATATTATTGGAGAGAAAGGTCCTAACACCGGGCCTAGTATACACATAGGCTAGAACGTGGATAGTCGTGAGGCATGCGTTTTACGCGTTGGGATATCATGAGACCCACATCCCAGATCGTGATTCGTTTGAGAATACTTCCGTCCTGTGAGAATTCACTACGGCGGGGAGTTTTCATTCTGAGTCCTATGGTTTGGGCGACCTTTATAGGGGCCACCTTGTTGTGTCTAGATCACACCTGTGAGGGGAATGGGTTTTTGCAGGAAAACCAGCCACTTCATACCTTTGTTCTCTCACACATGCCAGATTCTTCACCGACACATCAGATTATGTTGCACCGACACAGAATTATATGCAGATATCCGGATTGTTCAGACTTGATTGTTCGGACAGTGTGGGCTTTTTTTGTTGTGTTGCATGTCATTCCATCATGTAAATTAATTTTTGCATGTGCATTTCCAGGTTTTCGAGGACTTATCTTTTGTTGACATTATCATAGAGATGAGTACTGGTTGTCGTGGCATCTTCAGTTACAAGTTTGTGGAGCCTAAACTGGGTATTTTGAGAGGTTTGGCATCTTTGTTGGTTGGAGATCACAGAGGGGTTTCCATAGATACTTATGGTAATCTGTTGACCATCCTCAACACTGAAGTCAACATCACTGCTATTCACACTCTGGTTCAGTTCTACGACCCTCCATATAGGTGCTTCACATTTCAGGATTATCAGTTAGCACCTACACTTGAGGAGTATACTTATATTCTGGGGGTTGAGATCAAGAAGCAGGTTCCTTATGTCTACACTAGCGGTTGTCTGAAGTTTCATCTTATTGCTGATGAGCTCTGCATTAGTAAGAAGGATGTGGAGGATAATCTCAAGACCAAAGGGAAGGGTATTCGAGGGTTTGCTTCAAAGTTCTTGGTTGACAAGGCCACTATGTTTGCTAAGGATGGAAACTGAAAGGCTTTCAACGACGTTCTTGCTTTGCTAATATATGGGATTGCCTTGTTTCTGAACATGGAGGATTTCGTAGATCAGGCTGCCATCAGTATCTTCTTGTCCAGGAACCCTGTTCCGACACTCCTTGATGATACCTATCATTCTATTCATTCCAGGAATAAAAATAAGAAGGGAACCATTGTCTGTTGTGCTCCTCTGTTGTACCGATGGTTCATGTCTCACCTTCCACAGAAGGGTCCCTTTATTGAGAATAAGGGTAATCTCAAGTGGTCTCAGCGAATCATGTCCCTTACTGCTGATGACATTTCTTGGTATTCTCGAGTCTTCGACGACATTTCGATCATTATTCATTGTGGGAAATTCTCCAATGTGCCTCTCTTGGGTACAAAGGGTGAAATTAACTACAATCCGAGAATGGCCTTCCGACAGTTGGGATACCCCATGGTTGCCAAGCCTGATCCCGAGGTAGTGGAGGAGTTCATCTTTCATGAAGGGGTTGATGACATGGGTTTACTGAAGAGGTTTAGTGTCGCTTGGACTCAGATTCATTTCGAAGGAAAAGCCGATTTGGGTAAGAAGAATTGCGTAGCCAAGGAAGCTTACACACTTTGGGTTAAAGAGCGCGTCAAAGAGATCTTGTTGCCATTCTCTCCTAAGCCTTCCATGAATGCCAAGCCTACTGAACTTGCCATTGTTCCTCCATCTGAGGTCGATCAACTTAAGCTGATTGTTGAAAAGTTAAAGAAGGAGAATTCTGATCTTCGTCTCAACCTTGATAGAGTCACTTTCGAGAAGGATAGCCTACAGATCGAGCTCCATCAGAAGCGCGAGCGCATGCTCAAAGAGGTGGAGGTTGAACAGAACAAGCGTAGGAAGGTGGGTGATGCTTTGAAGAGCACCTATGAGGGACTTGCTTCAAAGAAGAGACAACTCGTCGATGCTCATTATCAAGCCTACAAAGAGGAGCTGAGCTACAACAAGCAACTTGAAGAGCTTCGAGGGAAGTTATCCGAGTTCAAGGCAAAGTGGCAAAGTGAACAAGACCGTGATAATCAGTTAGCAAAGGACTTTTCTCACTGTCAGGCCCAGTTAGACAAAGTCTTCGGTGAGATTCAGAAGCTGCAAGATCAAGCACATCAGAGTCAAGAGCAGATTAGTCAGCTCAACACAGAGAGCACTCATTGGGAGCATCAAAGTTGTCATCTACAGAACCTCCTGGATCAGGAAGAGGCCTTTCTTCAGGACATGCTTCAGGGACCTAATCATTCGTTGCTGCATAACCTCATGAAGGATGCGGAGTACTAGAGTGAGAGGCATGGCCGTCTAGCCAGATTTGCTGAGCATGCACGAGAGGACCTACCTGGGTTGTTGAGGGATGCATATCCTGATGCATTGCCACACCAGCTTCCTTGGGATGTTTTCCATTTCTTGTCTGTGTGTAGGGTGGTATTTGATAGAATCCATGCAGATTTTACTGTAGCCCAAAAGGCAGATATTTGACTTGTATTCGACTTATGCTTTTTCCTTTATTGAATGAATGAATGAAGATTCTTGCTCACTCTATCTTTTATGCCTTTACTTGTATGCTTTATGATTATTGTCAACAAAGATAAGTTTAAGAATTCCTGGAATTTAAAACTTTATTTTTGCATGCATATCATACATTCATTTGCACACATATGCACGTCCCTTCATCCGAAACCGTTGCTCATCCTTGTCCGCCTTCTTTGTAGCAAGACGACGACTCGACATCGGTATTTTACTCGCTCAAGCAAATCCAGAATCACTGCTGACTTCAAAGCTGAGAATGTTGCATACAAGGAAACTCTGGCACAATTCCAAGGTCGGATGGATCAGTTCTAGACGAACATGGATGTCATTATGGAACTCCTTTGTGCCCAGAGGGATGTTGCTGCTGCTGCCACTATTGTTGCAACCCATACTAATGCAATTGTTGTCACTCCTGTTGTGTCTGTTCCTCCTGTTGTTACGGCTACTCCTGTTGTTGTTGTTCCTTCCTCTGCTAGGGTTGAAGTGTCAGTTGAGCCTGTGAATCAGCCTATTATTCAGCCTAGTTTGAACCAGATGCCCACTGGTTTTCCTTGGGGCATGCCTCCGAATTACACTCCTCAGATTGCAAATAATGGTAGTGCCTTCCTGCTATATCAGCCTTTTGTTGCGCCCATGCCTAATGGGAATGCTGCCGCATATCCATGGGTCATGCCTACTCTAGTCCCGCCTCCAGTGGTGAATGATGATCCTGAGAATATTCAGGCTCAAACTCATCAAACTGCCAGATTGGTTGACACTGAAACTCCTGATGAAGAAGAGCATGTGTATAGAGGTCCTCCTATTCATGTTCCTGTTTCGTCTCAAGCTGCTCAAGCTGCTGTTCAGAATGTTCATCCTGGGATGTTCTATCTTGGGACATCTTCCTTAGCTGCTGGGGTACCTCCTCCGAATTATATGTATGGTGTTCCGATGGGTCAGAATGCTGGTCAGATGGTTAATCCGGGTTTGGTGTATCCTTCTCAGTTTGGTACTCCGCAAGTATGCGCTCCGGCCGCTTCTCAACTGCCAAATCCTAATATTTCTTATCATACCCACTAATCATAGCAGATCTGTTGACTACAAGTTGTTGGAAGACCGTATCAGAGCTATGGAGGGGTTTTCTGCTTTTGGCTTGGAGGCCAAGGACTTGTGTTTGGTTCCAAATGTTATGCTGCTGCAGAAATTCAAGATACCTGATTTGCCAAAATATAAAGGTTTAAGCTGCCCGCTGATAAGTGCAAAATGTACCTATTTTTGTATATGATTTTTGTTGCACTTTTCGTTGCTTTTTGTTAAATATCATACGAATAAACCCTGTTTTGTTTATAAATGCGTATAGTTTACATTTTAGTGTATATATTGCGTTTCGTGTAAATATCATTGAGTTTAATTGATTTTATCTCATTTTTGTAGGCATTCAAGCAGTGGGATTTTGCCATTATTGTATAGAGCATTGAATAAGCTTTCCAACACTTTGAACCGGGCGAAAAATGGAATTACGGTTCAAAAGTTATGAAGAAAATAAGCTTTGGATTTTCAAGCATGCTTGGAGCGCGCTGAGCGCGCTCCTAGCCCAGGAAGCATGCTAGGAGCGCGCTGAGTGCACTCCTAGCCCACGGAAAGAGCAAATTCCAGCGAGTAGCGCGCTGAGCACGCTCTGAGCCCGCTTAGCGTGCTTTTAAGGCAGTTTAACATAAATAAGAGCGCGCTTAGCGCCCAAAACTGCGCTTAGCGCGGCCTGCGACTTTGACAGTCCATAAATAGTGGAAAAACAGATTTTTTTTAGGGGATGGTTTAGGTAATTTTTGCTCCCACTCCATCAAACTTCATTTCTTCATTGGATTTGCTTAGAAAACATCATGGAAGCTTGCATTTGGATGATCCGGGGTGGATTTCTCATCGATCGGCTCTGACAATCCGTGAAGTGTTTGGTTCATTTCTGATTTTATTCATGTCTTTCTTCTTTGTTGGGTTTGTATATGTTTTTACTTTGATCTTATGTACATTTGTCGCCCATGGCGTTATATTTAATTTGCTTTACAAATCTCTGTTGGTGATTGTTCTTGATTTTTGCTTAAATGCTCGGGGTTTGGGTCGTGTTAGAGATAAACGTCACAAACTTCGATTAAGGATAATTATATGTTAGTTTCTGGATGCTAGAGATAGATTTAGGGCTAACAATCCGTATAGGTTTCGGAACTTAAATGCCTTCCGTATTTCGAGGCTTCGTACGCGAGAGTGACGAAGAGAGTGATACGGTTGTTTCTTAGCTCGGTGTGTCAGAGATGAACACTATTGTGAGCGATACCGGGTGATATTGAGGAGTATTGTAAGTTGAGTATAACTGGTCGATAAGTTTAAGTCTGTGACGAGTACAATATATATATGCTTGATAAGTCTTTTCTCTCTGATGAATGAATTTTCTTATGTTCTTATTTACTTTTCCGCATTTACGCTTTAAACCATTTAAACCCAAACTCATTAACAATTAAATTGTCGAATGGCAGTTCAGTAGCACCGATCTCTGTGGACACGATAAATTCCCGGAAAAATACTTCCAAATCTTTTGCTTGCTTGCCCTATTCTGCAACCAACAAAATGGCGTCATTGTCGGGGATTGGTGTTTTTATTGGATCGCATTGCGATAGTTTCTTTGTTTTTTAGTTTTGTAGATATCGTATATATTGTCTATTTTCACTTGTTTATATTGATACTTGTATATGTTTACCATATTTGTGAATTTTACATGTTTTGCATAATTATGAATTTAGTGTATATATTTGTTTCTCTTCACGTTTGCTAAGTGTTTGGTTAGGTTTCGTCGTCAGTGAGCACTAACCGTGTAAAGAGGCAACTTGGAGAAGTGTGTATAACTAATAGGCGTCGAGCTTACGACGTAAAACAAGCATGTTTTATCGTTTTTTCTTCCGTTATTACTTTTTCATTATGAGATTTTGTATATGAGATTGTGTAGGTGTTAAGTGGAGGCCTACACTAGAACCTTGTTGTTGTACTGGTTTTTCTGGTTCTGGTGTAGCGCGCTTAACGCGGCCCTGCGCGCTTAGCACGCCCAGCTGTGCTGAGCCAGTGAATTATTTTAATTATTCACTTGGCTCCCCCTTTTTCTCACTTCCACCAAGGCCTTATATATTAGTAATTATTAGTAATTTTTCTAATTCTTTTGTTGTTGTTTGGACTCAAATTTTGGTCTGATTGCTTGAAGTTGCATTCGGTGATTTTTTCGATTTTGATTGTTTCAACGTACGAATGCGTGGTAATGATAGTGTTTAAAGTTTGGTACGCGTCCAAGGTATGTGTTTATCGCTTTCTTGACTTTAGCATATTCATGATACTTAGGCTTTTTACAACTTCTATGCCATTCATTCTGTTATATACTTGTTCGTATGTGAATCACTTTAGTTCCCACCCTTTTTGTGAGGAAGCCTTCCATTGTTCATATATGCTCGGAGTTCCAACATTCTTGTTCTAACTGGATTTTATTATGTTGAATCTGTTGTTTATGTTATGTATATGAATGCATGAAAAGGATCAAGGCATTTGTTTCATTTTGAGCACAACCACCCTATCCAAATAGTCAATTCACCTTATGAGTGTGTGAGAATTTGTAACCCTTTTGAGCTTTTTGATCCATGTTTTTATTTGAACTTAATGCTTGTCTATTAGTATTTAGTTCACTTATTTTTGATGGATTTTGTTTTTTCTTGGAACTCAACTTTGTGTTGTTGTATGGATTTTTTCCTTGCCTTAGAAAGTAGGGAGTATTCACATGATGATGTGGTTGAATTCAAGTTGGGGAGAGAATGATTGTGTACTCATTGGTTGGATTCTATGAGGATTGAAAAAGAAAAGAAAAAAGAAAAAAATGTGACAAAGAAAAGGAAAGAAAAAAAAAATGGAGAAAAAGAAAATCCTTGAAAAAGGAAACAAAAAGAGTTTCAATAATTGTGCTAAATAAGTAGTGTTGTTGTGTAACACTTGGGTTTGTGGAAGAAGTTGGTTGAAATTTTGTATTTGAATCTTTGTGAGTTTATCACGCCCTTAGGTTTAGGCAAGTTTTTGTTTCAATTACCTTTAGAAATCGCCCCTTGTTTGTTTACCCGACCACATTACAACCTTGAAAAGTCCTTGTGATTCTTGCCTTTGTATGTTCAATGTGAATTTTTGGATGGATGCATAATTTAGTCTTTTGTTTGCAAGATTGTTGTGTGAGTGAAAGTACCTCATTTTATGTTTTTCATCTACCGATGAATGTTTTTGCTAGGTGTGATTCACATTGGAACTTGTGTTGTTTTAGGATGTTTGGCATGACTTTTGTATTTTGCATTTGTTTCGTGACTATGTTATCGTTGTAGTTTAGTGGTAAGTATTTACTTTGTGTGTACCATTTTCGATTGAACCATTGCATTTGTTTTTGTTTGTAAAAACTTGTTGTTGCGTGATTTCTTGGATTTCGCTTTTGTTCCTTTAGTTGTTGGCTTTGTTTGAGGACAAACAATTATGTAAGTTGTGGAGAGTTTGATAAGTGCAAAATGTACCTATTTTTGTATATGATTTTTGTTGCACTTTTCGTTGCTTTTTGTTAAATATCATACAAATAAACCATGTTTTGTTTATAAATGCGTATAGTTTACATTTTAGTGTATATATTGCGTTTCGTGTAAATATCATTGAGTTTAATTGATTTTATCTCATTTTTGTAGGTATTCAAGCAGTGGGATTTTTCCATTATTGTATAGAGCATTGAATAAGCTTTCCAACGCTTCGAACCGGGCGAAAAACAGAATTACGGTTCAAAAGTTATGAAGAAAACAAGCTTTGGATTTTCAAGCATGCTTGGAGCGCGCTAAGCGCGCTCCTATCCCACGGAAAGAGAAAATTCCAGCGAGTAGCGCGCTGAGCGTGCTCCGAGCCCGCTTAGCGCACTTTTAAGGCGGTTTAACATAAATAAGAGCGCACTTAGCGCCCAAAACTAGGCTTAGCACGGTCTGCGACTTTGACAGTTCATAAATAGTGGAAAAACAGATTTTTTTAGGGGATGGTTTGGGTATTTTTTGCTCCCACTCCATCAAACTTCATTTCTTCATTGGATTTGCTTAGAAAACATCATGGAAGCTTGCATTTGGATGATCCGGGGTGGATTTCTCATCGATCGGCTCTGACAATCTGTGAAGTGTTTGGTTCATTTATGATTTTCTTCATGTCTTTCTTCTTTGTTGGGTTTGTATATGTTTTTACTTTGATCTTATGTACATTTGTCGCCCATGGCGTTATATTTAATTTGCTTTACAAATCTCTGTTGGTGATTGTTCTTGATTTTTGCTTAAATGCTCGGGGTTTGAGTCGTGTTAGAGATAAACGTCACAAACTTCGATTAAGGATAATTATCTGTTAGTTTCTGGATGCTAGAGATAGATTTAGGGCTAACAATCCGTATGGGTGTCGGAACTTAAATGTCTTCCGTATTTCAAGGCTTCGTGCGCGAGAGTGACGAAGAGAGTGATACGGTTGTTTCTCAGCTCGGTGTGTTAGAGATGAACACTATTGTGAGCGATACCGGGTGATATTGAGGAGTATTATAAGTTGAGTATAACTGGTCGATAAGTTTAAGTCTGTGACGGGTGGAATATATACATGCTTGATAAGTCTTTTCTCTCTGATGAATGAATTTTCTTATGTTCTTATTTACTTTTCCGCATTTACGCTTTAAACCATTTAAACCCAAACTCATTAACAATTAAATTGTCGAATGGCAGTTCAGTAGCACCGATCTCTGTGGACACGATAAATTCCCGGAAAATTACTTCCAAATCTTTTGCTTGCTTGCCCTATTCCGCAACCAACACCCGCATAGTCACATCACTATGTACTGCAGGAAGATGGCATCCCATATTGATAATGATAAATTGCTTGTTCATTGTTTTCAAGATATTTTGTCTGGTGCTTCATTGGATTGGTTCATGGGCCTGGAGTGCAGTAAAATCCGTACTTTGAGGGATCTATCTGAAGCGTTCGTGAAACAATACAAACACAATCTTGATCTGGCACCCACTAGATTGCAATTGCAGTATCAGTCTCAGCGCTCAGCTGAAACATTCAAGGAGTATGCACAAAGATGGCGTGAGATGGCATCTCGTGTGTGACCTGCTCTCTCTGACAATGAGTTGGTTGACATCTTCATGGGTACATTGCAAGGTTCTTACTATGAGAAAATGGTGGGTAGTTCTTCATCGAACTTCGCTGATGTGGTAACGATTGGTGAACGGATTGAGAATGGTTTGAAGACTGGAAAGATTCCTAGAGCTGCTTCCCAGCAGCCGGCCACTAGGAAACCTCATAACAAACAGTCCAAGAAAAAGGAAGGTGAAGCCAACGCTATGACAGCTCAAGTTTCTCCTCAGCATCAAGCTCCCATGGCTCCCATGCCGTATTATCCATATCCATACATTGCTGCTGCACAGTATCAATAACCTCCATATCAGTATCATCCACAACAACCAGTTCAGAATGCTCAAAATCAGCAACAGAATCAACAGAACAACAAAAATCAGCAGAATCAGAACCATCAGAACAACAACAATCAAGGAAACCGTAAGCGTCTGAATTTTGACAGAATTCCGGTGTCATACACCGAATTGTTTCCTTACTTGGTTCACCAAGGGGAAATTGTCCCTACACAGATTGCGCCTGCAATTCCTCCATTTGGCCCGAAGCATAATCCAAATGCATCCTGTGTTTACCATGCTGGATACATAGGACATGCTACAGAGGATTGCTTTGTTTTCAAAACCAAAGTTCAGGAACTCATTGATAAGGAGGTCCTGACTTTTGTTGAGGAAGGACCTAACATTCAGAATAATCCGTTGCCGAATCACAATGGACCTACAGTTAACATGATTGAGGAGAGTTCAAGGGCTGAATTGATCATGGATGTCGATGAGGTAAAGACTCCGATGAATGTGGTTTTCAAGAAGTTGAATGAACATGGGTTGTTGAAAGGATTGCATGGTAAGTGTCAGATTTGTGACGATAATCCCAACCAGTGTCGAGGGCTGAAGGGTTGTGTTCAAATTTTGATGAACCGTGGCAAAGTGCAATTTTGCAAATCTAAACCTGTTGAGGAAGTTGCCGATATCGAGTCGTTCACCATTGTCTATAGGAAGGTTCCTGTGGAATCCCCTAAGCAAAAGAAGGTCCAACCCATCGTTGTTTGTCCGCCAAAGCCGTTTCCGTATCAGAATTCCAAGGAGGTACCTTGGAGATACGGGTCAACTGTGTTTTCTGGTGGTCAAGAGATAAGGTTCGCCAAATCGGAGATCGTAAATGTTACAGCCGCTGGAGGTATGACTCGTAGTGGACGAGTATTCCAACAAGGGGCATCTACTACCATTCCAATACCGATTGTCCAGTCTGAGGATGTTCCGAAGAACAAAGAGACCCTTGATGATATTGTGGCAGCTATTGATGATGCTGGTCCCAGTAATCAGACTTCAAGCCTTGTGCGCAAATGTCTCCCAGGTTTCAAGCTCAACAATTGGACATCTACCGTGATTCCTGTGGTTTTCCCATATAACATGTAATGCATTTTGCTTTCTCATTCCCTCGTCCTCGCCTGAGACGAGCAGATAGCTTATAAAGGGCCTCACGCTTTTGCAATATTATGTGATCAATAAATAAAAGTCTTTTGCATTCAAAATCATGCTCTATTTTCTTTCTTTATTTTACTTTTTCACAAATAAATGGCAAAAGTTTCTTTTCTTTTTCACTTTTCAAAATAGCTCATTTTATTCATAAACATGCAGAACTAATAAAAGCATTGATAACAACATGACAAACATCCATAGTAATTCTGGGATTCCAATTAACCAAGCCGAAGAAGATGGTGAGGAAGATTGTGAATTACCGGCTGAACTAGCAAGGCTCCTTGAGCACGAGCGTAGAGAGATTCAGCCACACAAAGATCCAGTGGAAGTTGTCAATCTTGGTACTGATGGGGTCAGAAGAGAAGTCAAGGTTGACGCATCACTCGCAGAGCATGTACACTCCGAGTTGGTCAAGTTATTGAAAGAGTATGTTGATATCTTCGCCTGGTCCTATCAAGATATGCCTGGGTTGGATACCAACATCGTTGAGCATCACTTACCACTCAAGCCCGAATGTCCTCCTGTCAAGCAGAAACTCAGAAGGACTAGACCCGACATGGCACTCAAAATCAGAGAAGAGGTAAAGAAACAGCTTGATGATGGGTTCCTAGCCATTTCTGAATATCCTGAATGGATTGCTAACATCGTCCCAGTTCCAAAGAAAGATGGTAAAGTCAGAATGTGTGTGGATTATCGAGATCTCAAAAAGGCAAGCCCGAAGGATGATTTTCCTTTGCCTCATATTGATGTCTTGGTAGACAACACAGCGCAGTTCTCTGTCTTTTCCTTTATGGACGGTTTCTCAGGATATAATCAGATCAAGATGTCCCCAACTGATATGGAGAAGACTACTTTCATCACGCCACGGGGTACATATTGCTACAAAGTCATGCCATTCGGTCTAAAGAATGCAGGGGCAACATACCAACGCGCCATGACAACCCTCTTTCACAATATGATTCATAAAGAGATTGAGGTTTACGTGGACGATATGATTGCCAAATCCAAAACTGAGGATGATCACCTGGTCCATCTGAAGAAACTGTTTGATAGACTCTAGAAGTTTAGATTGCGGTTAAATCCTGCGAAGTGCACCTTTGGAGTTTGATCTGGTAAACTGTTGGGCTTTATTGTAAGTCAGAAGGGCATTGAAGTTGATCCTAATAAGGTTCGGGCAATTCAGAACATGTCGCCTCCCAAAACAGAAAAAGAAGTCTGTGGTTTTTTGGGCAAACTCAATTACAAATCAAGGTTCATTTCCCATTTGACGGCTACCTGTGAACCAATGTTCAAATTACTAAGAAAAAATAATCGGTTGAATAGGATAATGATTGTCAGGAAGCATTTGACAAAATAAAACAATACTTGCAAGAACCACCGATCTTAGTACCGCCGGTTCCTGGTAGGCCTTTGATCATGTATCTCACCGTTCTCGATGAATCAATGGGATGTGTATTGGGTCAACATGACGCACTAGCAGAAAAGAACATGCAATATACTATCTGAGCAAGAAGTTCACTGATTGTGAGACCAGATACTCATTCTTAGAGAAAACTTGTTGTGCTCTAGTCTGGGCTGCTCGACGCCTACGACAATACACGATTTGCCATACTACTTTGTTGATATCCAAAATGGATCTGATAAAGTACATCTTTGAAAAGCCTGCTGTCTCTGGAAGGATTGCTCGGTGGCAGATGTTGTTAACTGAGTATGATATCCAACATGTTACCCAGAAAGCAATAAAAGGGAGTGTCTTGTCTGACTACCTTGCTCATCAACCTGTAGAAGGTTATAAACAGATGAAGTTTGACTTTCCCGATGAGGATGTCCTGTTCATCAGAGATTATGAGACTCCAGACCCTGACATAGGACCCGAACCAGGGGCGCGATGGATGCTCGTGTTCGATGGTTCTTCCAATTCTAAAGGTCGTGGAATCGGTGCTATCCTCATCTCTCCAACAAGTTTTCACCTTCCCTTCACTGCTAGATTATGCTTCGCATGCACCAACAATATGGCTGAATACGAAGCATGTATCTACGGTATTGAAGCGGCTATTGACATGAGAATCAAGATTCTTGAGGTCTATGGAGATTCTGCCTTGGTCATCGGTCAAGTCAGAGGGAATTTTGTGACTCGGGATTCCAAGCTGGTTTCGTACCAACAACACATTGCGAAGTTGATTCCTTACCTTGATGAGATTTCTTTTCATCATATCCCCAGGGAGGAAAATCAACTAGCGGACGCTCTTGCCATATTAGTATCCATGTTCAAGGTCAAGTGGAAGAATGAAGCTCCTCATATCCGCATTGATCACCTGAACGAACCAGCACACTGTTTAGCAATCGAGGACGAGTCTGATGACAAGCCTTGGTTCTACGACATCAGGAGATATCTGGGAAAACAGGAATATCCCAAGGGTATCACTATCACTGATAAGAAAGCTCTTAGGCGGCTTTGCACCAAATTCTTCTTACGTGGTGGTATACTATACAAGAGGAATTACGATTCCGTGTTACTCAGATGAGTGGATAGACACAAAGCAAACACGATCATAAGGTCCGTAATGAGGGCTGCGAGGGTGTACATGCTAAAGGTCCTGCTATGGCCAAGAAGATCCTTCGGGCTGGGTATTACTGGACGACAATGGAGGTAGATTGTTACAACTTTGCCAAAAGATGTCACAAATGCCAAATCTACGGAGACAAGATCCATGTGTCTCCAACTCCATTGAATTTTTTGACTGCACCTTGGCCATTCTCCATGTGGGGTATAGATATGATTGGTATGATTGAGCCGAAGGCTTCCAATGGTCATCGATTCATTCTGGTTGCTATCGACTACTTCACCAAGTGGGTCGAAGCTACTTCTTATGCAAACGTTACACGACAAGTGGTTGCCAGATTCATCAAGAAATAGATAATATGTCGCTATGGCATTCCTAATAGCATTATCACGGACAATGCAAGCAACCTGAATAACAATATGATGAAGGAGTTGTGTCAAGAATTTAAGATCGAGCACCACAACTCTTCACCATATCGGCCCAAGATGAATGGCGTCGTTGAATCAGCAAACAAAAACATCAAGAGGATTGTCCAGAAGATGGTCAAGACTTACAAAGATTGGCATGAAATGCTTCCCTTTACACTACATGGCTACCGAACTTCAGTTCGCACCTCTACTGGGGAAACTTCGTATTCACTAGTGTATGGTATGGAGGCAGTTCTACCCATTGAAGTCGAAATTCCTTCGCTCAGAGTCATCATGGAAGCGGTTCTTGATGAAGCTGAATGGGTTCAATCCAGATACGACCAGCTGAATCTCATCGAAGAGAAGCGCCTTACAGCCGTTTGTCATGGTCAATTGTATTAGAGACGCCTCAAGCGAGCTTTTTTCAAGAAAGTTCTTCCTCGAACATTCTGTGAAGGCAAACTCGTGCTCAAGAGATATTCACCTGTTCACTCGGATCCACGAGGCAAATGGACTCCCAACTATGAAGGACCCTTTGTTGTCAAGAAAGCCTTTTCAGGTGGAGCCCTGATCCTCACCACAATGGATGGGGAGGAGTTTCCATCGCCCGTGAACTCCGATACAGCCAAAAAAAATTATGCCTGAAAAAAAAATGGATAAAAGTCCGCTAGATTGACATCCCCAAGGACAATCTAGGCAAAAATGGACGTCTCGATGGACCAAAAAAAGAGATGTCCATGCAAAAGTTAGGGGCAATGAAAAAAAAACACAATAGTAGCCCGCTAAGTCAAAAACCCGAAAGGGCGGCTTAGGCAAAAATGGGTATCCCGGTGGACGAAAGAAAATATAAAAACATGTCCAGGCAAAAATTAGGGATAAAGGCATTGACTGTGAACACTTGAGCCTCCTTCATCACAGCTAGACCTCAGACGGTAACAAAACATTCCAATCATCATCAACAGGTGCAAGGCGTTGGAACCTAGACTTACAGTGGATGGTGGCCAATGTTGTAATCAATGCAAAGCATGATTTCCCTTTGCCATTTACACTTGTTTTTCAATTTTATTGCAAATTTCCTCATCAAGGATTTTGCATTCTTGTACACACTTTATGTACAAAAAATTTTACATTCAATAAAATGCATTCTTTGTTATCTCAATTTGTTTCATTCCAGTATTTTGTTTGCAAAATAAACAATTATTTGCGATCACATAATACTAAAAAAACGTCGAGAACAATAAAAATCTAAATCAATCGAGAAAGCATTATGCATTGCATGTCTTACTGGTAACTCCTGCAGGATAATCAGTAATATCCATTGGTAAGCCTAACGCCTGGTCGGTAGTGTGATGGTTCTTTGAAGAAGTTGTTGTTTCCTCAACAGTTCCTCGACAGGGAAGCTCCATTATGATTTGTCGAAAAAGCTTGTTTGTTTACATGTCTTTCCTCTGACAGATTTGTAATGTCTCTAGGCAGGTTGCCGAAGTATTCCCAACAGAGACGTGTTTCTCTCTTTTCCCTAGCAAAGGTTGTAAATCATCTCCAATAATTTGAAACTATCTGTCTCCAGCAGCAGTGGGTTCTCCTCAGCTGAGTCAACCTGATTTGGAAGGATGTTTTTCCCCACGCAGAGCCAGTCTTGGTAGGAATGATCAATTTGATTATTTCATCCCCAACAGGGACAGCCATGGTGATTTAGAAGCCTGAGATGCTCTCGGTTTCTTTCCCTGGCGGGATCATCATCCTTTGTGAACTCTCTTCTCCAGCAGAGATTGTCTTTATCTGCGGGTCCTCTCCCCGACCGAGGGTGTCGAAGTCGTTTTGCTACGATTCCTGCCTAACCGCTTCACACTATGCCTTATCCTGTTTCCTTGCATTACATGATATCAAGCATCATGTAGAAACACATACATAGCATATGCATCGATCATACTCCCTCTCTTTTTGCCTGACTTATCTCCCAGCAGATTTTCAGCCAAACCTTGCACTTATCTTTTCTTTCTTAACGCTCTTCCTTCTGTCGCCGTCAGCCAAATTCTCGAGCTACTCTTTTATTTAATTCCCTTTTACCTCGAATCATCGAAAAGCTGGCGCAATTCATACATTCAGGTCCAAGAGGATTAAATAGGGGCAGCTGTCGTAACCCGAAATTTGACCTCTCTCTTTTTCCTTTTGCATGAGCATAAGCATTCGCATCGCTGGCATAAGCATTCACACTTTTCCTCTTGTGTTTTGATTGCAGTAATATTCAGGTTTTCCAAGCCCGATTAATCATATCCTCACAAGGTCATCACATCATCAAGACAAGCACAAAATAAGGGTTTCCATGCCTATTCATCAATACAAGAAGTGGAAAATCGAAGTCGGGACCGCGGCACCTTTTTTTAGGCAAATTGGGCATATTTTGGCATGGTTAATCGATTAACCATTTGCAGTGCAATTGTGTTAATCGATTAACACAGGAAGAATAGGCATAATTTGCTGTTTTTTCATGACAACACCTTTGCACACACTTTGGTCTTGGATTCTACAGTATTCTAGCAGCATGTGGAATATTCTAGACATCTCTAGACATTGCTAAGCTACTCAATTCATTCCAAGTGCATTTGCTATAATGTTTCACTTCAAATCAAGTGCACCATGTTCCTTGTTTTCCAAGTAATGTGGATCTTTGGATGTTGGAGTTCACCTTGGGATTGTTACCGAGTTGGTTCTAACTAACCGAGTTAACCGCCATGACTCGGTGAGTCAAGTCCAACTAACTCCTAACCTAGCTCCAAACCCAAAGCTAATTCCAAACCACCTCATACTCCAAACCTAAAATCTATATAAACACACCTTCACTCACTTTTCAATTCTTCAACCACACTCAACCATTCTCTCCCATTTTTCACACAAAACTCTCTCACATTCTCTCTGATTTTTTCTGCTACATTTTCATCTTCATCTCAATTCTCTTCCAAAACCTCACTAAAAGCTCTTAATTCTTGAAGAATAATCACTTTTCACATTGAAAGTGATTATTTCTTGAGCTTAACCTTCATTGCCATTCCATTATACTGGTTTTTGTGGAGTTCTAGTAGCTTTTGGATTCATCTCAAGTGATCGATTAAAGTTTCTTCGGTGATAATTCTCATTTTAGAATTTTCGTCGCGATTTGATCGGTTTCGATACGTTTCGGCTATAATTGAAGATTCCTCTGGTTCTCTTTGATTATCTTCATCAAGATCACATTACAACATTTACCAAGGCACATCTCAGCCTTGTAGGTTGGTGGATCTCATTCATTTTTATGTTTCGATTGTTTTCGTATCATTCGCGATGTAGTTTCGATGTTTTTGCATGTGAATTAATTATACTTTTGCTTGATCCATGATCTTGATTGTTTAATTGATTCTATTGTTGATCATTTACTGCTTCTAAACTTGATTTTTCGTGTATAATTGTTTGCCCTAGCATTGGAGTGTTTGCACAATCAAAAAGTTGGCCAAAAGCACTTTTCAAAACTGATTTTCTGCTCCCTGTCCAGTGTTAATCGATTAACACATTGCAGTGCAATTGTGTTAATCGATTAACCAGTGTTTTTTTACACTTTTTCACGTGTTAATCGATTAACACTTTGCAGTGCAATTGTGTTAATCGATTAACACTGAACCAGAAGGCCATTTTCTTGCATTTTCAAGTGTGTTTGCCATGGTTTCTTCATTTTAACTTCCATTGATTGTCATGCTTGATTTTATGGATGTTTTAAATGTCATTTAACTTCTGTTTGAAGCTTATTCATGAACTTTTGTTGCACGCTTTCTATTATTCAAATTGTTCATGTTGTGGCATCAAGTGAATATAATCATTCTCGCATTTCTCTTTGAACACAATAGCATGACTTTGTGTTGCATATTTGTTGATCATTTGGTACTGTTTTGTACTCCCCTTCTTGGTTTTGCATTAAGTTTCATTCTTCATGGATGAACTTAATCTTGTATAATCAATAATTCACACCTTTCGCCTTAATGATTTTTCACTCTCTTTGGAAAATTATTGGCATGGCTTTCCATTTGATTAATTGATCGACACCATGTTTTGATTAGTTGATCTTCCCCTTGCCTCTCTTTAGGCTTCCTTTAGAGCTTTCTCCCCCCCCCCCCCCCCCCCCCGCGCGTGGAGTTGGAGTTTCGCGCTACGCCTTACTTCAGAGCACTATACAAATTGAAGCAGTTACGTTGTCCGTTTCTCCACGCAGGAGCACTGTACAACTTGGAGCTGTTGGGCCGTCTATTTCAACTTCCGCATTACACCCTGTGTGTTAGACAAAGAATGAGAAGGGAGAATTCCTACTCTCATTCTGACTACTTCATGTAGGGGACGAATGACCCTGTGCTTGGCTTAGTCACCTCTATCTCCAGGCGGTAGTGTGCCTTCTTGCCCCAGTCGAGTTGATCCTTGATCACTCTTTGCTCTTTGCAATCTCTTTCAATCCTTGATCACTCTTTGCTCTTCGCAATCTCTTTCGATCTTTGATCACTCTTATCTCTTTCGATCTCTATCTTGATCAATCACCTTCTAGGTTACGATCTCTTGTCTCTTGGGTTAGCAAGCTATCTTTGTTTCAATACCCTATTCTTTTCTTGCGGTCAATCATTGTTCTTTTGATTCCCCTGGAGAGTCCCTTTTCTCTTTCTTCGGTTAAATACAGTATTCCTTTTAATACCGAAACCCTTGCGGAGTTCGCAACCTTCTTTTGGTTCTTCTCCCTTTGTTGGTTAATCACTGCCTGTCAGTTAAAACACCAATGTTTGCACTCCTTCTCAGTTAACCACAGTCCGTCTGTTAAAACACTAAGTTTCCTTGGGTTAATCACCTTTTCTCGGTTAATCACCCTTTTTCTTCAGTTAACCACAGCCTGTCTGTTAAAATACTGAAGCCCTTTTTGAGTTAATCACCTTCTTTTGGTTAATCACTCATTTTTCTCGGTTAATCACAGTTCTCCTGTTAAAACCAAACCCCAGTAGTTGGCAACCTTTATTGGTTCGAATACTTGCACCCTTGGGCTAGTAACCTCTTTTGGTTCAATACCCTTCTTCGTTGGTTAAGTGTCGTTTGTTCAGTCATTACCAACACCCCTTTTGGGTTACGACCTTCGATCGGTCCTACACCCATTCTTCTGGTTAATCACAGTTTTCTCTGTTAAGACCAATGCTTCTCTATCGCCACAGAGTTACAATCCTTGTTTCTTCGGTTAACCACTGCCAGTCAGTTAACATACCGATGCCCCGTTAGAGTCAAACATCTTCTCTTGGTTCAGCACTCTCTCTCTCTTGGTTTATCACAATCCGTCTGTTGACACCAGCCTCTTTTCCCCGCTAGAGTCTTACTCTCTTTCTTCGGTTAACCACTGCCAGCCAGTTAATATACCGAATCTCCCTTTTCTCTTGGTTTTGACACCATCCCTTTATTCGGATCCCCAGTCGGTTCGCTTACCATCTATCCCTAGCAGTTCTTTGATCTTTTCTTCCCCAGTGGGACCCTTTCTATTCATTTTGCTCTTACTTTCTTGGTTTCGACACCAATCCTCTTTGTCATCCCCAGCGGAGTTTCTTTCATTCTTGGTTTTGACACCATTCTTTTTCTAGTCTCTTGTGCAATCGCTCTTACTGCGTGGTCTTCCCCAGTAGAGTTTTTCTTTCACTCTTGCTCTTGGTTTCGACACCACTTCTTTCGTCTCCCTGTTTCTTTCTTATTTTGTTTTCCGTTCGGTTCCCCGAACTACGGAAGCTCTGATTCTGCATTCTTTCGAATGTCAGATACGTAGGCATGAGACGCTATGTCTTGGCGAGCGCACTTCCACCCTTTCTTCCTTCTCCCTTTCTTCTTTTCCTTTCTGTCCCCTGGTTCCATGAACTACGACGCTCTGATTTCCTCATTGCACTATGAGGGTACGTAGGCACGAGGGCCACAATCCTCCGCGAGCACTTTCTTTATTTTCTTTCTTTTTCCCCTTTCTTTTCTTCTCTCTCTTTTTCTTTAGATAGAAGCTTTTAGATAGATAACCCATCCAAGCCTAGAAGCAAGCGAAATGGTTCCCGTCGAGTACGACGGATGCGTAAGGTGCCAGTACCTTCCTTTCGCATAACCGACCCCCGTTCCCGTTTCTCTTCCCCTTGGGTTTTATCGATATTTTCCCTGTCCTTTGGGACTAAATAAAGTTCGATGGCGACTCTGTGTTATCTTTGAGTGTGCGATTCACTCAGGATGTAAACCAGCCATCTTCAGTAAGGTAACCCTTATTAATTCTATCTTAACAAACTTACCAATTAATCATTTATCCTTCTACAATGCTCCAGCTAAAGTGGTCAAAGAGTTGGTGTCAATTAAAAGGTGTTTTCTCTGGTCTGGGTCTGCTGAGGCGTTACAAATGGCATGGGTTAGTTGGTCATCACAAAAGAACCCATTAGTACAATGTCTCTCCACCAAATAGAGTCACAACTATTAATCATTCTTTTATTGTTAATGAACATCTTCACATCAGAATTACGATATCTAAAATTCAAAACCCCTCTTCCAATAGCCTCCCTATTCTTCACAATTCTCCATTTCCATTTCAAGAGTAATGCTTTATTGAAAATTTTGATATCGATGATATCTAAACCGCCTTCTTCTTTAGGCTGATAAATATTATCCCAACTCACCCAATATATAGCTCGTCTATCTTCAAACCCCCACCAAAGAAATTTGCTAAAAATGCTTCTAATTTCACCTACCACCTTACTAGGTGCCTTAAAAAAAGACAAGCGTTTTATGTAATATTTCTTAGTTTATTCAATATTCTTCATCGAAAAAATCTATTTTTCAAGATATGTCAGTCCATTTTGTGTCTGTACTTCGCGTGTGGAAATAAAGAGCTTTGCTAAGAAGAAAAATATCTAAGGTAAGATTTTTTTTTCTATATAAAGTGTAAATTAGTGATGGAATATTTTCCATATTGGTATAAGATAAATTTTATGTGATATTTTAATAGCAGATTATTTTTCATATTAGTATACGATAAATTTTGTGTGACGCATTGATAAGTATCTAATTGTAAATGAATTTTAGATTAATTTTCTGTATTTTAAGCTCTTTTCCAAATGCCTTAAATGCGAAACAGCTTATTTTTAAGTGATTTTTGAATCAATGTTTTATTTTGGCCTATTTGATGTTTTTGTTAGTTTTGCAGCATTTTTCGTAAAAAGGACGCGGCAAAAATCGGAAGAAAACACGATGAAATGAGCAACGTCGCGTGTCTGCAACAAAAGGTGAATTCTCCTGGCGAATGGGTGGCGGAAGGAGAAATTCGCCAGGCAAGTGCCTGGCGAGTCAGCTGACGAATGGATCTTCAAATTGAGTGGCTTCTGGAAGTGATTCGCTGCAACATTCGCCAGGCGACTTGGTGGCGAAAGTATTTCGCCTGGCGAGTCTGGAATTCGCCTGGCGAATTCAAGTTTTTTTCTCAGGGTTCTTTGCACTGTTCTGGCACGTGGGCTGTACTTAAAGGTTTCGCCAGGCGAATTTTGTAGCTCACCTGACGAATTTGTCTGGGCAGAAAGTGATATTTAGTGTGTTGGTTAGATATTTTTGAGGGGGACTTGAAAAAAAACACTTGGAGAAACAATCTTGGTAACCTAGAAAACTCTTGAGATATCAAAAACTTCATCTTTTATTATTTTTCTTAGAATCCAAAGCTTTTATGCTTCAATCCTTGAATCTTTGAAGATTGATGCTCCAAAAGCTTTGCAACTTACTTGTCATCCAAGCTACCATGAGAATGAGTAGATAAACACTTTTATGTTAAGGTTAGATGTAGTTGATCTTGATCATATGTATTTCTTTTGATCTTTTGTATATGAACAAAGTTATTGATCAATATAGATGAAGTTATTTGCTCTTAATGATTTATGTGTGGTTTGTATTGCTCTAGACATAGATTTTGCAAATCATGACCTAATAATTTCATCTCTTAAAAACCAAACTCTAGACATAGATTAGGGATTTGTTATTCGCTTTGTGTTGATCTTAACGATTGTTGTTTCGATTGTTAGCGTGAGACATCATCTAACGGTCTAAACAACGATACTCACGACTTTGCTTTAGACATAAACTTAGTCGAGAGGATACGCGATTGTATTGGTCGGAAACTAAGTTCATATGCGTGATTAATCGGATATATATTAAAAGGATTAGCGAAACCTAACCTTGACATGCTTTTCTAAAAACCTTACAAACTCTTTGCCACAAATTTACTCTTTGCTACCAATTAATGTTAACCGAAATCGAGAACCATTTGAAACTTGTGAACTTAAAACATTATGACTATTGAACGACAAGCATCTAATATCGGCAATCCCTGTGGAGACGATAAAAACACCCCCCCTAATATTGTTCCAACACGCATTAGTTGAGTGCTGAAATATTTGAATTCTAAAGTGTTAGAACAAGATTATATATATATATATATATATATATATATATATATATATATATATATATATATATTAAATTGAATAAATATTTTTATAATATTTTGAAAAAAAAATTATTTTGTTATAATATGATTTTAGAGCAATAATCCTCTAACAAAATTATTTATAAGTAGGATTATTTTGTATTACATGTGTATTTGATTGTTGAATAAATATAATTTTTGTAATGAATACAATTTATTTATAAAAGCTATTGTTACTTAAATTTTTGTATATAAATACGTTTCTGATGGCTGCTGCAGTTATTAAGACAGTGAGCAGCCACTCAATGTTGTGAAATCTGAATATTCATCATCAAAAGATGCAACCACAAGTCACCATTTGATGGAAACATTCGCCATTTTCCCGTGGGTTCCACTCTCTTTAATTCACAGGTCCCGTCTTCTACCGGAAGCTGATCCATCGAATTCTTCGCGGGTTGTTGGTCCCGACCTAAAGAGATCAGAGAAACCCACATCACAGTAAAAACTCATAGAAGGAATTTTTATTCAATGAAAAGTTCAATAGTGCAGTTCAGGTATGTTGGAGCAGTAAAGCGGTAAGCAATTAAAAGATTTGGAAGTATTTTTTCAGGAATTTATTGTGTCCACAGAGATCGGTGCTATTGAACTGTCGTTCGACAAGTCTCGCGTTTACGAGTTTGGATTAAATTGGTTAAAGTAAAAGCAGAAAAGTAAATATGAACATAAAAAGAATTCATTAATCAGAGAGAAGAAACTTATCCGGTATGCATATAATCCACTCCTCACAAACGTAAACTTACCGACCAGCTATACTCAACCTACAATACTCCTCAATATCATTCAGTATCGCTCACAACAGTGTCCATCTCTGACACACTGAGCTGAGAGAACAACTGTGTTACCCTCGTCGACACTCTCGCACCCGACTCGAGATACGGAGGCGTTAAGCTTCGACACCCATAAATATTGTTAGCTCTAAATCTATCTCTAGCATCCAGAAACTAACAGATAATCATCCCTAATCAAAGTTTGCGATGTTTATCTCTAACACAACCCAAACCCCGAGCATAAAGCAAAAATCAAGGACAATCACCCGATAAAGATTTGTAAAGCAAATTAAATATAATGTCATGGGCGACAAATATACATGAGTTCAAAGTAATTACATATACAACAACCAACAAAGAAGAAATACACAAAGAAGAAGAGAAATAAACCAAACATCGCGCGGTTTGTCAGAGCCGGACGATGAGAAATCCACCCCGGATCATCCGTGTGCAAGCTTCCATGTTGTTTTCTAGCTAATTCTACTGAAAAATGAGTTTGATGGAGTTGGGAGCAAAAAACCCCAAAACCATAACCTAAAAAATGAATGAAATGTCTTATATACAATTTCAAAATCCGTCAAGTTCGCAGTGCGAACTTTTATTCGCAAAGCGAACTCCAAAAATTGGCACTTAAGTGCCACAAAATAGCTAAACCGCCTCTGCTTTTCTGCAGAAGTTCGCAAAGCGAACATTCCCTTTTTCTACTGCCTCAATTCTGGGAGCATTTGCTGGGAAGTTCGCAAAGCGAACATTCGCTAGAAAGTTCGCAAAGCGAACTTGACAGCAAACCAGCCCTTATTTTGACCACAACTTCTGAATCGTAACTCGGATTGACGCACGGTCGGAAGCGTTGGAAAGCTTATTCAATGTTCTTTATGAATATGGAAAGATATCTTTGATTGAATACCTGAAAAAAAATGAGAGAAAATCAATTAAACTTAATGATATTTACACGATACGCAATATATTCACTATAATGTAAAGTAAACGTATTTACAAACAAAGTGGGGTTTATTCGAACGATATTAACAAAAAGTATCGATAAGTGCAACAAAACTTATATACAAAAATAGATACAATTTGCACTTATCAAGGTACATAACAGTTCGAGCTATATGGTAGTGCAACGGTTCAAAGCCATAACAACATCATAACAGTTTCTTTTACTTCTAATAGAATGTCACAACTCTTAACTAACTGCAGAATTTCACAATAGCATAGTAGTTATAATAGACCAGCCACTTCCTAACATCACAACCAGCTCCAAATCGCTTCACAAATTCATGGTACAAACAAGCTCATAACAGACCTTCATAGAGTTATAACCAAATTCTAAAAACACACATTCCCAAAACATTTTTAACTACCTCTAACAGATTTTAACCACCCTATCCTCATTTAACTAACTAACTTGTGGTGGAAAGTAACTGACTAATTCAGCCTGTCAACTGACTCCATTTCCATCTAAACTAACCTATAACTATTTTTCTTAACTAACTTTCATAACCAACTTAACCGATTTCATAACCTCTTGTAACTACCACCAATTAACCTAAACTAACTTTCAAAAGGCTCATAACTAACTGAAACTAACCTGAATTTGGATGCTCTATAAAGGGAAATCCTCACTTCAAGGTTGGGGGATTTTTGTTTGGCTTCACTCTCCTTTTCTTCTCCATTCATTTCATTCTTCCTCTTGTCTTCACGCAACTCCCTGCCATTGTCTCTTTATTCCTCTTCATTTCAATACACCTTCGAATTCTGCAGCAAAGAAAAAAAAACTTAGAAGCTCCACAAGAACTTGTCAACAGTACAAAAACAATTGCACGCGCAGTTTTTTGAAGAAGAAGAGTGGAAGAAGGAAATTAAAGAAGAATAATTCAAGTATTTAGAAGAAGTAGATTTGAAATTCACGCAGCTCACGCACCTACATCATCAACAATCTTCATTCGCACCATACCAAAACCTCCAAAGAAAGCTTCTCTAATCTTTATCAATCATTGTCGTCAACTGAAACCCTTCAATTCTCTAAGATTAAAACCAATTCTTCCCTTTCCATCATAACCTGCAACCAGAGTTCAACCATCTCTTCAGCGAATCGCAACAACAATCACCACGTGAAGAAGTGAAGAAGAGAATCCAGGGGAGAAATCCTACCTCGGAGCTATTTGCTGGAAAAATCATCGCCGTCGTCGCCGGAGGTAATACCGATTTGCTTCTCTTTAGTCATTTCTTGATACCCATGCGTTAAATGGGGCTTCTGGAAACATTCCCCCAAGATCTCATGGATTGAGGCTTCGACATCTCCATTTAATTTAAGATTTAAAGTTTAGGGTTCTTGAACGATTTGGCTCGATTTAAGTGTTTAAGCTAGAAATCAGAGCGTTTTCGATGAAGATGAGGAAAACGGTATATATGTGGTGTAGTTTCGTCCTCCGCAGCCGCCACCGTAGGATACGCCGGCGCGGCAGAGCTATTTATTTTATGGCAAGTCATTTTTGTGAGAAAAAGAAGAAAATGGCAGATACTATGAGAGAAGATCGTGACAAGAGAAAGAAAATGAGTGTGTTGTGTTGATGCCTTGAACTACAGGTGGACTGGGCTCAGGCCCTATGTTAGTTCTGTATTGGCAACAATTTTGCTAAAACAAAGTGGTTCATCAAGATGTCTTACTTGATGTCTTGACATGTTGTTTCTAACATTATGCAGATGGTGTTTCTTAGTATTGCAAGACTTTGTGCATGATGTCAAACACGATGTTCTAACATCTGTTGACAGAACATTCTGCTGAGAATGTTTTGGTTTATTTGTTGCGCTCTTTTTGCAATCTGTTGTGCTTTTATTCAGTAATTGCGTGCGAAAATCTTGGAGTTTCTTTAATTTGAAGCAAGCAATTTCTGTGATATTCTGAAGAATAGGTTGTTGTTATTTTCTTGCAAAAAGATATGAAGAATAATTAGCTTTAATTATTAATTTAATCAAATATCTGCTAATGCTCCAGCCCAAGGAGTTTATTACTATTTAAAGATGTTCAACCCTATTTGCTGTGTAGAGAGAATAAGTCATTGAAAGTTGCGTTCAAATTTTAGGGTTTAAGCATTGTATTGTTTGTGTGAGCCATTGATTCATCTATTAGATGCTTGAATTTGACTGATTAGTTGAGTTGTAATTTGTCCACTCTAAGCTTTTAAGTACGAGTGTTTTGTTCTTGATTGAAGCTTTTAAGCAATATCAAGTTTTGTATTTAAAGTGTGTTCTTCTCTTTAGTATTGTTCTGTAGTTATCACTGCATGTGATTGAGGGGGAGTGAGAGGTGTCTCTTGTCTAAGTGTCTTAGATAGAAATCTCACAGGTAGAGATTAGGTGAGAAGATTGTAAACTGGAGTGTGTTTACTGAGAGTCTTCAAACTATTTCTGTTTAGTGGATTTCCTTCCTGGCTTGGTATCCCCCAGAAGTAGGTGTGATTGTACCGAACTGGGTTAACAATTGCTTGTGTCTCTTTGCTATTGTTTACTGTTTTTATATCATTCTTATATTGATCATTCTTCAGATATTAGTGTCGTGACATCTATTTCGACATCTCATATCTGATACCAGAATTTTCAATTGGCATCAGAGCAGGCACCCTGTTTTGTTTCTGGGTGAGATCTAGGGACGACATTTTCTGGTACTATGGATAAGGAAGGAGGATTTGTGAATAGACCACCCATCTTGGATGGATCTAACTATGATTATTGGAAACCACGCATGGTGGCCTTCTTGAAATCATTGGATAGTATGGCTTGGAAAGTTGTCTTAAAAGGATGGAAACATCCTGCCATTATTGGGAAAGATGGAAAAGAAACATCTGATCTGAAACCTGGGGAAGAATGGACTAAGGAGGAGGATGAACTGGCTCTTGGAAACACTAAAGCATTGAATGCTTTGTTCAATGGAATTAATAGAAACATATTAAGATTGGTGAACACTTGTGAGATAGCTAAAGATGCTTGGGACATACTCAAAACTACTCATGAAGGGACTTCCAAAGTAAAGATGTCAAGACTTCAACTGCTGACTACCAAGTTTGAAAACTTAAAGATGAAGGAAGATGAGAGCATACATGACTTCCACATGAATGTTCTTGAAATAGCCAATGCCTCAAGTGCCCTAGGTGAAAGGATGTCTGACGAAAAGCTGGTAAGAAAAATTCTCAGATCTCTTCCCAAGAGATTTGACATGAAAGTGACTGCCATAGAAGAAGCTCAAGATATCAGCAAGATGAGGGTTGATGAACTTGTTGGATCTCTTCAAACATTTGAACTAGGAATAAGTGACATATCTGAAAAGAAATCCAAGAGCATAGCATTTATGTCCAATACTGAAGATGAAGAGGAGGAGAGTACCCTGGATGGTGATGAAAGCCTATCTAATGCTATAGTTCTGCTAGCAAGACAGTTTAACAACGTGATGAAGAGAATAGACATAAAGTCAAGATCAAATGTCAATAATAACTCATCTGACATCAGCAGGTCCAATGATGGTGGAAGGAGAACAAGGTCTGAAGAAAAATCCACTCAAGGAAAAGGAACTCAGTGCCATGGTTGTGAGGGATTTGCTCACATTAGAGCTGAATGTCCTACTTATCTCAAGAAACAAAAGAAAAGCCTAGCTGTCTCTTGGTCTGATGAGGACTCTGAAAGTGAAATTGAAGAAGAATCTGCTAAACATGTAACTACCTTGACTGGAATATGTGTCTCTGATGAAGATTCTAGTGATGATGAATTGACCTTTGAAGAACTTGCAGCTTCCTACAAAAAGCTGTGTCTCAGAAGTGAAGAAGTATGTCTTGAAGGGGAGAAACTGAAGAAACTTATCATTCAACTGAAGGCTAAAAAAGTTGAGCTAGAAAATGAAGTCGTGTTTTTGAACTCCAAACTTGATCAAATGACCAAGTCTGTCAGAATGCTGAACAGTGGAACTGACACATTGGACGAAATCCTTCAGGGTGGAAAAATGGCAAGTGATCTTACTGGGTTAGGATTTGAGGGAGAGAAGAAATCATCTTCAGATGATAGTCCTTATGGACCTAAACGTAACATGTCTCATCAAATGTCTCAACATTATGGGAGAAAACATCTATCTGAACCTAAATATAATATGCCCCAACATCATAGGAGTGGTCATCCCAACCACTTAAGAAAAAGATTCTAAAGATGGAGATGCCATTACTGTGGGCGTTTTGGTCACATAAAACCTTTTTGCTTCAGACTCCATGGATATCCTAAACCTACTCCTCAACCTAGATCAAATACAAACATTTCTACTAATGGAAGACAATGGGTTGCCAAGACTGCTGCTACCATCCTGATAGCTCACATGTCTCTCAGAGTCTCAGCTAAGGAGGATTGGTATTTTGATAGTGGTTGTTCTAGACACATGACAGGGATTAAGAATTTGTTGGTTGACATCAAATCTCACTCCATAAGCTATGTGACTTTTGGTGATGGAGCCAAGGGTAAAATCAAGGGAGTTGGAAAGTTGAACTACTCAGGAGTTCCAGACCTTGATAATGTGCTGCTGGTAAAAGGGTTAACTTCTAATTTGATCAGTATCAGTCAACTGTGTGATCAAGGATTCAATGTCAACTTCACCAAATCTGAATGTTTGGTTACAAATGAAAAGAATGAAGTGATCATGAAGGGAGTCAGATCTAAGGATAACTGCTACTTATGGGTTCCTCTAGATTCTAGTTACTCATCCATTTGTGCTCTTGCTAAAGATGATGAAGTGAAGTTGTGGCACCAAAAACTTGGTCATCTACATCTAAAAGGTATGAAAAGAATCATCTCCATGGAAGCTGTCAGAGGAATACCTAAGCTGAAGATTGAAGAAGGAAGGGTATGTAGTGAATGCCAAATTGGAAAGCAAACCAAGATGTGACATCAGAAGATTAAACATCTCACTACTTCAAAAGTGTTGGAACTACTTCACATGGATTTGATGGGGCCTATGCAAGTGGAAAGTCTTGGTGGGAAGAAGTATGCCTATGTGGTTGTTGATGATTTCTCCAGATATACTTGGGTGAGTTTTATTAGAGAAAAATCTGAAGTGTTTGATGTGTTTAGAGATCTTTGCCAAAGTCTCCAAAGAGAAAATGAGAGTAATATTGTTAGAATCAGATGATCATGGGAAGGAATTTGAAAATCACAAATTTGTTGAATTCTGTTCCTCTGAAGGGATTGGCCATGAATTCTCTTCTCCCGTTACTCCACAACAAAATGGAGTTGTGGAATGAAAGAATATAACTATCCAGGAATCAGCTAGAGCTATGATTCATGCCAAGAAACTGCCTTACCATTTCTGGGTTGAAGCTATGAACACTGCTTGTTATGTTCATAATAGAGTGACCCTAAGAACAGGAACCACTACTACCCTGTATGAGATATGGAAGGGAAGAAAAACTACTGTTAAATACTTCCATGTGTTTGGTAGCAAATGCTATATCTTGGCAGATCGTGAACAAAGAAGAAAGATGGATCCAAAAAGTGATGAAGGAATATTCTTGGGCTACTCTACTAACAGTAGAGCCTACAGAGTGTTCAACTCCAGAACTAAGGTTATGATGGAGTCCATAAATGTTGTTGATGATTTGCATAAGGAGGCTGATGTTCTAGATGGTGTTGGAACATTCCTTGATACATCTGCAGAAATTTCAGACAAAAATGTTGATCCCAATCCTACTGTTGCAGAACCTGATTCTGAGCCAGTAAACAAAGGACCTTCCATCAGAATTCAGAAGGATCATCCTAGAGACCTTATCATAGGTGATCCAAATGAGGGAGTCACTACCAGATCAAGAGAAGTCATCACAAGCTCTTGTTTTGTGTCAAAAATTGAACCCAAAAATATCAAGGAAGCTTTAACTGATGAATTATGGATTAATGCCATGCAAGAAGAGCTAGGGCAATTCAAAAGAAATGAAGTATGGGAGCTGGTTCCAAGACCTGAAGGAACAAATGTGATTGGAACAAAATGGGTTTACAAGAACAAGTCAGATGAAAAAGGTGTGGTCACAAGAAATAAAGCTAGACTGGTTGCTCAGGGATATGCTCAAGTTGAAGGGGTTGACTTTGATGAAACTTTTGCTCCTATTGCTCGTCTTGAATCTATCAGATTGCTATTAGGAGTTGCTTGCATCTTGAGGTTAAAGCTATTTCAGATGGATGTCAAGAGTGCCTTTTTAAATGGTTATCTGAGTGAGGAAGTATATATGGAACAACCTAAGGGATTCATTGATCCAATCTCTCCTGTACATGTTTATAAGTTGAAGAAAGCTCTATATGGTTTGAAACAAGCTCCAAGAGCTTGGTATGAGAGACTTACTGAATTTCTTGTTGAGCATGGATACAGAAAAGGTGGCATAGATAAGAATCTTTTTGTCAAAGATGAAGGAGGGAAACTCATGGTTGCTCAAATTTTTGTTGATGATATTGTGTTTGGTGGGATGTCAGATAAGATGGTTAAACATTTTATTCAACAAATGCAGTCTGAATTTGAGATGAGTCTTGTTGGTGAGTTAACTTATTTTCTTGGGTTGCAAGTCAGGCAGATGGAAGACTCTATATTTCTATCTCAGAGTAAATATGCCAAGAACATAGTTAAGAAGTTTGGGATAGAGAATGTCAGTCACAAAAGAACACCTGCTCCTACTCATCTGAAGTTGTCTAAAGATGAAAATGGTGTTAATGTGGACCAAAGTTTATATAGGAGTATGATAGGAAGTCTACTTTATCTTACAGCTAGCAGGCCTGATATTGCTTTTGTTGTAGGTGTTTGTGCTAGATATCAAGCTGAACCCAAAGTGAGTCATATCAATCAAGTCAAGAGAATTCTGAAATATATAAATGGAACATGTGATTATGGTATGCTATACACACATGGATCTGGCTACACTCTATCTGGATATTGTGATGCTGATTGGGCTGGAAGTGCTGATGATAGGAAAAACACTTCAGGAGGTTGCTTCTTCTTAGGGAACAATCTTATATCATGGTTTAACAAGAAGCAAAATTGTGTCTCTCTATCTACTGCTGAAGCAGAGTATATAGCAGCTGGAAGTAGTTATTCTCAACTAGTGTGGATGAAGCAAATGTTCACTGAATATAATGTCACACAGGATGTCATGACATTGTATTGTGACAATTTGAGTGCTATAAACATATCCAAGAACCCTATTCAACATAGCAGGACCAAACACAATGATATTCGTCATCATTTCATAAGGGAACTTGTAGAAGACAAGGTTATTACTTTAGAACATGTTGCCACAGAGAAGCAGTTTGCTAACATTTTCACTAAGGCTTTGGATGCAAGTCAATTTGAAATCTTAAGAGGAAAATTAGGCATTTGTATTTATGAAGATTTGTAGCAATTAATGGCGTGTGGGCATCTTTCATTGATATTTAAAAATTTAAAAAGCCATTTACTATTTTGTGGCAATATCATTTACTTCCGTTTAAGTTTCCAACAAAAGCAGCCACCCTACCATATGAAATCATTTCATCACATTGTTCCCACACGCTACATCCATCCTTACTTGCTCAGTTCTTTCACCTTCCCTCTCAGAAAAAGAAGTCTTTCTACTCCAAGTTCAAGCATTTGCAAGAAGTTTACGATGTCTCAACAATATTCTTCTCCGTCCAAGAACTCTCCTGCTAAAAATCCTACCCCTTTGAAATCTAGGGTTTCTTCGGAAGGTATCTTTCCTGAAGCTGTTCTTGATGTTACTCCATTGTCCATGATTCCCCATTCGGAAACTGAAAAGACAAGGCCCAGCAAACTGCATGTAAGAAGTTCTAAACGTACACCTGCAGGTAACTCCTCTAAACCCACTGTTGAGTCTTCTTATGATCAGAGGGAAGGTACTCAGTATGTTCATAGGGCTCTTACAAGTATTGTTACTGGATTGTTTTATGGAGAGCGTAGGGTTCCTGGGATTAATATCCCTCTGTCTAAAATTGATGTTGTTCCTACTTTAAATGAGAATCAAAGTGAGGAAAGGGATGTTGATACTTCAAATTCTGAGAAAGATGACACAAAAGAAAATCTTCACACACTGGCTAGCTCTGTGTTTGTAAATGCTGGAACTGTGGTTGAACAAGATGTTGAAACATCTTCTACAAAGAAAAGCTCTCCTACCAAGAGTAATGATCCTGACCCTATGGAAAAGGAGCATGCAAAGGTTGACAATATTGTGAATGTTGATGACCTGCCAGACAATGACCTGATTGCTAGTGTGAACCCTGGGATAGTCAAAAGATTGAGGACCGGAAAAGGAATAGGTACTGTTGAGAAAACTCCTGCTATGAGTACTAAGAAGAAACCTGTTGTTGGCCCTTTAAAATCATGGAGCAAGGTGGCTACCAGCTCCAAGAAAAAGAAGGCTAGGTCTGACACTGACTCAGACTTTGATGTTGAGGATGATGTCCAGGACATCACTCCTGTGAAAAGGACTGTGTTAAAAAGAATTTCTGGAATAGTCCCTGATGCTCCTTTGGATAACATCTCCTTCCACTATGCTGACAGTGTTCAAAAGTGGAAGTATGTTTATCAAAGAAGGATAGCACTGGAGAGAGAGTTAGGGAAAGACGCTTTGCAGTGTAAGGAGGTAATGGCTTTGATTGAGCATGTTGGATTGATGAAGACAGTGACAAAGTTTTCAAAATGCTATGATGTGTTAGTGAAGGAGTTTATAGTCAACATTCCTGTTGACTATAATGATCAGAATAGTAAGGATTTCAGAAATGTGTATGTTAGAGGAAAGTGTGTGGAATTCTCTCCTACCATAATCAACAAGTACCTTGGCAGAAATGAAGATGATCAATGTGAGCTGGAAGCTACTGATAATCAGGTGTGCAAAACTATCACAGCTAATCAGGTTGGAGGTTGGCCTCTGAAACACGAGTTATCTGCTGACCTGCTAAGTGTTAAATATGTTATTTTGCATAGGATAGGTGGTGCTAACTGGGTCCCCACAAATCATACTTCCATTATTTCTGTTGGTTTGGGAAGGTTTATATATGCTGTTGGGACTAAGAGGAGTTTTGATTATGGTTCCTTTATCTTTGATCAGACTATGAAGCAAGCTGGCACTTTTGCTGTGAAGATGCCCATTGCCTTCCCCTCCCTTATCTGTGGAATTATTTTAAATCAGCACCCTGGTATCCTATCTCAGTCTGATGTTGTTTGCAAAAGGGGGTCTGCCTTGTCCCTTCACTATAAATTGTTTGAAGGTCAACATGTCCCTGACATTGTCATGACATCTGCCTCTACTTCACACCAGCCCACAAACAAGTCTGGGGTAATTTCTGAGTTGGTAGAAGCCTGCAAGGAACTGGATGAGGTTATTAGAGTAAGTACTGAAAGAAAACTGAAGTTTGAAAGAATGATCATGACTCTTAGAATGGCTGAAGGTGATACTGTTGAGGATGCAAATGAGAAGGAAAGTTCTGAGGAGGGTGGTTCTGGTGAATCTGATGGCAATGCAGAGGGTGATGAAGACAAGTCTGAGAGTGAGGACTCTGCTGGTTCTAGAGATGCTTGAGTGATCTGTTCATGAAGTTCGTGTTTTTATTTTTGGTTCTTTTTCTGGATTTCTTTTGGCACCCTTGTGTGCTTGAATTCTGTTATGTTTTCTGATGGCAGCTTCTTATTCATGAAGATTATGTTTGTACTGTTCTTATGATGACAGCTTCTATATGATAGTTTAAGCTATGTTTGTTATGGATTTTTTTCTGTCTGTTGTTTGTCTAATTATGGCTAAAAATAGGGATAGTAGCTTAGGAGTTTTTATTCTGTGTGTGCAGCTGACTGCAGCTGGTTTTCTTAGTTTTCTTTGCTGGTTTTCTCTGTTCCATGGCTTAAGGGGGAGTTTCTGTTTAGCTTGGAATGTTAGATGTGTTTGTGTGTTGCTTTTGCTGCAGGGATCTCTGATCAATGTTGGTGCTATAGTGTTTTAGCCAAAATTTACCAAAGGGGGAGTTTGTTAGTTCTGTATTGGCAACAATTTTGCTAAAATAAAGTGGTTCATCAAGATGTCTTACTTGATGTCTTGACATGTTGTTTCTAGCATTCTGCAGATGGTGTTTCTTAGTATTGCAGGACTTTGTGCATGATGTCAAACACGATGTTCTAACATCTGTTGACAGAACATTCTGCTGAGAATGTTTTGGTTTATTTACTGCGCTCTTTTTGCAATCTGTTGTGCTTTTATTCAGTAATTGCGTGCGAAAATCTTGGAGTTTCTTTAATTTGAAGCAAGCAATTTCCGTGATATTCTGAAGAATAGGTTGTTGCTATTTTCTTGCAAAAAGATATGGAGAATAATTAGCTTTAATTATTAATTGAATAAAAGATCTGCTAATGCCCAAGCCCAAGGAGTTTATTACTATTTAAAGATGTTCAACCCTATTTGCTGTGTAGAGAGAATAAGTCATTGAAAGTTGCGTTCAAGTTTTAGGGTTTAAGCATTGTATTATTTATGTGGGCCATTCATTCATCTGTTAGATGCTTGAATTGGACTGATTAGTTGAGTTGTAATTTGTCCACTCTAAGCTTTTAAGTACGAGTGATTTGTTCTTGATTGAAGTTTTTAAGCAAGATCAAGTTTTGTATTTGAAGTGTGTTCTTCTCTTTAGTATTGTTCTGTAGTTATCACTGCATGTGATTGAGGGGGAGTGAGAGGTGTCTCTTGTCTAAGTGTCTTAGATAGAAATCTCACAAGTAGAGATTAGGTGAGAAGATTGTAAACTGGAGTGTGTTTAGTGAGAGTCTTCAAACTATTTCTATTTAGTGGATTTCCTTCCAGGCTTGGTAGCCCCCAGACGTAGGTGTGATTGCACCGAACTGGGTTAACAATTGCTTATGTCTCTTTGCTATTGTTTACTGTTTTTATATCATTCTTATATTGATCATTGTTCAGATATTAGTGTCGTGACATCTATTTCGACATCTCATATCTGATACCAGAATTTTCACCCTATACATTGCTTTGTGCACCCTCCTTTTTCTCAATTATCCCCTACCTGAATCAACAAAAAAGCAATTGGGCTTAATGGTTAGGCCATGCACCCAGATTACTAGTACACATCTGTTCTGCTCACTGCACCCCGTTCTGTCATTGTTTTGGTGACTTTTTTTTGTTTTAATATTGATTAGGATTTTAATCCTAGATGTTAATTGTATAGATTTTAACCTTGGTTAGTCTTGATTGCAGTTAGGTCTAGATGGCTACTTTGAGTAATTTTTGGTCCTAATTGTGAATAAATGTTTGTGAGTTTTCCTCATCATGTTAATCAAAATTCTCTTAGGATGTTAATTGTCATGTTGAAGTTTTTATTAAACTTTAGTTAACCTTCTATTAGCATTTTCATGGATTGTTTCTTTGGTTGAAATTTGATTGTTTTTGTTGATTAATTGAATGTTTGGTTGAATAAAATGGATTAAAAAAAAGATTAATAAAATTTTGAGAAGCATGGACATGAGTTGGATTTTGAAGACCTTATGAGGTGTGAACAAAGACTTGGACGGTTGAACTTAATTAATCATCACAAAAACACGTTGAATAATTCCTTTTATTTGCTTGTTTTAGGTTTCCTTCCTTATGTTTTTTCATGTTAATTGGTTTTATGCTTTAATCTCCATTTATCATTCTATCGTAGCATGATGCATTCATAAATGATTTCATGTTACTAACCATTTCTTTTGTGTGAGGTACACCTTGAGGATTCGGACTTCACATTTGGACTTTAATCATGTATTTCCATTTATTTACTTTTGTGATTTAGATTAGGTCTCCCCCCCTTGGTGGGATTCTCAAACATCCCTCTCCCCGATTACAATGTATAGTTTAGGACCTTTACTTTTCTGTACATATCTGTATGAATGATTGCTTTGCTTGTTAATAGGTTAGAAAAAATAAAATAGAAAACGTTTAGAAAACAATTTCAAAACAAAAAGACAAATAAAAACTCGATCCAACGTCGAGTCACTTTTCAAAATAATTAAATGAATTGCTCATACCTCCATCACCTTAGGGTTTCCTTCCATCTCCTCTACCAACTTCATTCTATCTCTTCTACCAACTCCATTCCATTTAAACTCAGCAAACCTTGTATGTATTCTACCCTTGTAAGTCGATTGCCTTGCACATCACCATTAACCTACCTTGATTTAATCTGCCATCCTTTCTATATCACGTTCATCCTCCCCCATCCCTAAAAACATTTAGACCAAACCCAGAGTTTAATCATATCCTTTTAGGGTGAACGTAGGTGGTTGGGATACTATTGTCCCCTCAACCTCGAGTATCTGATTGTAGGCCGTACTTAGCCTATGGTTGGATACTCTTTCCCCTCTAAGTACCTATAATTAAACTCGATAAAACCATTAACTTTCACCACTTCTTTTCCTTAGGGCATCACTCTAAATCATACCAAAAAAGGGCACCTTACCTCCGTTCTACCGCAATACAAGCAACGCTTAACTGCTAGAACGCGAGCGTTAATCTCACCCACAAAAACAACAAACCTTCTCTCGCCCAATTCAATCGAGACCAACAACCCGTGGTTTTATGAACTATGGACGCTCTAATTCTTCATTTGTCAATGAAGATACGTAGGCACAAGATGCGATGTCTTGGCGAGCAACCTGCCATCAATTCACCCGTAGTCCTCCAAACTACGATGACTCTGACTTTTCCATTGCACGAGGGAATACGTAGGCATAGGATTGTGAGATCCTATCGAGACCTCTTTTATTTAAACCCTTCCATTTCTCTCTAGCAAGTAAACCTTAGATAACGACACTCATTCACGCATAGACTACCTAGATGGTTCCCATCGAGTATGATGGATGTGAGGGGGTGCTAACACCTTCCCCTTGCATAACCGACTTCCGGACCCATATCTTGGTCGCGAGACCATTCATTTCCCTAGGTTTTCTCGATGTTTTCCTTTCCCCCCTGTTGGGATAAATAACATTCGATGGTGACTTTTCTGCATTTTTCGCGTAGCGACATGTATGTCCATTGGCATGGGTGTCAAAGGATCCTTCATGAATCTCTTTCATTAACATGTTTGCTTCTTGTCTGTTTACGCATCTGAGCAAAACCATGTCAAAGTTTCTCTTATAGAGTGTATCACTGTTCAAGAAGAAGTTGCCAGCCAATCTTCTGAGATTCTTCCTATCTTTTCTTGATGCCCCAGGCGGGTACTCTTGTTTTTGAAGGAAGCACTTGATATCATGATACCATGGTTTGTCGTCTATGACTGCTTCAATCATGAAGATGTAAGCGGGCCTCTCAAGGCGCATTATGTCAATCTTTGGCACGTCGTTCCATTGACTCACATTAATCAATGAGGATAGAGAGGCCAGTGCATCAGCCATGTGATTTTCTTCATGAGAGATATGATGAAACTCGATTCTGTTAAAGAATGGTAACAACCTTCTCATGTAGTCTTTGTAAGGAATCAATCCTGATTGGTATGTGTTCCACTCTCCTTTGATCTGATTTATAACCAGGGTTGAGTCTCCATACACATCCAAGTTTTTTATCCTTAAGTCAATAGCTTCTTCGAGACCCATGATACAAGCTTCGTATTCGGCCTCATTGTTTATGCATTTGAACGTTAATCTGGCAGTGAAAGGAATATGAGTACCCTGAGGTGTTACGATGATTACCCCAATTCCATTTCCATAAGTATTGACATCTCCGTCGAATATTAGTCCCCATTGGGAACCTGGTTCTGGCTCTTAGCTTGGTAGTGGTTCATCGCAATCTTTCATTTTCAAGTACATGACATCTTCGCCTGGGAAGTCAAATCTGACTGATTCCTGATCTTCAATCAGTTGATGAGCCAAATGATCGGCTAAAATGCTTCCTTTAACGGCTTTTTAAGCATGGTACTCGATGTTGTATTCCGATAACAACATCTGCCAACGGGCAATCCTTCTCGTGAGAGCAGGTTTTTCAAAGACATACTTGATCAGGTCCATTTCGGAGATTAACCAAGTAGTGTGACAAATCATGTACTAGCGAAGATGTTTGGCTTCCCAAGCCAGAGCGCAGCAAGTTTTCTCGAGCATAGTGTACCGAGTTTCACAGTTCGTGAACTTCTTGCTTAAGTAGTAAATGGCAAACTTCATTCTCTTTGTTTCATCTTGTTGGCCAAGTACACAACCCATGGAGTCTTCCAAGACTGTTAAGTAGATGATTAGTGGTCTTCTTTCCACTGGAGGAGACAGAATCGGTGGATTCAACAAATATTCTTTGATGTTGTCGAAAGCTTTTTGGCAATCTTCTGTCCATATACAATTTTGGTTCTTTCTAAGTAGTTTGAAGATAGGCGTGCATGTCGCAGTCATGAGGGATATGAATCTTGAGATGTAATTCAGACGTCCCAAAAATCCTCTTACTTGTTTTTCAGTCTTTGGTGAAGGCATTTCTTGAATGGCCTTAACTTTGTCGGGATCAACCTCAATTCCTTTCTAGCTGATGATGAATCCCAAGAGTTTTCCTGAGCGAACACCGAATGTGCATTTATTGGGATTCAAGCGTAGTTTGTATTTTCTCAGACGTTCGAATAACTTTGACAGGTATTCCACATGCTCTTCTTCTGTTTTAGATTTCGCAATCATGTCATCGACGTACAATTCAATCTCTTTGTGCATCATGTCATGAAACAGAGTTGTCATGGCCCTTTGATAGGTTGCACCTGCGTTCTTTAGACCGAACGACATTACCTTGTAACAAAAGGTGCCCCATGGGGTGATGAATGAAGTTTTCTCCATATCTTCTGGTGCCATTTTGATTTGATTATAGCCGAGAATCCATCCATGAAGGAGAAGACTTTGAATTTTGTTGTGCTGTCTACCAGCATGTCAATGTGTGCTAGGGGAAGTTATCCTTTGGACTTGCTTTGTCCAAATCCCTGTAGTCTACACACATTCTGACTTTTCCGTCCTTTTTCGGAACTGGCATTATGTTAGCTAACCATTGAGGATATTCTGAGGTGGCAACGAAACCTGCGTTGATTTTCTTCTGCACTTCCTCCATAATTTTGATGGCCATATCTGGATGAGTCCTTCTCAGACTTTTTTTTACCGGAGGACATTCTGTTTTCAGCGGTAAGTGATGTTCCACGATGCTAGTATCCAACCCTGACATGTCCTGGTAGGACTAAGCAAATAGATCTGGAAACTCTTTGAGAAGTTTTATCAAGTCTTCTCTGACAGTTGGACTGAGCAGTGCTCCAATCTTAACTACTTTCTTTTCTTCTTCTGAACCTAAATCGACCGTTTCCAGTGGCTCCTTGAGAGGCTCAATAGATCTTTTCTCTTGCCTGAGTAGTCGGGAGATCTCTTCTGGAATTTCTTCATTCTCTTCTTCTTCAGCTTCAAATACCGAGAATTCAAAGTTGGGAGAAGGCATTAGATCGTATGTTCAACAGGGTCTAAAACAAGTAATCTGCACAACGTGATGATTCCTTTTTAGAAAAGACAGAGAGAATACAAGAGTGTGTGCAGTGTATTTTCTGAAAACGCTTGTTTTTATTTTGGGTTGTTTTTTAGGATTACCATTTTTAGATAAACGAAAAGTGAAAACAACAATAAATGTGGTAATTCAGAATGACATTATTTATTTATGATTTCTCGATTCTTGAAACACAACTCTATAAAACAAAACTATGTCGCTTTAGGCGAAGCGAAGAGGGACATTTATAGAAAAGTAAGCCCTATAAAACATCCATTTCACCCGGGCAAAGTGAAAGGTTAAAACAAAGATGGTAATTACTTTGACTTATGAATGACTTTCGGGACATCGATTGCAACCCAATGGCGACGAACTCCTCTGTGAATCAAAAAGTCTTGTACTCCCCTTCTTGGTTTGTCTTCAGAAATGGCACTGATTTCTGATGGAGTAGGATCATTGGAGTCTTCTTCCCATGCAGAGTTATCATAAGAGGACTCTTCTGTCGTATCTTCCAGAGTGTTCTCATTCTCAAGAGGATCTCCCCATCCAGTTGGCCGGATGTCCTCGTATATGATACGAAAGCTTTCACGAGCATTGTATTTGACTAGAAAGTTGTACTTGTCGCTTAGCTGCCCCAAAGTATCCCTGGTTTCTATGGGAATAGATGAGTCATCTTCCTCAATGATGTTGACCTCAGGAAATGCATAGTTAATGAATTCTTGTCCTACAATCTTTGCAAATTCATCACCATGGTGTCAAACATTTTCGGAATATTCTGAGTAAGGATTCCATGACTCTGTGGGAACATGGGCATTCTTTTCAAGATTACTCAGTTGATAGGCATTGTCCGAATGACTCTTTTACCCCGAGTCTTCTATGTATGGCTTCCAGATAGGCAAGTCATCCAGGGGATCATAATAATCGTAGTCAAAGTTGTCTTTCATTAGATTGTCATCCTCTAATGAGTTAGGTGGAGCACGACATTCTTCGGGATCACAATCTCTGTAGATCATTCTGACGTCTGATCTTGATATATATCTTGGGCTCTTCTTTGGAAAGCAGAATGGTTGGTAACATTTCTCCCTGAGATATGTAACCTTCATCGTTGAGATAAGACTTCCACTCCTCTTCCGTACCAGAGGAGTCGTTCCCATCGATGGTGTGGACTTCTTGAGATACTGGGTGGAGAAAGCCTCCACTGTGGAAGAAATCCTGAATGGGGCGAAAACTTTCATCCTTCTTTGTAGTCTGTGTACAGGTTGGGGAGAAACCAAGATCTTTCCTTGTCTTGTTATCAGTAGGAATTACAATTTGTCCCCATCCTTTTATGTCACTACTCCCCACTAATTTGAGAGCATCCTTGTATGAGGAAATCGACGTTCCTCTTTCTTGGTGATTCTCATTGCTCACCTAGAGTGCTTAAAATTGAGTTCCAACAATCTCTTCTAGTTCTACACAGGAGAGTGATGATAAGTTTCTCACGATTAAAGCTTGCTCTCCGCATACCGTGACTAATTTGTCGTTCTTGATGAACTTCAGCTTCTGGTGAAGTGTCAAAGTGACTGCCCCAGCTTCGTGTATCCAAGGTCTTCCTAATAAACAACTGTATGCTACCCGGATGTCCATGACCTGGAAAGTTAATTGGAAAGTGTGAGGACCGATGGTTATGGGAAGATCGACTTCGCCGATAACTATTTTTCTAGATCCGTTAAAGGCTTTGACGATGATCTCACTGCCTCTCATCGGAATACCTTGAAAAGATAGTCGTACCAAAGTTGACCTTGGCATGACGTTCAAGGATGAACCTGTGTATACCAGTATGCTGGATAAAGCATCGTCTTGGCAATTGACTATGATATGGAGTGCCATATTATGGTTCTTGCCTTCTTCTAGCAGTTCCTCGTCACTGAATCCCAAGTTGTTACAGGAAGTGATGTTAGAGATGATGCTATCAAATTGTTCTACTGTCACATCTTGTTTCACAAAGGCTTGTTATAATACTCTCTGTAGAGCTTCCTTGTGAGCTTCTGAACTAAGCAGAAGAGATAACACAGAGATTTGAGATGGAGTTTGCAACAATTGATCGACAATGTTGTACTCGCTTTTCTGAATGAGCTTTAGCATCTCATCGTTGTTCTTTATAGGTTTCGTATTGCTGGATTGACCGACTGGTTGGTTAGGAACTTTGACTTTAGGTTCCTTTTCTTTGGCAGGCTCTCCAACTCCTCTGTTGAAGATCCGACCGCTCCAGGTAATCCGACTGATGTCGGCAATGTTTACAACAGAGGGTAATGGAGTTTCTTTTCCATTTTCTATGGTCGTTGCACCGTACATGTATGGGATAGCCTTTTCTGACTTGTACGGTATTGGACCTGGCAGGTAGATAACCACAGGGGTTTTTTGGGCCTTTTGCCCATCGTAGGCAGTCTCAATTGGCTCTAAGTTGAGAATTTGTCTACCGCCAGGAGAGACTTTTTACTCATCGAGCAGAGGAATTACGGCACAAACATCCTTGGTTATTCCATAATTGGAGATTAGGATAGTGTTTTTGTTTTGAAAAGGGATGTAATCTTGTATCATGTTGATGGATTCAGAATTCGAACATGGTTGAATCTCTTTTCAGTCTAACTGATGCTGGAGGGCTGCTTGTACGAGATAGCATCCATGGTTGTCCTTGAGCAGATATCACACTGATGATAGTTGTGAGATGGCACATGGTCGTACCCGCTCTGTCTGCAATGCATCTTTACCATGTTGGTTCCCAGTAAGCTTACATTGTGAATTTGATAACTGTTGACAGGCTCTCCTTCTATCAAATTCACTATAGTCTTCTCATGTTGCGGTAATGGGTTTGTCTAAACATTTGGATTAGTATCTTTGAAAGATAAAATCCCGTTCCTGACGATCCTTTGCACATCAGACTTGAAGTTGAGACAATTCTCAGTGTTATGTCCCAATCCTCCTTGATGGTAAGGGCAAGTTTGATCTGCTTTGAACCAAAAAGCTTGATTTTCTGGTATGGTAAGAGGAGTCCTAGTTTGAATGTGCCCCTTGGCCAGTAGAAGTGGAAATAGTTCTGCGTACAACATCGGTATAGGGTCGAACCCTGACGGTCGCGTAGTACGATTGTTATTATTGTACTGTGGGCGAGCCTGCTGAAGAGGCTGTTGCGGCCTTTGCTGATATTGTTGTTGATTTGGTTGGCTATGAGCAACCTGAGGTTGATATGTCGGAGCTAGCGCTGGGTTGATAGCGGGAGTTACTGCTGCTACCGGTTGATACCTTCGCCTTGCTTTCCCAAAGAGATATTACTGATATATTACTCTTTCTTCTTTTGGAAAGCACTACCGTATCTTTTGGTACTACTAGATGGCTCTACATCTTTAACCACTCATCCTTCTCAAACTGCTTCTTCAAGGCGTACTCCCATGTTCACCATTTCAGTGAAGTCACTGGGTGCACTGGAAACTATTCGGTCGTAATAAAATGAGCTCAACGTTTTCAAGAAAATCTTTGTCATTTCCTTTTCCTCGAGAGGAGGACAGATCTGGACGGCAATTTCATGCCATCTCTGAGCATATTCTTTGAAGGTTTATTCATCCTTTTGTGACATTGTTCTGATTTGGTCCCTATCTGGTGACATGTCCAAGTTATATTTATGCTGATGAATGAAGGCTGCCCCGAGATCTCTGAAAGTACTGATCTTGGTGCGGTTTGAACCCATGTGCCATTTGAGTGCGACACTGGTTAAACTGTCTTGGAAGTAATGGATTAGTAGCTGTTGATTTTCTGTCTGGGTAGACATTTTCCGAGCGTACATCACCAAATGACTTTGAGGGCAAGAGTTCCCTTTGTATTTTTCAAAGTCAGGCACCTTGAATTTGTGCGGTATCTTCACATTAGGGACCAAACAGAGGTCGGCGGCGTCTTTTTCGAATAAGTCTTGATCGCGGATGGCATGCAATTCCTTCTGCATTTCCAAGAATTGTTCCTAGAAGTCATTCATCCTTTCCTATACATTTTTGCTTCTGCCAGAAATCGCTTCCATAATCTGTCCTTCCGGGATAGTGTGTACCACTGGCTGTGGTATAGTCATTACGGCGGTAACACTTGGCGCTTTAGTGAATTGAAGTTTGTAACCTTCAGGAGTTTCTGTTGTAACCCTTGCATCTTTATTTACCTGAAGTTTATAACCTTCAGTTCTGGCGGTTCCTGCTATGACTTCCGGGTCTTCAGTGACCGGTGGGATGTATTCTTTAGGTATAAAGTTGAGTGGCATGCCCCAGGGAAAACCTTTAGGCATGTTGTACCGAGGATGACTGGCAGGAAACTCAAATGCGAGTGTAGACGTAATCTCCGAGATCACAGTCCTCTGATGTTGTTGTTCATGGGATGCTTCCAGGGATTGCATGTTGTTGTGGAGTTTTTCCAAACTCTCCTTCAGAGCGTTGATTTCTTTTCTCGGCTCTCTGTTCTCTTCCTCGAGATCGTCCATTTTCTTTTGTCGATTGGCCTGAGTATTGTACAAATGAGACAGTTTGACTCTAGAGTGCGACACATATGTGAGACTCAAAAACAAAGATGTGTTATGTGAGAATGATGAATGATATGCAAAGACTGAAAATGACATAATTTTTTAGTTTTTGTTTTCAAAATAACTTTTAACAATTATATTGAAAATATCACACAGTGGGAGAGACCCTTTTATTGAACTTGAAAGATTGCATTTTACAAGGAAAAGTACAGTATTTTATAAAGGTGCAAGAAAGAAATTTAGGCCTGTGGATCCTGATTTCTTTCTGAGGAGAGCTCAGATACTGGTTCCTGAACTTTTCTTTTCTTTCATTGGGCTTCTTCAGCCATTGTCAGGTCGATGATCCTCTGCCAAGTGAAAAGAGAGAGCAAATTTCTTCATTCCTCCTGACTTTCCATAGCATGCTTCTTTAATATTTCAATCAGAGCATCCTTTTCCTTTAGCAGTTCTTGAACCTAGGTACACTCCAAATTAAGGATCTGGTATTTGTTCTTCCAAGAGTTTCTCTCACGTTGGACTTTGTTGAGAGCGATCTGGAGTTTTTTTTCGTATCGGACATGAAATAAAGTGAAATTCTGGTACAGACATGTGATGTCAAGTGCAATGTCACAACATTAATATCTGTTGTATGAATCAAGGCAATAATAGAAACAGAAATGCATAAACCACACACAAGGATTGTTCACCCAGTTCGATTCAACAACCTACATCTGGGGGCATACCAAGCCAGGAAGGAAGTCCACTATTAGCAGTATCAAATTACAGACTCAACAAACCAGTTGACAATCTACCTAATTTAATCACTACCCAATGACCCTTCTATCTAAGTTCTCCCTAGATAAGAGACTCCATCTCACTCCCAATCATCGGAATGATGTCTAGCAGTCAACATCTCCGCCACTGCATCAACAGCTTGATTACCAACAACTCTTCAATCACAGAAAAGTAGAAGACACACTTCCATGACACACCTTGGAGTTGCTTCAAAGCTTCCTCCAAGAACAATACAATACTCATTACCTACAGGTTTCTGAGTAATAACACAGTGACCATCTCACAACCCGAGTGGTTCACTTAGACTAAGCCCTAATGATCTACATCTTAGACTCGTACCTATTCTAGATTACAAGCATTCTATTTATAACTTTTCCCAACTGGATTTGGGCCTTCAAATCACCACAAATCTGCAAAAGATTCTGCTACTAAATAGATCTTCAATCAAATCTTCAATTAAATCTTCAATCAAATCTTCATATTTTAAATACTCAATCTTTACTAGATTTTATCTTTAATCTTCCACACCTTTAAATCAGCTCCACATAATATTTCCAGGATATTATGTATCTTTTAAATCTTCACTTTTTAATTCAGCTGCAAGATCTTCTCCACACAAATAGGAACAATTCTCCATGTCTATTTGCACAAAAATAGTAACAAACTATTCTCCACAAGATATGCAGAATTAATTGTATCAGAATAAATCTTCTCCAATAAATTCGCCTGCAATCTCTCTAGCTCTTAGCAGACAATCTTACTAACAACAAACCATCCTAACACGCGCAACCCTAAAACATCACAAACTGATGTTCTGATGTTCTGGTATAGTGATGTCAAGACATCACTTATAACATCAGCATACAAAACTTACAACCCTGCAACAGCTAATGATAAGAACCAATGTTATGACATCAGACATATGACATCAACATTGTTCAACTTTGTTTTACCAAAATTCCAGCCAACACAAGAACTAACATAAAGGACATATTCCTTTAAGGGAAAAACTTCTTGACGAGTGTAAGGCATTGTCAGTTTGATGGCTCTGGTTTGTACCCGGGGAGATAAGGTTCTGTAGAGGAACAATTTGGTCTTCCCAGGGATTCTCTCCCTTTCCTGTGAATATGTTGCCAGACATGCACTATTTCTTTCTTTAGTGCCCTGTCATTTTCTCCTTCTTTGAAGAAAAGACCTTCCAGATGAGCATTATGTGGGATATTCTTCATCGGGTATCTAAGCTAACGACGAGCTAAAATCGGATGATAGTTGATCCCTCCTTTAGTACCAATGAGGGGTACATTGGGGAAATTTCCACATCTGTCGATGATCTTTATCCCTTCCTAAACCCGATTGTACCAATCTATGTCTGAATTGGTAAGAGACATAATCTTCTGCGACCATTGCAGGTTACTCTTGTGATCCCAAAAAGCAGTAGACTTGGGTAAGTGGGAAATAAATCATTTGTAGAGTAAGGGTACACAACATGTGATCATCCTTCCACTATACAAATTCCTTAAGTGTACAGAATGATAAGCATCCGCAAGTAAGGTTGGGACTGGGTTCCCAATCATGAAAATCTTAACAGCATTGGTGTCGACGAAGTTGTCAATGTTGGGAAAGAGGAATAACCCGTACATGAGTAAAACAAAGACATCTTCGAAAGCGGTTAAATTTCCTATACTGACAAAGTATAAAGCTTTCTCCATCAGGAATTTAGCTGGTAAACCCTCGATTCCTCCTTTGGTGGTCAAGTAAGTCCTGACTTCTAACTCATCCAAAGAGATTGCTCTTGCAATGGCTTGATCTTTTGGAATTTCTTCCAGTCCAGAAAATGGATCTTGATTAGTGAAAGGTAAATCAATCAGGTGGGAGTATTCTTCTAGTGTTGGTGTAAGTTGATAATCCGGAAAAGTGAAGCAGTGGTATACTGGATCGTAGAACTGAACCAGTGTAGACAAGATTCCTTCAACCATGTTGACCTTCAAAAGAGACAACACTCCTACGTGCTTAGCTCTGAAAGCCTCGGGATTAGTAATCATCCTTCCAAATTTCCTTAGGTATTCCAGTTTTGGAACCTTGAAGGTGTACTTGTGCATTTTTCTTCTTTCGAAATCCATAACGCAACCTCTCTGATTTTTGCAATTATTATTTTATTTATTTTAGAAAAAGATTTTTTTTCTTGTTTTAAAAAAGGTTTTTTAATGAATGCATGGATGCATGAATGCAGCAAACAAAAACACTTGAAAACATGGGTTTAGGGGTTCATCCTCACGAGCATGGAGCCATGGATCTACCCATCCCCAAAAGGTGTGTACTAATTGGTCAATTTTTGTACCTGTAGAATGGGTTCTAACAAAGGTTTCCAAAAACATTGACCCCTCTTAGGGATATTAACAGCAAACTTATTAACTCAGTAGAGCTGTAATATCCTAAGATGAATCTCCTTTGAGTGTAGTATCGCGTATCAACTATTCCCGATAATCACCGCAATACCTAATGGCCAAATGGTTAAATGGATACTAAATCCTCAGTTTCATAGGTACCGCACTGGGAAAACTATGCTTTCACGACATGGTCGTTCAACATTAGCAAAGCCACACGGGTACCTCAACTGATTCGGTGGACTACTAGGTTAACTTGGTCAGGATTCACTCCCTATAATCCTTCCTGGAGACGCCACCACTTATCTTAATGTTCTCTCGGACTCACCACATGCGTATTAATCGCATTCCCAAATAACAGTAATTTAAACACGGGTATCAAATAATATGACAGCAGATGATATATATAATAAAATGAGAAAGAAAGTAAATAAACAGAAAAATAAATGCAAAGCAAGACCTAGACTGCTTAGGAACTCTAATCCTAAAACTCCCCAGCAGAGTCGCCATTTTTCTGTAGCATGTGATTTTTGTCGGTGACGCGACCACCTTATCGCGGGGTTGGATTTGGGTGCTACTTTCTAATTTCTTATTTATCCTATGAAGCTGGAAAGGAAAGGGAAGATATCTAAAACTAACCTTGCACGCAAATGTTTTCATTAACAAATGCTAAGAGATCGGGGAACGGGGTCTGGTTATACAAAGGGAAGCTTTAACACCCAGTGTATCTATGATAATCCATAGGAACCTTTTATTGCATGTTTTTCTGTTAACTTAAAATGCTTTCTCATGTTTATATGATGTGGCTTGGGAACGGTTCTCCTTTGGGAGAATTGAGAGAATGTTTTTGTGGTTTTTGGGTTTTTGATTATTTTTGGGAAGGTACTGGACCTAAAGTTTTTGATTTATGTGCTCGCTAAGATTTCGCAATCTTATGCCTACATATTCCCATAAAGAGATTTGGGAAATCAGAGCAATCGTAGTTCCTCCTATTTCTATGGGAGGAAATATGTTTGGTGTCTTGTTTAAAGCCCAAGATTAAAGCTATCTGGGTTTTTGTGTCTTGTTCAAAGCCCAAGATTGAAGCTAAAAGAGTCTTTGTGTCTTGTTCAAAGCCCAAGATTGAAGCTAAAGGGGTGACTGAGAGAGAATTTTTCATCTCTAAAGGGAGATATCTCACATATTCATCTCAAATGTTGGGTAATTGATTATAAGGGAAATTACTTTAATTGGGATCTGTAGAATCCAGCAATGCCATAATTTCCTTCATAAGGGAGATGTCATGAAGGAAGAAAGCTTTAACTCAGTGTAGAGCAATGCCACTTTTTCCTTATGAATCTTTCATGCTAAGAGAGGACATTGGCTTGGATGTTAGGGATCTAGAGGCTTGCCACTTATAGCTGTTAGATAAAAGATGAATTTTAGCCAGGATAAAGGAAGGACTCCAGCTTGGATTTTGAATCAACAAGTGTGCCACTTATAGCAATTATCTGGAAAAAAGTTTTGATTGTTTGTTTTGATATGTGATGTATAGAGGAAATATCCTCCTGCAAAGTTGACTCATGGTCTCATGAGGGGATGTTGATTTTTGTGTGCCTTGATCAAAGCCCAAGGTTGAAGCTAAAAGAAATGACTCCACTGAGGAGGGTTTTATCTGTCTTTTACAAAGCCCAAGATTGAGGCTGAAGGAAACTCACTCCACTGGGGAGGTTATATCTGTCTTGTATAAAGCCTAAGATTGAGGCTGACTGGAATTCTTATATGAAGCCTAAGAGGAGGCTATCTCTTGCTGAGGATTATTGAAATCCAAGAGAACGGCCAAATTGTATTGGGGAATCCAAAGGGTTTACTCTTGCTGAGAATCAGGGAAGAGTTGAAGTATCAGTAACCATGAGGCTCTGATTCTACTAGGGATTGGTTGATGGTAAATTGACCCTGGTTGGGGACTTTTAAGGTGAAATTTAAGCCTTGTTGGGGGTCAGAGGGGATTTTAAGATGAGTTTGAAAACCTTAGAGGTTTGCAACTCTGTTGGAGACTGGTGCATTGGTAGAATGATCAGGGTTTTTCCTATGCTTTTAAGAAACTTGAGGGTCTCTCTGTGTTAAGTCCAAAGGGAGATGAAACTTTCCAAGTCTACCTGAATGAAGCCCAAGAGGAGGCTGAGACTGTCCAAGTCTCTCAAGAAGTGGTAGGTTCTAGTGTAGAGAGGGGTCTTTGTATAATACCCAAGAGGAGGCTGTTGGTTTAAGGGATGAAGACCAACCCTATAATAGTCTGATGTTTTGGAAATTTGACTCTCTTGGGGATTGAACTAGTAGAGATGACTAATTTATATCCTATGCCTGTAGGAGGCCTTTGGGTCCTTGTACTAAGCCCGAGAGGAGGCTAGGGAACTTTTAAGAAGCCTGTTGGTCCTTGTACTAAGCCCAAGAGGAGGTTGGGGATGCTTTTAGGAAGCCTGTGGGTCCAAGCCTAAGAAAAGTTCAAGAAAGGTTTCATCGGGAATAATCCTTTCTTTACTGAACAGTTCTAAGGTTTGAAGAAATTCAAAAGAGGTTTCACCAGGAATTAATCCTCTCTGGGGAACTGGAGTTTTCATCCATTGATGACCTTATTCTTCATTAGTTCCCATTTATTGTTTATTTGAACTAATGGTATTTATTGTGTTAAAGAAAAACTACTGGTATTTATCTGTATGACTGTGATTAACGAATTTACTCTTTATTAGTGTACTTGTCAAAAAGTACAAGTGTGTATGGTATCTCTATGCGTTTAGGGGATACTCATAGGCCTTAGTAAATGAGGGTGGTAAGGGCTTATCTGCAGCGTCGAGAGGTCCTGTTTGATGATGTTAACAGTGTTTACGATGGTATGAGAGGGTCAACATACTTAAGGTGAGAGGCTCTGTGTATAAGCGTTATGCTTAGGGTGTAATGATCTCTCTATCACCTGTTAAGGGTGAGGTATTTAAAGAGGCTCTCTTAGGCCTAGATTGTAAAGTCACCGGTGGTTATGCCCTAACTTTCTGGCCAATAAAGTGGTCAAGGAAAGACTTATTCTTCCTAGAAACATGGAGGAAGTGATTTTCCCCTTTGACTGGCTCTTTGGAATAGGTATCATAACCTAAGTCCAACAAGGGGGAGCTTATCCCTTTGTATGGCTACCAGGTGCTAGTCTTGGTGGGAAGCTCTTGCCCCTTCTTTGGTCTTTAAGGTGCTAGCCAAGGGGTGTGGCTCCCGCCTCTTCTTTGGACTACCAGCTGCTAGCTCTAGGGGACGATTGTTGCTCTTTCTATGGGCTTCCAAGTGCTAGCTTAGGGGGGAGGTTTTCACCATTTATTTTGCCTACCAAGTGCTAGCCCTATGGGGATTTTCCCATCGTTGGGATATCTGGTGCTAGCCCTAGAGGGTGGCTCTCCCCTTCTCTGTGTGCTAGCGCCTTTTAGGGTATTTCTTAATAGGCCCAATAAAATTTATCGCTATAATGACCCTCAAGCACGAGGACTTGGTAAAGGGAGAAGTGGTTAATAAGAGTGTTCACACTATTAAGACTCCTTTGTATAGATATATACCAAGTGTCTTTTTTTTATGAGTGTCAAACCCCAAATTTTTCCCTTAGATTCATTGATTCGTCTGCATATCATACTAGGTCAATCATCCATGCGTAACTAACCGATTTATCAGGTTTTTTTATTTGTTTTCACTTGTGAATTAGGTGGAGATGTAAAGGTTCAAAAGTCATGGAGTTTGTGCGGGCGTGCTCGTGTGGATTGTGGTCCCTTACAAGTTGTGTTGGATCCTGGTGGAAAGATGTGCCCTTATTTCTTATGGTCCTTTAGTCAATACAAGGTCAACTGCCCGCAAAACTTCTCAGAAGCTTCCTTCAAGGAGAATTAGGTTTCGTTCATTAATGTTGAGAATCAGGTGGGATTTCGTGGTGTGTTGTATTACAAGCAATACATTCATTTTCAAAGGACTCCTCCGGGCATGGTTCGTGTATCGAGGCAATAAAGATTAAGTCTTATTCAAGAGAGATTCTATTCGTATTCATGAGATTGAATCCTTACTGAGTTTTCTTTTGATCTTAAGAAAAGGAGTTTGAATTTTATGTGTTTGGATAAAATTTTGAATCAGGTTTAGGCAAGAAATTCTCAAAGAAACGTCTAAGACTCATGAAAATTCAAGTCGGTTCTTTGTTTAAATTCAAACTATGTTTGGATCTATTCAATAATTGATTGTTCAACATAAGGTGCAAAGATGAGTACAAAAGTTTATATATCATCCCAAATCTAAGGCGCCATTTCAAGGATCAAAGATCCATGAGAAGATCGTAGGCCACAATAATTTATTTTAAAGCACAAGTGTTTTTTTTACAAGTTCGTATCAATTTCAAGTCACACCGTTTCCAAATCGGATTTAATTCTAAATATCAAGTTCAATCCAAGATTCGAGATTAGAATTCAAAAGGGTAAAACAAGGAGCATTTCTTAATGCACCACCCAAGTTTCTTAGGCACCACGTGAAATTATTTTTTTGCCCCCTTATTCTGGATGTCCACATCCGGACGCACCAAATTTTAAAAAAACCCAGAGCTTTCCGGATATGCATATCCGGAAACAATTCTGATGTGCACTTCCGGAAGGATTTCTTATTAATTCGCGTCAGACGTTCTTCCTCCCCCTCATTCTTCACTTTTCCATTTCCAAAATCTCTCAAACTCTCTCAAATTTTCAATCACCACAAATCTCGATTTTTTTCCACTGGAGTTCGGCGTAGAGCAACTTCTACAACGATCAACACACTCCAAATCATCCGTATCTCATTTTAATTGGTAAGTTTTCAAATTTTAGAGTTTCGGAGTAATTTTCTAGTAATCGATTTAGAGTAGACATTTAGGTGTAGAAATTGTTAGGTTGTATGAATAACATAGGTGAGAGACAATGTAGGTCATTTTTACTGCTTCAAACGGACGATCAGGGCATTAAAATGCCCTTTTGTATGTTACAGTGGCCATGGGTGCCATTTTTAAACTTCAAAATATGTATCGGATGTGCAGATCCGGAAAGATTGTAACGTTTAGTTTTCTGTGTTTCCGGATGTGCACATCCGGAAATACCCAACGTTAAAAATTCTGTGTCCTTCCGGATGTGCACATCCGGAAGACTATTTTTTTTTTTATTATTTTTTTTGTTTTTGTTTAATTATTTTTAAACAAAATTTAATTTATTTATTATGCTTTGCAGATTAGATGGCTGGCAGAGACGATCGTACCATACATGGACGGACAGCTCAGCACGCATCTGTCCGACATGAGCGGATGCAGTCTACAGCCGAGGCTTTCGGCGCAGAGGGAGTTGGGGTAGCCCCTACAGCTGAGGGACATCCTATACCACATCCTACACCACAGCCATCCACATCACAAGTTCAGGCCACTTCCACATCACAGGTTCAGGTCACTCCCCCGTCAGCCGCCGATTCTACATCTCGGAGGCGTCGGGATTCTACTGTTAGTTCATCAGGGTCCCAGCCCGCACGCAGGCGTCGTCGGGAGACTCCAGCTCCATCAGCTGCTCCTCCTCGTTCTCCTGTTCCTGTTCCTGATCCAGTTCCAGAGGGTGATCACCCAGCACATGAGGGTGTTGACGCTGATGATGATTTCGATGAGCTGAGCGATTACCCCGGGGGAGCGTCTGATATGTCCCTACTCGTGGGGTACTCTGAGCATACTGCCAGATATGTCTGGCTAGGATAGGTAACCTTTCTCGGTTTATTTATAGAATTGTATTCGTTGAAAATATGTTCATTTGTAACATTGTCTGGGATCAATGAATATCCATTATTTTGTTTATGACCATACACTTTTAAAAAACAAGAAAAACAAGTCCTACTAAGAGAAGGCAACAATTACTACACAGACTCATGGCCTGGAGAGACGGTGAGTTAAATCACAATCATGTGCAAGTTTCCTCGCCCCATCCATCAAGCATAGCTCAATATACAAGACTTCATCCATTTTGAGTTGCTACCAAGCTATCCAAACCTTCATCCACATTTCACACACCATAAAGAAGCATACGCATACACACATCATGACAGGGATATTTCACATGTTTTTAACACAAAGACACGCATAAAGACTGATCAAAGCAGTGCGGAGCCACCACGAACGTACACACGCAGAAACGACGCTGATTTACAGGAGAATAATTACCTTCCAATACGACGCCGAGATCGCAGTCGAACAATCATGAAGCTCCCCCTATCCGTACGCTATTGTTGGTCACAAAACCCATGTAGCATTTGTCGCCGCGTCACCAATCGCGCACCACCCTCGGTTGAACTCCCTCCGGCCGCGACTCAGACGAAGCTCGACGCATCCGCCGCCCTTTGCCAGGTTTTGAGTTCCTCTTTTCCAACCCTTACTTATTATAGAAGTATACTTGTTTGAATTTCTGGTTTGGTAATGTTTGTTTTGGATTGTTTTTTTGGGAAATTGAGGTGTTGTGAGGAAGAACCATAATTGGAAATGGCGAGCGAGAGAGAGGAGAGAGATATGACGAGAATACGGGATTTGTGCGAGAACAAGGGAGAATGAGATGTTGAACCAGTTGGAGGTTCTCTCATTGTACTCTCCCAAAATGAGTGTCAGCCCATATGCTTTTCCTTCTAACACCATCCAGTATATCTACACGCCTCACCCCTTTTTGTTTTTTTTAGTTAAAATTTAACTTAAATATTTGAAATATTAATTCAAATAATGGAACTTTAATTTAACTAATTGAACTTAATTCGATTAATTACATTTCAATTTAGTTAATTAGATTTTTGTTTGGAGTTCGAGTTTGATTAGACCTTGATCTATTTTCATTTAGATTTTAAGTTAATCACTTAATTACATTTTAATTTAAATTTTGGTTTAACTAGTTTATTTATTTCTTAATTCAACGTTAATGGTTTATTTCTGCATCGTTGGTAACTCCTGAGATTCACGTCGATTCATGTTGCATTTTGGTCATGATTTTGATCCTCAAAATTGCTCCCTTTAAATCTTGCTCGCTTGATTTCTTTATTTCTCTTAGATTTCTCATTTTAAATTTAATCTCTAATCATTCGAATTAGTATTAGACATTAAGATTAACTTACTTATATATTTAACATTAAGTTAGTATTCCCATATCATTCCAAAGGAAAGGTACCCTAACATTGACTCCGTGGCATAGGATCTCTTGGAACCTTTTCGTACCTTTGGCCTTAGGGTTTGGAGTATCCGTACTCTACGTCTCGCCTTAGACGATTACTACCTTCGCTTTAGGATCGGAGTCGCTGTACTCCACGTAAATGCTTCTCCATGAACATTTACAATCCTACCCCTCTACAACCAACTACAACTTTAGAGGCGTCGTACTCTATGTAATGTTTTGCCTTAGACATTACCTCCCCTTGGAACCTTGACCCCGTCAAGAAGTTCCTCTTCTCAGAACTACAGATACTCTAATTTCGTTCCCCTCGGGATACGTAGGCACAAGATGCGATATCTTGCCGAGTATACTTAGATATTAACCCCTAGAGTTTCAGCCTTTAGCATAGCACCCTTAGCAAGCGAATTATAGATAACATAAATACTAACAAGAGGTTCCTGTAGAGTGCTACAGACGTTTAGGATGCTAATACCTTCCCTGGACGTAACCAACCCCCGAACCTTAGATCTCTAGGTTTTTTTCGTTCTTGAACCTTTCCTTTGGATAAATCAAAAACGGTGGTGAACATTTAAAGAACTGTGATTCCAGTTAATATAATAGCTTGATATCCTATTCTCACCGCAATAATGAGGTCTCACAAAGAGTTCCTCAGGCGAGACTTTATGTAGAGTTCCTCAAGAAAGACTTTGTGTACAGTCCCTAAGCCGAGACTATATGTTGAGTAGCTAAGGTTAGACTTTATGTCGAGTCTCTTAGGCGAGACTTTATGTTGAGTCTCTCAAGCGACACTTTATGTCTATTCTCTCTGAAGAGACTTTATACTCGAGTCTCTTAGGCAAGACTTTATAATTGAGTCTCTCATGTGGAACTTTAAGTTGATTTCCAAAGGTGAGACTTTATGTCGAGTCTCACAGATGAGACTTTATCTCGAGTCTCTTAGGAAAAACTTTATAGTCGAGTCCCTTAGACGAGACTTTAAGTCGAGTCCCTCAGGAGAGACTTTATAGTCGAGTCCCTTAGGTGAGCTTTAGGTCAAGCCCCTCAGGAGAGACTTTATGTTGGGTCCGGCCTGAGGAGACATCAAATCCATCAGGCGATGCGTTTAAATAAGCTTGATTAATGGAACTCTCGAGTCCTTCATGTGAGGTTATTGTTGAAACACTTTTTCTAGGGCAAGTTTTTGTTTTATCGTATCCATAGGGATTAGTGTGATATCACCGCCGTTCCACAGTTAACATTTTTTTAAGTAAGGGTTTCAAAGGATTTTCGATTGTTAAAAGAAACATTCGCTAAATATTGTAACAATGGTAGATGATTCGGAAAATATCGTTTAAAGAAACATGTCAATATTTGAGTTCATTAACCTATCTCATATGTATTCTATTAATCTAGTATGTGAACACCATTATCAATCAATCGTTATCGCGTATCACTCATTTTCATTGTTTATGTCTAAACAATGATGTGAAATCTCACTGTATTCTTTAATCGATGATCTCTCTGCCTATTAAACAATATAATGATGTTTAAGATCTGATACATGTGAATATCAAACCCCAAATCCATGTCTAGACTTTGGTTTTTGATAGATGAAGATCTTAAGTCAAGACTTGGAAGATATTTCTCAATATTCATTCAAACTCATTGATTTAACATGTAAAAAAAGATAACATCACTACTACAAAACGCGTAAACAACAACACCAGTTTCACCACGGAAGAAATATACACCATTGTAATAAATTAAATTTCCGCGCCCAGTCAGTAGCTGGATATAAGAACAGTGATTTAATGACGGTTGTCTTTAAAAGCTGTGGTAATAAATGATGTGTGACAAGCTTCGATTCTCAACAACATTATTTTTCCATTTTTAGAGTACATTAAGCGTGTGTCACTTAAGTCCTTTAAATAAAAAATAAAATGTATATTATTTTACAACAATTAGTTTAAACAACCGTTGTTATACGATTGTGTCACTTATGTGAATTATTAAAAAAATAAAATTTAAATGATTTTACAACGGTGGAGAAAGCCAACCGTTGTTAGAGGACTCACATTTCCAATACGGTTGAGTAACACAATCGAGAGAGTACGGTATTCTTCAACATCTTCTTTCTTTTTTTCTTTGTGTATGTTCTATAGGCTCAAGTCAGTATGAGACTACATGATTCATATGCTTTAAAGAAATAAGAATATAATAAAAAATGAATGAGGAAGATGAAGAATCAGTAATGGTTTTTGAATTAAAGAAATAATAATGACTTTCAACTAAAACGATTAGATTTTTAATGTAAAGAGAAGATGAAGAATCAGAGAAATCATTATAAATACGTTATTCCTCTTCTTACCATCACACAAGCAGCATCATTGAAGAGAATTAATCAAAATAAATTCCGACAATGTAGTTCAAGAAGTCCAACAACCTGTAGATGTTCAAGAAGAAGTTGTCCAAGAAGTCCAACAACCTGTCTGTGTGGTTAAAGATGCTTATATTCAAGAAGTTGCCAAGGTCGTAGATGTCCAAGAAGAAGTCAAGGTCGCAGAGGCTTCAGAGGTACAACCAGTTTTCCAGCCCGAACAAGCTGTACAGACCCAACATGCGGTCGCCTTGCAAGAAATACGAGCCAGAAGGAGAAGAAGGAAATCAAGAAGAAAGAGAAGAAGGAAAGTTATTTTTTATTCAGATGATGAGGACGAAGCACCGTTTGGTTGGAATAATTTTCGGTCAGCTAGGGCATTTAGATTTGATATTTTAAAGTTAAAAGTGTCTCTGTTATCTTCAATATTCAAGATTTTAATTTTGTTATTTTAAATATAAACTTGCATTTTGTTGGAGTTTACTAATTTATATGAAACTTGCATTTTGTTGTCTTATTCTTATTAAAAATATTTACATATGTGGTAAACTCATTACATAACCTTGAATATATGAACTTGAATGAAAACTTTATCACATATGTGGTAAACTCATCACATAACCTTAAATGAAAAATATATGAACCCAAGTCACCACGGTTCTACCAAAATTGTGGTGGTATCTCTACACTCAGACACTAACTTTATATTATATTTTTTAATTACAAATTGTATATAGTATAATAACGGTTGTAAGGATAACTGATATGATAGGCGCTCTTTTCTTTTTTATTTATCACTACGGTTATTATATGTAACTGTCGTTATATAGTTTTCTATTATTTTAAAATATAAATTATAATTACGGTTGTAGTTAACAAACGTAACGAAAAGTGATAGTTTTTAATATATAAACGAAACTATATGTGACCTACTACATATCTGTCGGTTCTCTATAAAGAAAACCCCAACACAACCCTCTCCTCTCATGAATCTTAACCAAAATCTGACGGGAACAACATGCGGCGCAATCTCCTACGGCGACGAAGATGGTATTTCTCCTGCTCTCTTCTTTCTAACATTATTGTTTTAGATTTTGGTTTTAGGATGCTGTGGAAAACATTATGTTGATGATGTTTTATGGTCAAGTTTGATTTTTGTTGTGTTCCTTGTAGATACATGGTGATGATGGTGGTAGCAAGCGTATACTATGGTGAAATTTCATATGGTTTTTGAAGCAATGAAGAAAAATATAAGAAGTATGAAGTTGTTGTATAAACTTCATCCACCTTATATTTCTTCTTCATGGCATCAAAAACTAGATGAACTTGATATATAACTTGATTTGCTACAGTTCCATGATTATTTTCAATAAGAGGTGCGTTATTGACTCAATGTATATTGGTCTTTTACAGTCCCACTTGGGGTTTTGTTGCTTAAATAATGTATGTTTTTTTTATTGTGTTGCATGTTGTTTTGTTGTATGTTGTTGTTGTTGACAAATGTTCTTAAAAAAAGAACAAAACATTTCTAAGTCAAAAGATAGAGGCTTCTTGTGACTTAGCAATGTTTTGTTCTTTAAATTCTTATGTAGGTTAACAAGTTTAGTAAATTATATACTATGTATATTGTTTGTTTCACTTACCTTTTAATGAAAATGAAATCATTTATATTGACATAGAAACTTATATTCTGAAAATTAAAATGTATTTGAAAACCAACCTATATCAATCAATGTTTTCCGAATCGCATCTGTTTCATTCAGCACATTTTATGTTCATTAACACATAATATATGGTTTAATGGTCTGTTTGCTTCAATTCATCGATATAATTTACAATCGCGTTGATAAGCGACAATGATGAGGTAAACTATAATAAAAGATATCGATGAGTAGAGGGAATCAGGCAATTGAATCGTATATTATGTGTTAAAGAACATAAAATGTGCTGAATGAGACAGACGCAATTCGAAAAAAATTGGTATGTTTAAGTTGGTTTTCAAGAATATTTTAATTTTCAGATTATATATTTCTTTGCCAATTTGAATGGTTATATTTCTTTAAATAGGTGTATGGTAAACCAAGCAATATACATTTGTATATAATAAACTATGGGTACTTTCCACGACGGTTGTCTACAACAACTGTCATCTAATGTAATTAATTTCCTACTGGGTTTCGAACCCAGTACCCTATGTATCACAACGGTTGTTGAGAATAACCATTGTGATATACCGCGCACTTTTCAGAATACAACAACGGTCCCAGGGCCGTGATTATAGGTAGCGCAGTTACCACAACACTCTACATAACAACACCTTGATTTGCGTTATTACATGTATTTTTCAACCGTTGTTAAATGGGTTTTACGTAGTAGTGCATCAACATTGATTCATAATATGTTCACAAAACAACGATCAAAAGAGATACATACAGTTTTAGCTAACTACATCTAATCCAGACACAAAAGATTTAGCTACACATCTTCATGGTAGCTTGATTCACAAGAAAGGAGAATAGATGAAAAAGCATCAATAATGATTTCCCGAATATTGATGCAAATCTAGCTTCGATTCTTCAATTCCTGAGTTAATCAAAGTTTTTTGTGTATTTTGTGCCCAAATTTGGTGTCTCGCCTTTCCAAATTAAGTGAGGAGAGTATTGATATAAAACAAGAAAAAGAAGAATGCGCTAAGCGGCATCAGGCCGCACTTAGTGCGACTAGATGACAAAAGCTATCAAACCGTCATACTCGTGCTAAGCGCGAAACCCACTGTATTGAGAAACTGGATGGCGCTTTGACCGCGCTAAGCGACACCTCTTGGCATGGTTTTGATAAAAAAAGTGCATGTAGAAGCCCCTGTCTTTTCCTTTTAGCACCCAAAGCTCCTACAATGCAATAAAACTACACATGAGCTGCAAAAAATTGATTAATCCCCATAATATTTTCATGATTAAACTGAAAAAGCTAAAATCAAACAGAAGTTGAGCGATCAGTATACAAATCCAATGAATTAAGTTACTAAGAACCATTAAGTTATACGAAATATAAACACATTTTGGCCATTAACAGTTATAAATTGAGCTTGACTGATGAGACTTTAAGTTTTTCAGGCGAGGTGTTGGACCTCTCGGGAGGACTTTATGTTGGATCCCGTCCGAGAACCACTTGTCATTTGCTTGGACCACTTATCATAATTCTTAGAATCAAGAATTGGAAGGTTGGTCGGAATTCTATCATTAGAAACGGTACTCATTGTTGCAGTGGAAATGGATCAGAACCAGTGCTCTTAATGCCAAGTGTTAGAACATACAAAATCTCTAATGGTGAATTAATGGAGAATTGAGTTAATTTGGAGAAGATGAAGTTAAGAAATCGAGAGAGAGAGAGAGAGAGAGAGAGAGAGAGAGAGAGAGAGAAATAGAGAAAAATAGAGAGAGCGAGAGAGAGAGAGAGAGAGAGAGAGAGAGAGAGAGAGAGAGAGAGAGAGGGGGAGAGAGAGAGAGAGAGAGAGAGAGAGAGAGGGAGAGAGAGAGATAGAGAGTAATTGAGGGTGAGAAGAATAATTGACATTAACCACAAATGAGAGTTTATAAGGCCTTATATACAACAAGTACAAAATAGTTGAAAATAACATAAACAACTTATTCAAATAAGCTGAAACTAAAAAAAAACTGAAAAGGAAAAAAATAAGCCTTTGTAACCGGTTACGCAAAATGTCGTAACTGATTACCAACCCATAGCTCCATATTCTTAAGTTTTTTTTAACTCCGTAACCAATTACGCCAAAACTCGTAACCGATTACCACAACTGAAATATCAAACACTTGATTTCAACAAATTTAGACTCCATAATATATTTCCAAAGGTAATAAATCTACTTCTTTCTTAGATGAGTGTACCATACTTAAATGTAGTAATGAGGTATCTACAACTATGGAAGATATTAGTAAAATTGTTGATGGTGATAAATTACCGATTCTGAGAAGGTACCCATGCCAAACTCTAATGTTTGTGGAATGGACTCTATATACGACTATTGTCTGGTTTATTATACAAGTTATTATTCTAATTTTCTTAAGCTAAGGTTGCAATACAATCTAGGTAGTAACGATGTGCTAAGAAATATTTAATGTGACCAACACACAAGTCCGAATAACGCCACCGGCATAGCAGAACCGATTACACTTTCTGGCTAAGAAAATCTCCATTGCGACCTTTCTCTAGGTTGAAACAAGGATCGACTTCAACGACATTGTCGACAGAGAAACCGGGATGAGGGTTTTCGTCTAGGGCGGAGAGAGAAATAAAGAGATTTCGCTGTACATGTTTGTGAGGGATTATGTTGCCTTTTTCATATTGGGCGGCTTTTCTAGCGGCAATTTTTATGAGGTTGTCTCACGTGAAAGTCATGGTTCCCACGAGAACAGGAGGGTATCTCCTTTATAGTTTAATGGAAATAGGTAGCATGGGTTAGTGGTTTTTAGATATTTATGCATTTTGTCTCCACTCCATTGCAGGACTTCAACAGAATCGTTAAGGTGCAGTTGATAGTGATAATGGAAGATATGGTCTAGATTAGTTTTATCGGAGTCTCACGGTGGACGTCATTGTATTTGTCAAAAAAAATATAGGTGTGCGTCGTATCATTACATGGTTAGGAGATACTCAGAGGTCTTAATAAATGAGAGTGGTTAAAGCTTGTCAGCGGCAGCAAGAGACCATGTGTGATGATGTTTACGGTCTTTATGGTGGTAAGAGAGGGTCAGTTCAATTGAGGTTGAAGGCTTCGTGTATAAGTCGTCAGCTCATGTGAGGTGAGAGACTCTATGTATAAGCGTTATGCTTAAGGTGTAATCATCTCTACCTCACCTGCTAGGGTTGGACATGAATTGCAGAGTTAGTGGGAAGTTATTCCCTAGCTCTATGAGCAAGAAAGTGGCCAATTAGAGATTTATTCTTCCTAGAATTATGGAGGAAGTGGTTTCCCCATTTAACTAACTCTTTGTATTATGTATCTTAACCTAAGTCTAACACGGGGGCTTATCCCTCCGTTGGGCTACTAGGTGCTAGCCTTGGGGTTGGGAGATTCTCTCCCCTTCTTTGGGCTACTAGGTGCTAGTCTCGGGGATGGCTTTCGCCTCTTCTTTAAATTTTAAGGTGCTAGCTCTAGGGAGAGGCTCCCGCCCCTTCTTTAAGTTACTAAGTGCTAACCTTGAGGGGGTTTCCCTTGTTGGGCTAGCATGTGCTAGTCTTATGGAAGGCTTCACCCTTTCTTTGGGTGCTAGCACTCATTTGGATACTAGCCCCTTTTAATGGAAATAGGTAGCATTGGTTAAGGGTTTTTAGATATTTATGCATTTTGTCTCCTCCCAATTGCAGGACTTCAACAGAATTGTTAAGGTGCGGTTAATATTAATATGGAAGATGTGGTTTAGGTTAATTTTAGCGGAGTTTTACGGTAGACGCCAGCCTACTTGTCAAAAAGTACAGACGTGCGTTGTATCCTTATGCGATTAGGAGATATTCAGAAGTCTTAGTAAACGAGGTTGATTAAAGCTTGTCTGCGGCAACGAGAGGCCCTATTTGATAATGTTTATGGCGTTTATGTACTACAAGAAAAATAGTAATTTGCGACATGGATAAGGGTTGGTCTTTCAAAACCTTCGTAACTTGTCAATAGAGGCAGTCAGTACCCCAGTTTTATGGAACCGTCTCAGGTTTTATTCTGACTAATGTATATGGATAGGTCAACATCAGAAGGCTGGTGTTGATTATGAAGCTTGTCAAGGTGATTTTGGTGTTATTGATTGGTAGAAATTAAGGATTGCAACCCCGTATGAATCATATGAAAACAAAGGATTCTAAAAGGGTAAAAGTTCATAGGTAACTAGGTCTCTTGAAACATTCTTGAGTCTAAGACATCCAATTTGAAACTTTTCTTTCACACAACACATACCACTGCAAGTTCCTATGAGTCCTACTAAATAAACACCACATGTTTGTAGCTTCTGCTATTAAGTTCTCATGTATGCTCTCTAAATAATTTCCACTGGAGGCAAGAAAGTTTAACATCCTATGATGTTTTAATGTTCCACATACATCTCTGCTCTTATTTGTGTGTCATATAGTCATGTGAGATTGACATAATTTTGAAAATGTTTTGGTATTGTGTTATATGAGCACTAATGCAGTTCATACCATAATGCTTACTTTTATGTAGGAGTTAAACGCTTAAATAATGTTTTATTTCGTTTTAAATTAACTTCAACTTTCATAGAAATTTTCTTCTGCTCATAGAGTACTATCAATTTCATAGAACCAGTTGGTTTGGCTCTTTACAAGAAATCTAGCATGGCCAAAATGGTTTAGCAATACCATACTTAAATTTCAGGGGTACCTTATTTTAAAGGGATATGAATTAATAATGTATTTTTCATGTTTCACATTATTCATATTTTTGGGCATGTGTAGATTATTAATGATGGTTGAGTCATTTGTACATTTAATTCATATTTTTTGGCATGTATAGATTAGATTAGCAGGCTGCTTAGTAGTTTAACTTCACTTTTTTAGTATAAAATTATTATCAAATGAGGTTTTCATGTTTTCTTGACTTATTATAATTACAATTCAGTAACTAAATCTACCATGAACCAGGAACATATACATTTGACGCTAAAAAACTTTCTAATGCAAATGAGCTTGTAACTCATTTATCTAGGACCGATTCTTTACGACTTTCATGTTCACACAGAAGAACTTCACAAGAATTCCAAAAAAGATGAAGTTTCAAAACACTATATAGGTGATGATCTTAAATGTTATAGTTGTGTATATTTGTGAATATATATTGGTTAGTTCATTTTTGTGATTATTTTGATTTCCTTCCATAATGCAGAATTTTGGAAGAAAGTTTCTTTAAATGAACCATATCATCTTGTCAAAGAGACATACAACATTAGACTGATATCTTTACATGTTTATACAAATATTAGCTTATATGACAAATTTAATGTAAGTCTACAAGCAAGTAGCGGTTTGTGTTTGTTAATATTTTGACTTGTTTATTCTATACTTTATTATCAAAGTGGAAGACTTGATTGAATCAAGGTAGAAACTCTACTATTGATCTTCTATAATAGAAGTAATTCCAAGAGATTAATAGATATTTCTTTTCATTTGGCTGTTTTGTGATGTGATTATTGTATTTTTGAATAGTAATATTTGTTTAGCTATGTTTTTAGGTATGAGGATGTCAAACAAAAATGGATTGATAATTATGAGAGGGAGTTGGAGGATTGATTAATTGTATTGTAGTTAGTGTTAGTGCGTGAGGTACTTTTAGTGAGGAGAGAATGGAGAGAGAATAAGGAAATAAGGATTTGTATTATTGAATTGTGTAAATAATGATACAAACTAAGACTATTTATATACAACCCTAATTGGGCTTGGGCTAAAACAATTTGGATTAAATCTAATCAAATCTAATATAATATTTCAACACACCCCCATAATCCAAGTTGTCGAGCCTAAGCTAGTCATAGTTGATCTGAACTATTCCTAATTTCTTTCTCAAATTCAGGAATCTGTCGATCTTCAATCATTTGGTGAAAATGTCGGCCAACCGTGCTTCATTTGAGCAATGCCTAACTTCAAGTTCACGTCGATTTACCTTTTCCCTCAAGAAGTGAAATTTGGCTTCGATATGCTTACTTCTTCCATTCAGAACTGGATTCTTCGCCAGATTTATGGCTGGCTTGTTGTCGATTTGCAACACAAGAGGTTTCTTCACTTCAACCTCCTTTTCTTCAAGTACTGATCTGATCCAAATTGCTTGACATGCAGCATAGGATCCTGCTATATATTCTGCTTCACACGATTTCAAGTGTTCAAGGGGTCTGATACAAGGTGACCCCTTGTCTCCTTACTTGTTTGCATTAGTGGCGGAGGGTCTTGCTTTAATAGTAAAAAGGGCTTTAGTAGAAGCATCTTTAGTGACTTTAGACTAAATGGGGATGAATCTGCAAGCTTAATCCAATTCGCAGACAACACAATTTTAGTGTGTGATGATGATTAGAATTATCTATGGGGTATTAAGTATATCCTAAGAGGATTTAAATTAGTAACACGATTGGGAATAAACTTTTGGAAGAGTTATCTTTATGGTGTGGGGTGGAGGATTCATTCTTGGCAGTCGTTGCTCAGTTTTGGCGTGCAAAACTGGAAGGTTACCATTCAAATTTCTTGGTTTACATGTTGGAGGGAACCACAGATGAATCAATTTTTGGAAATCGGTTGTAGATTGTTTCAGAGCAAGGTTATCCTCTTGGAAAGGCAAGTTGTTATTAATAGGTGGTAGGGTAACCCTCATTATTTATGTGTTAACAAACTTACCAATTCTTCATTTCTCCTTCTACAAAGCTCCAACTAAAGTGGTCAAAGAGTTGGTGTCCATTCAAAGGTGTTTTCTCTGGTCCATTCAGTTTGTAAGCCTAAGGAACATTGTGGCATCATGATCAAAGATATTAACATGTTTAATAGAGCATTATTGTTCAAATGGCTGTGTAGATTCATTCAAGAGCACACGCGATTTTGAAGCCAGGGTTGGAACATAGGTATAGATGCTTTGATAATAGAATTCTATTTAAAACGGAAGCTGTCAATTGTAGGAATTCATCGTTGTGGTGGAATGATCTTATGCATATTGGTGATTCGAAGGAAGTAGATTGCTATATGATGCAACTTTCTTGTAATCTAGGGGATGGATCTCGTATCTCCTTCTGGAATTCTTGGTGTCTTGAAGCGTTTCCGTTGTGCAGGAGGTATCTTGAGTTGTATGAAGTTTTTGTCTTAAAAGCCTGTGTTGTTAGGGAGATGGGGGTTTGGTTGGACGATATATGACAGTGGAACTTGGGCAACCAGGATACTCTGCTCGTTGGTGGTTTGGTTCATCAATATTATAAGTTAATGCAGCTGTTATTGGAGGTTAAGCCGCGGGTTGGTGCGGCTGATTTATTTTTGTGGCCAAATCCTCAAAACAACAAACTTTCTATTAAATCTTGCTACGAGTTTATTCAACAAGCCGATGGGTTTGAAGTATTAGATATTGCTCCCAAGACTGCTTTAGAAATTTTGTGGTAGTCTTTGATTCCGATGAAGGTAAAGATCTTTGGCTGGAGGATGCTCTCAGACAGGCTACCGTCCCCATGATTTGGTTTGTGCTTTTTGTTTCAATTCAGTAGAAACCATAGATCATGTGTTTATTTCTTGTCCTAAAATTAGTTGGGTTTAAAAGGCCATTTTGCTTGGGCTGGGATGTCTTGGAGTGCTATAGATAACTATTGTGAGCATTTGTTGGATTGGTTTCTGAAGTTGGTTGGTAACACCTCCAAGAAGAGTGCTTATTTGATCTGGTTCTGCACTTACTGGTGTATCTGGTGGAATAGAAACCAGATAATCTTCAATGAAAAAATTGGTCGCCATGCTGAAATAGTCCATAGAACTATTCATACTTCTTGATGGTGGTTAGCTCTTTGTTATAGTTTTAGAATTAAGTGTAATTATTACAAATGGTTTAAAAGTCCTTCTTATTTTTTGTAAGAAATTCGTGTAATACATCGGTTTTAAAGGTAGTGGGCGTAGTCGGTTTGTATTTGACAGTTGGTTTGAAATACTTCTAGTATTCCCTTTGAATATAGTTTTCTGCTTATCTAAAAAAAATTATATATATCTTAAATTTTAAGGTGTCTTTAATTTTTAGGTATACAATTCTTTAATTTTTGTAAATCTTCAATTTTTTACTTAATAAACATAATATCGTTAATTTTGGTTACAAAAAATTTAAACGGGTTAGGTCTTAGAAACTTTTCAAGATGAGAAAAAAATCTTTAAAATTAAAAAAAAAAAGTTACAAAGGTCCGTAGCTACATATTATTTCCCAAGGAGATCTTCACAATACAAATAATCAAACACACGCCTTTGTCAAATTTGAAATGGAATTTTAACAATTGAAACTATTCATGGTAAAAAATAATGTTATTAATAGATAAATATTTCATCACCAATCAATATGTTTTAATCCGCTACGACACACACTTACCAATTAACAAACAAACATTACTATTAGAAAATAGACACAATAATTTTTGTAACAACATAGAATATTTAAGTAATAATGTTTTTTCTTTAGGAGATTGGATATTTAAGTACATGGAGGTGGATAAGTATAAATTGAATATCTTCGTTAATAGTAAAACACGTTGAAGTTAAAAAGATGTTTTACATATTATTATTATAAGGCAACACATGCACTTTTAGTTTTGTATTTTTAAACAGAAATTTCATTAAAGAATATTAGGTGTGCTCGACAATTAATTAGAAAAGAAATTTCCCTAATGTTCTTTAAAAGAAATTTCCCGCCAACAACAATTAATTAGATAGACAAACCAAAGGAGTCGAGCACATATTTAAATAATTAATGTTGGAATACGAAATATCTCCAATCACCGCCCATTTCCAAACCAAAAACTTTACAAACCAAATTATGTTATTCAAGTCAGAATTTGATTCGTTAAAATGACATCATTCGTAGATTTCTTAATTCCCCAAACCACCGACAACCAAACAATGCCGATGTTACCTCTACTAGAAAGCCTTTTAAAAAAAGCACTCCACCCTACGAAAAATTTCAAAGATGGATCCTCTACAGAAATCTTATGGTCAATCCAAGAGCCAACTTGATCCCAAGCCTTTCTCGATGCCAGACATTCAAAGAACAAGTGGATTAAGTCCTCGTCCAATCTCAGGAAAAATGAACAACTAGCTTCATTAGGAGAGAAGATAATACCTCGCTTGAGCAATTGGTCTTTTGTAGCCAAGCGATGAACAAAAAGTTTCCATGCAAAAGCTCTTACGTTAGCCGGAACCCCAGCTTTCCAAATATTTCAAAAGGCTTTGACCTTGTCTGCCTATATACTATTAGTTTCCTTTGCCTCCAAAAAAATTTTGTAGCCTTCACTGGCTGTGTAAATGTTGTTGTCCCCAATTTCCTTTATCACTACCTCTTCTCGGCCTACATCTGTTGCAGAAGAAACTACCTTTCCCCAGCCAACAGTATCCGGACTGTCTTCGACCAGCGAAAGAGGCAAAATAAACTCCAATAACTCACCGAGTCTTTTTCTGTTAGAAACTAAATCAAAATTCTTTAAACTACAGATCCCCCCCCCCCAATTCCAACCAACTTCAGACCACCGCCTATCTCCTTCACTGTTGCATCTTTAGCACAACTAATCGAAAACAGATTCAGAATTAATTCTGCCAAAGTTCTATCAGCACATTATCTGTTACACCAGAACGGGATCGAACTTCCATCTCCAATTTTAAAATAAACAAAACCTGCAAAATTAAATCCTAAGTTAGCAAAAAAACAACCCCTGTTTTAATCAAATCCTTCCACCACGTACACGGTGGAGCACTAGATAAACAACTCTCGTTCGAAATCATAAGATCCTCACAGTCAACATATCTCGTCTGAATTATTTTCTTCCACAACGCCTTCTTTTCTACTAATATCCTATATTTCCATTTCGATAAAAGAGATAAATTAAACTCCTCTAAACTCTTAACTCTAAGCCCTCCATGCTCTTTCGCTTTACACACCATGTCCCAATTAACCTAATGTATCTTAGTTTTATCCTCTATTCCTCCCCAAATAAATATCTTACGAATCTTATCGATTTTCTTTCCTAACATTAACCGGAACTCTATAGAAAGAGAACCTAAAAACCGGCAGACTACTAAGAATAGAATGTTTTAAAGCAATCCTACCTCCAAAAGTATGAAACCTGCCTTTCCACAAAGCTAACTTCATTTTAAATTTCTCAACGATCATTGTCCAAACTTTTACTCTAATTGAAATACAAACAAGAAGGAGACCAAGGAAAATAAAAGAAGAATCCTCAACCTTGCAAGCCAAAAAATTAGAAGCCGCAAGCAAGAAATGTTTACTAACATTGATACCAATAACCCTACTTTTATGAAAATTAACACCCAGTCCCGAAACCATTTCGAAACCCCTTAAAATGGATTTAATGCTCCATAAACATTTCCAGCAACCTGATCCCAATATAAGCGTGTCATTTGCAAATTGGACTAAATCAACAAAAATCCCCTCACGAACACTATAGCCAACAAAGTCTCCTTTAATAGCAGCATTATAGAACAACTGTGTTAAACCTTCTGCAGCTAACACGAAAAGGAATGGATAAATAGGATCTCCCTGCCTTAAACCTCTCTCCAACTTAAAGTCCTTAGACAGGCTACCGTTTACTAGAATTGACATGTGACCATTGAAAACACATGCTTCCATCCATCCCATCCAAATGCTTCTAAACCCCATTTTATTCATCATGAATCTCAAAAATCCCAATTAACGCAGTCGTACGCCTTCTCAAAATCAACTTTAAAAAAGATACAATCCTTATTCTCCCTTGTTGCTTAATCCACTACTTCATTAGCCACTAGAATACTGTCTAAAAGTTGCCTTCCCGACACAAAAGTCGATTGATTACTCAATATTAAACCACCAAGAACACTCTTCAATCTTGTTGCCAACAACTTTGCCACGATCTTGTAAAGACTTCCTACTAAGCAAATAGGTCTTAAGTCTCCCAGATTAAGAGGATGGGCTACCTTTGACAAAAGAAAAAATATCGTTCTTCAAGATCTCCCAACAATTTTTTATGAAAACAAAATTATAACCATCTAGACCCAGACTCCTCGAACCTTCACAACCCCACACAACTGACTTAATTTCATCTTCAGAAAAAAGAGCTTCCAAGAAGTCGACTTCTACTTGACTAAAAGACTTTGTTGTGATTCCTTCCAAAATTGTTATATCCGCTTCATTCTTCCTATACTTCGTAGAGAAAAATTTCCAGATCACTTCCTTAATGCCTTAAATAGAGTCTACCATACCTTCTTCTGAATTAACAGCTCCAATAAATTTCCTTCTGACCCTACCCTTAATAACTTTATGGAAAAAGCGAGAATTAAGATTTCCTTCTCAAGTCTAATTCACCCTAGACTTCTGAACCAGCATATTATTTCTAATATGAATATGCTTATACATAGAATTAATGGCCTTGCTTATACTAATTACCAACTCCTTCACCTCTTCATTCACACACTTTGATAACAAATTATCAACATCGTTAATGACTTCCACTTCTTCTTCAATATTTAAGAGAATCTAAAATCAAAAACCTGTCAATCCTGCTCACTCTTTCCCTCACCATTGTACCAAGTAAAAGAATTTCTGATACAAGCCACATCAACCAAGTTTGAATCTTCAATAAACTCCTTAAACTTCCTCTATTCAGTACTTCTATTAACCAAACCACTACCTTTTCTTTCACAATAATTATAAATAGAATTGAAATCTTCCCCTAACACCCAAAGACCATCTTTCAATTTCTTCCTCAGCTCCAAAAATTTTCCCCACAAACTCCTTTTAAAGATCATACTACATCCTGAATAGACATTGATAATATAGTACAAATTGTTTTTCCTTCTAAACTTCACTCCCAAGAAACCCTCCCATTTTAAAGAGAAAATAGCTTCAACAGAATTCAAGTCCCACAATGTGTTAGACGATAGGCTTCGATCTAGAGGGGGTGAATAGATCACAAATTTAAAATTCAAACTTTTGGCAAAAATGGTTTTCAAAAGTTTTATGGTACAGTGGAAACAACCTGAATCGAATCTGTTAGATGATGGCAATTGATCTAGAAGGGGTTGAATAGATCACTACTTTTTAAACAGAGTCGGCGCTTAAAAAAATTTGTGTTTAAAATGTGTGCGGAAGCGGCCGAGGAACAAAGTCGTCTAAACGAACCTTTATCGAAAAGATCGGATATGCCACAAGCCAAATGGAATAACAAGCTTAATGAGAATTCGAATCACTATTTAGAGTGTTAACTAATACAATTAAAATCACTTAAGTTTGTGCAATTTCCAATGACTTATAAAGTGTAAACCAAATTTGACAATTTCACAAACAGTTTGTGAACGATCAATTTATCGAACACTTGGTGTTCAAAACACCCCAAGTGTTATTTCCTATGTAATTGTAGTGTAGAATTTTTCTAATTACAATCAAAGTGATTGTAATGAGTTTTCAAACCAGATTTTCAGCACTACACTACAGCAAAATTTTATCGATCAATTAATTTTGCAAAAACATGAACAATTCAAAATTAAAGAGATAGAGAAAGAGAGAACAACACCGGATTTGTTTAGGCAGTTCCCCTTTCGTCCTCGCTTTGGGTACGTCTGCCCCCAATTCTAAAACTAGAATTGAGATATGCATTATCTTGTTGCAAAAGTTTATACAAGAGAAGCACTAGTCACCACACATTCAAGACTACTTGTTGATGTTGATACTTGCCTTCTCTCCCTTGATTCAAGTCGAATCAAGTGCCTCGAACGTGTTGAATAAACCTCCGTTTACCGCTACTTGTCTGAACAACCCTGCCGGTCTTCAAACCTTTCGCTCGGCTGATTTTGATCACACACGGTTGGGACCCAAATCTTTCTTCCACAATCCTCTGGCTACCGCTACTAGATTGAACAAACCCACCATTCTTCAATCCCTTCGCTCGGCTGAATCTATGAAGAAAAGATCTGTGCAAAAACCCCCCCAAATCCACACGATCTTGGAGGACAAAACCCTAACGGTTTTATTCAAGAAAAAACCCACTGAATACTCACCCTAAACTAGATACACAATCCTACGTTTGGACGTTATCACCTAAATGATGCAAAAGATCAACAAAAATTGTTATGTGTAATTGTTGAGAAAATGCAAAAATGAGGATGAAGATGATGAGAGAAAAATTCAGTGTATATCTTTCACTTTTTCTTGTTGTTGTGAAAATGATGAGACAAAAATGTATATATATGATGCCTTGGCCAACTAACAAACATAACAGCAATTTAAAGTGAGAAATATCAGAAAAATAGCAGGAAATTAACGAACGGTCGACCTAAACATAAAGGGGTCGACCTGAGCAGACCCGAGAGCAAGACTATGCAAAAATTGAAGTTGTGCGTCGACCGGAACAGGGTTCATGCGTCGATGCAAGCTGACTCAAAATATGCAAATACATAGGCATACAGTATGAGTCAACCAAAGGGTTGACGCGAGCACACCCGAAAGCAAAGGATAGAAATACAACTTATATTAGTCGATCAGAGTAGGGTTTGAGTCGACTAAAACACCCTAAACTTCCAAAAATGATTTTTTCTTCATAGTTTGGTCCACCTAAGCTATGTTTATGCATATCTAAGACTCCTAACATGATCAAATACACATAAAACATATATGAGATACTCCTATATGTATAGACACATGATTTTGTAATATTTTGTGCATTGTAAAGTATGAATGCAAGCTAAGAGGCGATGATACCGTCCAAATTACAAAGTACGAGCTAATACACATTTTGACATCATTAAAATAAGGACTAAGGCACCTAGCCCTCACGGAATCGTCTAACTCAACCTCTATTGAAAAACTCGGATATGCGTAAAGTTACACAATTGAATGATAATGATCAGAAATTGTTCAACAACGATTAATCACAACACAATCAAATACTAAGTTATATGTAGAACTTATTTCTAATTATAAAAAACACACAAAAATACAAATGGACAAATTATCAAACTTGTTGTGTGCAATCGATATCGTTTGGAAATTTGATTTGTTGTGTTGAATCAAAAACCAATCACAATCAACTGGATTATTATTCTATCAACAAAACCTAATTCAAAAATATGATAAAAAATAATTCCCAAACAAATTGATCAAACAAAAAATGAATCCAATAATTTTCAAACACAAAAATTAAAAGGGAAAGAGATAGATAGATAAATAGAGAGAGAGAGGGAGAGAGAGAGAGAGAGAGAGGAAGAGAGAGAGAGAGAGAGAGAGAGAGAGAGAGAAAGAGAAAGAGAGATTTGTTCAGGCAGTCCCCCAATCGGCCTCGCTATGGGTGCGTATGCCCTCAATTCGAAATTGAATTGAGATACTTGCAATTAACCTTAATTTGCAAAAAGTGTATATACAAGAGATGAAGAACTATAACCCTACAAACCCTAAGGTTTGTTGTTGATTCTACCACCTCTAAAACCCTTGATCAAAGATTAATCAAGTCACCAACAATCTCGCTTCAATTCACCAATTCTTGCTACTTCCTTGCAAGGAACCACCTTGTCCCAAGGCTTTTACACAATCAAATTAATCCCAAGCGCACACTTGTTGAACCCAATATTTACCAACACGGTCCACCGTTTCACGCTACTCCCTTGCAAGGAACCACCTTGTCCCAAGGCTTTCACTCAATTGAATCTGAATTGCATAATCTTGTCCAAAACCTTCAAATCCTCAATGATCTTGAAGGAAAACCCCAGCTCAGTTTTCTTATTTGAAACCCTCAAAGGACTCAACCTAATATTCTCGGTACACCAACCTAATTGGGCATTATCAACCCTAATCTAGATGGTCACCCAATCAAAAAATGATTATGTGTAGTTTGATTGTGTGTATGCATAGAAGTGAGGTTGAAGATGATGAGTATGCTTTGAAATCCCAATTACGTATAGGTTTTAAACTAGAACCTTACTAGAAAAAGATGCATGTATCAAGTATTTATAAGTATGCAAGTTTGGAAGCAAAAAGAATGCAAATAAATGGAGAGAAATATGAATTTTTTTATTGAAAGCATCAAATGTGTCGACCTATAAAAGCTATAGGTCGACCTATCAAAGCACTTGTGTCGACCTGTGAAGGTCTTACGTCGACCTATAAATATTTTTTATCGACCTTGTGTCGACCTATGCTGGTCAACACATAGACAACGGCTATAGGCTTTATTATTAATGCACGGGTATCGACATAAGATTGATATGTCTCTACCTATATTGAGGCAAGATTGATATGCCTCTTCATCATATGAGGTAGGAAGTTGTGTTGTGTAAGAAGGTGCGGACGGAATATCAAGACTTTCATCACTAAGAGGAATGTGTTTTCCTTGGATAACGATTGATCATTTCCCCGATATGTCTGATGGGTCGGTAACATAGAAAACTTATTTTGCTTGAGAAGCCATGATGAATGGTTCGGTCATAAAAGATGCCTTGCCAAGGTCGACCCGGGTGAATCCTAAGTCATCAATGTGTACACCATTACTGTTATTGGGAACCCACTTGCATTTAAATAAAGCCACTTTGAAAATAACATAATCAATTTCCCAAATCTTATCAATGACACCATAAAACGCGGTAGTTGCCAATATAGGATTCTTATCTTTCGAACTAGAGAAATACATCGATTCGGCTTTAACCATAGTGTAAAACCCTAATTTTTGACCCCTAAGATTCCACATATCATTCACATCTCATTTTACATCATATACCACAAACAAGATCACTCTCTTTGTTTCTCCGAGCATCTATGTATTTCTTACTTGCCTTTATTTTGCTTATGTTTACTAACATTTAATCAAAATCCAAAAATATTTTGTTTCCTTTCACTAACATTTTCAGGGGAAGAACAGGTTAAAAACACCAAAAAAAAAAAAACAGTCCCTCAGCTCGAATGAAATTTATCTGAGAAAAGTCAAAGTTGATATGCAAACAATTCAAAATTCATCTGATCAAGAGTTTCCAAGATTTAATTGATTAATATTCAAGAGACTCCAAGGTTCATGTGTTTATGTTCACGCCTTCATTGACAAGCAAGAAAAATAGAGCTGGAGTCAAGACATTACATCAAAAAGCCAAATTTCCCAAATTTTCACTGTGTTAATCGATTAACACATTGGTTAATCGGTTAACGCGTGCGAATTTTGAAAAAAATGGCAGCAAATTCAAAATTCAGCAATTTGCACCAATTTTGATCACATGTGGAATATTCTAGACCACCTCATTTTAATTCCCCTACATCACTTTGATCATTTCCTACCATACACCTCCACTAATCACCACTCTTTTGTGAATTTCCCTCCAAATTCAAATTCCAAGCCTAATTTTCAAATTCCAAACCAAATTCTAAACCACCAAAAATCTAAGCCTAAACTCTATAAATAGAGCCCTCCTTTCATTCATTCTTCAAGCTTTTGAGAGCCAAATTCACCGTGCTAAAATTTCATTCAAGCTTTTGATAGCCAAAAAATCCCTTGCAAATTATCTCCCCAAACCACAAATTCACCAAAGCTCTTCTTTCTTCTTTTGAAAGTTAGTAAGAATTCACATTGATTCTTGCTTAACTTTGAGCTAAACCTTCATCATTTCTTGTTTTCATTCATCAGTCACAGTAGATCAAGGTTTTGGAGTGTAGATCTTGCTGCAATTCAAAAGGAATTTTTTGATTTTGAGTGGTAATTCATCTTCCACCATTGTTAAAGCTTCATATTCATCATTCAAGATGTAGACCCTTGGTGTTTCTTGTTGTTGATCCTTTGGATCATATATTATTGTTTGATTGTAGGTTTCTTTGTCTATTTTTACTTTAAAATTCGTGCAAATTCAATTCATGATCATAAGATGTTTGAAAAATGTTTTGAAAGAAGATCATGCTGAATTTTGCACATTTTTTTGCTTCTAATACAGTGTTAACCGATTAACCAAACACAGTGTAAACTAGTTAACCGATTAACACCCTGTTTTGCACAGAAATTCAAAATCTGCACTGGTTAACCAATTAACCAATGTGTTAACCGATTAACCAGTGTCCAGAATGCTATTTTCGCTCTGTTTTGGGACTGTTTTGGTTCTTTTTCCATTTTCTTCCCTCTTCCTTTGTTCTTAGCCTTAGATCACATATTTTTGTGGTTTAATTTGGCCTTCTCTTCTTCTATTTCTCTTTTATTTGGATCGATGAAAGTCTTATGGATCATAGAATTCCGTTGTCGAATTCTTGATCAAGATGAGATCGTTACTTTCTTTTCTTTTCGTGTGGTATTGCTTTCGGATGACGATCTACATATCGTTCATCTAGCATGCATTAGCACAAAGTGCTATTGACTGGCCTCATTGTAGGGTAATTACTCCATAAATTACTCGGCATTTGCTTAACATAGCGTAATATTTGTCCCACCTCGAAAAACTATCAAGAATAGTTGATTATTTGTCTTTTGGTCCAAAACTTATGAAACTTGTTGTTAGGAGGCTTTGGTCTTATCAATCCTCTAATCAGTTTTCATTAATCTTGACCTAAGTGCAATTATTCAATTATTATTGATCACTAACTCTAACAACTAATCACTAACTTCTAACTTTTACTTTTATGTTTCCTTCTTGCTCCCTATCTCTCTTTTACTTTTATGCTCCATTATTATCATTTCATAACATGTTTATGCTTCCGCAATTTTTCCTTTGTCTGTTGGACACATGTTTATGCTTATGCCTTTTTCTCTTTATCCACTTGGACCAAAAACATTAATAAAGGCTAAAACCTCTAAAAAAAACTTGTGTTTCTAATCTTGGACTATGGTTACTATCCTTTGCAATGGACATGGAGTTTTACACCTAGACCTTGGACATCCAATGCAATTATTGGAACCTTGGACTTAGAATTAGGACCTTTCTCCCTTTGCTTTGGAATTGTGGTTCGAAGACTATGAAGCTTGCTTGTGTGGTTAGCCTATTCTTATCCTTAGCTTTTACTTTATGCTTTAGGATAGTCACTTGTTCTCCTCCCCATTCTTCAATTTTCAAAACTCTATCTCTTTTTCAAAACATTCTTGATTTCAAACTTTCACATCTTTCATAATCAAACCTTGACTTTGTCAAGTGATTTTACTCTTTTCCTTTCATTTCTTAACAAAATGCTAAACTACATAAGCATGTTGACACCTTTTTCAAAAGACTTTAAAAAACACCAAACTCATCAAACTCTTTTTTTGTGCCCTCGTGCACTTTTCCCTTTAACTTTTTCATAAGTTTAGACATGATTCATTTCTTTAAGCAGAATTATTTGCTTAGAAATGACGACTTATCTTTACATTAAAAAATCAACCAAAACAAACAAATTTCATTCTCTGTACCGCGAACTACAGGGTTTTGATCCTACATTGCACATCGTGGGTACGTAGGCATGAGACGACAAGTCTCTCCAAACACAAAAATCTTAAAAACAATTTCTCTTCTCATCTCCTCAATCACTTTTCAAGCAAACATTTTCAGACCAAAAGCGGTAGATATTTCAAAGGGCTCCTATAGAGTACTATAGACGTTTTGGGTGTTAACACCATCCCATTACGTAACCAACCCCCCTTACCCGGACTCTCTTCACTTGTTCTTGTTGTAGAGCCTGTGTAGGTTTTGTTCGCGCTTTTTCCTTTCCTTTTTGGATAAAATAAAAGTGCGGTGGCGACTCTTGCTTTTCGAGTTAAGTTAATCAATAGCTTACACTCACGATTTTGCCGCTACAGAAAAGTTCCGACTCTGCTGGGGACAATCTCCCTTGAAGGGTTTAGCCTACTTTGATTTATTTACTGCCTTTTTGTCTGATTTGCTTGTTACTTGATTGTTCTGTTTTGGAGTTCCTCTGTGTGTGAGATAGGTCCTATACCCGGACCAGATTGTACTTTGAGATAGGATGATGGTATAGTCAAGGGAACTTTGAGGGAGTCGAATCCTGAAAAAGAAGAACTTGAGAATCCATCCACTCGGTGGTTGCCTCTTTGGAATTACTGATGTCAATCGAGCGATCGTGAAGGCATTACTTTTTCCATAGAAGCCTATAACACTGAGAACCGTAGTAACCCTTAACCCATCTTAGCCTTTTAGGATTGTGGCGCAGAAGCTATGAAGATGCAAATCTGACTTAGCTGTTACGCGATGCCACACTCAGGTTAGATTCTCTTGAGGATAACTACCAACCTCCGAGCAAATCGGTGCACTGGTGTGTCTGATAGTGGATTGTGGACCCTGGGAACTCTGTTAGAACCGTTGTTTTCTGCAGGTACAATGAAGATAAACCTCAGTACATACCTTTTGTGGGTTGGTTCTTAACCTCGACTTTACGCTCGTGACTCGAACCTTTGAACTCGTGTGCTTCGAGTGATCTTGTTTGTGGTTGTTGCATCCATGCACTCTTGCATCCATGAGTGTCATAGCCCAAATTTTGACCACTAAGATCTCCCATCATTGTGCAAATCATCATCACATTATGAATGAACGATCATACCTCAATAGTCTCCCCAAAGATGGGTGAGCATCCACTACAATCAAAACTAGGGTTTCAAGCCCTCTCAGAGTTCTTAGACAAAGGATCAATTAAGGAATGACATGATCTTCAACTTGTCTAAACCTCTCAAATATTCACAATGGATCAAGAGGACTCCCACATCAAGGATCAAGCACAAGGTTGCAACACTCCAAGTGGATTAAGCCTCAAGATCGCCAGTGTCACCAAATTAGGGTTTTGGTCGACCAGGGCCTCCAGATGGAAATTTTCCTCTAGGCATGAGCCAATACTTCAAATCATAACATGATATGCTCCATGGGACATCATGAACCCAATCATCAAGTCAATTTAGCCTCACGGGATACATTCATAAAATATCAGGAATTTGGGTTTCTTGACCTAATTCACCCCTAAGTTGACTTTTGGAACAATACATGAGCCAAGACCTCAAGAGAGGATTTGAGGGTCTCTAACACACTACATTGATCCATTTACAATAATGGATTAATCCAAGAAGCTTGATCAACAAGTTTCAAGTTCATCAGAACCACAATTAGGGTCTCGCGGGAAAAGTTAACTGTGCCTTTGACTTTTGACCAAGGCATGCTCCCAAACCTTGGGACATGATTCAATACACCCTATAACACCCATGGAACATGTCCATCAAGTTTGATTTAGGTCAAGGACATGATTTCATAGAAGATTGCATAGTTTGGATTTTATCTGACAAAAAGTCAATTGTGCACAAAAGTCAAACTTTGACTTTTTGAGATTTTTCACAATTATGGTTCCTTAACCCTAAAATGATGTTAATGTGTGATTGGAATCATCATTCATCAAGAAAAATCAAGAAAAGTGGGATAACTTGTAAAAGGGGTAACCATAAAAAACTTAGAAAATTTCTAAGTTATGGAACAAAGTGGCTAGGGTACCAACTTTGGAGGATCATAACTCCTAAACCACAAGGCCATTTTTCCCCATCCAAAGCTGGATTTGTAGCTCTCATTACCCTCTACAAAAGCTTCAAACAGAACTCATTCCAATTCCTCATGGATTTTAAGTTATGGAATGATCAAAATCACATAAGTGAAAATGTCACTTTTTTCCAAATGTAGGGGCATTTTTCACTTGGATCCAAAATGTATCAAAACCAATTATGATCAAACAGTTGTGGTATCATATGAGAGCTTTCCAAAATGGCCAAGAACTCCATCAAATTCCACTTGAGCCATGAGATATGACAATGACAATATGCCTTGCTGAAAAATGCCAAAGCTAGGCAGATTTGTGCATTTTGCTCGATTTGCCAAATTTTTGCAAATGACAAGTAACTCTATCCATCTGAACACCTCAAGGGGGGACCAAGGAGGAACCAACTCTGATCCCAAGCCTCCCAAGTCTTTGGAACAAGAAGTAGCATGCCAAACCTAGAAATCCCTAAAAGAGGGACAAGACTCCAATTTTAGATTGAAGCATTTAATGGATGCACCAAGGTGGCATGGACTAAGCCATTTGCAACTAAATTCAGTCAAGACTTATCCAAGACCAAGGGAACCAGCAGCCTGTGCCCTAACCTCCAGTCTATGGCTAGAGGAGACTTGGATTCTCATTGCTCAACATTGGCCAAACCTATGCAGCAGTTGCCATTCACTATTGCAGCCAAAACAAACTTGCTCTACTATAAATAGAGCTCAATTATGTTCAGTTTGAGTACACCAAAGCCATCAAACAGATGCTTTCTCAAAATCTCCTTCTTACTTCCAATTTTGCCTTCTAAGGCAAGTCACTATCGGGTTTTGAGTTTGAGAGCTATTCCAATCAAACTAATCACACACACACCTCATAAACATCATATAGAAGTGATCCAAACACTCACATAACATCTGGAACACCAAAATCACAAAATCACTAGCCAATTGCTCAAGTTTTTGACAGATTTGCAGTTGGAGTACCATCTCAATTTCCAGATCATTTTAATCCACTCCAAGCATCCAGACACACTCCATGGCACCTAGGGAAGCTATCCACATCATTGGAACCTAGCGGTAACACCCCTAACACAAAACACGATCACCAGCTGCAAGAGGTCAAAACTTGATTTTTGAAACATTAATCCAAGATCACAATTTGTTTTTCACATGCTTAACAATTTTGGTCATTTTAATTGAATTTTTATTCAATTAAAATACATTTTGAAAACAAATTAGGGTTTTGATTAATTCAACCCTCATTAAACTTTTTCAAACACACTTTGTGGGCCTCTAATAGAGTGTAAGACCCAACCCCTTTGTAAAAACACCACCTTTTGGGCCTCGGTCATCGTATAAGACCCACCGTGTTTTCAAAAACCTCGGCACGATCGCCGTTTTCAAACAAATCAACTGGGCCTCTCCTTGAGCTGTAAGCCCCACCACTTGTACAAAAACAAATTATTGGGCATCTAATAGAGTGTAAGACTTAATCCCTCTTAGAAACTAAAACCTTTTGGGCCTCAGTGTATTCTATAAGTCCCAATACCATCAAAATTCTCGGCGCGATCGCCAGTTCAAAAATAATAAATCATCTGGGCCTCTCCTCGAGCTATAAGACCCATTCAACACACTTTGTGGGCCTCTAATAGAGTGTAAGACCCAACCCCCTTTTAACCAAAACCATTTTGTGGGCCTCAGACATTGTATAAGACCCTCCGCGTTAAAAGAAAAACTTCGGCGCAATCGCCGCTTTCAAGCAAAAAACCTTGGGCCTACCCTCGTGTTATAAGCCCAATTCCTTTTCTTTAAACACTTTGTGGGCCTCTTGAGAGAGTTTAAGACCCATCCCTTTGTACAGGAAACCTTTTCCGGGCCTCAGTCACTTGTATAAGTCCCTGTACAAATTCATAACAATAGTGCAATCACTGATAAAACCTCGGGCCTCTCCTTGAGCTGTAAGCCCCGACAATCTTTTCAAAGCACTTTTCTCCTTTGAATTCAAATATACTGTTGTTTTCAATTTTTCTTTGTTGAACAACTAACCCAACAGCATGGAAGCTCTACAACCGAGTAAGTGTTTACCCACTTTCTTTATCCACTTTCATATATATATATATATATAACTGTATTGTGGGGCTGCTCACTGTAAGTCTTCTTTCACATACTTTATATACCGTGTAATACTAGCATAGCTATTTAGAGTTTTCCCTGGCAACTACGTCTATCACTAGGTAAAGCCCTGTTGATCACTCTTAAAAATAGACAAAACTAGATCTCCTATAGGAGCACCAGATACAGTCTTCTCTACGGTTGTCACCCTTAGAAATTGTCAAAGAAACTCTAACTCCCCAGAGATGATCTTTTCTCCATGAATGGCATCTCTTGAGTTTCTTCCAAATTCTTGAACTTTCCTGGCTTGATCTATTCTCTGTGAATAGTCTGTCTTAAATTTCTCGGGGTTTGGGGACCCACAGGCTTCTTAAAAGCATCCTCGCCTCCTCTTGGGCGTTGTACAAGGACTCGTCGGCTTCTTAGAAGTTTTCACAACCTCCTCTTAGGCTTTGTATAATGATTCTTCCTCAGCGAAGAGAGCCTCCTCTTGGGCTTCGTACAAATTGTCCCTTTCGGCTTCTTAAAAGTTTTTCTGCCTCCTCTTGGGCTTTGTACAAATTCTCCCGACGGCCTCTTAAAGGTATAGGAACAGAAACTAGTTATCTTAATAGAGCAGTCTTTCAAAAGAGTCTAGACCTTCATCCCTTAACGTTCCAGCCTTCACTCAGGCATCATACAACATGCCTTCGCTATCTGAGAATATATTTCTCAAACGCCAATAGACTTGGACAGTCTCGATACCCGTGGAATTTCCCATTTCCTTAAAGAACAGGAAATAACCCTGATCCTCCGATCACAACCTTACTGATAATCTTTCTCTTCATAAGAACTGATTTTCTCTTTTATCCAACACACTGGGCCTGTCACTCAACTGAAACAGTCACTAACACATTTAGCCTCCTCTTGGGCTTTGTACAAATGATTCTCCCCATTGGAGCTAACCTTTTCAGACTCTCTTGTTGAGTCACTAACCTTTAACCTCCATCTCGGGCTTCGTACGAGATACAAAACACTCTCTTGTTGAGTATAAAAGACTCTCTTGTTGAGTCACCAACTTTTAGCCTCTATCTCGGGCTTCATACGAGATACCAAACACTCTCTTGTTGAGTATAAAAGACTCTCTTATTGAGTCACCAAACTTTTAGCCTTCGTCTTGGGCTTCGTACAAGACACAAGAACACTCTCTTGTTGAGTATAAAAGACTCTCTTGTTGAGTCAGTCCCCTTTAACCTTCGTCTTTGGCTTCGTACAAGACACAAAAACACTCTCTTGTTGAGTATAAAAGACTCTCTTGTTGATTCACCAAACTTTTTGCCTCCATCTCGGGCTTCGTACGAGATACAAAAACACTCTCTTGTTGAGTATAAAAGACTCTCTTGTTGAGTCATCAATCCTTGAGCCTCCGTTTTGGGCTTCATACAAGACACATAATCACTCTCTTGTTGAGTATAAAAGACCCCGGTTGAGTCAATCAACCTTTTAGCATCAAAGTTGTGCCTTTCTCACAACATACAAACACCAACAACTCTGCTTTAGAGATGACAAGTTCTCTCTAAGTCAAGACCTTTTAACTTTACATCTTGGGCTTCGAACAAGATACAAATAGACACTTCAGCTTCACATCTTGGGCTTTGAACAAGATGCCAATCACCTTTAGCTTCACGTCTTGGGCTTTGAACAAGACACCAAAATAACCTTTTTCTCCCATAGAATAGGAGGAACTACGATCGCTCTGATTTCCCTATCCCGGGAATACGTAGGCATAAGATTGAAAAATCTTAGCAAGCATACTAATCAAAAAACCCAAAATCCCATATCTTCATATATCAATCGAAAAGCATCAAACCTAACCTCTTCTCATTAGCCTAAACACTGTTTTCTTAAGCGAAATAACCTAAGCGGGACCCACAATCTTAATAGCATCTGTAAACCAACAGTTATCTGTGTAAACTCAGTTTGCAAGCAGGGTTAATTGGAGACATCTATTTCCCTTCCTTCATCAGCTTCAATAGTATAAAAAATGAATCGAACTGTAGTACCCCAAAGCGATAGTGATTCGCAACCACACAAAAATTCGCGCTACAATGAGCATACATCTGCATTCTTCCGATTTGTCCAGAAACTCATTTCAACTGTCTCCTTCTTCAATTATTTGTTCACCGTCAAGCTGTTTCCTCAACACAACTACGGAACTAGAGCTTTCGTCAGATTGAGAATGGAAAACCAAGAACAACACAACGCCGAAGTCATAATGGAAATTGATGAGTTGAAGGTCGGCATAACCAAACTCACAGAAATGCTGCAAGTTCTGATTGCTAGAGGTGAACCACCTTAGAGGACTGTGATTGTTGAAACTTCAACTGCTGCTGTTGACCCTTCACTGACTCAGCAACCAGCTTCTACTTGGCCAGAATTTGGGTTACCTCCGAATTACTCGCCACCCTTTGTAACTACTCCTATGTTTGTCTCGCCAGTATCTTCAGCTTCATTGTTCACTGAACCTCAGCCTATTGTGCATTCTGTTGCTCAAGCTATTCCTGAGAATCCTTTCGTGTACCATACTGCTGGTCCACAATCTGAAAGTCAAGGAGAACCTGGATACATTTAAGAAGTCAGAGAGCAATGGCAAACTCTAGACAAAAGGATAAGAGTCGTGGAAGGAAGTGATGCCTTTAGTGTTGCTGCAATGGACATGTGTCTGGTTTCAGACTTGGTTATACCTGTAAAGTTCAAAACTCCTGATTTTGAGAAATACATGGGGAACACTTGTCCCAGAACCCACTTGGTGATGTATTGCCGCAAGATGGTTGCTCATGCCAAAAATGACAAACTGCTCATTCACTGTTTCCAAGACAGCTTGAGTGGGGCTTCAATGAAATGGTATATGGGACTTAAGAAGAACCGTATCCAAAGCTGGATGGACTTGTCTGATGCTTTCTTAAAGCAATATAAGTACAATCTGGACATGGCACCTGATCTCCGCCAATTGCAAAATATGTCCCAGAAAGATAAAGAATCATTTAAGGAGTACGCTCAACGCTGGAGAGAGCTAGCTGCTCAGGTGGAGCCATCCTTGGCTGAAAAGGAATTGACTGGTTTGTTCATGGACACTCTTCAGCCACTTTTTTGGGAAAAGATGATAGGCAGTGTATCATCTGGTTTTGCTGACCTAGTCACTATTGGAGAAAGACTAGAAGATCGTATCAAGAAAGGAAGGATTGCTAATGCTGAAGCCTTCAGTGGTGCTAAAAAGTATGCTGGGAATTTTCAAAAGAAAAAAGATGGTGATACCCATGTTGTTTCATTTGAGGGGAAACCTCGTCGCAGACAACAACAATATGTAGCTGCAGTTGCTCCTGTTATCAATGCTCAACCAGTTCAAGCTCCTCGTCAGCCTATTAGACAGAATCAGAATTGCAATAGGGTTAACTTTGATCCTATCCCGATGTCCTACACTGAGTTGTATCCATGTCTTGTTCAGAAAGGTTTGATTACAACGAGGGATCTACCTCCTCCTCCAAATCCTCTCCCAGTCGGCTATAGGGTTGATCTTCACTGTAAGTTCCATCGAGGTGGGGCAGGCCATAACTTGGAAGGTTGCTATGCATTGAAAGCTAGAGTACAAGAATTGGTGAACTCAAAGATTCTGTCCTTTGCTGATGACAATCCCAATGTTGTCAACAATCCTTTGCCAGAGCATGCCAAGTGAAGTTTGAGTTAGTTCAGACGGATCATTTCCTAAATCCAGTGTTTCAGACAGGACAGCTCATCCTTGCTACTGATTAGTCACTAGGCCTTGTTTCTTTCTGTTTACATTTTTCTTTGATTGTATTGATTGTTTGCTTTCGAACTTTATTTGTACTTTCATGGTAATTTCAATGAAATGAGCATTGCAATGTTTTGATTCAAATTCATTTATATCCACTGTGTGCATCTTTATGCTTTCTTTTTCACAAAACAAAAATATATCTCATGTTCACTTTCTTTATCAAGCTTTTGTTTATGTAAAGATTGGAGGGAGGATGATGAAAACGAAATATCTAAATTTGCTGGATTATATGATTTCAATTAAAACTTGGCTGATGATGTACATGCATTGTTTCAACTCCCAAACACTAGAGAAATAAGGAAGTTAATCCCTTGTCAACCCCTTTGAGCCTAGAAGTTGGAGTTTCTTTCTGTACGAAAAAACCCGCAATTTTAACCTGGGGATGGGTAGTTCTCAATTAATTTGACTATGCATTCAAATTCGAGTGAATCATTCAAGACACCTTTCAATAAAGGTTGTAATCACAAGCTTTCCTTCACACATCAAAGAAGTGTCGAAGATATCTTTCAAATCAAAAGCCAATTATGGTTCACCGTAACCATTAAGCCAGGCAGTCACTATCTTAAAAAAAATGAACAAAAAAATCAAATGAAAAGCCCGCTAAGTCAAAACCTATGAAGGAGACTTAGGCAAAAATTGGGGCATCCCGCTGACTATAAACTCAAATGACACAGTTCAGGCAAAAGTTAGGGATAACAAAAAAAATAATCAATAGGTTACCAAAATCCTCAAATACAAAACGAGTTGACCGAGGTCCTCGTCCAAAACAACAAAATGTTGTAAGAAAGAGTGACTGCCATCTCAAAAATCTCTTGAGCCATCATCATAACAGTGTTGCAATTCTAAAATTGCTTGGAACCTGAATGCATAGTTTGAATTAACTGAGCATAGGACTGGAGGTCATCACGAGGAATGGGTTGGGTACCAAATAAACTTTGAGCCTATATCCTTTGTTTCAAAAAACCGTGAACCAGACCACGTTACAACCTTCAAAAGACCTAATTGAAGCCAGGTTTTTTTTGAAAGCATACTACAGCAAGGTTGCGTAAACTGACTCCTAAGTTTGTTGCCAATCATTTGCTTTGATGTTTTGCCTTTGCTTTATCTTTCATTTTGAATGTCTAAACCGCCGTGTTTTTACAAGTGATTCATTTTGCTTTACATCAATAATATCATTCCAAAAATGATTTTTGATTTCAAAATTGCATGAGCTTTGCATTAAAATTACCATGTTTGTTTGAATAATCTTATTTGCAGGCAAACTTTCCTCATTAGGAAAATTTCAAACAGTTGAGAAACTTGGGCAGTGATCCTATCAGGGGCACATTACTTCCAGATCCTGTTGTGAATCAGTTTAAGATTTGTTGCTTAGTGCAAGTTATTCTCAGAATTGGTTAGCCAGAAGATCTATTTCAAGACCCATACTAAGTTCAGCCTTCTCAACAGTCATCTCAAGAACTGAAGTCATGATCAGTTCATCCCCAGTAACTGAAGCCATTATCAGTTTATCCTCAGCATTCATTTCAAGAATTGAAGCCACGATCAGTTCATTTTTCCCCTGCAGCAGTCAAACTGAAGCCATGATCAGTTTATCCTCATCAGTAGATCAATCTGAGGCAGTCTTCTTCAAGAATCCTCAAGATGCCTTTCCTCAAAAGACCATCAGCCTGATATAATTTATAAGTGTGAGAGAGATGTGTTCAACATCTTCTTTCCAAGCAGAATGGGTAATGTTCTCTGTGTTGAGGAATCAGAGTTCCATTCTTCCCTCACAAAAGAGTTTATCTCGGTTGTCCATATCATCTGCATTTGCATACATAAATCATTCATATATCATTGCATAGAAATATTTTCATAGCTCGAAGTGTGCTTCGCTCTCATACGCATTTTTTCGGGGTCCTGTTGTTTTCAACATCTTACCTTGTGATCAAAGTCCAACTTACTTGGCACCTACCAAAACTTTTACCTGCCTTTTCATTCAGTGCCATTCCTGGATTTTGTCATTTCCCTGTGCATCTATTGCTGTTGTTAGATGTTTGTTTTTTTCCCTTCCAGTGCTATTCCTGGATCTTTATTTTCTCTCACTCCAGTGCGATTCCTGGATGTTTGTCTCTTTCGATCTCCAGTGCCATTCCTGGATATCTTGTTCCTCTTGTTTCTCCCAGTGCTATTACTGGAAGTTTTTTCTCTCTTCTGTAATCCCCATTATATTTTGCTTGGATATCTTTCAGTGCCATTCCTGAAAGTTTTATCTGTTCATTTAGTGCCATTCCTGAATGAGATTTTACCTTTATCTTTCAGTGCCATTCCTGAAAGTTTATCTGTTCATTCAGTGTCATTCCTGAATGAGATTTTTACCTTTGCATTCAGTTCCATTCCTGAATGAGATTTTTACCTTTACCTTTCAGTGTCATTCCTGAAAGTTCTTTCTCACTTTATTCAATTCCATTCTTGGATATCGTGAACCTTTTTATCTAATGCCATTCTTGGATGTTGAGATTACTTTTGTCCAATGCCATTCTTGGACACCTTTTCCCTAATCAAGTCCAATGCTATTCTTGGATATCTCTGATGTTAACCTTGCCATCTAATGCCATTCTTAGATGTCCCCAGTGAAGTTTTTCAAATGGAAGTTTTGTTCCCATCCAATGCCATTCTTGGATATCATTTCCTCAGCTGAGTCCAATGCTATTCTTGGATGTTTCTGATGTTTTTTATTGCCTCATTCAATGTCATTCTTGAATGTTGTAGTTCGTTTCATCCAATGCCATTCTTGGATATCTTATCCCCAATAGAGTGTTTTTCACCTCCATCCAATGCTATTCTTGGATGACGTTGTTGTTTTTACCAGAAACTTTCTTGTTGTTGTCCAATGCCATTCTTGGACATCTTTTGAGATACCTTTTACCTTGTTCGTAGTTTCCATCCAATGCCATTCCTGGATGTCACTACTTGTCTTCCCAGGGTCTTGTCCCTCTCTTTCCAACTATTGATGGATGTTTCTTGTCGCCTTGACAGATCTCCAGAAATAGCTTGTGTTCCCCAGCGTGTCTTTTCATGTCTTATCTCTCAATTTACCATAACTATCTTGTTTCAAGTTTCCCCGCAGTGTGTTTCATCCTTTGCATTCATATCATCTTGTGGCATCTTAGGGCTAAAAAATATAGCTTTTTGTATTTAAGTATCTTCATATCTCCTGATAGAAGAGACTTAAATAGGGGCAACTGTAAGACCCTAATTTTTTACCCCTAAGATTCCACATATCATTCACATCTCATTTTGCATCTTATACCACAAACAAGATCACTCTCTTTGTTTCTCCGAGCATCTGTGTATTTCTTACTTGCCTTTATTTTGCTTATGTTTACTAACATTTAATCAAAATCCAAAAATATTTTGTTTCCTTTCACTAACATTTTTAGGGGAAGAACAGGTTAAAAACACCAAAAAAAAAATAGTCCCTCAGCTCGAATGAAATTTATCTGAGAAAAGTCAAAGTTGATATGCAAACAATTCAAAATTCACCTGATCAAGAGTTTCCAAGATTTAATTGATTAATATTCAAGAGACTCCAAGGTTCATGTGTTTATGTCCACGCCTTCGTTGACAAGCAAGAAAAATCGAGCCGGAGTCAAGACAACACATCAAAAAGCCAAATTTCCCAAATTTTCACTGTGTTAATCGATTAACACATTGGTTAATCGGTTAACGCGTACGAATTTTAAAAAAATGGCAGCAAATTCAAAATTCAGCAATTGGCACCAATTTTGATCACATGTGGAATATTCTAGACCACCTCATTTTAATTCCCCTACGTCACTTTGATCATTTCCTACCATACACCTCCACTAATCACCACTCTTTTGTGAATTTCCCTCTAAATTCAAATTCCAAGCCTAATTTTCAAATTCCAAACCAAATTCCAAACCACCAAATCTCCAAGTCTAAACTCTATAAATAGAGCCCTCATTTCATTCATTCTTCAAGCTTTTGAGAGCTAAATTCACCTTGCTAAAATTTCATTCAAGCTTTTGATAGCCAAAAAAATCCCTTGCAAATTACCTCCTCAAACCACAAATTCACCAAAGCTCTTCTTTCTTCTTTTGAAAGTTAGTAAGAATTCACATTGATTCTTGCTTAACTTTGAGCTAAACCTTAATCATTTCTTGTTTTCATTCATCAATCATAGTAGATCAAGGTTTTGGAGTGTAGATCTTGCTGCAATTCAAAAGGAATTTTCTGATTTGGAGTGGTAATTCATCTTCCACCATTGTTAAAGCTTCATATTCATCATACAAGATGTAGACCCTTGGTGTTTCTTGTTGTTTATCCTTTGGATCATATATTTTTGTTTGATTGCAAGTTTCTTTGTCTATTTTTACTTTAAAATTTGTGCAAATTCAATTCATGATCATAAGGTGTTTGAAAAATGTTTTGAAAGAAGATCATGCTGAATTTTGCACTTTTTTTTTTTACTTTTGATACAGTGTTAACCGATTAACCAAACACAGTGTGAACTGGTTAACCGATTAACACCCTGTTTTGCGCAGAATTTCAAAATCTGCACTGGTTAACCGATTTACCAATGTGTTAACCGATTAACAGTGTCCAGAATGCTATTTTGGCTCTTTTCTTCCCTCTTCCTTTGTTCTTAGCCTTAGATCACATATTTTTGTGGTTTAATTTGGCCTTCTCTTCATCTATTTCTCTTTTATTTGGATCGATGAAAGTCTTATGGATCATAGAATTCCGTTGTCGAATTCTTGATCAAGACGAGATCGTTACTTTCTTTTCTTTTCGTGCGGTATTGCTTTCGGATGACGATCTACATATCGTTCATCTAGCATGCATTAGCACAAAGAGCTATTGACCGGCCTCATTGTAGGGTAATTACTCCGTAAATTACTCAGCGATTGCTTAACATAGCGCAATATTTGTCCCGCCTCAGAAAACTATCAAGAATAGTTGATTATTTGTCTTTTGGTTCAAAACTTATGAAACTTATTGTTAGGAGGCTTTGGTCTTATCAATCCTCTAATCAGTTTTCATTAATCTTGACCTAAGTGCAATTATTCAATTATTATTGATCACTAACTCTAACAACTAATCACTAACTTCTAACTTTTACTTTTATGCTTCCTTCTTGCTCCTTATCTCTCTTTTACTTTTATGCTCCATTATTATCATTTCATATCATGTTTATGCTTCCGCAATTTTTCCTTTTTCCGTTGGACACATGTTTATTCTTATGCCTTTTTCTCTTAGTCCACTTGGACCAAAAACATTAATAAAGGCTAAAACCTCTAAAAAAACTCGTGCTTCTAATCTTGGACTATGGTTACTATCCTTTGCAATGGACATGGAGTTTTACACCTAGACCTTGGACATCCAATGCAATTATTGGAACCTTGGACTTAGAATTAGGACCTTTCTCCCTTTACTTTGGAATTGTGGTTCGAAGACTATGAAGCTTGCTTGTGTGGTTAGCCTATTCTTATCCTTAGCTTTTACTTTATGCTTTAGGATAGTCACTTGTTCTCCTCCCCATTCTTCAATTTTCAAAACTCTATCTCTTTTTCAAAACATTCTTGATTTCAAACTTTCACATCTTTCATAATCAAACCTTGACTTTGTCAAGTGATTTTACTCTTTTCCTTTCATTTCTTAACAAAATGCTAAACTACATAAGCATGTTGACACCTTTTTCAAAAGACTTTAAAAAACACCAAACTCATCAAACTCTTTTTTTGTGCCCTCGTGCACTTTTCCCTTTAACTTTTTCATAAGTTTAGACATGATTCATTTCTTTAAGCGGAATTATTTGCTTAGAAATGACGACTTGTCTTTACATTAAAAAATCAACCAAAACAAACAAATTTCATTCTCTGTACCGCGAACTACAGGGTTTTGATCCTACATTGCACATCGTGGGTACGTAGGCATGAGACGACAAGTCTCTCCAAACACAAAAATCTTAAAAACAATTTCTCTTCACATCTCCTCAATCACTTTTCAAGCAAACATTTTCAGACCAAAAGCGGTAGATATTTCAAAGGGCTCCTATAGAGTACTATAGACGTTTTGGGTGCTAACACCTTCCCATTGCGTAACCAACCCCTTACCCGGACTCTCTTCACTTGTTCTTGTTATAGAGGTTGTGTAGGTCTTGTTCGCTCTTTTTCCTTTCCTTTTTGGATAAAATAAAAGTGCGGTGGCGACTCTTTCTTTTCGAGTTAAGTTAATCAATAGCTTACACTCACGATTTTGCCGCTACACATAGCCCCACTATTTTGCATTGTACTACGATCATCTTTTGATTTTTTATAAAAGGTATAATGACCAATGTCGTATGCAGTCGAAGTAATGACACAAAATTTTGACTCATACGACAACCATTTAAGTATCTCGGATGCACTACAATCATTAGATACACTTTATTAAACCAATCTATGAATCTCTTTTTATTCTCTATCAACAACAACTTGTCACTCATTCGGGGATATTTTTTCCTCAAACGTATTTTGTGAGTATTTATGAAAGGTTGAACTTCATCTATATTATTCAATATATAGAAATGTTCTTGAATAACTACATCCCGAGCCATTGACTTAACATTTAGACCTTGAATACCTCTTCTGTCTATGTCAGCATGACGAGACTTTGGAATTCCTAGAGAATCTGCGTCTGACAAATAGTTTGTGTAAAACTCAATTACTTCTTCTGTGATGTACCTTTCAACAATCAAAGCTTCTGGTCGGTGATGATTCTTCGTATATACTTTAAAGATTTTCATATATCGCTCTATTAGATACATCCACCTTAAATAAACTGGACCACAAATTCTGATTTCTCTAACTAGATGAACAAGTAAGTGAACCATAATATCAAAAAATGATGGAGGAAAATACATCTCTAATTGACACAAGATTATGGCAGCCTCATCTTCTAATTCATCTAATTTTTTGAAATCAAGAACTTTATTACTTATGGCATTGAATAATAAGCAAAATCTCGTTATAGTTACTCTCACATTTTTTGGTAGAATCCCACGGATAGCCACTTGTAGAAGTTGTTCCATCAATACATGACAATCATGAGATTTTAAACCAATTAACTTGAGATCTTTCATTGATACAAGTTTCTTGATGTTTGATGAGTAACCTTGCAGAACTTTAATACCTTGCAAACACTCGCAGAAAATTTTCTTTTCCTTTTTAGATAAAGTGTGACATGCTGGAGGCAGATAAGTTCTTTTTCCTTTCTCTACTGGAGCCAACTGTTTTCGTATACCCATATTCTCCATATCAAGACGGGAAGTCTTACTATGTTTATTCTTGCCTGGAATGTTTAGAAGTGTGTCAATCAAACTATCACACACATTTTTCTCCACGTGCATCACATCAAGACAATGTCTAACATCAAGACTTGACCAATATGGAAGATCAAAGAAGATGGGCCTCTTTTTCCATATATTTTTTGCAACTGTCCCTTTTTCTTTTTCTATCTTCCCAAAGACAACATTAATGTGTTCCTGCTGTTGATAAACTTCATCCCCGGTTAAAGGTTCAGGAGCCTCATCAATCTCTTGCTCTCCATTAAAAGCCTTCTGCAATCTATGATAAGGATGACCGAGTTTTAGAAATTTTTGATTCCCAAGGTAAACGGTCTTTTTTCCAAACTTAAGTTGGTGATAACAAGTATTATCTTCACATATAGGACGCGCTCTATGTCCTTTGACACTATATCCAGCCAAGTTATCGTAAGCAGAAAATTCTTTGATTGTGCAAAATAACATTGCACGCATCTTAAACTTTTCCCCTGAATATACATCATCAACTTCAACGCCTTCATCCCACAAGAGTCGTAAATCATCAATTAATGGACTTAGATAAACATCTCTGTAGTTACCAGATTTTCGTGGTCCAGAAATCATTATACTTAACAGTATATACTTGCACTTCATGCACATCCAAGGAGATAGGTTATAAATAGTGAGAAGAACAGGCCACGAAGTATGATTAGTGCTCAGATTACCAAAGGGGTTCATTCCATCGGTGGAAAGCCCAAGCCTAAGGTTATTGGCTCAAATCCAAAATCCGGAAACAACTAATCAATTTTCTTCCATTGCAACAAATCAGCTACATGGCGAATGTTTCCATCATAAGTCCTTTCATCTGCATGCCATCTAAGATTCTTTGCGTCATTTGAATTAGCAAAAAGTCTCTTAAATCGTGAAATTATTTGCAAGTACCATAACACTTTATCACGAGGATGCTTCCTACTAACATTGTCATAGTCATTGTCATCACCATTGTTGGCTTTCAGCTTGTAACGCGACACACCATATTTCGGACATTGATATAAGTATTCATACTCTTTCCGGTATAATATGCAATCATTAGGGCAAGCATATATTTTGATATACTCCAGACCCATTTGACACAATATCTTCTTGGCCTCATAGCAACAATCCGGCAATTTGTTTTCTTCTGGTAACATTTGCTTTAGCAATTCAAGTAATTCCGTGAAACTTTTATCCGACGATCCATTTTTTTCCTTTAGATTAAACAACTTTAACACCCCCAACAATCGTGTAAAATCTATGCATCCCTTATATAAAGGGGTATCTTTATCACTACATAAAGTATCATAAATATGAGCATTCTTAAAAGAAGATTCCCCAAAATCACGGAACATATCCTCTAGTTGATCTTCCATATATTCATCTTCATCCACTCTTTGACTTTGTGATGCCCGACTTTCCTCTTTATCCACCTCACCATTCCACATCCATATTATATAATTTTGACATATACCATCACAACAAAGGTGATGGAATATTTCTTTCTTTGTACCCTTTTTGATATTCACGCAAACAACACAAGGACAATAAAAGATGCCATTATTGTCGGGAAGAAGTTTATCAGTGTATTCAAGGAATTTAAGAACTCTGTTCTCATAAACCGGACCTAATATATCGGCTTTCATCCAACTACGATCCATAACAACTTCTGAAATTTATACACGTATAATAATGTGAATGACACATCAAAATCTAATCCAAAAACTTAAGCATATGCATATGCAAATCTAAACCTAAATTATATGAAACATGTACTCTCATACTAACTTGAGCATATAAAACATAAACAAAGAAAAAAGGAATGAAGATGTTGAAGAATACTGTACTTCGAAGCTGAAGAATCTTATGCACGTAAGGAATGAAGATATTGAAGAGTACCGTACTTCGAAGTTGAAGAATCAAATGAACGAAGAGGGTGAATATTTGAGCATATACAACATAAACCAAGAAAAAAGGAATGAAGATGTTGAAAAGTACTGTACTTCGGAGCTAAAGAATCAAATGAATGAAGAGGGTGAAGATTTGAGCTCCTAATGAATGGATACGAAGAGGGTAAAGATTACGCCACCGTTGTCGTCTCTGGCTCGCTTGTTCGCCTAGGGCGTCTTATGAAAGAAATACATAATAAGTTTTGTTTTAATTTATCAGTAAACCCTTTAATCGCGGTTGGACAACCCAACCGTAGTGGAATTGTAAGTCCTCTAACAATGGTTGGTTTACTTCACCGTTGTAAAATCATTTACAATTTATTTTTTAAATAATGGACTTAATTGACACACGCTTAATGTACTCTAAAAAAATGGAAAAAACGTAGTTCCTGGGAATCAAATCTTGCTACACATCATTTATTACTACGATGTTTTAAGACAACCATCATTAAATTACTATTTATAAATCCATCTACTCAATGGGCGTGAAAATTTTAACCTATTACAACGGTGTATATGAATCCGTTGTAAACTTGGCGTTGTTGTTTGCGCGTTTTGTAGTAGCGATATCTTCCTTACCAGAAGTAATAGTATGGATAATCATTTTATTCTTTGATAAGTTACCCCCTCCTCTAATGTTCAATGATCCTATAATCATGGCTACAATTTTGAAAACGCCTTCGTTTTCTAAATTCTAACCTTGTCCTTAGCCTCGATTTTTGCACTTCTTTTCGAGTAATCCTTCTTCTTGTCCTTTGCAACCACTCCTAGATTTGAAATCGCCCTCCATACTTTGTCTCCTACGTTTGATTCTAGATTGTCCCAAAACCTCAAGTTGCACAGTCTAACATCTGAATCCGTAGTAGATTCACAACATAAAACAGCTCATGCCGAAAAGGTATTTGCTTCTTATAAAACGACCCTATCTTCAGATTCCTTCAACGACAAAGAAGTTCCTTTTCCTGATTTTTGTTTACTAAGAGGATGAAAGAAAGAGGGTTGAGAAAAAGATTCAATCGGATCTTCAAATGAAGGCCCACCCTTGATAACACTCACACCCAATACTCTCTGGCTGGTCCTTTTACATTTCTTTCCCAAAAGCCCAAACACTTTACTGACCCTTTTATTTTTTGACTTCTCCTTATAGTAACTTTTACCGCTTTCCTTATTTTTAGTATTCTCTTCCCGAAACAAAGAGTCCAAAGAAAAGGTATTTTCAATGCCAGGCGAAGCACCCGGACCCTCCACGTGGACCTCAGACAAAGCCTTATCAAATGATGCTACCTTTGCAGCAGAAACCTGACTCTATGTCGTACTTTTCGTTCTTCTTAGTTGGAATTAAACTGAATCCAAAATCCATATTTTCCTCAACTTTCTGCACATAACTAACTTCTACCTTGAAAACAGAGTCAATTTGATTACCTCTATATATAGAGTACAGACTACATTCCGATAACAGATCCACTTCATCCTCCTTGATGAACTTGTCCCAGAGATTACCAGATTTTGTATAAGAATCAGAACACTTCTTCAGATCAGGATTATTCGTCACAATACGAAGGGGGTCATGAATATCTTACGTCATCTTAATTCTGAAAGACAACCCATTGATCAAAACATTAAAAGTTTCGTTCAGAACCACTGCACACCTTGTTCTAACCATAAATCTCGCAACATCCATACAATCCCCCTTAGAAGTGTTTTCACCTGAACAAACGTATTTGCCAACCTATTAGCTAACTTTTCAAAAAAATAAAAATTCTAAGCCTGACATGGAATACCGTAACACCTCAACCTAATCACCCTCTCGTTATCGACATCTCCTTCCCTCCACTCTCTAATCTCCGAAAACCATTGACTCTACCAACTTTTATCTTCCCTTATTAGATCTTTAATCTCTCCAACGTTACTCTCCTCTAACAGACACAAGTTTGCACCCATATGAGTCACCCGAATAGAAAAATAACCTTCCATCTTGAAACTAGTACGAATGTTGTATGTCATGCTCGGGTTGATCACAACACCCACAAAGGCTTTCCTCAACCTGTTCAAATCATCCACACCATACTGAAACTGTAAATGAGCACGAAGAGATCCACCAACCTTGCCTTCAACATATCTTCCTATATTAACCACTTCCGCAAAAGATATGACATCTACTTTTGCATAAGCTTAATAAGACTTACTCACTCCTACCCCAATAATATTCGACTTAGTTATTTTAACTTTACCATTGTTTCCTCGTCTCTCTCCTCCACCCGTATTCCTCTTGAACCTCAGAACGTTAGCGTAAATCTTCTTGCCTTTTATAAAGATGTTATCCAGCTTCACAGCTAACAATCTTCAATCTTCTACCCTGCTGAATCTTGCAAAACCAAATATCTTTCCAAACTTGTTCCTCTTAGGAAGGATTACAACCTCCTTCACCGATCCATGCACTCCAAAGAGATCAAAGACCTGAACAGCCTTCATCCATATGGAAATTCATAGAAATAAACCGTTGAAATTTCATCATCCTCACCACTTTCTACCCTTCTACCCTCCAGGTGACAATCCCAAGTCAAAGACCTCCTATTTTAGAATCCTCTTCTACTCACTTTCTGCCACTCCATAAGATAAATCGAACAATCGCAAGAGAAGAGACAAAAGCATACTACACAAAACAAAATAAATTCATTGAAAAAAAATCCCAAAAGAAAAATTCCTAACTATGAAAAAGTTAGAGAGAACTCAAAGTTTTTCTCTCTAACCCATTTTTCTAATATCTATTGTTCTATTTACTTTTAGTTATTATTAGCAAACATGTAACATCTCAATATTTGATACAAATCATAAATGTTAAACTTAAATTTTTTTATTATTTATTCAAAAAATTATTTTAGGCTTAAGGAGTTTAATGAAATTATAGTATCCTTAAATTGTTACATTATTATAACTAAATGTATATTTACGTCATTTATTAAAATTGATCGTTGAGCACTTAGTTAATTAAAAAATAATTTTAGTCTATTTTTTTATTAATTAATCAATTTTGTGGGACGATAATAAAAATATATATTCATTATCTATATAATTATTGGATATGTTATTATGGTATTTTAATAATTAATTTATCGTTATAATTTATTTTGCTGCAAAGTCTTGAGAGTTTATGCTATTTTATAAATAGATTAGTGTTTGATAAATTTTATTTGATAATAATCTCTAATGTATTAAATTTAAGTTGATTTTATTAAATTATAAAATTATATTTTTATAAATAAAAAATTGTGTGTAATATTAGTACATTTATTTATTGTGAGTGGTATGTAATTAGGAATCATTACCTCATCTTGAACTTCTTACAATTATTAAAACTATAATGGTTAAAATGATAAATATTTTATACACTTTCTTAAGATCGTGGGTTCAACACTAGTAATGATAATTTATTTTCATATTTAGCATTTGAAGATGTCACTCTTTCTTGAATTGTCACTATAATTTCGTTTCTAGCCTCCATTTTATCTTTAGTATTGTCCATTCTCGTTTAACCCAATTAGACACCGTTTTCCCACGAACTACCACCCATTGTGACCCTTTCTCCCAAATTGACCAGACCCTAAGGCACCATAGTCGCCACTGCCCACCCATGCCCTCACGCGCCATCTTAATCTCGGTGCATGAGCCTCATTCCCAACAACTCGATACACGCTTTTGTTTTTGGCGATCCAAACATCATTTTTCTCTTTCGTTCCTCCCTGTTTTGTGTATGTGCTTAAAATCAAATTCCAACATACATTATTTTTTACGCATTTATTTTATGAGACCGATTTTAATTCGATTATTTATTCAAAGTGTTTTTTGGTTGTGTTGTCGATGGAGTAAGCTATAAATTATTATACACATTTATAAATTGTGATAATATTCCTATAGATGCTTGGATTCTTGACTTTGGTGTTACCAATCAAATTCCAACATACTTTATTTTTTTACGCATTTATTTTATGAGACTGGTTTTTATTCGAGTATTTATTTAAAGTATTTTTTGGTTGTGTTGTCGATGGAGTAAGTTATAAATTATTGTACACCTTTATAAATTGTGGTAATATTCCTAAGGATGCTTGGATTCTTGGCATTGGTGTTACTAATCGTATGACATTTGATTTCACATTACTTTGCTATTATACTTCTCCTTTGAATATTTCTATGGTGTCTTTTTTAATTCTGTTTCTATCCTCCATTTTATCTTTAGCACTGTTCATTCTCGTTTAACCCAATTAAAGACCGTTTTCCCACGAACTACCACACCATTGTGACCCTTTTCTCCCAAATTGATCAATCCCCAAAGCACCATAGTCGCCACTGCCCACTCAAGCCCTCACGCGTCAGCTCAATCTCGGAGCATGAGCCTTATTCCCAACAATGCCATACACACTTTTTTTTGGCGATCCAAACGTCATTTTGCTCTTCCGCTCCTCCTGGTTTTGTCTATGTGCTTAAAACCAAATTCCAACATACTTCACTTTTTATGCATTTATTTTACGAGACTGATTTATATTCGATTATTTATTTTAATATTTTTGGTTGTATTGTCGATGGAGTACGTTATAAATTATTGCAAACATTTATAAATTATGGTAATATTTCTAAGGATTTTTGGATTCTTGACTTTGGTGTTGCTAATTCTATGATATTTGATTGCACCTTACTTTCCTATTATACTTCTCCTTTGAATATTCCTTATGAGTTTTGTTGAGGGCTCCCATGCTCATGCGGTAGACACTGAAATTGTTGACTTACAATCATTATTTAAGTTATAGATTTTCTTTTATGTTCCTAAACTGTTCTGATCCTAAACTGTTCAATAGTTTAATTTTCATCCATAAGGTTACTGGTGATTAGAATTGTAAAGTAAATTTTTTTATTTCTTATTGTGTTTTTTAGACCTTACCATAGGAGAGACGATTGAAATTTCTAAAGAAATGGAAGGGTTACATTACATCTCAGAGGAGCCAAATAGTCAAGATATATTGTCCTTTTATTTTTAGTATGAGTCGTTCTCTTTAGACTAAAAAATTTGTCTTCAACACAAGCATCATAGACATCTTCCATTTTATACAATTAAGTATATGTTTTCTTCTTTGATCTAGCAATATTATGTTTGGTATTCTAAGTGTGAGTTGACAATCAAATTAATATGAGATTAAAGTTGAACTTTTAAAGTGTGAGTTGACAATCAAATTAATATGAGATTAAAGTTGAACTTTTAAAGTGTGAGTTGAATCGTATAAGGCGTGACTCGGAGTCACCCTTATATAGAATATGGAGTTGAAACTATCTTTATATTATTTGGAGTAGAGTGTGTATGACTATTAGATGAAGATAACGATTATTGATTAAAAGAAAGGTGGATTCTTATGTGACACCATATGACTTCGGACCACCTATGCCATGTGGCGAGTTTCTGGAAGAATTTGGTCATGTGTGGATTGAGTGAATCTTTGTGAGTTGTTGGCAAATATGAAATAGTAATTGAGTTATTTTCTTCGAAACTTATACTTTAATCTCAAATATTTTCATAATATCTCGGTAACTATTGAAATATATACTAATTTGATTCTTTATAATTAATACTTTTTAGATAATTGTGTTTTTATCAAAATTATTTTTGTCAAGATTTATTCCTTAATTAAGGGTTATCTTTGAGCAATTCTTATTATAGTTAAAATCTTATTCTCAAGTTGGTAATTGAGCTCACGATTAACTGAGTTTGTCCAGAGTCACAAAACCCTAAACGCAACAGTCACATATAAGTGTTTTAAAAATAGTCCAAATCATACAACTACAAGGGTCACGTTAACCCCACCACCAGACTTCTTATTATCAAATTGACCAATCCATAGAGTTTTGTCACTATTTGAAACCTCACACACCAGAAACTCATTTCTTATTATGTCAGGCTCATCAACGCATGATCCATCCTACTCGTCAGCTATCCATCCTACCGTGTTAGCCCAATTTGGTCATTAGGTTCTCATATTTAAGGTGTAACACTCCGATTTTCATTAAATACTTTATTTAAAATTGGCGTGTTTTGTTTGTTATATTTGAATTTTTGTGTTATTTGGTGTGTATGAGTATTTTAGTAATTTAATAATTATCGAGGTTATAGGATTGGAGAGCAGAAAATAAAAATAGAATTTATTGAAATTATTAGGTATAATTAGATAAATTTAGTTATTTTGTAATAATTTGAGAAAATAGAAATTAGGAGAATTTTGATTAAATATTTATTTAAATGAAATATTTATTTAATTAAAATAATAAAAACAATGAAAATTGAGAATAAGGGTTGAAACTAGAAGTTTAATAAAAATTGGAGTGTCAATGAGTAATAGCCGAAAGATGAGAGAAAGTTGAGAATTAACAAAACATTTTTAGGTTATTTAAATAGAAAAAAGTGAGAATATGGATGGAGGATGATACATAAAAAAAATTGGAAAGGTTAGGATCCCTAAGGAGAGCTCTAGGAAATAGAAGTTGTGCAATTCTAAGATAAGAAGAGATTTCCTTATTGATGGGTGAGTTGGACAGCCAGGATGGTGAGGGTTCCTTACCCTCCCATCAATGCCATGAGTAATGCTTTATTTTCCCTTATTTCTTATGATTTCTGAACTGTTTGACCAAATAAGGTTTGGGCAAAACCTTATTGGCACGATCAATGAATTTTGTAGTTTTGTTTGAGTTGCTCTGATAACCAAAGGGGATTTAGGATAAATCCTCTACGATCAATAAAGTGTCATTGTTTGTAGGTTTAACAATTCTTGTTGTTGATTGTGATTCTATTACTATGAAATTGTGCGTATGTTGTTGTGATTGTATTTTAGAGTTTTTGGGATTTTTGTTTGTTAATTTGTGCGACACTATTTAATTGTGTTGTTTTCCCAAATTTATTTCTGCAGAAACCTTATGAGCATATTCTCAAATTTTTCTAAAAACCTCACTATGTGTCATTCATAAATTTTCCCAAATGTGAGAAAAATGAAATTTTCTTTAAATTGGATTTTTTTAACGAAAAAATCAAAAAAATTGAGTAGGGGTTATACTGTTGGGTCTATACGACGGGGTTACGGGTTGTACATCGGGGTTGTACGGCTGGTTGTACAACTAAGGTTGTACGACGAGGTTGTACGATTGGGGATGTATGAGCAAACTGTGGGCGGCAGACGGCGGTTTTGGCAGTTTTCGAGTTTGAGGGACAGTGGCGAAATTTGAGCAATTTTCTTGTCAGTAACCTTTTTGATATGTTGAGATAAAATTATTAATTTATAGTTAATTTTATTATTATATAAGTCAAACCGTCAACCCCTAAGGATTCAGTAGAGTTATCACTCGTGAAAGTTATCAGTGGGGCATTTTTTAGTACTTTGGATACTCACTGGTCATCCTAGAATTGTCAATTTTTGTTGACGAGTTGTTCAGAGTTCCCTTGAGAACTCTGTGGAATTATTTAAATTTTTTTTAGAGTTGAGAGATATTGTGAGTGGTTCTTTGAGCTTTTTGAGAACTCTTTTGAGTTATAAATGATATATTAAAATTTTGAGACTTTTTGAGCAATTTTTGATGTCGTTGACCTTTTGATAACTTTATGGTCACTTTTGAGTAAATTGAGTTAGAGTGTCAGTCCTTAAAGTTAGTAGAGTTATCACTTGTGAAGAGTTGCCCTTAGAGCGGTTTTGAATACTTTAGAGTACATTTTGGGTACTCTAGAGTCATTTTGAGAACTTAGAGGTTTTGAGATATTTTTTATTTTTTTAGAATTATGATGAATTGTGACTAATATAATAAAACTTTGAGAAATTTTTATTCTTTAGATTTTTTAGTAATAAGATAACTTTACTTTTTTTATGAAAAATAAATATATTTTAAAACTGTATTTTTGGAGATTAGTAATCTGAAAGGATTACAGTGACGGCATGGAATTGGCGATTTTAGAGATTAGTAATTCGAAGGGATTACAGTGACGATCTGTGATTGGTAACATATTGGTTTAAGAGTGGAACCTTATGATGATATTTTTAATGATGATGATGATATTTATTATGATGATTATTTTTATTATCATAGTGACATAGTGATGTTTTTGATGATGATGATGATTTTTTTATTATGATGATGATGTTTATTATCATAATGATGCTTTTGACGATGATGATTTTTTTTATGATGATAATGAGGTTTATACTGGTGATGATGTTTTTGATGATTGATGAGTTGCATGTTTACTTTATACATATTCATGCATGCATATATTTCAGAGTTAGGCAGGACTTTGGTCTAGTGATGATCTGGTTCAGAGGGTGACTATGACGGTCTTACGTCCAGAGAGGGATACGTTTCAAGAGGAAGCAAAGACATGGGCAATTAGTAGCATACCTCTGAACCCAAAAACCCAGTAACACGTGCATTTTTTATGAAGGAGTTGGTGGCATTAGCATTTGCCTCACTATTTGAGCTTTGATTGTGTTTCGTGTGAATGATGTATTTGTGATTATCGATTTTTACCATCATGTTGCTAAATTTCACTGTTATAATTTGTAAGGTGTATTTTCATCACCTTTTTGTTGTTGTGGCGTCTGTGCTCCCCTGGAGTACGGTCAATCAGGTACTCGGCAGAAGTAGTGTTTGTGAGTGGAAGATGGCCTTGGAGTTATTCTTCATTTATTTTATATGTATCACTATTTTAGTCGGTTTTATTTGCTATGGTCTGTAACATCGGGAACAAGACGTGTTATTTGTTTTGAGTTATCTTTTGGAGTTCATTTTCATTAAGTGGTTGCTTTAAATTATTATTTGATGTTTTGAGGGTTTTTCGAGTTTTTCGCAGCGAGTTTGAAAACATTTCATGAAGAGTATGTTTTGTTTTGAGTAGCATCCTAATTAATGCAAATTCACTTTTATATTAAGATTCAGGATTTAGGGTGTTACATAGTGGTATCAGAGCAGATCGGTACATCTGGTTAGATTTTTTTATTTTTAGTTGTTCCCTGGCATGCGACATGTGTGTGAAACACTATCGATGCTCATTTATTTTCTTACCGCTTGCCAGCAGGAGCGGTATTGAAACAAGTGGGGAGAAGCTTCTTCTTCTCTGAGATGGTTTAGGTTTGAAGGCTTGGTTCAACGTATAGCTGATTGCAAGAGTGCAGGTTGTTGGATGAGACAGTACAATTTCCTGAGTTCAAAGAGGAAGATTCAAAGTTCATATCTGCTAGCCAAGTGGAAGAGTTCTTGAAAGATGAAGCCCAAGGGTTTGCGATGTTTGCTTCTTTGAAAATTGATAGTAAAGCGGCAGTGGTTGAGCTGCCTGGTGTTTGAATTTCCAGATATGTTTCCGAACAACATTATTGATCTACCGCTAGAGAGAGATTGAGGTCGCCATAGATTTGGTACCTGGTACTAGACTTGTGTCAATAGCACTATACAGGATGCCCGTGTCAGAGTTGGGTAAATTGAAGAGTCAGTAGAAGGTCTGCTTGAAAAGAAATTTGTCAGACTAAGTGTATCACCTTAGGGAGCTCCAGTGTTGTTAGTGAAAAATAAGGACTGCAGTATGAGATTGTGGGTTAACTATTGTTAGCTGAACAAGGTTACTATTAAGAATAAGTATCCTTTCCTCAGAATCGACAACCTTATGGATTAGTTAGTAGGGTCTTGTGGTCTCAATAAGATTAACTTGAGGTCGGACAATCATCAAATCCAAGTGAAAGATGAAGATATTTCAAAACGGTGTTCAGGAAATGATATGGTCACTGTGAGGACACAATGATGGCGTTCAGTGTGTCTAATGCCCCTGGTGTATTCCAAATCGAACAAATATCATGTTGGGCATCTTCGTATTGTACTCCAAATTTTGAAAGAAAAGAATTTGTATGCCAACTTATCCAAATGTGAGTTCTGGTTGTGAGAAGCGAGTTTTCTCGGTTATGTGATTTCCAGCGGTGGTATGGCGGTTGGTTCTTCTAATGTAGATGCAGTGTTACAGTGGGAAGCTCCTAAGTCAGTTACTGAGATCAGAAGTTTCTTAGGGTTGGTTGGTTACTAGCAAAGATTTATCGAAGATTTTTTGAAGCTAGATCTACCTTTGACTCAATTGACTCGAAAGAGCCAAGCCTTTGTGTGGGATATCTAGTGTGTAACGCCCTGTATAATATATATCTAGAATAATACAATACAAATATTTTATTTGGTACTGACACTATCATAAGTGCCTAATGGCATAGTTCACATACTTGGCCATGTCTAATACAAATACAACCTATGGTACAAGACATGGAAATTAGCCAAAAAATATAAAATCTAAGATCAAATATACAACAAATACACAGCGGAAAAAGCTCAACTAAGCTTCTCTTGAAACATCCAAGCATAGCTCCACTTGTAAACCAAACCTGCAAATACCTCCTGAAAATAATCAACAATAGTGGGGTGAGATACATCAAATCTCAGTGAGTTCTCTATCTTATGGATTCTCTCGGCTTTACAAGGTTCTAACAATCCTAACTCAAGTCAAGGGGAAGGGAAATGACTTTGAGTTCACAATCTCACACTATATGGAAACACGTTATTGAGCTCGTTACTCAAAATATTCACTTATCGATAACCTTGTCAAGGCATCCCCTCTCTCCCAACCTCTTCTACGTCTAGAAGTAGGAACGAGTCATGGACCCTCGTAGATTTCTTGGCATACAAAATGGATTCGGAAATAAGGGACGCATTATTACCTTAAATCGTCACTTCACACAGCCCGTACACCGTCACAAGTCTCTTTACCATATAGGCTTCATTCGTACTATAACATTGGGAATCAAACCTACCAAGAAATCGTGCATTCATTACAGAGGAGCTCGTTACTCATGAAATGGCACATAATGGAATAATGGTTACGATTTCGTGATTTCACATTCAACCATAATTGTATTCAACAATTCTAGGCCACATTAGCCTTTAGGCCTCTTTTGCATTTCTCAAATAATCATAATAATTACACGTGTTTCATACTAGTGTTTCACTCATTTCAATACCATTCGGTAAGGGACACACGCCTCGGCCTCTTTTGCACGAGCGTTGTCATTAAGTTATTCATCAATTTCCTAGCTCATTACTAGGTTCCAATATCTTAACTATGCCATTTGTTTTGGGGTAAAGTTTCATCACTCTTTCTATTTCATATTTTAACATGCATTTATTTTCAATCAGGTTTAACATCAATATTAGGCAAAGCATATTACAATTGCACATTGTGAATTACATATAATAATTCCATCACAAGTTATACAAAAGCATATTACGATTGTATAATAGAATCACATATAATGATTCATCACATAAAAACATCACTTTTGGGTTCCCTCCGATTCATTTAATCGGGTATCGAAATCAATATTTCTCACTCTTATCCCGTAGGATATTTCACAGCTTTCCAACGGCTATAAATATGCCTCGATCGGATTCACGATCCAAAAGATATGGATTTCAACATATCACATAACATTGCTTTCATTCATTTTCCACTAAATAAATAATCCCACATCATACCCATAATCCCACATCATAGCTTTCCAATGATACCAAGAACGTCTCGATCTGAGTTACGGATCAAAAGTTATGGATTTTTAAAGAAATCGGAATTATTGAAAAACTGCCAGATTCGCCTGGCGGTTAAGGATTTCTCCTAGCGAATCCCTCTTCGCCAGTACTTCACCAGCACTTCACCAGCACTTCGCCAGGCGAGACAGCGACGAAGTCCCATTCCCATAAAACCCAAAAGTTCCAGTAACAAAACATGTTCTGTCTCATAATTTTCGCCTGGCGATTTAGGATTTCGCTTGGCGAATCACCCTTCGCCAGTACTTCGCCCGGCGAATCGCACCAGAAGCAAAATTTCTCAGCTCCGTTTTTAGGGTTCCAAGGGCCTCAAATCCCACCCTTTCCACACCAAATCATTTCCAAACATAAAAACAAGTATCACCAATTGATCACATGCATAATACGACTACACCACGCAATTTATATCGAATTTCGTCCGTTAGATTTCATTTTCTCTCAAATCTAGCCTAAGTTCTAAATCCTTAATTCTAGAACTTAGAGTTTCTAACTAGAACCCACCTGATAATCGAAGAGGAGTTTGAAGAAGATGATGAATCGATGAAGAGATGATGAAGATCCAAGCTCTTCCTTCTTTTCCATTTTCCTCTTTCTCTTCCTTTCTCTTCTCTTCTTCTTACTATCTTTTCTTTTCTTTTCTTTTTACAAATATATATATATATAATACTATTATTATATAATATAATCCAATAGAGTAAAATATCTCCAATTGATATTTTATCATCTCAACCCAATTGATCAATAATTAGAGTTACCGTAAAAACCCATTCTTGAATTAAAGTAGTTGATCTCTTTAGAGTTTATTAATTGCTCTATTGATCCCAATTGATAATACTTAAAGTACTTAGAGGATTCCATTAATCCAATTATCCAAATATAGAGCACATAGATACTCATCTGATATCCAATTGAGCATTTAGATAATACGGGGTATTACACAGTGTGAAGAGAATTATCTCGAACTGAAGAAGAAATTGACAACAATGTCAGTTTTGATATTGCCAGATCTAAAGGAACCTTTTATGGTATATTGCGATACGTCCAAGATGGGTTTAGTTGGTGTGCTTATGTAGAATGGACAGGTGGTAGCTTATGCTTCACGGCAGCTGAATATTCATGAGAGGAACTACTCTACTCATGATTTAGAGTTGGAAGTTGTATTATTTGTGCTGAAGATATGGAGACACTATCTGAATGGTTCTAGTGTCATACCCCAAATTTTGACCACTAAGATTCCCCATCATTGTACAAATCATCATCATAATATGGATGAACCATCATACCTCATTAGTCTCCCCAAAGATGGGTGAGCATCCACTACAATCAAACTTAGGGTTTCAAGCCCTCTCAGAGCTCTTAGACAAAGGATCAATCAAGGAATGACATGATATTCAACTTGTCTAAACCTCTCAAACACACAAAGGATCAAGAGGGCTCCCACATCAAGAATCAGGCACAAGGTTACAGCATTCCAAGTGGATTAAGCCTCAAGATCGCCAGTGTCACCAAATTAGGGTTTTGGTCGACCAGGGCCTCCAGATGGAAATTTTCCTCTGGGCATGAGCCAATGCTTCAAAGAATAACCCAAAATACTCTAAGGGACATCATGAACCCAATCATCAAGTCAATTTTGCCTCAGGGGATGCATTCATAAAAAATCAGGAATTAGGGTTTCTTGACCTAATTGACCCCTAAGTTGATTTTTGGGATAAAACATGAGCCAAGACCTCAAGAGAGGATTTGAGGGTCTCTAACACACTACATTGATCCATTTGCAACAATGGATTGATCCAAGAAGCTTGATCAACAAGTTTCAAATTCATCAGAACCACAATTAGGGTTTCGCGGGAAAAGTCAACTGTGCCTTTGACTTTTGACCCAGGCATGCTCCCAAACCTTGGGACATGATTCAATACACCCTATAACACCTATGAAATCAATCCATCAAGTTTGATTTAGGTCAAGGACTTGATTTCATAGAGGATTGCACAGTTTGGAATTCATCTGATAAAAAGTCAATTGTGCCCAAAAGTCAAAGTTTGACTTTTTGAGATTTTTCACAATTATGGTTCTTTGACCCTAAAGTGATGTTAATGTGTGATGGGGATCGTCATTCATCAAGAAAAATCAATAAAAGTGGGATATCTTGTAAAAGGGGTAACCATAAAAAACTTAAAAATTTTCTAAGTTATGGAACAAAGTGGCTAGGGTACCAACTTCCAAAGATCATAACTTGAGATCCAAGAAACCATTTGGGCTGATCTAAAGATGGATTTGTAGCTATCATGGCATACTTTTAAAGTGTCAACTACACCTCATTCCAATTCATCATGGATTTTGAGTTATGGTTGGATCAAAGTGGCTGAAAACATGAAATGCCACTTTTTCCGACACTTAGTGAAATTTTCACTAAGTCAGAATCTGTCTTGTTCTTTTTCCAAAAGTAAGGGGATTTTTCACTTGGATCCAAAAAGTATCAATACAAACTATGATCACATATGTGTTGTATCATATAAGAGCTTTCTAAAATGGCCAAGAACTCCATGAAACTCCACTTAATCCATGAGATATGACAATGACAATGTGTCTTGCTGCAAACTGTCATGGCAAGGTAGATTTGTGCATTTTGCTCGATTTAAGCAAATTTTGCAAATGACAAACAAGTTTATCCATCTGAACACCTCAGAGGGAGACCAAGGAGGGACAAACACTGATCCATCAGCCTCCCAACTCCTTGGAACCAAAAGTAGCATGCCAAACCTAGAAATGCCTAAAAGAGGGACAAGACTCCAATTTTGGTTTGGAGCATTTAATGGATGCACCAAGGTGGCATGGACTGAGCCCTTCCAACTGAATTCAGTCAAGACTTATCCAAGAACTAGGGAACCAGTAGCCTGTGCTCTAACCTCTAGTCAATGGCTAGAGGAGACTTGGATTTCTATTGATCAACATTTGCCAAACTTCTGCAGCAGTTGCCATTGACTATTACTTGCAAAAAAACTTGCTCTACTATAAATAGAGCACATTTGTGCTCAGTTTGAGTACACCAAAGCCATCAAACAAGTGCTTTCCTCAAAATCTCTTCCTTCACTCCAAAATTGCCTTCCAAAGCAAGTCACTATCGGGTTTTGAGTTTGAGAGCAATTCCAACCAAACCAATCACACACACACACCTCATAAACATCATATAGAAGTGATCCAAACACTCACATAACATCTGTAACACCAAAATCACAAAATCAATGGCCAACTGCTCAAGTTCTTGACAGAGATGCAGTTGAGGTACCATCTCAAGTTTCAGCTTGTTTCAAACCACTCCAAGCATTCAGACACATCACTTGCCACCTAAGGAAGCTGTGCAAATCATTGGAACCAGCTTGCAACACCTCTAACACAAAACAAGATCACCAGCTGCAAGAGGTAAGCCTGAGCTCTTCTAACTCTATGGTCCATGCATATTTTGCTGCACAATAATTTGGTCATATGTTCATAATCATGCATAGAGTGTTTACCCTCAATCAATTGCTTTGTTTGAATCGTGTATGGAATTTCTGAGCCTTCATCCAAATTTTAGGGTTCTTGAGGTTTTGTCTTGATTTCTTATTCCATGCTTAAAATAAATGAAATTAAAGACCATAGACATGATCGTGAGGTGAAAACGAGCAGATTGATATGTAGATTGCATGATATCATCAAGTATTCAGTGAGATTGGATAAAAAATGCAAATCTGCAGAAACAGAGGGTGGCGCGTGTTCTTGCCATGTTCTTGGCACCTTTTTTGAAAATTCAAATATTTGAATTTTGTGATTTTATTTAATTGAAACAAAAAATAATTTCTCTCTGAATATTAATGATTTTGAGTTGATTATTTTTTTAAAATAATTCACAAAAATGCTAAAATATTTTATTTTACCAAAAAATCCCAAAAATATTAATTATTTCATATACTTGATATTTTTACAACGAATTAATATTTTATTTGTTTTTCAACAATTAAAATGTTTTTTCTCCCTTGATTTTCCAAACTTAATTGATTTCCAATCATGTTGTGGATAGAAACATGATTTTTGAAACATTGATCTAAGATCACAATTTGTTTTCACACATGTTTAACAATTTTGATCATTTTAATTAAATTTTTATTCAATTAAAATATATTTTGAAAACAAATTAGGGTTTTGAATAATTCAACCCTCATCAAACTTTTTCAAACTCTTTGGGCCTCTAATAGAGTGTAAGCCCCAACCCCTCTTAAAAACCAAAATATTTTGGGCCTCATTCATTGTATAAGACCCACTGTGTTTTCAAAAACCTCGGCGCGATCGCCAGTTCAAAATGAAATAACCTTGGGCCTCTCCCTGAGTTGTAAGCCCCATCACTTGTACAAAAACCATTTTGGGCCTCTAATAGAGTGTAAGACCCAATCCCCTTTTAACCAAAACCATTTTGGCCCTCAGACATTGTATAAGTCCCTTTGCGTTAAAAGAAAAATCTCGGCGCAATCGCCAGTTCAAAAAAACAAATCATCTGGGCCTCCCCTCGTGTTGTAAGCCCCATTTCTTTTCTTTTCAAAATCTCTGGGCCTCTAATAAAGTGTAAGACCCATCCCCTTGTACATAAAAAATTTTTAGGCCTCACGTATTGTATAAGTCCCTCTGTACAGTTTTTAAAACAACGGTGTGATCATCGTTAAAACTTGGGCCTCTCCTTGAGCTGTAAGCCCCAACGATCTTTTCAAAGCACTTTCTCCTTTGATTTTGAATTCCAATATATGTTGTTATCAAAACTTTCTTTAATTTCTTTGTTGAACAACTAACAACACAGCATGAAAGCTCTACAACGGGTAAGTGTTTATCCGCTTTCATTTACCGCTTTCAATAGTATATAACTGTATTGTGGGGCTGCTTCACTGTAAGTCTTCTTTCACATCTTTTTATATACTTGTCATATATCCACTGTGTAATACTAGTATAGTTATTTAGAGTTTTCCCCGGTAACTACGTCTAGAACTAGGTAAAGCCCTGTTGGTCACTCTTAAATACAAACAAAACTAGATCCCCCATAGGAATCCAGATACAGGCTTCCCTCCTCTTGGGGTTAAACAATATAGAAACGTGAAAGGCAGCATTCTCGGTGAACCCTTTCTCAGACTGTCACCCTTAGAAATTGTCAAAGAAACTCTAACTCCCCAGAGATGATCTTTTCTCCATGAATGGCATCTCTTGAGTTTCTTCCAAATCCTCGAACTTTCCTGGAATGATCTCTTCTCGGTGAATTGCATTTCTTGAACTTCTCTTGGTTTAGGGACCCACAGGCTTCCTAAAAGCATCCCCGCCTCCTCTTAGAAGTTCTCATGCCTTCTCTTAGGCTTAATACAAGGACCCTGACGACCTCTTAAAGGTATAAGACAGAACTTAGTCATCCTTTGCTAGAGCAGTCCTTCCAGCGTCAAAACTCCGGCCATTGTAGGGTTGACACTCATCCATTAATACACGTGCCTCCTCTTGGGCATTATACAATAGATAAAACTCTAGACTTGGACATTCTAAGACCCTTGAGTCTCAAAGACATTCTCAAGTTGCTTTCAAACATAGGAAGAAACCCGGTCTCTCTCATGAGAGTTCCACACACTTGGACCCGCTTCAGGATCTCCAGAATCCACAGCGGTAAGCTAGCCTCCTCTTGGGCTTTGTACAAATTATTCTCCCTAGCGGAGCTAACCTTTTCAGACTCTCTTGTTGAGTCGACCACTTTTATCCTCCGTCATGGGCTTTGTACAAGACATCTATAAAACCCACTCTCTTGTTGAGTATAAAAGACTCTTGTTGAGTCAATCTCCTTTTAGCCTCAATCTCGGGCTTCGTACGAGATAGATAAACACTCTCTTGTTGAGCATAAAAGACTCTCTTTTGAGTCAACCGCTTTTAGCCTCTGTCTTGGGCTTTGTACAAGACATATAAAACACTATCTTGTTGAGTATAAAAGAATCTCATGTTGAGTCAATCCCTTTTTAGCCTCCGTCTTGGGCTTTGTACAAGACATATAAAATCACTCTCTTGTTGAGTATAACAGACTCTCTTGTTGAGTCAATCTCCCTTTTAGCCTCAATCTCGGGCTTCATACGAGACAACAAATCACTCTCTTGTTGAGTATAAAAGACTCTCTTATTGAGTCAATCAACCCTCAGACTCTCTTGTTGAGTCAACCACCTGTTCAAGACTCTCTTGTTGAGTCAACCTTTCTTAGCCTCCGTCTTGGGCTTTATACAGGACATATACAAGCACTCTCTTGTTGAGTCAAACCCTTTCAGCCTCCATCTTGGGCTTTATACAAGATACATTCTCCCCAACGGAGTCAAAATCCCTTTTAGCCTCAGTCTTGGGATTTGTACAAGACAGAAAGAACATTTTCCCCGAAAAAGTAAAACTTCCCGCCTCCTCTTAGGATTTGTATAAAGAAAACCCCGATTGAGTCAATCAACCTTTTAGCATCAAATTTGTGCCTTGCTCACAGCATACAAACATCAACAACTCCTCTTTAGAGATGATAAGTTCTCTCTCAGTCAAACCTTTAGCTTCACATCTTGGGCTTTGAACAAGATACAAACCACCTTTCGCTTCACGTTTTGGGCTTTGAACAAGACACCAAAACCTCTATTTCCTCCCATAGAAAAGGAGGAACTACGATCGCTCTGATTTTCCTGTTTTGGGAATACGTAGGCATAAGATTGCAAAATCTTAGCGAGCATACTCATCAAAAACCCAAAATCCCGTACCTTCACACATCAATCGAAAAGCATCAGACCTAACATCTTGCCAATAGCCTAGACACTGTTTTTAAGCGAATAACCTAAGAGAGACCCACAATCTTAATAGCATTTGTAAACCAACAGTCATCTGTTTAAACTCAGTATGCAAGCAGGGTTAATTGGAGACATCTATTTCCCTTCCTTAATCAGCTTCAATAGGATAAAAAATGAATCGAATTGTAGTACCCCAAAGCGATAGTGCTTCGCAACCACGCAAAAATTCGCGCTACATCTAGATATGAAGTATTTAGTGATTATAAGAGTTTTAGATATTTGTTTGATCAGAAGAAGCTGAATATAAGACAGAGGAAACGATTTGAGTTTTTTAAAGACTACGACTTTGGTTTGAATTACCATCTCGGTAAAGCTAATGTTGTAGCAGATGCATTGAGTCAAAAGTCCTTGCATATGGTGACGTTCATAGTTAGGGAGTTAGATTTGATCGAGCAATTCAGAGACTTGAGTTTAGTGTACGAGGTGATTGCGGATAGTGTGAGATTGAGCATTTTGAAGTTGACTAGTGGTTTTCTTGATGAGAACAAAGAAAGTAAAAAATTGGATGTAGCTTTGGTCTATCGTCTATCCTTATTTAATCAAGGTGAAGATGGATATTTTAGAGTTGACGAGAATGGTATCCTAAAGTTTCGGAATAGAGTTTGCGTACCTGATGTGTCGAAACTTAAGAAGACCATTTTGGAGGAGAATCACCGAAGTAGTTTGACTATTCATCCTGGGGCTACTAAAATGAACTAAGACCTCAAGAAATTTTTTTGGTGGCCAAGAATGAAGAGAGACATTACACTGTTTGTTTATTCATGTTTGACTTGCCAGAAGTCAAAGATTGGGCATCAGAAACCGTCTGGACTGATTCAATCATATGATATTCTCGAATGGATGTGGGACAGTATATCGATGGATTTTATGTCTGGGTTGTCGAGTTCTTCTAGAGCATTTGATGCGATTTGGGTGATCATGGATAGGCTGACTAAATAGTCGCACATCATTCCAATTAAGATCAGTTTTACATTGCAGAAGCTAGTTGAGATTTCATTGTTGTGATTGTAAAACTTCGTGGTATTTTGTCGAGTATTATGTATGACAGAGACCCGAGTATTATGTCGAGTATCATGGTATTTTTCAATTTATCTACATATGGCATGTTGTCTGTTTGGGGTATGCAAGGAAAAATGGGATGTCCGTATTTCAAGGGACACTCAAAAGTGCTTACTTCAAAAAGTTGTGGAAATGTTATTGGTTTGAGTGTCACTGTAGGTTCTTACCTGCAAATCATTTGTTTAGAAGAGATAATAACGCTTTCAGAAAAGGAGAAAAAGTAACAGATATGCCACCCTTTCAACTGTCACCAACGGAAGTATGGAATATTGTTTGTGACCTAAAAAAATCCACTAATTATGGAAAATCTTGCACAATTCCAAGATACGGGGACACACACAATTGGACGAAAAAAGTATTTTTTTTGGGACCTCCCTTGTTGGAAGGATAATTTGTTGCGACATAATCTTGACGTTATGCATATTGATAAGAATTTTCTCGATAATGTATTTAACACAATGAAGGATGTCCAAAGCAAAACAAAGGATAATGAGAAGGCTAGAAAGGACTTAGAACAATTGTGTAATAAAAAATACTTGGATTTGATACCCCAACCTAATGGAAAATTATTAAAACTTGAGGCTAATTACACTCTAACTCCCCAAATAGCTAAAGAAGTATGTCGGTGGTTAAATTACACTCTAAGTCCCCAAAATAGATAAAGGTGTATTGACGCCAAAACAAGGAAGTTACATGGAATGAAAAGTCACTATTGTCATGTTTTCATGGAACGGATGCTTCCAATTGCGTTTAATTCCTTACCCAGCCATTTTCTTAATCCACTTGTAGAAATGAGCTCATTTTTTTAGAGACATTTCTGCATCAACTTTAAGAGTAGACAACATCATTATATTCGACCAAAATATTTGTGTAATTCTTTGTAAGTTGTAGCAAGCCGTTTTGCCTTGTTTATTTGATTTTATGGAGCATCTTCATGTGAATCTTTCATATGAAGCTTCCCTTGGTGGACCTGTTCAATATATTTGGTTGTATATATTTGAAAGATTCATGGATGATTCAAGGATAATAGTGAAAAAAGGCAGGGATCAATATGTGCACACTACTTGCATCGAGAAACATCACATTTTTCTCTGATTATTTCAATCACATGATGCTGACTCCAAGAGTCATAAGGAACGAAGTTCAATTTAGTGAAAGAAGTAAATTTACCATATTGGTCTTTGGTTTCGACCTTCCTTCTAGAAAAACAGGTGTGTTGGCTTGTTGTACCCCAAATTTTATCCCTTAGATGTCATAACATCTTTTGCATGAGCATCATATGCCTATGCATTGTCAACTAACCATTTTATCATTTTTTGTTTGTTTTGTTTCACTTGTAAATCAGGGTTTGTTTCAAGAGACCTCCTCTCCTCAATAATCCAATGTGATTTGTTTTCATCACAAGTTCTTCCTCAAGGATCAGACAAGGTCGTCAGGTTAAGGGTTTGTGTGGTATGGTTTGAGGTTCAGTGGAAGTTTGACCTAATCTTGGTCAAACAAGTGGTTTGTATCAGTATTAGGTTATCAAGCTGTGGCAGAGATTTTTAATCAGGGTTTTGGTCCTCATCCAGTCATTTGTTTCATAAGTGTGCACTCAAGGCACGAGGATTAGGGTTTCTCACCCTTGGAGTTTATGATTGACAAACATTGTTCAGTTGAGTCTCCTAAGGCTAGCTAGTTCATGGTGTGTGCAATACTGTTTCAGTTCAATTGAGGTTGTAGAACCATCAGAGAGGTCAAAGCAGTTGGTACATTTCAAGTTGTGTGCAAGTGTTTGGTCATGTAGTTCAGGATTTGCGGCAGTCAAGTGCAGTTGTCAAGGTTTAGGTGTTGTTCAAGTGTGGAAGCGTATGTCCATTCCCGTAACCGTTTTATCCAATTTTTCACAATCCAATTCTTTGCATTCCAATTAGCCATTTCGATATCCAATCCATTTTTATCCATTTCACTTTAAGCCATTAAATCCATCCATATTCCATTTTTGATTTCATATCCATTTTATTTTAATCCATTTTTGGGTTTGATCATCCATTATCCATTGTCAATCCATTTTCAGTGTCCTGTTTTTATTACCTATTTTCCATCCAATCCAATTTTTTATTTCATTATCCATTTCCATAATCCATTTTTACCTTTATATCCATTTTGTTCACAACCCATTTTCTTAACCCATTTCTAAACCACATTTTATTTCAATTGTCCACATTTTATTTCAATTATCAATTTCACCTAATTCCATCCAAATCATTTTCATAGTCCACTTTCCTAATCCATTCTCTAAATTAAACCATTATCCATTTTTATCCATTATTCACATTTCTAATCCATTTTTTGTTATCCATAATACCCATCATTCATTCATATCATTTCATTTATAATCCATTATATTAATTAACTCATGTCCATAAATTCATTTCCCAAATTCTATATAAAGCCCGTCCACTTTTTTATACAAGTCCATTATACACAACTTAATGTCATTAAGTTTCTTTATTTTATATTTCTTTTTGTTTCTTGCAAAACCCATTTCTATTTATTGCCATTACAAGAAAATTAAAAAATCCAAAAAGGCCCACATTACAACTTCGTGAGTCCGTTTACAAAAGAAATCAAAAAGAGTTAAAAGAGAAAAAAACCAAACTCAATGCTTCAGCCTCTCATCCACTAAGTCATGTTACTAGGCTGCACCTCTATACCTCTTGCTGCATTCCTGTGAGCAACAACGACCTTTCAAAATGGCCACCTGCTTCAATACCACAAAACCGTACTTCCTGCTATCACCAAACAGACCTGCGAACTAGGACAGCAACAGCACATACAAAACAAAGTCCCTGCTCCACCAATTTGCTTTCTCAACCCGCGTCTCAATACCTCCATAAACCATCTACGTCCTGCTACTACAACTATAAAAACCAAATGCCTACCAACTCTGCTATCATCAACTCCAAAACTTGCATCAATTCTGCCTCTGCACAAAGTCAACAAAAATAAACAGTCAAAACTAAGTGACCACGCTACAAACCAATATCACAACAACCAACAAAGGTCTGCACATTGAAAGCTACACATCAAGAGTTACATGACAAAACCAACTTTACTTGAAACTTAAGAAAGAAGAATCGATTTGAGGAACTCTTTTTCGGATCTTTAAAAAAGATAAGAAGGGACCAACAGCAAGGGGGGAGAAAATACTCACTTTGGTTACCAATCCATACTCCTCTCATATCAGCAAAACAATCTTTTCACAGCCACCTTCAATTGATACACGATTCACTTCTCTGTTTTCCACCGAAACTCACTACTCATTCCTTCGTCCCTTTCGTGGCCACAACAATCAAAACCAAACAACAGACCAACCAAAATCTCTCTTTTTTCTCCAACCGAATCACAAACCCAATCGTTGAAACAACCCTATGTTCAACCTTTCCTCGTTGCCACTTTTGCTTCTGACCATAAACTTCATACCTTCAACAACCCTTCAGACCATACACAATCCAACTCATAAAACCAGACTTCAACCCAACAACTATCATCACCAAAACTTCATCGCCTCTGAACTGAACCCTTGTTTTTCTCAAAACACCCAATCTCTCAGTGACCAACTATAAATCAGAATCCCTAAAAATCCAAATCTCAGAACCAAAACGAAGAAGGAGACAAGATGAATTGAAAGTCGAAATCAAAACTCACAACAACTCACCATAACTTAAGCGTACCAGAACCGAGTTGTGAAGAAGGTTGAGACGAATTGTCATTGATTTGCTTTTGTTTCCTTCCTTTCACTGAAACTAGAAAAAAGAATTTCATTTTGAAACCTGGGATTTGTTCTTGTAAAAATGAACAGGTTGTTCTCTTTATGTACCCTAGCCGTGTTTTATGTTGCTGAGTAGTTGAGTTTGATATGGATGTTTGAAACTAGACCGTGCCTTTGCCTCGTTTTGGAAAAGTTGATTTTGGATTCATGCCACATCAACGTTTTGGTCTGAATGCAATGCCTTGTTGTTGATGCTTAGCTGATGGGCTTTAAGCCCATTCGTTTTATCTCCTCACATTCCCTATTTTAATTTAGCGCCTCACCTTCTTTTTTTTAAGGGATGATGGGCTTTCATAGCCCAAATGATACCAACCAATATTCTCCCACCTATCCTTATCCTGAACCTCCCTTTTCTTTTTATTATATTTTATTTTATTTCCAATTTTTTCTTTATGTCATTTTGATTTTAGTTCTATTTAGAACATTCTAATCTAAGTGACTTTTTGATTTCATTTTGTCTTTGATCTATTCTTTCTTTCTGATTTTTACTAAGGGCCAATGATATTACAAAATCATGACTTGGTTGATTTATTCAAAATGACTAAAAGTCTTGATATGTATGAGGCTCATTTCTTTATTTTTGTTGGTCAATGAAAGTCGAATATCAAAAGATTATCGATCCTTCGATTAAATCTTGATTAAGACGAGACTAACTTTAATTTCATTTTGATTCCATTTCTTATCTTTATCTGGGCCAATGACATACAAAAAATCAGGACTTGTTGATTTATTCTAAATCACCTAAAAATCTTGATAAATATGAGGCTCATTTCTTTATTTTTGTTGGCCAATGATATAAAAACATCATAACTTTGTTGATTATTTCAAATCAATAAATTTTGATAAATATGAGGCCACTTTTTATTCATTTAGTTTGGTCGATGAAGGTCAAAAATCCAAGATTATCGATTTGTCGATTAAATCTTGGTTTAGACGAGACCAACTTTATTTTCATTCCGATTTTATTCTCTTTATTTTGGTCGATGATATAACAAACTTCATAGTTTGGTTGTTCTCATTAAAACGATAAAACTTTGTTCAATATGAGACCGCTTTCTTTTTATTTCAATTTCATTTACTTTTTAGTCGATGAAAGTCAAGAATCATTGATTATCGATTTCTCGATTAAATCATGATTAAGACGAGACTATTTCTACTTCATTTCAATTTTCAATTTCTTTGAATACTAACTTTTCATTTCTCTTTTGGTGAAACTTGTAAATATTTCTGATAAAGTCTTGTGGGTGACCCTCTTTGCTCTTGTTATGATTATGGTTACCTTTTTCATTTGACACATCCCCTCTTCCAAGGAAAGTCCTCCTCAGTTGACTCATTAGTCAATAACCAAATCATCCCACCTTGGCCTCATAAGAGCCTTTCCCTTTCCCTTTCCCTGGCCTCATAAGAGCCATGGAATCATAACTTAGCAATAGGTTAGAGTTTTGAACTCTATGTGATTCTCATCATCATGAGAACTCACTTTTCCCATCATCACTTAGACTTAGAGAGTTTCTTAAAACTCTAAATGAGCTCATACTCATTTCCCCTTGGAACTTTGGCCATAGTCAATGGTTCCTCAAATTCACCCTTAGTTAGGTGAACTACGGTTGCTCTGATTCTTTAGTCAATACGTAGGTACAAGATGCGACATCTTGGCGAGCAAACTTAGTGTACATACCCCTAGGTTCTTTACCTTAGTACAGATTTCTTTTAGCAAACATAACATAACACAAACTAAACAAGAGGTTCCTGTAGAGTACTACAAATACTTAGGGTGCTAATACCTTCCCTTAGTATAACCAACCCCCAAACCTAGATCTCCCCCCTTTAGGTTTTTTTCTCGATCTTGAACCTTTCCTTTAGATAAATCAAAGTCGGTGGTGAACTTCAAAGTTATGCGATGCAAGTTAATTAATAGCTTGTTATCCGATTCTCACCGCAACATAAATGGCGACTTCACTGGGGAATACCATTTATTTTGAGGGCTAAGCCCACCTTGTTTTTGTTTGTTTTATTTATGCTTGTTTGCAATATTTGTGTATATCTGTTTGATTGCCTGTATATATGATGTGCTTGAGTTTCATTTGTTGGCTTGGTTCTTGAGTGGTGAGATAAATCCTAACCCGGATTTGAGTGCACTTGTGATAGGACGATGGTATATTCAAGGAGGCTTTGAGGGAGTCGAATCCTAAAAAAGTTGAATTGAGACACCATCACTCAGTTGAGGCCCTCTTGAGAGTCTAGTCATGTTGAATGAATCTATTCGTGAAAACATGCTACTCTCAACGTAGGAGCCCTTGATATTGAGAACCGTAGTTACCAAACCCCACCTAGGCCTTTTTAGGATGTAATGCGGTGACCATGATGGAGTCTATTTCTGAATTGGTTGTCACGCAATACTACACTCAGACGAGATTCTCTTGAGAATTTTATTGATTACCAAGCCATTTGGGAAGTCGATAAAATCTGAAAGATGGGTTATTGACTCTGGGAACTTTTTAGAACCCTGTTCTGCAGATGAAAACCCATAGTACACACCTTTTGGGATGGGTAGACCATGGCTCCATGCTCGTGATCTTCAAACCTAGGCCCTCATTCGTTTCCCTGTACATATGTGTGAATTTGTGAATATCTGTATATGTGTGTTTGTGCATACATTCATCCATTCATGACAGCCTTTCGGTTTCAAGGAATTCAAGTGCCTGTTTCCTTTGTAAAAATCAATAAAGATCATGGATTTTGAAACAAAACACTTCAGTTTTTCACAAATTTTTTTGCAGCTCGCCTTTGAGTTCCTTGAAACCATTTGGCTTGCATTAGCATTGCATGCGCATTTGCATTGCATTTGCATAACTCAGCCTTGAGTATTATCCGTCCTCTGTCTGTTACCCAGTTGACTTCCTGAAGCCATCATTGGACTTGAAGTAGATTTTGGAGGATCATGAACTCAGAAGAGCAGAATCAGTTTGTGACCAGAGCAGATTTTGACTTGTTGAGAAACCAGTTGGATCAGATTGTGACAACCTTGCCAAAGAAAGACGACAGCATTCAAAGGATTTCTGTGAACGATGTTGCCCAAGCTCAACCCGTACAGGTTCCTATTGAGACCAGTTTGGCAAATCAAGAGGATATTCCAGTTCCCTGAAGCCGACAAACTTTTGGCTGTTTAGCATTTTGTTGTATTTTCTTTGCATGTTTGAATTTGTATTTGCTTATAAGCTTTTGTTTTTTAAATTGGCAAGATTAATGAAATGTTTGTGCACTTTTTGATTAAGTCCATTCGTTTCACTCATTTACTTTTACGTTCATGAAAAAACGAAAAAATATATCTTTATCTTGTTTCTTCCCACTCATCAAACTATTTGTTTAAGCAAAGATTGGGGAGGATGACGAAAACATTACATCCCTAATAGTTGTGGTATGCTTTCGATTAAACCTTGCTGAGGATGTAAGGCATTGTTTCAATCCCTAAACACTGGAGAAATAAGGAAGATATTCCCTCGTTAACCCTTCGAGCCTAGAAGTAGGAGTTTTCTTTCCTTACACAAAAAACCCTTAAATCTCAACCTTGGGGTGGGTAGTCCTCAGTTTTACTTGGTTATGCATTCTAATGCAAGCGCTTCATGCAAGACACCAGTCAGCACTCTCAAATCAAGTGAATAAGCGTTGTACAAGTTGTTTCCGAAGCGACAAATAAGGAAGGATCGTCAAGAAATCCTTAATCAAAGAATAAGTCGAGTCCCTTTCAAGGCAAAAGCCAAGAAAGATAGGAAGCCCAAAACTTCGCCTTATACAAGATGGTTTGTACAACAATCAAAAAAAGAAGAGGTCTCATAACCTCAACAAAAAGAAGAGGTCTCAAAACCTCAACCAAAAAGAAGAGGTCTCAAAACCTCAGTGAAGACAAGAAAAAGTCTCAAAACCTCAGTGAAGACAAGAAAAGGTCTCAAAACCTCAGCAATAAAGGATAACCAAATGTTGTAAGGGAGTCGTGACTACCAAGGTGTCTGAATCATCATCAACGATCATTAATTTATTCCTAGTCTATAGGAATGTAAATGTGTAGCTTAAGCTAACTGAGCATAGGACTGGAGTTCATCACGAAGATAGGGTGGGACAAATAAACTTCGAGCCTTTATCCTTTGTTTCATAAACCGTGAACCAGACCATGTTACAACCCTTAAAAGACCTAATTAAGGTAAGGTTGTTTTGAAAGCATGCTACAACAAGGTTGATTAACTTGACTCCTAATGACCTTTGCTATTTGCGTGTGTTGATCACTTCATTTGTCATTCTTTGAATGGCTAGATCCACCTTTGTTGTTGATTATTTAAATCATTCCATTGTGTGTGTTTCATCAATAAAACTTTGATTTCAAGAACTAGCATGAATGTTACATTGAAATCGCCAATTTTTAATGAACAATACTTGTTTGCAAAACAACTCAATGTCAAAGAAATCCCAACAAATTCAGCCAGCTAAGGAATTTGACTTGATAAAGGAAGCTCAGTCAGGGGAACCAAGCGGAAGGATCTGTCGATCCACCATCCCAAGAGCTACTAAATCAGAGGCAGAACTCTTCAAAAGTTCAGAATATTGGGGCAAGCCTTCTTAAGGTCATCTTATGACAAGTTTGTTTCAAGGCAATGACTCCAAAGTCCCACCAACAGGGGCAAGTTTGTTCCCCAGTTGTTTCTACCGCAGTCCGAGGACTTTGTATTGCAAATACAACTAATCAGAAGCAGTCAGGTCGAGATTCGACAAATCTCTCAAAGGTCAATTAATCAGCAACATCTCATTCACAGATCAACCAGTCTGAAGAGCAAATTCAAAGACTTTGTTGTGCAAGCACCGTTAATCTGGGGCAGTTACGCCGAGATTCATGAATCTCTCCAAGAGTTTGAAGATATTGAGGCATGTCGTATGCCGATTCTTCTGTAAAATCCTCTTGGTATTTTCTCCCAACAGACCATGTAATCTGGGGCAGAGAAGATTTGAAGATTACCTGTTGCAAGAGTCGTTGTTCATTATGGTGATCATCGTATAAGTCAGGATGCAGAACTACTCTATTCTTGTGATATCCTTTGCTAGCTCCCCAGTGAGTTGTCTCTCCAGCTAAATCTTGGTAATTCTCCATGGAGTTTTCTCCAGTAAGGAAATCAAGCTCATGATGGCAATCCTAGTGAAGTCATGATGCTATACCTCAGATGGAATACTCTTTTTCCCAGTGAAGTAGATCTGATGATCCTACTTATTCATCCCCAATGATGGTCCAATCTGATAAGTTTGGCTGGGTATCCTTGTCGAGATGTTTATTTCATCTCCAGTCTCATTTCCTTTTGTCTGTTTTGTCAGCATAAGCATAAGCATAAGCGTGGCATAAGCATGGCATAAGCATTCATATGCGTAGCATCTTAGTATTTCTGCTTCCCTCCTGGTGTCTACCTATTTTGATTCACTTTGGCGTTTATCTCCCCAAGTGACTGGGTTTGTCTATTCACTCCAATAGAAAGTCAGCCCTAGGCATAAAGTGCCCATTCTTTTCTGAATTCCCCACAGAGTTTGATTCTCGTGGATGATGGTTGCTTCAGTTATCTTTTCCACACGTGGATAAGATAAATCCCCATTTGAGTTCATTCCTCAATTGGAGTCTTGTTTGACCGTTTCTTTCTAGCTTGTTCCTAGATTGGACTTTGATCCCTGGCAGGTGTGGTTTCTGAGCCCATCTTGCACGTGCATTTATTTTGCACTGTGTCTCACAGAAGAATCTTTTGCAGACCCTCATTGAAGACAATTACTCCTCCAGCAGTGTTGTGATATCAACATCTCTTTGGAATTTATACCCAACAACAAGTGGCAATCTCCTGAGAAGCTTGTTTTGCTATCATCACCCTCACAACGATAAGTGGCAATCTCTATCACGAGAAGCTTATTTGTCCTTGGTTTTATTCATACTTCTACAGTTACCAATGATGTTACCTTCAATCAGTCATTCTCCATCAATCCATTTGATATGATCCCTGTTTGAGGTGTCCTCCCCGTCAACCCTTTCGACGATATCATTTAGTTTTCATTTCTTCAATCCTTTGACGTGGATGATGTTTGGTGACCCGTTCCTTTTCGTCAATCCTTTGACGAGGTGTCTCTTCGATGAAGTCATTTTCTTCATTCTATCAATCCTTTGACGTGGATGGTGTTATATGCCGCCAACCCTTTTGACAAGGTCAGTTAGTTTTCATTCCGTCAATCCTTTGATGTGGATGATGTTTGGTGATCCGTTTCTTTCCGTCACTCCTTTGACGAGCTGTCTCTTCGATGAAGCCAATTTCTTCATTTCGTCAATCCTTTGACGTGGATGAGGTTATAGGTCTTGTTCCTTCCCGTTAATCTGTTTGATGAGGTGTTCCGAGTTCAGGTTCCGTACCCTCGGATATGTTTTATTTCTTCCCGTCAATCCTTTGACGAGGTGTCTCTTTGATGAAGTTAATTTCTTCATTTCGTCAATCCTTTGACGTGGATGATGTTCGATGAAGTCAATTTCTTCGTTCCGTCAATTCTTTGACGTGGATATTGTTCGATGAAGTCAATTTCTTCGTTCCGTTAATCCTTTGACGTGGATATTGTTCGATGAAGTCAATTTCTTCGTTCCGTCAATCCTTTGACGTGGATATTGTTCGATGAAGTCAGTTAGTTTTCATTCCTTTGACGTGAATGATGTTCCTTGCCGTCAAACTTCTTGATGATGTGATCTCTATTCTGGTTTCCTTGCCATCAAACTTTTTGATGATGTGAACCTTCATATATGTCTTGTTCCTTGCCGTCAATCTATTTGATGAGGTATTCCGAGTTCAGGTTCTATACCCTCGGATATGTTTTGTTTCCTTGCCGTCAATCTATTTGATGAGGTGTTCCGAGTTCAGGTTCTATACCCTCAGATATGTATTATTTCCTTGCCATCAAGCTTCTTGATGATGTGATCCCTGCTTTTATTCCTTACCATCAAACTTCTTGATGATGTGATCCCTGTTTGTTCCTTGCCGTCAGCCATTGTTGACGATTTAAACTTCAGGTTATCGTGAACCCGTTGTTTGAATCCGTCGTTTGAAACCTAAACTTCAGATTATCGTGAATCTATTGTTTGAAATCAGGTTATCGTGAACCTAAACTTTAGATTATCGTGAATCTGTTGTTTGAAATCAGGTCAGATGTAAACCTAAACTTCAGGTTATCGTGAACCTGTTGTTTGAACCCAGGTCAAATATGAACCTAAACTTCAGATTATCGTGAATCTGTTGTTTGAACTCAGGTTATCGTGAACCTAAACTTCAGATTATCGTGAATCTGTTGTTTGAACCCAGGTTATCGTGAACCTAAACCTCTGGTTATCGTGAACCAGTTGTTTGAAATCAGGTTATCGTGAACCTAAACCTCTGGTTATCATGAACCAATTATTTGTACCAGGTCAGATGTGAACCTAAACTTCGAGTCAAATATGAACCCGTTGTTTGAAACCAAGTCAAATATGAACCTAAACTTCGAGTCAAGTATGAACCCGTTGTTTAAAACCAGGTCAAATATGAACCTAAACTTCAGGTTATCGTGAACCCGTTGTTTGAAACCAGAACTTCAGGTTATCATGAACCCGTTGTTCGAAACCAGGTCAGATGTGAACCTAAACCTCAGGCTATCGTGAACCCGTTGTTTGAAACCAGGTTATCGTGAACCTAAACTTCAGATTATCGTGAGTCTGTTATTTGAAATCAGGTTATCGTGAACCTGTATTTCTGGTTATCGTGAACCGTTTGTTTGTATCAGGTTATCGTGAACATGTATTTCTGGTTATCATGAACCATTTGTTTATTTCGGGTTATCGTGAACCTAAATTCCCGGTTATCGTGAACCGTTTGTTTGTATCAGGTTATCGTGAACCTGTATTGTTTGAAACCCAGGTCAAATATGAACCTAAACCCAAACAAAATCCAGCTCATACTGGTAGTCAAAGTCCAACTCATATTGGCACACCCAAATCCAGCTCATACTGGTATTCTTCATAGTCCAAATTGTTATCTTACCCAACTCAAATTGGCGTATACTGACATATCACTTCTGAGTCGAATCCTTGTTGGCACTTTAATCTGGTTCCCAGCAGAAGTTCAGTCATTATCAATATCTCTTTGAAAGTCCTTGTGATTGATCATCATTTGGCGCACGCAGAGTTTGTCTCTGTCTTTTCTGGCTTTTCTTGAAGATCCCGTTTGAACTCTTCAGTATAAGAAATCCCCAAAAAATCTTGTATCTAGATGTCTATCCTTTATTTCAAATTGATCCCCAGTGGAGATCATGTTTTCTTTCTGGTTTCATGCCCAGTAAGAATGTGTTTTTCCCCAGTGTCGTCCGGTCACATATGAACCTGTCGTCCATCTCCCTGGATCTTTCCCCAGTGGAGAATACCTTTCTGGATCCTATCTCCAGTGAGGATCTGTAGGGTTTTCCCCCTTTATTTTTCCATCCCCAATGTTGCCTCTCCCCAGTGAGTCTTGTTTTTTTGTTAGTCAGCCTGTATCCCCTTTGAGTCTTCCTCATGGGTACTAACCTTCATCCTTCCCCAGTAAAGCTCACCTGTGGTTGTTTACTCTTTATCTCTGGTGTCTGGTCTGTCTGCATCTTTGCACTATCATGACATCATATCATCATACTAGAAATTCATGGCATGTTAGCATCTGCATGTCCGTCGCCTGTCCTTAGCATCTGCATTCCATCTAAGGGAAAAAATTTTGGTTTGCTATATTTAAATACCTTTTACCTTGATGTCCCGAGGATTTCCATCCCTCGTGTCATCCGGTAAAGCTATTTAAATAGGGGCAACTGTTGTACCCCAAATTTTACCCCTTAGATGTCATAACATCTTTTGCATGAGCATCATATGCCTATGCATTGTCAACTAACCATTTTATCAGTTTTTGTTTGTTTTGTTTCACTTGTAAATCAGGGTTTGTTTCAAGAGACCTCATCTCCTCAATAATCCAATGTGATTTGTTTTCATCACAAGTTCTTCCTCAAGGATCAGGCAAGGTCGTCAGGTTAAGGGTTTGTGTGGTATGGTTTGAGGTTCAGTGGAAGTTTGACCTAATCTTGGTCAAACAAGTGGTTTGTATCAGTATTAGGTTATCAAGCTATGGCAGAGATTCTGAATCAGGGTTTTGGTCCTCATCCAGTCATTTGTTTCATAAGTGTGCACTCAAGGCGCGAGGATTAGGGTTTCTCACCCTTGGAGTTTATGATTGACAAACATTGTTCAGTTGAGTCTCCTAAGGCTAGCTAGTTCATGGTGTGTGCAGTACTGTTTCAGTTCAATTGAGGTTGTAGAACCATCAGAGAGGTCAGAGCAGTTGGTACATTTCAAGTTGTGTGCAAGTGTTTGGTCATGTAGTTCAGGATTTGCGGCAGTCAAGTGCAGTTGTCAAGGTTTAGGTGTTGTTCAAGTGTGGAAGCGTATGTCTATTCCCGTAACCGTTTTATCCAATTTTTCACAATCCAATTCTTTGCATTCCAATTAGCCATTTCGATATCCAATCCATTTTTATCCATTTCACTTTAAGCCATTAAATCCATCCATATTCCATTTTTGATTTCATATCCATTTTATTTTAATCCATTTTTGGGTTTGATCATCCATTATCCATTGTCAATCCATTTTCATTGTCCTGTTTTTATTACCTATTTTCCATCCAATCCAATTTTTTATTTCATTATCCATTTCCATAACCCGAGTCATCTCATTGCCATTTTTACCTTTACATCCATTTTGTTCACAACCCATTTCTAAACCACGTTTTATTTCAATTATCCACATTTTATTTCAATTATCAATTTCACCTAATTCCATCCAAATCATTTTCATAGTCCACTTTCCTAATCCATTCTCTAAATTAAACCATTATCCATTTTTATCCATTATTCACATTTCTAATCCATTTTTTGTTATCCATAATACCCATCATTCATTCATATCATTTCATTTATAATCCATTATATTAATTAACTCATGTCCATAAATTCATTTCCCAAATTCTATACAAAGCCCGTCCACTTTTTTATACAAGTCCATTATACACAACTTAATGTCATTAAGTTTCTTTATTTTATATTTCTTTTTGTTTCTTGCAAAACCCATTTCTATTTATTTCCATTACAAGAAAATCAAAAAATCCAAAAAGGCCCACATTGCAACTTCGTAAGTTTGTTTACAAAAGAAATCAAAAAGAGTTAAAAGAGAAAAAAACCAAACTCAATGCTTCAGCCTCTCATCCACTAAGTCATGTTACTAGGTTGCACCTCTATACCTCTTGTTGCATTCCTGCGAGCAACAACGACCTTTCAAAATGGCCACCTGCTTCAATACCACAAAACCGTACTTCCTGCTATCACCAAACAGACCTGCGAATTAGCACAGCAACAGCACATACAAAACAAAGTCCCTGCTCCACCAATTTGCTTTCTCAACCCGCGTCTCAATACCTCAATAAACCATCTGCGTCCTGCTACTACAACTGTCAAAACCAAATGCCTACCAGCTCTGCTATCATCAGCTCCAAAACTTGCATCAATTCTACCTCTGCACAAAGTCAACAAAAATAAACAGTCAAAACTAAGTGACCATGCTATAAACCAATATCACAACAACCAACAAAGGTCTGCACATTGAAAGCTACACATCAAGAGCTACATGACAAACCCAACTGTACTTGACACTTAAGAAAGAATAATCGATTTGAGGAACTCTTTTTCGGATCTTTAAAAAAGATAAGAAGGGACCAACAGCAAGGGGGGGGGAGAAAATACTCACTTTGGTTACCAATCCATACTCCTCTCATATCAGCAAAACAATCTTTTCACAGCCACCTTCAATCGATACCACGATTCACTTCTCTGTTTTCCACCGAATCTCTCAGTGACCAACCATAAATCAGAATCCCTAAAAATCCAAATCTCAAAACCAGGACGAAGAAGGAGACGAGATGAATTGAAAGTCGAAATCAAAACTCACAACAACTCACCATAACTGAAGCGGACCAGAACCGAGTTGCGAAAAAGGTTGAGACGAATCGTCAACGATTTGCTTTTGTTTCCTTCCTTTCACTGAAACTAGAAAAAAGAATTTCATTTTGAAACCTGGGATTTGTTCTTGTAAAAATGAACAGGTTGTTCTCTTGCCGTGTTTTATGTTGCTGAGTAGTTGAGTTTGATATGGATGTTTGAAATTAGACTGTGCCTTTGCCTCGTTTTGGAAAAGTTGATTTTGGATTCATGCCACATCAACGTTTTGGTCTGAATGCAATGCCTTGTTGTTGATGCTTGGCTGATGGCCTTTAAGCCCATTCGTTTTATCTCCTCACATTCCCTATTTAAATTCAGCGCCTCACCTTCTTTTTTTTTAAGGGATGATGGGCTTTCATAGCCCAAATGATACCAACCAATATTCTCACACATATCCTTATCTTGAACCTCCCTTTTCTTTTTATTATATTTTATTTTATTTCCAATTTTTTCTTTATGCCATTTTGATTTTAGTTCTATTTAGAACATTCTAATCTAAGTGGCTTTTTGACTTCATTTTGTCTTTGATCTATTCTTTCTTTTTTATTTTTACTAGGGGCCAATGATATTACAAAATCATGACTTGGTTGATTTATTCAAAATGACTAAAAGTCTTGATATGTATGAGGCTCATTTCTTTATTTTTGTTGGTCAATGAAAGTCGAATATCAAAAGATTATCGATCCTCCGATTAAATCTTGATTAAGACGAGACCAACTTTAATTTCATTTCGATTCCATTTCTTATCTTTATCTGGGCCAATGACATACAAAAAATCAGGACTTGTTGATTTATTCTAAATCACCTAAAAGTCTTGATAAATATGAGGCTCATTTCTTTATTTTTGTTGGCCAATGATATAAAAACATCATAACTTTGTTGATTATTTCAAATCAATAAATTTTGATAAATATGAGGCCACTTTTTATTCATTTAGTTTGGTCGATGAAGGTCAAAAATCCAAGATTATCGATTTGTCGATTAAATCTTGGTTTAGACGAGACCAGCTTTATTTTCATTCTGATTCTATTCTCTTTATTTTGGTCGATGATATAACAAACTTCATAGTTTGGTTGATTTCATTAAAACGATAAAACTTTGATCAATATGAGACCGCTTTCTTTTTATTTCAATTTCATTTACTTTTTAGTCGATGAAAGTCAAGAATCATTTATTATCAATTTCTCGATTAAATCATGATTAAGACGAGACTATTTCTACTTCATTTCAATTTTCAATTTCTTTGAATACTAACTTTTCATTTCTCTTTTGGTGAAAGTTGTAAATATTTCTAATAAAGTCTTGTGGGTGACCCTCTTTGCTCTTGTTATGATTGTGGTTGCCTTTTTCATTTGACACGTCCCCTCTTCCAAAGGAAAGTCCTCCTCAGTTGACTCATAAGTCAATAACCAAATCATCCCACCTTGGCCTCATAAGAGCCTTTCCCTTTTCCTGGCCTCATAAGAGCCATGGAATCATAACTTAGCCATAGGTTAGAGTTTTGAACTCTATGTGATTCTCACCTTCATGAGAACTCACTTTTCCCATCATCACTTAGACTTAGAGAGTTTCTTAAAACTCTAAATGAGCTCATACTCATTTCCCCTTGGAACTTTGGCCATAGTCAATGGTTCCTCAAATTCACCCTTAGTTAGGTGAACTACGGTTGCTCTGATTCTTTAGTCAGATACGTAGGCACAAGATGCGACATCTTGGTGAGAAAACTTAGTGTACATACCCCGAGGTTCTTTACCTTAGTACATATTTCTTTTAGAAAACATAACATAACACAAACTAAACAAGAAGTTCCTGTAGAGTACTACAGATATTTAGGGTGCTAATACCTTCCCTTAGTATAACCAACCCCCGAACCTTAGATCTCCCCCCTTTAGGTTTTTTTCTCGATCTTGAACCTTTCCTTTGGATAAATCAAAGTCGGTGGTGAACTTCAAAGTTATGCGATGCAAGTTAATTCATAGCTTGTTATCCGATTCTCACCGCAACATGGCTAATTGAAAAAATTACAATCTTCTCGTGTTCATGTGTAGATTAATTGTGTTGAAGTTAAACCATATCTTGGGTAAGTATATCAAAGAACATATTTCTTTTGAACACCTTGGATATAATACTTGTTACCTCTAAATTATATTTTATTTCAATATAGAGCCTTTAATGCCTGTTATTTTCAAAACACTGGTGAACAAGCATCAACCAATTACATACATCCTTATTTTCCAGCATAGTTCAAGCAACAGTTATAATCCAATATTGCTATAAATCCAAGAATACTCCATTTTAAAAGCTTGTCGGAAGGCCGTCATCAACGTGCAAATGAATAGCACACATACTTTATAAATGGATATAAATTTCACACTCAAACATGGACAGCAGGGAAGAAAAACGTAAAAAGTGGTGTATTCGCAAAATGAGTTATAAAGGGTGATGAAGATGAATTCTATAGTGTTATTACACATGTTTACGAGTTGGTATACAATTATATAGACTCGAAAAATAAAGTTGTCTTGTTTTATTTTCATTGGCATGATCCATCTTCCAGAGGGACAAAAGTTGATAAAAAAATATATAACATTGTTGAAGTTCGAATGGATCGAAGATATAAAAAAAATATGACTCTTTCATAATGGAAAATAGTGTTAGAAAAGTTTACTATGTACCTTATACTTCAATTCAGCCACGTAAACGAGGATAGTATGTTGTAATTAAGTCCAAACTAATGGCTCATATTGGAACTGACGATCCAGTGGAAGATGTTGCACACCAAGATGATGCGATTTCAGCAGTTTATGAGGTTATTGAAATTTAAGAGATTATAAATTGGTGTAATAATGTAGTTCAGGGTGAACAAGTTGACGTGACTGCCTCGTTGTCAACAAATCTTGTTGATGAAGAGAATGAGGAGTTAGAGTTTAAAGACAATAACAGGTCAGATGAAGACAATGGAGATTCTGAGGATGCATGGTTTGAATAAGAAGTTTTTGTAATACTATTACTTAATGCAGGCCCGGTTCTTTTCAAGTGCAACCAGTGCTTCAGCACTGGGCCTCACTATTTTGGGGTCCCAATTTTATTATTATTATTCATTATTATTCAATATAATAAAAATAAATAGAACATTAAATGTTAGAAAACAAAATGTTTTTCTCCCTGCCGTGAAACAAACAAGGAAAACAATTGCAAAAAATTTTATTTTCTCCCTCTTTCTCTTCGCAGAACTGTGATTCCGTGAAACAAAAATCAAAACTTTCGCTTCACTGTTACTCTGTTACCAATAAGGCGAAGGGAAGGAACGTATTTGGAAGACACTTCAAACAAGTTTCCATACAAACCGTATTACACATAACGACCTTTGTGAGTGAGTACCTTCTTGACTTAATTGAATCTGTATCATTATTATCGTTGCTTTTGCTATCCATTTTTGGATTCTCTTCAATTCTGCTATCTGTAATTGTTCTCTAATGGATTCACTTGTTGTTTAAGCTATTTAGTAAAACCGGTGGTGCCATTACAAAATGCCCGAACACCGATACTCCACATCATTATAAATCTGTGATGAAATGTTGTACCACTGTAACAAAAAGTCGCACCACCGCCCACCACTAGTTTACATCGACGGAGATACGGCAAAACAAAAATGGCGCCTTTGTAAGGTATCTAATTTATATTCTCTCAGTCATAAAGGGTAGGTAACAAAGCCAATGCCTCACCTTCAATGACAAGAACTTCTCCATTCTTGAAGCACTTTGTCTTAAACTTTGCACTGAATAACATTGACAAACACTTGAGTAGAAACAAAATAATATCAATTCAAAATGCATAAAAAGTAATTTCAAGACTTACAAATATGATTTTTATTTTCTCTTAGACTAGTTGCTTCTACTTCACCAACAATCTGATCTCCAATATAGACTGGTAACTTAAATTTTAAGGTTTGAGACACATACACAGCTACAGGCTACACAATTATCCATAATATTATGAAAGTTAAAGGGTCAGAGAAGAAAAGGAAGAATGTTTATGAAAGTTGTTATCAACGAACTAGATTCAAATACCACATGTTATTGTCCTGCCTCAGTTCACATTTATTAGTTAAGCAATTGAATATGAAGTCTTTTATCCATGTATGTATATTTTCATGACCATCATAAAAGTAGCAGTATTGTCAAATGTGTATTGCAGAAAATAATGGTTTGTTAGAATTCTTCTACACTATCATACTATAGTGCCACTGTAGTTCTTATTAAACAACACTTTGTCCTAATCATTGTATCACGGAACAATAGTGATTATTTGACAAGTAGTAAAAATCATGCTAATTGACATTGAGAAAATTGGAATATGTACTACAAGTGTAAATGAGTTTTACATAGTCGTGATGTGAATACAATATTTTGATGTTACGTTTATATTGCGGTTATAAATAATACTTATGTGTAAATATCATGAGTTTTCATGTGCAAAAGTTCACTATTATTAGATAATCAAAGCAACATATACAGAGACATGTGAGAAATAACTAATTCATGATTAAGACAATGATCAATAATATTTAAAAAGAACTAGATTTTATAAATATATACCGCAATACATGTTTGGCTTTAGCATCATGAAAGTTTAAGTTAAAAAAACTGACCCGTAATTTTGAAAAATCTATTTGATTAAATTTGAGTTTGAAGCAAAGTGATATGTACTCTAAATAGTGTGCCTATTGAAAATGATAATCTTGATAGGTTGCCCATTGAAAGTGATAATCTTGATAGTGTGTCTATTGAAAATGATAATCTTGATAGTGTGCCCATTGAAAATGATAATCTTGGTAGTGTGCCCATTGTTGATGAAGTTAATAATAATAATAATGATGATGATGATCTTGAAGAAGTTAATAATGATGATGATAATGTTGATTATGATATATTTGATCCAAGAAATTGGGATAGTCTTCAACCTAAACTTTTTGATTTATTAGTTGCGAAAGGTCCTAAAAGAGATAATGTTGAAAGGAAAACATCAAGGTGTACAAAAGAGACTTTTAGACATAAATCCGAGAGCCTTTTATACTCCATGTGGTTGTCATAGTCTTAATTTGACATTGTGTGATATGGCTAACTCTTGTAAAAAAGCTAAGAATTTTTTTGGAGTTGTTCAACGCATTTATACAATTTTTGCCAATTCTACTAAGAGATGACAAATTTTGAAAGATAATGTAAAAAGGTTGACTCCAAAATCATTGTCATCCACTCGTTAGGAGAGTCGTGTAGAAAGTGTCAAAGCTATAAGAATTCAAATGTTAGATTTTACAGAAGCTTTACTTGAAGTGTCAGAAAATGATATTGATCCTAAAATACAAAATGAAGCTAAATCTTTAGCAACAAATGAGCTTGGTGATTTTGAGTTTTTGATGGCTATAATTATTTGGTTTGAAATATTATCTGCAATTAATTCTGTTAGCAAGCTTTTACAGGAAAAAGATATGCTTATTGATGTTGCGATGGAAAAAATAAAGGAGTTGATTTCATATTTTGAGGGATATAGAGAAACAGGTTTTTATAAGCCATTGGTTAACGCTAAGGGAATTGCGGTGGAAATGAATATCACCCCAACATTTCCTCAAATGCGTATAACTAAAAGAAAAAGACAATTTGATGAGAATTTGAATATCCCAGCAGTCGAGCTATCAGAAGAAGAATCTTTCAGGGTTAATTATTTTCTTTACCTTATTGATCAAGCTGTTGTTTCTCTTAATATGAGATTTGAGCAATACCAAGAGTATGAAAGTATTTTTGGTTTCTTGTTTACTTCTCACAACTTACAATCATTGGATGATGCAACTTTGAAGTCTTGTTGTAGTAACTTTGAACATATATTTAAACATAATGAGCAATATAATATTGATGGGAATGAATTTTTTGCAAAGTTGAGGTTACTAAGAGAAATGTTGCCTGAAGAAACCATAAGATCTACTGATATATTTTTATTTTTGAAAGACTTGGATTGTTTTCCTAATACAGTTATTGCATATAGAATTTTATTGACTATTTCTGTGACAGTTGCTTCTGCAGAAAGAAGTTTTTCAAAATTGAAGTTGTTAAAGACTTACTTGCGGTCTACCATATCACAAGAAAGGCTTAATGGATTGGAATTAATAGCAGTTGAAAATGATATTTTGGAGACAATAAAATATGAAGACTTGACGAATTTGCTTCAAAAAGTGTTTGTAGGAAGGCTCTTTTTAAGTAGTTAGATACTTTAAGTTGTATGAAATGATGTTTATAGTTTAAACAATACTTTAAGCTTTTTGGTACTTCATTTGATTAATATATATTTTTATCTTTTGCTTGTGATTTTTAATTATTAAAATTATATATATATTTTTTTAAATTAGGCCCATTTTTAAAATTAGAACAGTGCCTCTGAATTGATTGTGCCGACCCTGACTTAATGTATATTTAGGTAAATTTAATTTTTTTTAATTAAGTTTTTATTTACTATTTATATAATAAAACATAATTATTTAATTAAACATATACCTTCACTTTTGCCCATGATCGACGTCCCCATTGCAGTGGCGGAGCCAGAAAAATTATAAAGTCTGGGAAAAATTTAAAGACCACATATTCACATTATATATAATATATAAATAATCATCAATCAAAATAAAATAAACTATAGAGTTTTGGAAGTGATGACAAATTGAGACTATGAAACGTACCTTTTAGTTTAATATTGGTGAGATTTACCATGTTGATGGATTTATACTCATCATCACATTCAATTCCTTCCCAACCACAAGGATTACTACCGGTCCATGAAACGATAAGCATCTACAGAACGATAAGCATTCAAATAAAATGGGAAGAAAGGATCCTTAGATGTTTTTTTTGTCATTTTAATAGCCAAATACATTGTTGCATTGTTCACAACAGGGTCATTAGCCTTCTTTTCATCCTTCTTAAGATCTTGAGTGCTCTCTTTTTCTTCTTTTCTTTGTCTTTTGATGGTGTTTGTAGGAGCATTGCAGGTATTGCTACATAAGTAACAAACATTTAAATGTGTCATTTTCATTTTCATTCAAGGTTAAACAACACATATTCAACTTAGTACCGAAATGCAACAAAACAGAATACAATGAAATAAGACATATATATATATATATATATATATATATATATATATATATGTGTGTGTGTGTGTGTGTGTGTATGTGTGTGTGTATATATATATATATATATATATATATATATGTTCTAGACTAGGCCAGCGTCTGCCCATCCTTCGGGCAGGCCCAACCCAATATTGCAATTTGAGGCCCAATATGGCCCAAGTCACTTCCCTGTCAGGCACAATCAATAGCCTTGCTGTCGAGCAGAGACTTCTTGATGCGAGGAGAGGTTACGACTCTCCTCTCTATCTCTCCACGTGCTCCTCCCGCGGAGACACGTCATTGGGTAACTACCCACCTCCGGAAGAGTCGGTCTGCCCACCTTCCGGAGATATCGGGACAGTTACTCTAGGGCGAAGACCACGTGCTGGCCTTCACTACCCCACGTAAGCCCTGGCAGTTATCTGCACTGGGCTGGGTCGCAAAGCCCAAAGCAGTTGACCATTGGCCCTGCGCTGGGGGCAGCCTATAAATACCCTCTTTCACTAGAGGGTCAGGTTACATTACATTCTAACTCTCACTCTTACTTCTGTACTTGCTTGCTCCATTCCTAACTTTGGCCTCGGAGTACCTTACATGTACACCCCCCACACTGTCTCATCACCACCGGAGTAACAGAGCTCACAACGTTGCTAGCCACTAGTCTACTTTCTGATCAGGTACGATCAGTGGCGCCATCTGTGGGACACTTTGCTTCCCCTTTTTCCTCTTTGTAAAACCAAAGCAACTTCCATTCTCTGACAACCATGGCCAGCTCCCAACCTGAGACCAAGACTCCAGACACCACCTTTGCGCAGTTCAACAACAGAAACGACCACGAGAACAATGTGGTCGTCAACGTCGAAGAAGGCGACGAAAGGGACGGGCAGACTGCCTCCCCTTTCTCTGACGACGCGATATACAACGCCGCCCAATAGGACAGCGCCCCCGCTGTCTACCAGCCAATCCCTACACCACCAAATGTTGATTTGAACATGATGGTTATGTTCGCTCTGATCAATCAGACCAACCAATTGATCTCCCAGCAGAACGTGAGGATATAAGCGCTCGAAAGGGGGCGACAATGACGCTCTCCCCCGCGGAGACATCGTCGCCCTCCATATCCCAGTCATTCTCCTTCCCCGCAAAGGACATCACCAGTCGACTCTCGAAGCCCAACTCCCCCACCTGCAGGACGCCGCCCGCGCCTGGAACGACCCCAGCCTGTGGTCTCCCAGAAGCGTCATCGCTCACCTCCTCGGAAGGAACATCGACGCTCTCCTGCTCAGAAGAGGAGCAAAGCTGATGGCGAAAAGCCGAAGAGCCGTCCAAGGAGCTCCCCCCAATGACACGGGCCTGGTCGTGGCAACCAATCCTCATCACAGTCACCAGTTAGGAGTGACGAGGATGACCAGCGGACCCCGCTGTCCAAGGAGATTATGGAGACCCCTATCCTCGTGGGGATGGAGAAGCCTCCACCCTTGGGGACGTACGACGGTGTCATACCCCAAATTTTGACCACTAAGATTTCCCATCATTGTGAAAATCATCATCACAATATGGATGTACCTTTATGCCTCATCAATCTCCTCAAGGAGGTGGTTGAGCATCCACTGCAATCAAAATTAGGGTTTCAATCCCTCTCTGAGTGTTTAGACAAAGGATCAATCAAGGAATGACATGATATTCAACTTGTCTAACCTCTCAAACATCCACAATGTATCAAGAGGACTCCCACTTCAAGGATTAAGCACAAGGATGCTCCCTTCTAGGTGGATCAAGCCTCAAGATCGCCAGTGACACCAAATTAGGGTTTTGGTCGACCAGGGCCTCCAGATGAAAATTTTCATCTGGGCATGAGCCAAAGATCCAAAACATAACCTAATATACTCCATGGAACCTCATGGACCCAATCATTAAGTCAATTTTGCCTCAGGGGATGCATTCATCAAAAATCAGGAATTAGGGTTTCTTGACCTAATTCACCCCTAAGTTGACTTTTGGGACAAATCATGAACCAAGACCTCAAGACATGATTTGACGGTCTCTAATATACCATATTGATCCATTTGGGACAATGGATTGATCCAAGAAGCTTGAGCAACAAGTTTCAATTTCATCTGAACCACAGTTAGGGTTTCGCGGGAAAAGTCAACTGTAACTTTGACTTTTGACCAGGACATGCTCTCAAGCCCTAAGACATGATTCAATACACTCTATAACAGCCATGGAACATATCCATCAAGTTTGATTTAGTTCAAGGATATGATTTCCTAAAGGATTGCACAGTTTGGAATTCATCTGACAAAAAGTCAACTGTGCACAAAAGTCAACTTTGACTTTTTGAGATTTTTCACAAAAATGGATTTTTAACCCTAAAATGATGTTAATGTATGATTTGAATCATCATTCATCAAGAAAAATCAAAGAAAAGGGGTAACCATAAAAACTTAGAAAATTTTCTAAGTTATGAAAAAAAAAGTGACAAAGGTATCAACTTTGGAGGATCATAACTCCTAAACTACAAAGCCATTTTTTTCCATCCAAAGCTTGATTTGTAGATCTCATTTCTCTCTACAAAAGCTTCATACTGACCTATGTCCAAATTCCTCATGTATTTTGAGTTATGGAGTGATCAAAATCAAGAAAAGTCAATTTGTTCCAACACTTGGTGAAAATTTCACTAAGTCAGATTTTGCCTTACTTTTTTCCAAATGTAGGGACATTTTTCACTTGGATCCAAAAAGTATCAAAACCAAATATGATCAAACAGTTGTTGTATCATATAAGGGCTTTCCAAAATGGCCAAGAACATCACCAAATTCAACTTGAGCCATGAGATATGACATTGGCAAGTTGCCTTGCTGAAATTTGCCAAGGCAAGGCAGATTTTTGCACTTTTGGTCGATTTGCCAAAATCAGCCAATTCCAAGCCTTGTCATCAACTTGGACACATCTGAGGATTGAATCTAAAGGGGACAATCACTGAGCCAAGCCTCCAAAGTCCTTGGAACAAGAAATAGCATGCTAAACCTAGAATTTCCCAAAATAGGGACAAGACTCCAATTTTGGATTAGAGCATTCAATGGAAGCACCAAGGTGGCATGGACTGAGCCATTAGCAACTAAATTGAGTCAAGACTTATCCAAGACCAAGGGGACCAGCAGCCTGTGTCCTAACCTCTAGTCAATGGCTAGAGGAGACTTGGATTTTCATTTGCCAACATTGGCCAAACCTACTCAGCAGTTGCCATTCACTATTCCTTGCAAAACAAACTTGCTCTACTATAAATAGAGCTCAATTGTGATCAGTTTAAGTACACCAAAGGCCTACAACACTTGCCTTTCTCAAAATCCACTTCTCACTCTAAAAAATGCCTTTCTTAGCAAGTCACTATCGGGTTTTTCATTAGAGAGCAATTCCACTCAAACCAATCACACACACACACCCCATATACATCATATGTGAGCTGATCAAACACTTAAATAACATCTGGAACACTGATTTCTTAGAATCACCAGTCAATTGCTCAAGGTTTTAACCAAGTTGCAGTTGAGATGCCATGAAGTGATCCAGCCAATTTCCATCAAGTCCAAGCATTCAAACACACTCCATAGGGTGTAGGGAAGCTGTTCAGATCATCACAATTCATCTGTAACACCTCCTACTTAGAAATAAATTTGCTCTTGCTGTCACGACCTAGAGGTAAGCCTAAACGTGGTTATCTCTCAATCTATGCATATTTCCTCGCACAATACTTTTGCCAAATGTTTATAATCATGCATGGAATGTTTCCCCTCAAGTTATTGCTTTGTTTGAATCGTGTATCAAAAATCCCAGCCTTCATGCAGAATTTAGGGTTCTTGAGGATTTTTCGTGATTTCTTGTTTTATGCTTAATTTAAATGAAATTAATTGCCATAGACATGATCGTGAGGTTGAAACGAGTTGATTGGTATGTGGATTGCATGATATGATCAAGTATTCAGTGAGATTGGATAGAAAATGCAAATCTGGGCAAAACTGAAAAACACGCGTGTTCTTCAGCTGTTCTTGGCGCCATTTCTCTCAAATTCAAATATTTGAATTTTGTGATTTTATTTAATTGATTCAAAAATTAATTTCTCTCTGAGTTTTAATGATTTTGAGTTGATTCTTTTTTTAATAATTCACAAAAATGTTAAAATATTTTATTTTCCCAGAAAATCCCAAAAATATTATTTATTTCATATAATTGATATTTTTGCAAAGAATTAATATTTTAATTGCTTTTGACATTTTGAATATTTTTTCCACCTTGATTTTGCAACTTTTAATGCCTTCTAATTATTTTGTAGGTCAATACTTTTTTTTTGAAGCATTAATCTAAGATCACAATTTGTTTTCCATATGTTAAACAATTTTGATCATTTTAATTGAATTTTTATTCAATTAAAACACATTTTGAAAACAAATTAGGGTTTTTGATTAATTCAACCCTCATAAATCATTTTCAAAACTCTTTTGGGCCTCTTGAGAGAGTGTAAGACCCAAAAAAAACCCTTGTACAAAAACTTTGTGGGCCTCACTTATTGTATAAGTCCCTCTGTACAAGTAAACGGCGCGATCGTCGCCTTTTTAAAACTTTGGGCCTCTCCCCGAGCTATAAAACCCATTCAAAACTTTTGGGCCTCTAATAGAGTGTAAGACTCAATCCTCTTTTAACCAAAAAACAAATTTGAGTCTCAGATATTGTATAAGCCCCTTTGCGTTAAAAGAAAATTTCGGCGCGATCGCCATTTCAAACGAAAAATCATCTGGGCCTACCCTCGTGTTATAAGCCCCACTCTTTTTCTTTAAACCTTTTGGGCCTCTTGAGAGAGTGTAAGACCCATCCCTTTGTACGGCAAACAATTTTTGGGCTCAGTCACTTGTATAAGTCTCTCTATATAAATTCAAACAGTGCGATCACTGATAAAACCCTGGGCCTCTCCTTGAGCTGTAAGCCCCAAATCTTTCTTTTTCAAAGCACTTTCTCCTTTGATTTTGAAATATACTGTTGTTTTCAATCTTTCTTTGTTGAACAACTAACCAAACAGCATGGAAGCTCTACAACCGAGTAAGTGTTTATACGCTTTCATTTACCGCTTTCATATACATATAACTGTATTGTGGGGTTGTTTCGTTGTAAGTCTTCTTTCATAAACTCATATCAACTGTGTAATAATAGTATAGATATTTAGATTTTCCCCGGCAACTACGTCTAGCATTAAGCCCGTTGATCATTCTTAAATAGTCAAAACTAGATCCCCATAGGATTACCAGATACAGTCTTCCCTCCTCCTGGGGTTAAACAATATGGAGACATGAAAGGCAGCATTCTCGGTGAACCCTTTCATAGACTGTCACTCGTAGAAGTTGTCAAAGAAACTCTATTCCCCAGAGATGATCTCTTCTCCGTGAATTGCATCTCTTGAGTTTCTTCCAAATTCTCGAACTTTCCTGGCTTGATCTATTCTTTGTGAATAGCCTGTCTTGAACTTCTCGAGGTTTGGGGACCCACAGGCTTCTTAAAAGCACTTGTCAAGAAACTCTACTCCCCAGAGATGATCTCTTCTCTATTAATTGCATCTCTTGAGTTTCTTCCAAATTCTCAAACTTTCCTGGCTTGATCTATTCTTTGTGAATAGCCTGTCTTGAACTTATCGGGGTTTGGGGACCCACAGGCTTCTTAAAAGCATCCCTGCCTCCTCTTGGGCGTTGTACAAGGACCCGTCGGCTTCTTAGAAGTATTCACAGCCTCCTCTTAGGCTTCATATAATGATTCTTCCCTCCGGGAATGATAGCCTCCTCTTGGGCTTCATACAAGGACCACTCAGCTTCTTAAAAGTTTCCAGCCTCCTCTTGGGCTTCGTACAAATTGTCCCGACGACCTCCTAGAGGTATAGGAACAGAAATCAGTCATCTTAATAGAGCAGTCTTTCCAAGAGTCTACTATTATTTCTCAAAGCGTAATACAAAAGATGAAACTCTAGACTTGGACAGTCTAATTTCCTTGAGTCTCAAAGACATTCTCAAGCACCCTTCAAAAATAGGAAGGAACCCCGTAGACTCGGACAGTCTCAATACCCTTTGGATTTCCCATTTCCTTAAAGAACAGGAAATAACCCCGATCCTCGAAACAAATCCATGAGTGCAAACATTACTCATATAAAAACTAATTTTCTCTTTAAATTAGCATACTGGACCTGTCACTCAACTGAAACAGTCACAATAGCCTCCTCTTGGGCTTTGTACAATGATTCTCCCCAGCGGAGCTAACAATTTTAGCCTCCATCTCGGGCTTTGTACGAGATACAAAAAGGCTCTCTTGCTGAGTCAAATAACTTTCAGCCTCCGTCTTGGACTACGTACAAGACACATAAAAGCACTCTTTTGTTGAGTCAACCCTTTTAGCCTCTATCTCAGACTTTGTACGAGACAGATCAAAAATACCCTCTTGTTGGGCCAATAGCCTCCTCTTAGGCTTTGTATAAGAAAACCACTAGTTGATCTAATCAACCTTTTAGCATCAAAGTTGTGCCTCGTTCACAGTACCCAAACATCAACAACTCCTTCCCCTTCATCTAATTGCTGTAAGCGGCAAGCCTCTGGATCATCTATATCCATGCCACTGTCCCTCCTTTAGTATGAGAAATTCCTAAGGAAAGATGGCATTACTCTACACTGAGTTAAAGTCTTCCCCTTCAGGTTGGAAATCCCCTATAAAGGAAATTATGGCATTGCCGGATTCATAAATCCCGGTTAAAGTAATTCTCCTTTATAAACAGTTGTGACATACAAACCCCTCTTTAGAGATGACAAATTCTCTCTAAAGTCAAACCCTTTTAGCTTCATATCTTGGGCTTTGAACAATATATAAATAGACTCTTTAGCTTCATATCTTGGGCTTTAAACAAGATACAAACTACCTTTAGCTTCACGTCTTGGGCTTTGAACAAGACACCAAAATCCCATACCTCCACATCTCAATCGAAAAGCATCAGTCTTAATCTCCCACCAATCGACCAGAAACACTTTTTTTTAACAAAATAACCTAAGAGAAACCCCGAATCTTTGTAGCATCTGTAAACCAACAGTTTTGACTGTTTAACCTAAGTATGCAAGCAGGGTTAGTTGGAGACATCTATTTCCCTTCCTTCATCAGCTTCAATAGGATAAAAAATGAATCGAGTTGTAGTACTAGAGCGACTGTGCTTCGCAACCACATCCAAAAATCACTCGCTATAGACGGCACCACCGACCCCGACGATCACGTAGAGAGCTTTGAGGCAATGCTCGACTACCGGAATATCCGGGGAGCCATCAAATGCAGACTCTTCCCGACCACCTTCCGGAAATGAGCCATGGCGTGGTACAAAAGCCTCAAGCCGGAATCCATCACCTCTTGGAAAAGACTAAAGAGATAGTTCTCCAGGAATTTCAGCACGTCCCGACGCCACCCGAAGACGGTGGCCTCGCTGGAAACCATCCTCCAGGGGATAGACGAATCTCTCAGAGGTTGCATCGAGAGATTCAACCGGGAAGCCATCGAGGTACCCGCTACCGACGACATGAAGAAGTTCCTGATCGAGCGGGGGCTGCATCACGGGACCGAGTTTGCCAAGGCTGTGGGCATCCATAGACCCTGCAACTTGGAAGACCTCCTCCACCGAGCCCAGTCATACAACCAGTTCGAAGAGTCGGAGACCGTCCACGTTTTCTGCGACTCGTGACACCAAGAGGGCCCCCAGAACTCAAGCGATGAAGACTCTACTGCCCCCCAGCGCGGAGGAGAGAGAAGACGCGAAGGTCGTCCCAGGGACTCTCGCAGGCTAAAAGTTCCAACTGGCCGGTTCACGAAGTACACTCCACTCAACCCCTCCCTCTGGTGAGAACAGACTGCAATCGCTCTAAGCGTCACTCGCCCGGAGGACTTTTACGTCCCCGAAGGGATCGAGGACCTCGTGGCAGTTCGCAACCTGTAGGAGAGTTTTCCCCCTGAGGACCCTGTCACAGCTCACAACACATGGGAAAGTTTCCCCGCGGCAATGGTTATATCCGGCAGGGGCTTCAGCAAAGTCTTTACCGGGTCAATTAAGCGGAAGTTCGACGAGCTGGAATCTGCGACCTCGACACAGACTGCCACTTTTGATAAGGTCCAAGGGAAGTCAAACCCCATCACCTTCTACCTCGAGGAACTGTCGGTCAGTGTGCCTAACTCCACCATCCCTCTCCTGATCCGGGAGCAGATGGCAAATTTTGACGTCCGCAGAATCCTGGTTGACCAAGGGAGCTCGGTGGACATCATGTACACCCACCTCTTCGAGACCCTCCAGCTCGACGAAAAGCATCTGACCCCTTACGTAGGCTCGGATCTACAAGCTTTCAACGGCACCACCACCAGACCGTGGGGCTATGTTGAACTGATGGTCACTTTCGGGAGCGAGGACACTGCCCGACAAGTCAAGACCCACTTCTTGGTGATAGACGGCCCTTCCCTCTACAAATGCATCCTGGGGAGAACCACTTTGGCCAAACTCACGGCGCTACCATCTACAGTCCATCTTAAGATGAAGTACTGGCCAGAGGCGTTGTCACCATGCACGGGGACATTGAAGCTGCTAGAAGATGCTTCGAGGCTGCAACCAAGGGCCTGAGCTCGATCAACGTCATGCCCAAGGTCGGAGAGAAGTCAACCCCAGACGCAGTTCAGAAGCCACTCCTGCGCGTCAACGCGGTGGACCTCGACAGTCGTTTCCCCGGCGAGCAGAAAGAAGAGGGAGCAGCGGACAATGACCTCTCTGGAAAAGGCAACTGACAGTTTCTCCACCCAACGCGCCCCATCCCAGACGGAGACTTCGAGCTCGTCGCCCTCAGAGATAATCCAGATAGGAGCATGAAGATTGGCACCCGGGCTCCCCGGACTGGCGAAGAAGCAGCTGAAGACATGCCTCTGAGAGAATGCTGATTTGTTCGTGTGGAGCGCATCAGAGATACCCGGCCTCGACCCATAGGTGGCCTGTCACCAGCTCACTGTAGATCCATCCGCTCGGGCTATAGTGCAACGTATGCGTAGGCAGTCTCTCGAGAACGCAGAGGCTGCTGAAAAGCTGTAAAATACCTCTTCGAGGTAAATTTTATTTCGGAGGCCATGTACACAACCTAGCTGTCCAACATTGTACTTGTCAAGAAAAATAATGAAAAATGGAGGTTGTGCGTTGGCTATACCGATCTTAGTCGGGTGTGCCCGAAAGATTCTTATCCATTGCCTAACATCGACCAGTTGGTCGACAATTCTATAGGTTTCAAACTATTGTCCTTCATGGACGCCTACTCGAGGTACAACCAAATCCCCATGGCCAAGGCCGACAAGCAACACACTGCCTTCATGATCAAGTCGGGCAATTACTACTACAACATAATGCCCTTCGGCCTGAAGAATGCCGGTGCGACCTAGCAGCGGATGATGAACAAAGTCTTCCGGGGAGAGATCGGCGACATGTTCGAGGTCTACATGGACAACATGATCGTCAAATCCGCAGAAGAAGTTGACCACGCTGCCCATCTCACAAAGGTCTTTGACACAGCTAGGAAATGCAGGATGAGGTTCAACCCTGACAAATGCATCTTCGGCGTCCGGGCGAGTAAGTTCCTCGGTTTCTACCTCACGGAGCGAGGGATCGAGGCAAACCCCGACAAGTGCAGGGCATTCTCCGAGATCCCGACCCAACTCGAAGAAGTCGATACAATCGCTGAACAGGATGCTGACCTCGCTTTATCGATTCGTAGCCAAGTCCGCACAGTACGCACTCCTATTTTTCAAACTTCTATGCCAGAAAGCCATGTTCGAATGAACTGAGGAATGCGAGAAAGCGCTTCTCCACCTAAAACAAGTCCTTTCACAACCCCTGGTTCACTCACGATCAGAGGGCGAGGAGACGTTATTCCTATACCTCGCCATCACGGGCGAAGCAGTCAGCACAGTCCTAATCCAGGAAACCACCGACGGGCAGAAGCGAATTTACTTCACCAGGAAAGCCCTCCACGGTCTGGAACTTAGGTACCAGCAAATTGAAAAGGTCGCTCTGGCTCTCGTCACTGCAGCCAGAAGACTGCGACATTACTTCTTGGCCCACACGATAGTGGTGAGGACCGAGCAACCCATACGACAAGTCCTCGGTCGGCCAGACATGGCGGGGAGGATGCTCAGATGGTCGCTCGAACTCGCTGAGTTCAACATCTAATACAAAGGGAGGAAGGCCTTGAAAGCCCAATTGTTGGCCGACTTCGTGGCGGAAATTAACCTCTTAGAGCCTTCGACCAACGGATCCCAAAAGTGGACATTCTACGTCGACGGGGCTTCCAGCTCGAAAGGCAGCGGAGTAGGCATCATCCTCAAAAACGGGGAAGGCATTCTGATCAAAGTCTCCCTCACATTGTCTTTCCCGACGTCGAACAATCAGGCCGATTACGAGGCTTTCCTCGCCGGGTTACGCTTAGCCGAAGACCTCGGGGCCAAAGAGGTCAAAATTTTCACCGACTCCCAGCTTGTGGCCTCCTAGGTACGGGGATAATACCAAGCCAAGAACGACAGCCTCATCGAATACTTGGCTCTGGTGAAGGAAACGATGAAAAAGTTCTCCTCGGCAGAAGTGAATCACATCCCGTGCAAACACAATACTCGAGCGGATGTTCTATCGAAACTCGCAAGCACAGGGAAGAAAGGAAGGAACAAATCTGTCATTCAACGGGTGCTCTCTCGTCCGAGCATCGAGAATATCGTCCCCACGGCTGACGTGAATGCAATTGGAGATAGCCATAGCTGGATGACTCCAGTATACGAGTACCTCAGCACGGGCAAGCTACCCGGCAACCCTAAAGACGCCGGAGTCGTTAGGCGACGCGCCTGCTCCTATATAATCTTCAAAGACAAACTATATCGACGCAGCTTCTCAATCCCTCTTCTCAGATGCGTCGAGGAGTCTAAGGTCCCAGGCATACTCCAGGAGATCCACGAAGGGATCAATGTGCAACACCTCAGCGGACGATCACTAGCCCGTAAAGCATTACGAGCAGGGTACTACTGGTCCACCATGCAGCAGGACGCCAAGGAACACGTCAAGAAGTGCGATAGATGCCAACAACACGGGGACATGCACCTGGCCCCGCCCAGTGAGCTCAAAACACTATCGTCCCCGTGGCCGTTTGCATGGTGGGGGATGGATATCCTCGGGCCCTTCATCGTGGGGTCGTACCAAAACAAGTATCTAATCGTCGGCGTTGATTATTTCACGAAGTGGATCGAGGTTAAATCCCTGGCCAAAATCACGGCCCACAATATACTGCGTTTCTACAAGAGAAACATACTATCCCGGTTTGGCGTACCCCGGGCAATTTTCACCGACAACGGGACACAATTCACTGATAAGAACTTCTAGGACTTCGTCGTGAAGCTGGGCACGAAGCAACACTTCACCTCGGTCGAGCAACCACAAACTAACGGCCAGGATGAAGCTGCAAATAGGGTGATCCTGCGAGGTCTGAAGCAGAGACTGGGCGACGCAAAGAAAAGATGGGTCGAGGAGCTACACAACATCCTCTAGGCCTACAGAACAACCCCTCACTCCACTACCAGGGCGACCCCCCTTCCGTTTGAATTACGGAACGGAGGCGGTGATCCCCGTGAAAATAAGAGAACCCTCGAGAAGAACGGAGTCTCCCCTCGACGAGGAGACAAATAATGAGGCCCTCAGGGAGGAGCTTGACTTCGTCGAAGAGATAAGGTCGGGCGCGTCCCTCCGTGAAGCTTCACTCAAGCAGAAGATAACGCTTCGCTATAACAACAAAGTTATTAAGCGTGATTTTCAGGAAGTCACCCTCGTCCTACAAAGGAACCAGAAAGATTCGCGGGACGGCAAGCTCGTCGCGAACTAGGAGGGCCACTACCGCGTCCACGCGAAAACTGGGACAGGAGCCTACTACCTCGAAAATCTACACGGGGAGGAACTTGCTCGACCATGGAACGCTGAGAAGCTTAAACAGCATTACAATTAAACACTGCCTGTGACCCATTTGCGTCGCGACTACGAGGGCACACTAAGGTACAAGTGGGACTCCCCTCGAGACAAAAAAGACAAGGGCATGTGTTGTGTGTGTGCGAGGACCCTTGATCCGACGGGGACACCTCAACCGAGCTCCACCGTTGTCGTACCAGTTTGGCAGGGCACCCAGCTCGCGATGGGAAGCCCACGCCATGAAGCTAAGACCTCGATCGAGCTCTTGGCCTCGTTGAAGGTCAGATCACAACTCCAACCACTCGACCAGTTCCCTACACTGTCGAGAATCAACAAAGTCGAGTGGAACCCCCAATTACTTAGACAAAAACAACAGTTATATCATCAAACATCACACACACAGATAAACAAAAGACAAAGCAGTATAATCGGGCAGAAGCCCATTTGTTCAGAAAGTACATACAAATATCACAAGCCCTTGGCGCGCAGGCCGGGAAAAAATCATTACAAAATCACGGCACGCTGACCGAATAAAAAATAAAATGGCACGCAGGCCGACTAAGCAAAAGAAAAACTAAATTGTGTTGTCCTCAGGCTGGTCATCTTCCATAGTCACGTCGTCATTATCTTCCTCGGACACCGGTGGGATAATCTGACCTTCGACCACATCATGGTAAGGGCCAGTCGAATTCAGTGATGAGGACGGGGTTCATGATCCGTAACTGCTTCACGGTGTTAGCAAAGCCCACCTCGACAGCCTGAAGGACATCCTGCTCAGTCTGCCTGAGCTTCACGATAAAGTCAGCCCGAGAGGTCAGCAGCTTGTCGTCCTCAGTTTCCTCTTCAGCAGGGCGGGCAGGCGCCTCTAGCTCGGCGATCCTAGCCAGGAGATTCTTCCTCTCCTCAGCAGCGCTCCTCAATTTCCCCTCCAACTGCCCCTGAAGCTCAACCTGGGCTTCGTTCTGCTTTTTTCACTCAGCGAGGTCCTTGCTCAGTTTCTTCATCTCGACCTCTACTGACTTAAAGCTATCCTGCAGCTTGGTCAGCTCCGCTGACGGACAGGTCTCTACGTTCAGGACTAAGGTTGTAGCACAAACCTGCATCACCGCGGCCACGTCATCCACCAAGGCTTTTCTCCTCGAGACCCGGTCAGCCCCTAGGATGGCCTGGGCTTCAGGTGCGCTGATGGCCAGTGGGTTGGCCACGGAGAAGAAATTTGGCCTCAGATGACAAGGCGGGAGCACGAACTTCTCAATTGGAGGACTCTCAGTAAGGTCAACCTGCACCTGCTCGGTGGTCCGCTGCCTTTTCGGGGACCCTTGCGAGTTAGGAGACTGGCTATACTAAGGGGAGCCAGAGGAATCCCCAGATGCTGGGACAGGACCTGGACGTTGCTGCCGGATCTGTTCGACTCGCCCCTTTCTGCTTTTCTTCGACCCTCGAGTAGCTGCCAACCTCTTAATACACTTCTCTGCGCTCGACATTTTGCCTGCAAACGAAAAAATTGAAACACGTCAGTAAACTGAAGACAAAAATGTACAAAAAGCCCAGCCAAGGGGTTGTTCTCCACCTAACAGCTCGAGGGCATCCTCGTCGATAAATGTCTCGAGGAGGGCCCTCGTATTGATCAACTGGGGCTCCTCTAAGATCTCCCCGTCATCGCCACAGATAAACTTTCCGTCCGGAGTCACGATCTGCGCAGGTGTAAAACCGCCGACGAACTTAACTATCTCCTCGTGAGCCAGACGGTCCTCTTCGACCAGTGCGGCCGGGCTAAATATGTAGTTGTCCGTGCCTCTTTTGAAGTTCTCCTCTGTCCAATGTAGGGGGAACCTCGCCTCGAGGACTTCCACCCGCTGCCCATCTATCTCTTTGTACACCCGTTTGTACACTGTCTCCGCGACCTTGAACGAGATAGGCTTCACGACATAATACTGCGACTTGAAATGGCAAACAGAGTCCATATAGGTCCGAAACAGCCTGCTCAATTGTTTGAAAGATACCCAACCGTGCCTTCCATTGATCGTCTGCCTCTACAAGTGGAATATGTGGAAGAACAGAGGTATGGTCGCCGCGATGCGGAGGTGCCGGCAGACGAGCTCGAAGGCGCGAATGATGGCGAGAGCGTTGGGGTGAAGTTGCAAGGGTGCCAGGCACAACCAAGTGAACACCTCTTGCTGGAAATCACTGAAGGGCAGGCGCCAGCCCGCGTCGTCGAAAGTAAACTCGTACAGAGGGAATCTCATCCCCTTGAATCTCGGGCAGATGCGATGATCTGCTAGGGGTTTGTACACCAGCCATTTTTGCGAAGAGCCCTCGTAGTGATTCTCGAGAGTGGCAAAGGCATCATAGGAGTCTGTGACAAATAGTGATGGGACGCCCAAGGGCTCCTCGCTAGCCTAGTCTTCTTGCGGCCGCTCCTCGACAACGGTGATCGGTGTCATGGGAGAGTCGGGCTAGTCGTCGGTCTCTATGATCCCTACGGCCATGGTCGCCATTTTTACCTGAAAAGCAGAGGGAATTGGTGAATTCGATAATCCAGATCAAATTCACCCTTCCACCACAAATCAAGTGAAAGGGCGAAGAAGGGATATGAGGCACTGCTCGGAAAGCGCCCCCGACCAGGGCCTTCCTCGGGGACATCCCGCGCTGGGGAGGCATCCCTCCGGCTACGGTTACCGAGGACGCTGATGAAGGGAGATATGATACTCGAGGACACACGCAGAGGTGCTCGGGATTCCCATCGAACGTCCCCGGGGCCTTCATCAGGTCCTCGAGATATTTATCCCACGTCCTCAGGGAATGCATACCGCGTCCTCGGGACCTTCATCAGGTCTTTGGGATATTCATCCCACGTCCTCGGGGAATGCATACTGCATCCTCGGGACCTTCATCAGGTCCTCGGGAGATTCATCCCAGTTCCCCGAGGCATTCATCAAAAATCCAAGGAAGCCCCGCCGTTTTCGCCGGAGACTCTGTGGCTTCCCCGGGAACTTCATCAGTTCGCCGGAGGAACCAACATAGAAAATATTGAATAAAAAGCAGAAGATAGAAACTTGTAATAGCAGTTGGAAATCTCCGGTACGGCAGCGCACGGTGGAAGAACGGTGGCAGGAGCTAAAGAAAAGAGAAAAAGTTGCGAGCGGGGAAAGTGCAAACGTGCAAATGGCACGAACTCAACTCCTATTTATAGGGCTCTCGCGGGACTTGAGGCGTCCCTAGGCACTTGAGTGCCCTAGGCCTAGCCGCCCTAGGCATTGATGACGAGCGACACGTGGCACTCAGATTCCCACGCGTGTCTTTCCGTTTCCCTCTTATGCCCGCACGAAGAACGCACCCATCTCCGTTCACCTCCCCGTATTATCGACCATCATTAGTTCGCAGTCCTCGGGATTCTTGCCCACAAAGCGTCTCCTGCTCCTGATCACCCGCGTTGTCCACCAACTCGGCGTTACGAACACGTTGCCCACTCAACGGGTCCCCAGCAGAGGGCCTAATCCTTAAGTCATTACTCCGACTCTTCGGAATAACGACTTTGGGGGTTCCTGTTCTGGACTGGGCCGGCGCCTGCCCATCCGTCGGGCAGGCCCAACCCAATATTGTGATTTAAGGCCCAATATGGCCCAAGTCACTTCCCTGTCGGGCACAATCAATAGCCTTATTGTCGAGCAGAGACTTCCTGGCGCGAGGAGAGGTCGCGACTCTCCTCCCCATCTCTCCACGTGCTCCTCCCACGGGGACACGTCATTGGGTAACTACCCACCTCTGAAAGAGTCGGTCTGCCCACCTTTCGGAGATATCGGGATAGTTACTCCAGGGCGAAGACCACGTGCTGGTCTTCACTACGATACGTAAGCTCTAGAAGTTATCTGCACTGGGCTGGGTCGTAAAGCCCAAAGCAGATGACCATTGGCCCTGCGCTGGGGGCAGCCTATAGATACCCTCTTTCACTAGAGGGTCAGATTACATTACAATCAAACTCTCACTCTTACTTCTGTACTTGCTTGCTCCAGTCCTAACTTTGGCATTAGAGTACATTGCAGGTACACCCACTCCTCCCCCCCCCCCCCCCCCCACCGTCTCATCACCACCAGAGTAGCGGAGCTCACGACATTGCTGGCCACTAGTCTACTTTCTGATCAGGTACGATCAATATATATATATATATATAAGCACAAATAAGTCTCTTAGATTAACCTTTGGTGCTGCCAGTTGCAGTTTGAGAAGCAGGAAACCTATAGAAGTAAAGTTTCTCAAATTTTGTGGTCATTCAGATTCATGTGTTCATAATTTCAAGTTGAAGGCTTCACAATGATGTGCTCAAAAGTAACAATCAAATAAGTGTTTGAAAACACATTCCTATGCAGCATAGGAAGGTATCTTGTATCCAATAAAATGATTGATTTTGAGATATCCTGCAAACAATACTTAACCAAATGATGTAGATGTAAACAACAGTAAAAACAAATAACACAACACACAATAAGAACAAATGAAGAAACCAAGAACAATTTGCATTATAGCTAATAAGAAAACCAAAGAATAAGAAAGAAAAAAAAACAAGGAAACAAATCTGATAAGCATGGATCCTACAAAATCTAAGAAACATTATATTGAGTTAAGCCCAGACAAGAAAGTGGATTTAGTAGTTTTCCACCGAAAAACAGGAATGTTCAAAACAAGTAGCATTCAGAAATTGATAATGAATTTCAAGAAAGAAACATAAAACTAATCAACTTAGGTCTCACTCTCTAAGGTCAACCAACAAACATATAGTATGCATAGGTTAGAAAATTGAGAAAGAGGAAAATTTGAAAACCTCGGAGTCCTAAGCATCGTTGGTTGCAACATTTTCACGCTTTACAAGTGTAAAAACAAATAATTTTAAGAAATTAAAACAATATAGTTAGGGTTTAATATAAATTGGGAAATTAGGATAATGTATATAACCAATGGTTCGCAATGTCCAAATACGCTTCATGATGGAATGGACTATATCCTAAATTGAACGAAGAAAGCATGTATTAAGTTAAGTTATGATAAAAGAAAAGTGATATGAAGTGTGGAATGAAGAAGAAAGGGTTTTAGGAACACCGTACAGAGTCGAAGGTAGCTTTCTCCATTGGTGACTGTTGCAGAAGAGTGAAACTTGGTTTCGTCAATCACGAATTGTGGCAGTCGAGCCTGGGCAGCTACCCTACCTGACCAGGCGCTGGCTCCGCCACTACCCCATTGGATATGTGAGGAAGTATTCTAAGAATTAATTCCTTATTGGAATTCCAATGAATTTAGGGAAATATCTGAAAAGGAAAAAAAACATCTGAATTAGACGGCTGCAACCACACATAAGGAAGTATCAGTGTCGTCCAAGTTGCACAACGATTGATAAATTTAATAATTTTAAAATTATGTTTTTATTTATTTATATTAATTAAACATAATTATTTCTTTAATTATGATTTCATTTAATTAGCATGACCACATGGAAAGAATTCCACTTCTTAATAAGCATCATGAGGCGACTTATACCAAGAAGAGTGGCGATTTTGTTAATGAACGTTCTAGAAAAATTAAATAAGTTTTTATTACATTTAGTCATTTTATTTAATTCTTTTGCAAAACTAAATTATTTAAATTCTTTTATATAATTAAACTATTTAAATTCTAATAAACTCTAATTTATTTAATCTTTTATGTGAGTATAAGAGGAGTATAAAAGACAGCTCACACTCAAAGAATCTAAGCATCCTGAAGTAGTAGTAACGACAGAGTCATGTCCTACTGATCCTATTGTGTGAACACGGACTTGGAATGGTATGAATTAAGGGGAGAAGAAAAATGGGAGAATGCATGGTGTTGGTCCTATGACTTCAAATTTTAAGTCATGGGATATGTGTTTGAGCATGAGAATTACTGATGGAGAAGAATTGTCTCGTCCACCAATTTTTAATGCTGAAATGGCATAAACTATGAGAAATTTAACACATGATGAGGCAGCACGCGCAGCAGCAAGAAAGGCATAAATGGAAGAAATGAAGAAAAAAGAATTAGAGTTAGAGGGTGAAATGAAGAGAAAACAATTGGAGTTAGAGGGTGAATTGAGCAAAAAACAATTGGTGTTAAAGGAAGATATGCGAGTTGCAAATGAGCGCACATAAATGTTTAAACAATTTGTGTACTCAAAGATGAACCAAATTTTTAGTGGTTGATATGGAGGTTTTGGCGGATATGACGGAGATGGGGGATTTGGAGGAGTTGGTGGGCAAGAGAACAAGACGAGGACGAGAGGGATGACTCAGAAGATCGAGTATATGATATTTGTTTTGAATTTTATATATTTATGATAAATTTTCTCTATTCATTTTAATTATGAAATTTTTATTTTAAATTTTTATAGTTAAAAATTTTATATTTATAAATTTTAAAACTAAAAATTTATTTATTATAATATTTATTTATTATAATTGCATTATTATAAAAATTTAAAATAAACATTTATTTTGGTTTTATAATAATAAAATTATAATAATTTTGTATATAATATTTTAAAAGTTGAGAGAGGTTACATATACAATTTAAATTATCATGCAACTTTTACATGGTTTGGCCTATATTAGAATTGTTAAACGAACTACCTGATCTTAAACGGATCGATCTTGACAGGGCTCAGACGTTTTAGAATTAAGTCAAAAAAGCTCTATTATAAAATGGGCTCAAAAATTACTACTCGAACCCATCATTAATGGGTTTTGAACTACTGAATCCTAAACGGACTATTTCTTTTATTTCTTTTATATATAAATAAGATTAAAAATCTCATTATATTTATTATAAATACAATAACAAGATTATATTATTTTAAATATAATACATTTTTAAATTCTATATTATTTATTATAAATACTATAATATATTTGTAAATATTAAATTGTATAAAATAATACTCAACTATTTAACATAAGAGAAACTAATAGAATACGAAAAAATTTGTGAAGTAAGACACAAAATAATTAAGTAATAATTTGATTAAATTAATGTAAAATATCTAAAAGAGAAATATTAAATAGAAGTGAGATACTACCTCTCCCAAATTATAAATCACTTTGTAAAATATATTTGTTTCAAATTATAAGTCACTTTAGAATCTCAATTCAACATTAATGAATTTTTTCCTAATATAACCTTTTATCATATACTTCTCTTTCTTTCTATTCCTTTAGTACAATTTCTAATATAATTAATGAATGGCAGTTTTGTAAAGTCATGGATCATTTCACTTTTTCATAAAGTAATATTTGTATTTCTTAATTCTTGTGAAATACCCAAAACGTCTTACAATTTGGGACGGAAGGAGTAAAAGTTAGTGAGGTGAGAAAAATTAATGTGTTATTTTAGAGTGATACAGTGTAAATATTAGTATATTTTTTAAAAAAATTATAGCTAGGCGAGGCTAACAGACTATCTGCGGCCTTATTCAGACTAACTCTAATGAATATCGGGTTTTTTAAGGTTGAGCTAAAAATTCCAAAAAAATATAGGCTTGAATTTAAAGACCAAAGCACTATGATTTATCAGGCTTGGCGGGTCGGTCTATATGGGCTAGCCCGTTTTTACCGCTCTAGTCCTTGGCAAAAACATTTACTGTTTGTCAGAGGTTTAACACCTAGAAAAATAAGATGAGAGAGAGTTGTAGGTGAGAGAAAGAGACAAAGGTACCGTGCAGTTGACGCGTTAAAGATACATAATCCTTACTCACTTCTTTCGAAACAGATTTGGTATCTTTGGCCTTTGTGCCTTTGGGTAACTTTAGACAATTCTTTGTCTTTTTTCTTTTAAAAATAAAATAATATAATATAAAAAATAAGATGAGAGAGAGTTATAGGTGAGAAAAAGAGATAAATGTACCGTGCAGTTGGCGCGTTAAAGGTATCTAATCCTTACCCACTTCTTTGAAAAAAGAACATTTGGCCTTTGTGCCTTTGGATATCTTTAGGCAATTCTTTGTCTTTTTAAAAAATATATATATATAAAAAATAAGATGAGAGAGAGTTGTAGGTGGGAGAAAGAGACAAAAATAACGTGCAATTGGTGCGTTAAAGGTACCTAATTCTTACTCCATTTATTTGCATGACTTTGCGCCCCGCAACTTTGTGAGGTGTTGATCCCCAAGCAAAAGAGTGTTTAACGAGGTACTCTCTCCATTTCTTTATAAGTGTCACTATTAAAATAAGTTTTTGTTCCTTTTTAAATGTCGTTTTCAAAATTCAAGATAGTAATAATTATAGATTTGTCAAAATTGCCCCTAACTATTTATTATAGAGAGAGAAAATATGTATTAAAATAATTAAAAGCTAAGGATATTATAGGCAAAAGAAAATTTATAGTCTAAAAAGTAATAACAATTATTAGATTTTTTGCCAAAAATATTAAAAAATGATAATTAAAAAAGAACTGAGGGAGTAATTTTGAATGACATTTAATTTTCATTGTTATAACTTATAATTACGTCTGTGAATGTCATTAGGTTTTGATAAATATAAGTGATTAATGTAATAATACTTTAATGTTTTCTTTCGTAAGAAAATAATTGATTATTAAGTAGTTTTTTTTTTTTAATTGATAAACAAAATCTACCTTTTTTTATGAATTACTTTGTGAAGTAAGTAGAGAATAATTAGATATATTAGAATATAAGTGATTTTAATTGAAATAAAACAATTATTGTTTTAGAATTTTTGTAACTCTAAAAAATGTATGACTAATAATTTGAATTTTAAATGAATTAAATTCGTTTTTTAAATTAAGGCAATAAATCTGTTACATTGATCAATTGATCTACTTTCACATTACGATTTTATCTCCACTATTTCTTAGATAATAGAAAATACAGTTGAAAAAATTAAATTTAACAATATTATAACTGTTCTGGACTGGGCCGAGGTTGCCCAACAATCGAGCAGACCCAACCCATATAGCATGGGGAGGCCCAATAAGACCCCTCTGCGGGGCACTCGACTGCTGCAAGCATACCAACGTTTCCCCCGAGCACTTCAGTGTCGGGCACTTGGGCCAACAGGGCAGGAGGACCTCGCACCCCCGGCGGATAGGTACATCCCCGACATACTGGCTTCTCCCCCGCGAGGATACCGCACATCGCTCCTCGACAGATATGGCTCCTCCCCGCGAAGCCATGTCCGTCGTACGCTTGACAGGTCCTCGACACAGAAGGCTCCTCCCCAGCGAGGAGTGTCTAACGGTCCGTACCACGTAGACACGTTCCAAGTAACCACTCCACTCCCGAAGGATTCGGTCTGCCCTAGTCCCAGAAATCTAGGAGCGGTTACCCCAGGGCGAAGACCACGCGCTGGTCTTCACTACGCCACGTAAGCCCTGGCAGTTACTTGGATTGGGCCTGACAATCCAGCCCAATGCAAGTAACCGTTGGCCTCGCGTTGGGGGCTCTCTATAAATACCCTCTCACTTGAGAGGGTCAGGTTAAGTCACGTTTCTCACTCTTCTTGTATTTGCTGTTACTCTGTGCACTCCCTAACTTGAGCGTCGGAGTACTTTGCAGGTACACCCCCCCCCCCCCCCCCGCCGTCCTTCAACCTCGCCGGAGCCGGAGCTCGACGAACGTCGTTGGCCACCAGTAACTGTCTGATCCAGGTACGATCAGTGGCCCCGACTGTGGGGACTTTATAAGCTTCCCCGTTTTCTCCTCGATAAACCAAAGCTTCCTCTATTCATCACCAACATGGCCAATCCGACCATCAACCAGGCTCTGGACACCGTGCTCGCGCAACTGGAGAACGGGAGCCACCGTGAGGACGCCGTCATCCTCCACGGCGGCGAAGGCGACATAAGAGACAGACAAACCGCCTCCCCGGACTCCCAGGATGCGACCAACCACGTCGTCCGCATGGACGACCAGCAAACCACTCTCCAGCCAGTTGCTCCGCCGCCCAACGCGGACCCAAGCATTGTGGCCCTGTTTGCATTGATCAACCAGACCAATCAGCTGATCGCGCAGCAGAACACCAGAATCGAAGCCTTGGAGCAAGGACGGGCGCAACGATCTTCCCCGCGAAGGACCCCTTCCGAAGATTCCCGGACTCCGTCGCCCGTACGCCATGGTCGACGACCTCGTCTCGAGCGACCCCAGTCGGCGATCACCCAGAAACGCCCTCGTTCCCCGCCTCGGAAGGAACCCAGGGCCTCCACCATCTCCAAGAAGTCCAAGCAGACCGAAGAGAGACCAAAGAACCGTTCGAGGAACTCCCCTCCACGGCACCATCGGTCACCTTCGAGATCCCCGGCTGGTAGCGACGACGAAGACCAAAAGACCCCCTTGTCGTGGGAAATCATGGATACCCCAATCCCTCCAGGCATGGAGAAACCTCCACCGTTGGGGACCTACGACGGGCTGACCGATCCCGACGATCACGTGGAGAGTTTCGAAGCGATGCTCGACTTCCGAAACGTCAGGGGAGCCATCAGGTGCAGGCTATTCCCCACTACCTTGCGGAAGGGAGCCATGACATGGTACAAGGGTCTGGAACCTGGTTCGATCACGTCATGGAAACAACTGAAGCAACGCTTCACCAAACACTTCACCGCGTCTCGTCGACACCCGAAGACAGAGGTTGCCTTAGAAAAGATCTTCCAAGGGAGGAACGAATCTCTCCGAAATTACATTGAGAGGTTTAACAAGGAAGCCGTCGAGGTCCACACGACCGACGACATGAAGAAATACTTAATTATTCACGGACTACGCGTCGGGTTGGACTTTGCCAAATCAATTGGCCTCCGAAGACCCCGGCGTCTCGAGGACCTTCTCGCTCGAGCCCAGAAGTACATCGAACTCGAAGAGACGGAAGCAGCCCAGATCGCTCTTGAGACAAGACGCAGAGAAGACCCCCGCGGCCACAAAGACGATGACGCTTCTCCCCGACAGGGAGGAGAAAAGAAGAAAGAAAACCGCAATCGAGACCCCCGGGAACAGCGCGGGCCAGCTGGCCGATTCACAGAGTACACGCCGCTCAACACTTCCCGCTCCCGGATCCTCTCAGACTGCCAGAATTCCGAGTTTGTGAAAGGAGGAGTTCGCTTCCCGAAGCCCGCGGCTCCCAAACCAAACGTTGACAAATCTAAGTACTGTAGGTTCCACCGAAGCCACGGGCACGTGACCGAAGATTGCATCCACCTCAAGGATGCCATTGAGATTCTCATCAAAGAAGGGCACTTGAAGAAGTATGCCCAACAGAATGACCCTCCTCGCCCCAGCTCAAAGGAAGCACAGAACGTCGAGGAGGCGACACCTCCTCCCGGCGACAGCCAGCTTCAGGTCGCCCTCAGCGTCACTCGACCCGAGGACTTCTTCGTCCCCCCAATCATCGAGGGCGAAGAGGCAATCCGCAACATGTGGGCGACTTTCCCCGACGAGGGCCCCGTCACGGCCCGCAGTACCTGGGAAGGCTTCCCCAAAGCAATGGTTATCTCCGGAGGCGATCCCAGGAAAATATCGGTTGGGTTGATCAAACGGAAATTTGACGAACTGGAATCCGCGACATCGTCGAAGGCGACCACCCTCGAGAAGGTGCGGGGAAAATCCAATCCCAACACCTTCTACCTCGAGGAACTCCCCGGGGGAGCACCAAACGCCACTATTCCCCTCCTGGTCAGGGCACAAATGGCGAACTTTGACGTCCGAAGAATCCTGGTCGACCAGGGGAACCCTATGCCCGCAGTTTCAATAGCATCGTCCTCTGATAGCCGGAGATCTTGCTCGAGCTTCCGGAGTTGGGCCACAAACGCTGCTCGAGTGGTTAGGAGCCTGTCCTCCTCGGTTTCCCCTTCGGCCGGTCGCACAGCATCTTCCAACTCAGAAATCCTTTCCTTAAGCCTCTTCTCCTCCACCTCCAGCTCGGCGATTCGGGCAAGGTGGCCTGTCTCCCTTTCCTCGACTTTCTTAAGCTTGCCCTCGACCTGCTGCTGCTGCTCGCTTTGTTCCTTGTTCAGGTCTCGGCACTCCTTTAATTCCTTACGCATACCGAGCATCTCAGCGCCCAACGTTTCCAGCTGTTCCTGCAAGCGAGCAAGTTCAGCAGCAGGACGGGTCTCATCATTGAGAATGATAGCAGTCGAGCAGATACGCATGACGGCCGACAGGTCCTCAAAAATCATCTTCCTCCTCACTTCAGTAGCAGTCCCCAGCACAGTTTGGATCTCGGAGGGAAGGGTGCGAGGATAAGTGACCTCGGAGAAGAAGTGAGGTTTTTGATGGCAGGGGGGAAGGTCAAAGCTGGAAGGAACCGGGGGACTGTCTTCACCACCCAGGTCGACGACCTCCGCAATGCGTTGCCTCTTCGGAGTCCCTTGGGTAGCCGGGGATTGGCTTCCCGCAGGAGTTGTGTGATCACCCGCGGTCCCCGGCACAGCGGCAACAGGCTGAGACTGAGTGGATCCTTCGGGGGCAGCGGCCGTGGAAACACCCTCGTGCGGGGCCCCAGAAGGGACAACTTCTTGATCTTTTGAGCGCGACGCCTCTTCCCGGGCCTGCGCTTCCCGGGCCCTCTTCGCTTTCAGCTTCTTCAACCTCTCCTCGGCTCCGGCCATTGTTCCTGCAAAAGGAAAGAAAACGTTAGTAAAGCGAGAAACATAGATACGAGGAAGACCTAAAGCGAGGACGTTTTCACCACCTAACAATTCGATGGCTTCCTCGTCGGAGAAGGTCTCGAGCAGAACGCGGGTGTTTATCAGGCGACGTTCTTTCTTCACCTGCCCATCTGCACCTATTATAGGCTGGCCGTCCAGCGTCTCGTGTCGAGCTTTGGTAAAACTGTCAACGAAAGCTACGATTTTATCGTAGGCTTCCCGCTCGTAGGCCTCCATCTGAACAGGTTTCGTTTTATATTTGTCAACTCCCTTCTTAAAATGTTCCTCCGTCCAGTACAGAGGAAACTTTGGCTCCTGCACCTCCTCGGAACGGCCGTCAACCTCGCGGGTGACTTTCCGGTACAATGAATATATCGCCTCGAGGGTGACCGGCTTCACGTAGAAATAGCGGAACTTGAAATCCCGGATGGAATCCAAGTAAGTGTGGAACAGCGCCTTGCTCTGCTTGAAGGACACCCAGCCGTGTCGACCTCCGGCCGACGACCGTTGAAGGTGGAATATGCAGAAGAAAAGGCGAACGGTCGGCACGATCTCCAAATATTTGCATACGAGCTCGAAGGCCCGGATGAAGGCCAGCGAGTTCGGATGAATCTGCGAAGGGGCCAACTTCAACCAGTCAAAGATCCCCTCCTGTAAATCTGTGAAAGGCAGCCTCCACCCCGCCTTCTCGAACATAAACTCGTATAAGGGGACTCGCATTCCCCGGTAAGGGGAGCATATCCGGTGATGCTCCTCGGGACGAAAAACCTTCCAGGATTGACCACTTCCGATTAGTCGGTGCTCGACGGTGCAAAAAGCATCGCCCACATCTGGGTACACGAAGATGGACGACATCTCCAGGGCTTCGTTACAGACCCAATCCTCGAGCGGCCTCTCTTGCGCAAAGGCCATGTGAGCCATGGGGGAGTCGGGCTGGTTGTCGTCGTTTTCCTCGAAATATCCTACGGCCACCTCCGCAGCCAAATCGTCCATTTACCTGAAAAGCAGAAGGAAACGGTGAATTCGATTGGTCGTATCAAATTCACCCCTCCGCCGCTGTTCAAGCGAACGGGCGAGGAAGGGGCAAGGCTTTCTGAACTCCCCGACGCGATCGGCCGAGGATCAACTTGCCCACCGGGGAACTCATCGTCTCCCCGAAAGGTTCTGCCCCGTGTCCCCGCGGCACTAACAAATATACTGATTATTAAGGACCCCGAGACATTCAACGGGTCCCCGACGTGTTCGTCCCTGATCCCCGAGATATTCATCAAAAGCGAGCAAAGCTCTTCGCACTCTCTCCCTCCACTATTAAAGATTCTCGCCGTATTCGCCAGGAATCCCTTCGTTTCTCATGGGAATATCATCAATTCACCAAGGAAACGTCCTACACTAGTTAAAATTGAAGAAAAACGCAAAATAATGGTCCGGTTTGAAGCAAATACCTGGTAAGCGGCGGTGTAGGGTTCCGGCACGGAGATTTCCGGCTATGGTACGGCGGCGAACGACTGTCGTAGCGGAGGAAAAGCTTCCGACAGAGAGTGCCCGGCGATTGACGGCGGCGAGCTACGATGGAAGAGGTTAGAGAGAGAAGGAGAAGGATTCTTGAGAGAGAAGCGGAAAAGTGAAAAATGAGCGAGGGGAGCGGCTTTTATAAGCGGTTCTCGCGAGACTCGAGGAGCGTAGGGCACTCGAGTGCGCTACCCTAGCCAGCCGCCCTAGCCTCCCTAGGTAATAATGGCAGGCGACACGTGGCACGCATGCAGCCGCCCGTCTCCCCACGCGTGTCGTTTCGGTTTTCCCCAACGCTTCGTATCCGAAACCCTTCATCTCCCTGACCATACGACCAGACACATCCGTCCGATGCCCAACGCTCATCCGGCCGAAGGAATTTCGCTTAGGAGAACGACCTCCTCGGTTCCTCTCTTAGCGTATCCTCGACATGTCAATAACCCTTAAGTCATTGCTCTGCCACCTCAGGGCAACGATTTGGGGGGCTCCTGTTCTGGACTGGGCCGAGGCTGCCCAACAATCGAGCAGACCCAACCCATATAGCATGGGGAAGCCCAATAAGACCCCTCTGCGGGGCACTTGACTGCTGCAAGCATACCAACGTTTCCCCCGAGCACTTCAGTGTCGGGCACTTGGGCCAACAGGGCAGGAGGACCTCGCACCCCCGGCGGATAGGTACATCCCCGACATACTGGCTTCTCCGCCGCGAGGATACCGCACATCGCTCCTCGACAGATATGGCTCCTCCCCGCGAAGCCATGTCCGTCGTACACTTGACAGGTCCTCGACACAGAAGGCTCCTCCCCAGCGAGGAGTGTCTAACGGTCCGTACCACGTAGACACGTTCCAAGTAACCACTTCACTCCCGAAGGATTCGGTATGCCCTAGTCCCGGAAATCTAGGAGCGGTTACCCCAGGGCGAAGACCACGCGCTGGTCTTCACTACGCCACGTAAGCCCTGGCAGTTACTTGGATTGGGCCTGACAATCCAGCCCAATGCAAGTAACCGTTGGCCCCGCGCTGGGGGCTCTCTATAAATACCCTCTCACTTGAGAAGGTCAGGTTAAGTCACGTTTCTCACTCTTCTTGTATTTGCTGTTACTATGTGCACTCCCTAACTTGAGCGTCGGAGTACTTTGCAGGTACACCCCCCCCCCCCTCCCCGCCGTCCTTCAACCTTGCCGGAGCCGGAGCTCGATGAACGTCGTTGGCCACCAGTAACTGTCTGATCCAGGTACGATCAATAACTATTTTTAATACATTAGTAATTGAAATTAGATTTCATAACTTTAAAATAATAAAAAAAAATAAAGAGAAAATGGATGGTGCATTGACAGTGTAAATTATTTTTACACTGTCAACCAATAACAACTATGTATCATGTCAAGTCAGCCTGTAAATCTTAAATTATTTAAATGATTTGTCACTTTAAAATATTTTGATTAAATGTATGTAATATTTTTTTACACTGACAGTGCACTACCATTAAACCCTAAAAAAAAAATATTCGTTTTGAATTCGCTGAAAATTCTATTTAAATATCCTTTAAACTCAAATTAGTATATTATAATTATTCTTATTTTAATTTAAAATTAAAATAAATGTTAAATTTAATTATTTAATTAATAGATTAATGAGAAATATTTGTTTTATATATATATATATATATATATATATATATATATATATATATATATATATATATATATATATATATATATATATATATATATATATATATATATATATATATATATATATATTGTGCACTTCGACAATTTTTTAAGTGATTTGTTTTTAGAAAAACAATTTAAATAAAACTAAAGCGTACAAATATTTGGTAAAAGTAGAATTAGTACTACTATATATAAATCATTTTTCAAACTCTATCTATAATTAATATGATGCGAGATCTTTTCAATACACCCATCAATATCCAACATTTTATTGAGATCTTTTTCAGGGCTGGCCCAACAAATTTGGAAGCCTAAGACAAAATTTAAGGTATATATATATATATATATATATATATATATATATATATATATACCATCAACAAATTTTTTAAAATTGATTTTTTTTCAATTAAGACTCTAAATAGTATAAAATTAATTAATAATCCATTAAAACATGTTAATTTTATTAATTTAGTCCTTAATTAAAATTTAAAAAATTATCATGTTACTTTTTATCATCTTAATTATGTGAATTAATTTTACTAATTTTATGTATTTCTTAGCTATATAATAAAAATAATTACTTATTATATTTATATAATTTAAGAATTATATTAAAAAGAAAGTATTATTTTAGAAACTTAATTTAAAATTATTCATTAAATTTATTTATTTTTATGACCAAACAAAAATATATAAGATACTAAAATCAAAATTATATATAATTTTCTCAAATGAAAAATAAAACATAGCATATCAATGTAATATTAATTTTATTTTTATTAAAAGAGATATTTGTGAATTTTTAAAACAAATGATTAACTTTACCATAAATATAATGACAATACCATAAATATAAAATTAAAAATATTCCTCATAAAAATGATTGTTAGCACAATGTTTGAAATTTAAAATAAAAAATAAAATAAAAACTAGATGTCATAATTTTAAAGTAATTTAAAAAGTATTGGATCGTGAATTCGATGACATTTTTTTAATATACATTAAATTTAAATTAATATATTACAGTTATTTTTATTTTTATATAGACAAATATTTATCTAATAGGCAAATATTTATCTAAAGTATAATTTTTATTTTAAATAAATTCAAATTAGTTCATTATAATTATTTTTATTTTGAAAATATAAAATAAATTTTAAATTAATTAATTAATCATTGACAATCAAATATTTCTCGTGTTAGAATTGTATATGCAAATTAGATTTTTAGTGATTCATTTATAGAAAAAATATATATTAGTTAATTTTTTATTAGAAAGCGAACAATAAAAATTATTGTTAGCACAAAGTTTGAAATTAAAATTAAAAAAAAAAAAAAAAAAAAAAAAAAAAAAAAAAAAAAACTAGATGTCATAATTTAAAAGTAATATAAAAAGTATTGGATCGTGAATTCGATGACATTTTTTTAATATACATTAAATATAAATTAATATATTACAGTTATTTTTATTTTTATATTGACAAATATTTATCTAATAGGCAAATATTTATCTAAAGTATAATTTTATTTTAAATAAATTCAAATTAGTTGATTATAATTATTTTTATTTTGAAAATATCAAATAAAATTTAAATTAATTAATTAATCAATGACAATCAAATATTTCTCGTGTTAGAATTGTATATGCAAATTAGATTTTTAGTTATTCATTTATAGAAAAAATATATATTGGTTAATTTTTTATTAGAAAGTGAACAAAATATTTTGGATTTTGACGTAAGCCCCGTTCAGTTAGTCACTAGGACCATGCGAATGACTGTATCAATCGGCCAAATTCCTTGGCAAGACTGGCAAAGGCTCCACACATGTCTCTGCCCTCACACCCGAGAGTGTGATACCAGCCCAGCTCAAAGATTACCTGTTTCCAGGTCTGCATTTCTGCAGATTGGGCCCGAGGACTTTCCTGAGCCCAGCTTAAGCATGGACCCATTCACATCGTCTCAATCCAGTTGAAACTTATTGCACTCTCGCGTATTATAAACACCAATACAATAGTTGATATGAACGATGTGGGACTCTAGAATTTAAACACTATTTCACACCTTAGCTAAAAGAAAAATCCGAAACTACTTACTTTTTCACACTCAAACTAACAACGGGAAACAAATTAGACACGCCAAATGCCATCATTATTCTCACATCTCGGTTGTAAGCTCTTTTCATTCAAATTGGCAAACACACGTCTATGATTTGGTGATACTAGTTGTTAACAGAATTCAGATCACAATGCATTTCAACAACACAAATCTCTCTAAACACAGTAATTTATCAGGTCATTTGATCAAAATCTTAACATTTACCTATCTGGAAAAATAATTGACCAAAATCTTTAAGGTTACATTTATAGCAACCAAAAAGCTCAACTCTCGGTTTGTTCCCTCAACCTTCGGATGGTACTCCTCACAGTCACAGCACTTGCAGTACTGTCAGAAATAGCAAAGAAAAATGTTAGAACACTGATATAAGAAAAGCACAAAAAAAATTCAAAACATTTGAAGTAAAAACGATGCAGGAAAACAGGAATTACTTCAAAGTGTAGGCACCCCCTGCTTTCACTTTCCCACAATCCTTGCATCCCCATATTCCTACGGCCTTCCTTTTCACAGCATACTGCAACAAAATAACTTCATCATTAGGCCCATGTTTGGTTTTTAATTGATAAACAAACAGAAATGACTAGATCAATTCAGCATTTATAGTATATAACACATTAAAAGTCTACCTTTCCACAAAATTCGCAAAAAAATTTGCTATGTTGACTAACTTCCATCTTCTTAATCTGCTTCCGCAGACTAGCACCATATCGGGTACCTAACACAAGAAAATTGCTTACCATGAATTTCATCAATGGCTCCTCAAAATGCATAATCAATGACCAATACTTAAATCCAAATTTCTCGATTATAAACATAATTATTCTCCTTAAATGTTTCAAGCAATCATCTGCCTAGCTAGTGTTCCCAATTATAAATGGCAGACTACAAAGCCAGCAAAAAATGATAAGCATAGCTTTGTGGTCTATGGAAGCAGACATAGAACCCTCTGTCAAAGTTGTTGATGTATACCGCCAGAGCACCGCAATTGTGTATATTTGATAACACTACTAGATAGTGTTATCAATTACAAATGGCAGACTACGAGCCAACAAAAAATGATAAGTATATCTTTGTGGTCTATGGAGGCGGACATAGAACTCTCTGTCAGTGTTGTCAATGACGGTGATTCATGGTGGTGAGCCGAAATCCTGCCATACGACCACGTTACGGTGCCGTTATAGCAGATTATGGCGGAAAAACCCACATCATGTATATCCGCCATAGCACCGCCATGACAGATATTTGATAACACTGCCCTCTGTGCCATACAGTGTTGTCGATGGCGGAGAGACAAAATCCTGCCATATCTGCTGCTATGCGGGGCCATTATACTAGACTATGGCAGAAAACCCGCAATATCGGCTAATATTTACCATTGCAGCGAGCGCAAAAACCGTCATGTGTATCCGCCAAAGCGCTTCCATGGCAGATATTTGATACCCCTGGTGCCATATCGCAACAACTTCACAACATTGGAAGACAAGTAAGCAGCTTTTTTCCCAAAATCTTAACCCAACTACAATCTCACTATCAACAATTCATATTAGCATGAATTTTAGCAACTTTTTCACAGTAAACATTCAAATTCATATATTTTAACAAAAACTGCATAATCAATAACAAATCCCTTATATCTTATACCAATCTTATACAAATCCCTTATATCAAAAACCCTATCCAATTGAAATCATCTTAAAAACACAATTAAAACCAATCCAGAACAAAAAGAGCATAATAATCACTGAAAACCTACCATACTTTCCAACAATGCCAGCCTTCTTCGTTCTCTTTGTCTGCAAAAAATTAACTTGTGAGAATTTGGAACGAGTGAAAGAAAATAACAATGGCGAGAGTAGAGAAAGTTTACCATGTTTTTTGGATGGAAAGTGATGCCGCTGTATCAAGTTTGAGTTTCAGATAATGAAGATTGTTGTCACGGAAACCCTAAATCTTTGACAACGCCAGAGTTTGTTCTCGAAGTAGGAAAGTATTGGTTATATAAACGTAATATCGTAAAATTTGAGCACAATTCCGTTGTAGTCTAGTTGGTTAGGATACTCGGCTCTCACCCGAGAGACCCGGGTTCAAGTCCCGGCAACGGAAATATTATTTTGTTAAATAAGAACTTAGATTGTGAAATATAACAACTTATTTAGTAGTATAACTTTAATATTCAAAATACTTATAAAAATATGTTATTGTAAATTTATTTATACTTATTACTCTTCTTTCTTCAATCTTGATTTTCTCTTTTTTTTTCCATCCATTAAAGAATGATTGCTTTAGGGTCAATTTTTTATTCAAAATCACTCTTCTAAAATCTTTTTCCTTTCTCTTTTATTCAAATAAGTTATTTCACATATGTTTTTAGTTTTTTTTTTCTTTGTGATTTCGTCGTTTTACTGCGACGTTGTGTTGGTCAATTTTTTATTCAAAATCACTCCTCTAAATTCTTTTTCCTTTCCTTCTTATTCAAATAAGTTATTTCACATATATTTTTAGTTTTTTTTTCGTGATTTCGTCGTCTTAGTGCGACGTTGTGTTGGTCGTCGTCTTGGTGCAGTGTTTGTTTGGTTCTGATTGATATATTAGTTTCGACTCAGTTCATATTCAATCAATGACTTTGATGTCGTCAACGCTGTAGACTCAGAGACATGGGTATTCCTAACATTTCAATTTCGTCATAGTTATAGGTTTTGTCACATTTGTAAGCATTTTGGAGTTATATGTTACTAACATGGGTGATGTGAGTTTGTTCGCAGATTCATCATTTTTAGTTTATAGGGATTTTGAATTTGTTTTATTCGATGTATTCTATCAATTTGAATAAATGATGTCGTTGTTAGTAAAAAAAGGTTGAAGTCTAAAAAATGAAGTCTGCGGGTAAAAGACTAATTTGAGCAGGAGATTGTTCATAAATAATCAAACTTGATTCATTATTTCTACACTACAATGTTAGCAATTCATAGTAATCATGTGTCATACTTGTTTGCGGTTTCATAATTGTATGCCTCCACTATCATTGCAACAATTAACCACTCTCTTTAGAAAAGCATCTACTAGTAAAAACATAATTAACATTCCACGTGATTTCCCCCTCATTTTGAAATTCAAATATCTCGATTTCTCTCTCTCTCTCTCTCTCTCTCTCTCTCTCTCTCTCTCCACTTCCCATCACTTTCATTCTTGATGTAAATCGATTTTCTCTTTATCTCCTACCAACCAACTCCAACAAACCATATAAACCTTCGTTATGAATCCCAAAAATATTATACCTTGAAGAAGATACAAGAATTGTGCTAGGAAAAATGCTTCCACTAACATTGACATATTTGGCTCTGATGTAAGTGGCGCTGAGATTTTCATCAATAGTGACTCCCAAAAGCATTTCATTAATTATTTCTGAAATTCTGGTACATGAACAGAATTCAGATGTCCTATAACATGTCATTCGACATCTGGTCTTACATGAACACGCATGGCAAGGTATATAACAATAATCACGGTACTGAAAAGATAAAGACAAGACACACAGAATTGTTAACCCAGTTCAGATCAACAATCCTACTCTGGGGGCTACCAAGCCAGGGATGAAGTCCACTATCAGCAGTATCAATTCAAAGCTAAACTCTCTGTTTACAGCTTATCACTTAATCACTACCCAATGACCCTTCTACCTAGATCCTCTCTAGAAATGAGAAACCCTTCTCACTCCCAATCATCGCAATGATGTCTAGCAGTTAACATCTCAGTCACTGCATCAACGGCTCTTTACCTATACAACAATGCAACAAGGAAGACACAACTTAGAGTTACTTAAAAGCTTCCTCCAAGGACAATACTCCTCTTGCTTAACAGCTTCGAGGATCACACTAACAAACTGTCCAACTCACATGTCGAGTGGTACAGGAACCAACCCTAATAACAAAACTTTTACATCTTTGGTTAAGTTACAACTCTAGGTTACACTGCATCTATATATATAACCTATTCCCAACTGGATTTGGGCCTTCACAGACACAGCAAATAAGCTGCTACAAATCAGCAGAAACTTCTGCTACATAATAGGACTTCAATCTTTAACTTCCTAAAATATATCCATATTTAGAAAGTGTATATTTTCAATATTCTTCTCAATTTGAATCTTCAGACCTTTTAATTCAGCACCACATAGAATTTGAATATTATTCCCTGAATATTCTGCATCTGTTAGTATATAACAGAATCTTTAATTCACTTCAGTTCTGGCGCGATGTCGAATGGACCTTCATGGGACATCTGAATACGACATGTTGTTCCAGATGTTGAAACCACTTCAACTCAACATGTTCCATTGCACAATAGGACTTCTTGCTCAACCTATTCTTCTTTAGCAAGATAAAATATCCTATCTACCATATTGCTGCTATTATTTGTTTTACAAAATTAGTGCCAATTCTAAAAATTAAAGAACTAACATTCTCCCCCTTTGGCAAATTTTGGCTAAAACAAATATATAAACATTACAACTCAGATTACAGCAGCAATTACAACCCTACACTACTGTCAGTAGTCATCAGTAACTACTGAATCTAACAGTAACCATCAGTAGCTACTGTGTACAGCAACCATGGAGAATCATCTTCTTGAGAAATCTTGAATGATGTTAGGACATCCTGTTTGACAACTCTTTTCAGCATATTCTATGAGCTCCATAATAACACCTGCGAGCACCACAACACAACAACTTCAGGCAGCACATTAGGACCTAAGATGTAGAAAGTCCTGAAGTCATTTAGTGCACATGAGGAAGAAGATATCACACACTCCCCCTCAATACAACACATTTCTTTTTCCTTCCAGGACAGACCCTTAACAATTGTAGAAGACTCCTCCAGAAAAGAAACGTTTGTCTTGTCATAAAGGACCAATGGTGGCATAAGAGATTTCTGCACACCTTAATTGATCAGATGCCCCTAGTCGACCTGTGGCATAAGATGAAACTTAAGAAGTACCAATCTACCAACCCAGGTAACTCAGAACACAAGTCACAACTGTGTTCATAACTCAGGACACAAGTCACAAAGACTCAACACCAACTCAAGGAAAGGACACCCTCTTCGACATCTCTGCACACATTTGGAACTGCAGACTCCAGACATAGCATCTGCGCAAACCATTTCGCAAACCCTTTCTCCCCCTTTTCAGTCAAAAATTGGCAAAGAAATCCCTCACAGAACCAGACCCAAGTGGCGCTCACCCAAAAACGAACAAACGCCATAAGACTTATGAAACAAGAACACTCACTGGCTGAAGAAGACAAGAACCACCCCTATAAATAGCTGACCAGTTACTTTGGAATTAACGAGCTTTGAATATGTCAAGGTTCTTGGTCAAAGAAACGCTATTTTAGGTACCAAAAACTCCATTCAAATTCAATGTCTACCTTCCAAAACAGTCTTGACCGCCTTTATTGTTTCTCAACTGATTAAGCCAATAACGTTCCATGCATAGGCAAAGACACGTGTTTCACCTTATCCTTACACTACCGACCAGAATAATTCCTTATTTGGCTCAAGAGAAACATATCCTGTACCGTGTTCTGACATCTTGCCAAACAATTGTCTGCTTGCTCACAACATCATCAACCCAAGACTCCACAGAAAATTATACATTTCAAAACACAAGCACATTTTCTTGTCTGTTGGATTCTGAGACAACTTCTATCGATCAGCACAACTCACAATCCCTTCTAGATTCCTTTAGAATAGCAGAGAAAAATAAATTCTCCTAGATACAGCAATTCTGCTTTTCAGACTCCTCCTACATAAGCACTAGCTTCACGCAGCTAGGATATCACACCGGCCTTAGGAACACCCATCCACACTTAGAAGTACATGTCACATCATGTTGTTTGACATCACTCTGCACAAACTTGAACAGCACGCAAGCTACACAAAAGTCTGCACACTTGCAGTAATAGACCATAGACAACAGCCTTAACTCCCTCTGACATGAACAACCAATGCTCGATATTGCCACATTCTCAACACTTAAGAACTGCCACTTCTTGTATTTCTTGAGCAAGATCTCACCATGTTTATTTCAGATACACGGGCTGCCAAGTCCAATACAAAAGCCTACTTGATTTGGAATTTCTCACATATGCAACACAAGATAAGGACTGCCACCACCTTTTACTTGTATTAGAAGGAAACTCCTTATCTTCAGCCATTCTGATCAGATCACACCACTGACAACAACCTTCATCAAGATCAGAATCTGCCCATTCTAATCCACATTATGTCAGAACTGCCACTTCAGACGATAAAGCTGCTTCTTCCAACTCCACAAGCACGGTTCCAGACCTCCATCCAGGATACACAACAACCAATGATATTGTAACAATATATAGGACATAAGACAAAAGAACACATCTTCTGTATTTTATTTAGGTAATCACAACCACCTGACCACAACCAGCACCAGCAGCTTTACCGAAAACAATCTCAAAAGAATCAAAACAGACAAATAGACAAAACCTAGGCTCACTCTCCATCCTTTTAGCCACAATTGGACAACCTCTTAACCTACCAAGGCACCAAACACGAAGTTCTGACATCCAATGTGACAAAAAAAATCCCAAGAAAACAAGTTCCCAAACCAAAGACCACTTTGACTGGTCAGGCGATACAAACAAGGACTCTTTATGCAGTATAAAAACCAAGCCTCCTTGCTCCTAACAGCACATCACAGATAGAACCATGAATCAGTCTAACAAGGATGCGGGAAAGAGACACCTGCAGGAAGTCAAGAAACCAGATCCACAAAGGTTGAAGAACAAAACACTGTCCACAGCTGGGGGAACTTCAGGAACCACAAGAACAAGACGGACTTCATAGACAAAGATGAAGACCATCAAAAAACCTACAGTGCAACTTCAAGCTTCTGATGATGAATGGGACGAATATTGGAGAACATTTCTTGATTTGGGGGGTTGGGATAATCTTTAGACTCTTTGTTTGTTGCTTTTTCTAATCTTGTAAGTTTTTAGTAGTGCAATAAAATTCGGTTTCCTTTAAACACATGCAATAAAGATCATAATTGCACAAGACACATCCCAACACACTTAACCCTCATGTATGCAAATTCCAAATTTGCTTCAAAATAAGTGCCAACCCCAAAAGCTGCAGAGTTATCCATCTCCCCCTTAACATCACACGTTCTGCTGCATAAAATTTTTACACTCTCCCCCTATCAAGAATAACATGTGCTTCTTCGTACCTTGATGAATGGAAAACATAAGACGCATCTTCATGTCTTCAAGAGCTCACTCTTTGTTCAACTCACAAGTTGAACACAATCATCCCTTGTACCAATACTCACATGATCCCAATCTGATCATCTTTTCTCTATCTAAGACCACCAGTACTCCTTTGCAAGAAGAACACCTTAAATGGATGGAGAACATGAGACTCATCTTCATGTCTTCAAGAGCGCACTCTCTGTTCAACATACCTGCTGAACACATTTACCTACTGCTTGACCCTCACATCAGTACATAAATCAGGTAGAGGCTTGTGATCTCAGGAGACAAAAACCATAACATTCTGAACAGAATGTTCTGTCAACAGATGTTAAGACATCAGTCTTGACATCATGAACAGAGCCCAGCTGCACTAAGAAAAACACCACATTCCAAAACAGAATCTCCAAGCTTCCCCCTTTAAGCCTCGGGACCAGAAACAACCATCATAACCCATCACATCACAGAAGATCACAGGAACACAAGAACAGTATTCTCTCATCCAACTCTCCAAAGGCAATCATTCCCTATCATTCTCCCATGTGATAATTTGGAATACTCCTGATCAGTTGATGAGTATCTTTACCTTCATGTCCAAGAAGTCTGTTAGAGATAATACTTCTTGAATCTCAGGTTCTCCACTCCTGCAGCACGGACCAGAAATAAACTGACCTCAGGAGTAAATAACATGTTGATCACACTTAGACCAACTCACACATCTAAGATAAGTTCCAGGGCCAGATATTTCTTAGACATACCACCCAGATGCCTCCTCTTCCAGATCAGGAGTAGGTTCTAAACCCATGTGATCAACCCACATTAGTTTAGCACCTAGAGCATCTGCTCTGCCATTCCCTTAGACCACAGGATTCTGCACAATTCTAACGTGATGTTCTAACACCAGATAGGACATCATTCCAAGGAACACAACAAGAGATCAAAGACTGGAAATTAGCCTTTTTAGGAATAGAAGCAAAAGTAAATTACTTCTCACTTACTTCAGATCTCTTCCTTACAACTTCACTTACCAATGCCTTTATGAGTGAACTTGAACAATAATCTTCAAGTATCGTTGACAAAGTAGGTTGAAGCAGTCTTGCACATATCCCATCACCATAGGATATACATTCAGAGAAGAATAACCTTCTCAGTTACAACCTCATGAGTTTTCAGATAGATACGCAGCGGATCAAAGCACAAACTCCTCAAAACCTTTAGGTGTCACATATCAGGCCTAGCATCATAATCCAGGTGACACCACAATACCACAGGCTTGAAAATAAATCAAACCTAACAAAACCACCACACATCAGCTATTCAACCAAAACTCCAAGCCTTCAGCACATGCCACTGCCTGTCACGAACAGTCCATCCTCCACTTCTAGGGACCATTCTCACAATTATATGAACTTCTCCAAGTCCAAACAACTTTTCAGTAGAAAGCTTCTACCTTGACCATGAACCAGAAAGTATCTTCCCTCGGATCTCATCCAGATACATAACAGAATGACCTGCTCTGATACCAATTGAAATTCTGGTACATTAACAGAATTCAGATGTCCTATAACATGTCATTCGACATCTGGTCTTACATGAACACACATGGCAAGGTATATAACAATAATCACGATACTAAAAAGATAAAGACAAGACATACAGAATTGTTAACCCAGTTCAGATCAATAATCCTACTCTGGGGGCTACGAAGCCAGGGATGAAGTCCACTATCAGCAGCATCAATTCAAAGCTAAACTCTTCGTTTACAGCTTATCACTTAATCACTACCCAATGACCCTTCTACCTAGATCCTCTCTAGATATGAGAAACCCTTCTCACTCCCAATCATCGCAATGATGTCTAGCAGTTAACATCTCAGTCACTGCATCAACGACTCTTTACCTATACAACAATGCAACAAGGAAGACACACTTCCAAGACACAACTTAGAGTTACTTAAAAGCTTCCTCCAAGGACAATACTCCTCTTGCTTAACAGCTTTGAGGATCATACTAACAAACTGTCCAACTCACATGTTGAGTGGTACAGGAACCAACCCTAATAACAAAACTTTTACATCTTTGGTTGAGTTACAACTCTAGGTTACACTGCATCTATATATATAACCTATTCCCAACTGGATTTGGGCCTTCACAGACACAGCAAATAAGCTGCTACAAATCAGCAGAAACTTCTGCTACATAATAGGACTTCAATCTTTAACTTCCTAAAATATCTCCATATTTAGAAAGTGTATATTTTCAACATTCTTCTCAATTTGAATCTTCAGACCTTTTAATTCAGCGCCACATAGAATTTGAATATTATTCCCTGAATATTCTGCATCTGTTAGTACATAACAGAATCTTTAATTCACTTCAGTTCTGGCGCGATGTCGAATGGACCTTCATGGGACATCTGAATACGACATGTTGTTCCAGATGTTGAAACCACTTCAACTCAACATGTTCCATGGCACAATAGGACTTCTTGCTCAACCTGTTCTTCTTTAGCAAGATAAAATATACTATCTACCATATTGCTGATATTATTTGTTTTACAAAATTAGTGTCAATTCTAAAAATTAAAGAACTAACAATTTTTTAACCAAAATCTCTCATTTTGAGAAGGTTTATCTTTGATGATGATGAAGAGGAACTAGACCTGACTAATGATGTGAGATGTGTCACCATTAGTATGAAGAAGACACCTTTTATCTAGTTTAGTTTTTATGAGGACAAGAATTATCAAAGAAGAAAAGGAATTAAACTTGTCATGTACATCAATGATGAAGTTAATCAAGAAGGTTGAACATTGAAATTCAAGTGAAGAATTTATACTAGTGATCATGACTAAAGGTACTCAATGCAATTCATGTTATACTACTTTAAAATGCTTAGAATTTAATCTCAGACTTCATTTAAAACTTCTAACATCATTATGCATAAAAATACATGAAGCCTTGCCATTAAAAAAACCATTTTAGTGTTAGAAGGACAATGGTATTCAAATACAAGTGTTGAAAGAAAATTGTATTCGAATACATCCTTGTGGTATTCGAATACAAGTGACAATTTTATAAAAAAATATTGGAACATTTCAGTGTGGTGTTCGAATACAAGGTTGTGGTATCCGAATACAAGTTGAACTAGTGTTCTTATAATATGATATATAGATTAAAATTAAAATACCCATCACCACGGTTGGTAATTTTAACCGTTGTGAAAGGAATTACACTTCATCACGGCTTTTGAATACGACAGTGGTGAAATTTTTTACTCATATATAAGCGAATTAGCTCTCGCTTCTTGACAGTATCGTCGTGTCTCTCACAGCAAAACCCTAGCACACATTTTCTCCCTTCTTCGTCGTCATTAGCTTTCCTATTTTACATTAATACTTCAATCTTATTCTTCATACATAAAGGTATTCTTCTTCTTCCTTATTCTCTCATTTTCATGTATATTGTTGTTATGTTTCACAAGATTTTGTTTTTGTTGTTGTATGTTGTTGTTGTTGTTAATAAATGTAGATAAATGTTGTATGTTGTTGTTGAATGTTGTTGTATGTTATTGTTGTTGTTGTTATATGTTATTTTTCGTGTATGTTATTGTATGATATCATGTATATTGTTGATAAATATTGTTGTATGTTGTTGATGTTGTTTTGTTTCAAAATCTGCATATGTTTCAATAGCTTGTTTCATAAATGTTGTTGTTGTTGTTGATGTTGTTGTTGATAAAAGTTGTTGCATGTTGTTGATGTTGTTGTTAATGTTGTTTTGTTTCAAAATATACTTATGTTTCAATAAGTTGTTTCATAAATGTTGTTGTATGTTGTTGATGTTGATGTTGATAAATGTTTGTATGTTGTTGTTTATGTTGTTGATTTTTTCAAAATCTGCTTATGTTGATGTATTATTGTTTATGTTTCAATAGCTTGTTTTATAATGTTTGAACTTTTTTCTTGTTTTGACTTGTAGGGATGTTGTTAAGTGCAAATTTTGACTTAAATTGACCCATCTTTCTTGGCATTTTTCAACTTAATTCTCATGTTTTAATAGATTTAATTCTTGTTCATGTGTGATTCTTCAATATATTTTAAATACCTTTGGATTCCTTGACGTGTGTGTTATTGTGCAGTACATAGGCATAAAACATCAATGATTAAGACACAAATGATTGTACGAGGAAGCCAAAGAAATAAAGAGGAATCAACATGTTCGTTGTGCGAACACCAACAAGGTGAAAGCGAATGCTCGCTGTGCGAGATCCTGGCGAATTCCCAGCAAACCATCGTAGATTAGAGGCAGTAGGAAAAAGGCCCAAAGTTAGTTGGGCGAAACTATAGCGAAGTAGTTCGCTGTGCAAAGAAGTGCTCGCACTGCGAACTCAGATATTTTTCAAGGGCGGTTTAACTGTTCAAAGGCACTTCAAGTGATAAAAAGTAGTCCTCGCTGGGCGAAGAAGGTGTTCTCTAGGCGAACATGACAGATTTTGTAATAACTATTTAAGTACTTTTCTCACTTATTAGAACATAACTTGTAATTTTTCGATCAAAACTTTATCTCTCTTCATTTCAAACATATTCTAGAGAGAGAAAAACACAAACCCTAAGGGGGAGAAAGTAAGAGCTTCGATCTCTTGTTGGGTTTGGATGTAATCTTTTGATACCTTATGTATTTCATCTAATCTATGTTTGTGAACTAGTTTTGATTCAATATTGATGTTGTCTTTGATTTCTTGTTTGTGGGTCTTGACAACACCTTTTTCAAATCTTAGATCTTAGATATTCATCTATCAATGAGAAAACTTTTGACATGGTCTTGTAAGTTGATATTCACTAGTATCTTTGATTTTATTGTGTTGATTAGTTGCATGAGTAGCATGAGTAGGATCAATACGGTATTGTGAGGATGTGTGATAATAGAGATGAAGAACTTTGTTCACAATAATTTGGCAAAGTAGTTGAATGCATGTAAAAAGGGTTAAGCGTATGTACGTATTCTAATCATGGTGTTTTATATAAATAAATCATGTAGCTGATATGTATGTTATCTTTGTTTACTTGTTTATTTTTTATTTGAACCGCTATAGAAATATACTCTTCAGATCTGGATCTAGGATGATTATCTGTTAGGTTCTAGACTCTAGACATTGATTTAGGCTTAGCATTTGCTTGAGTATCAGTTATTAATGCGCTGTGTTGTTGAGTTGCGTGAGACATCACCAATGAGACAATACAGTTGTTCTCTCGACGTTGCGTTAGACATAACCTCTATTGTGGGTGATACGTGAGGATATCAGACGAATGATTTATTTGTGTTTAACTGATTAGAAGAATGCATGTGTTATCAATTGATGAGATCCAAACAAGGCTTTGTTTATATTTTCAATCTTTACCTTATATTTTCCATCTTTATATTTTCTGCATTTATATATTGTATTTTTCATCTTCCAAACAATTAATAACCATAAGCTTAGAAATGTAGATATCGTTGAACGACGTTCTTTCTCTTGCACCGATCACTGTGGAGAGGATATAAATCTCGGAGGGAATCCTTCCAAAACTAAATTTTTTCTTCTTACCGCTTTAGTGCAGTTCGAACAAAATATCGTCGTTGCTGGGGATTTGTGTTTAGATATTGAAGTGCATTGCAATGGTTTCTATATTTTTGAGCTTTGTACAGTTGTTTATATTGTATATATTCTTGTTTTCTTTCACGTTTTCTCAAGTGTTGGTTAGGGAGGAATGCTGAGAACTTTTTCTAGATTGGTTGTTATTTGTATAAAAGTATCCAATGAAGATTCTCCCAAGTTTGGATGGTGATGGTAGGATTTTGAATGTGTTGAATGCAAGCAAGGTAAATTGTACCGCTTTATAGAATGTTAGATTGATTTAAGAATTTTGTGCTTTGTGCAATTGTGTATTTTTGTTTCATTTTGCAACTTTGTTTGAATGCTTGTTTCACTTAGGACCAAAAGCCACAAATTGTGAGAAACCTCTATTGTTTACTATATGCTAGGATGACTGATAACTTTGTTTAATTCGTTTGATTCATGCTTAATCTTTTGATTATTTTGATTTTGTGGAAGCATTAAAAATGATCAAGGCATTTGTTTATATTGAGCACAACCATATCCAAAAGTAACTTACCCGTGAGTAGTGAGAATTTGTTAACCCCTTTGAGCCTAAATAGTTTATATCTCATTTTAGTGATGAACTTGGTTTATGTACATAATTTGAAAGTTTTGTTCATCATTGAATTTTGTGAGATTTTACAAATTTTTCTTGAACCTTTGAAGACTATTTTAAATTGACTTCCTTGCCATAAAAAACAAGGAGCATTCACTTGAGGTTTGGTTGAATTCAAGTTGGGGAGAACGAAAATAAAAATGGTAGGTTGCTATTAAATTTTGAAAAATTTCAAGCAAGCATTGAAAAAATGTGAATATGAATGTGAAAAACAAAAGAAAAAGAATGCTTGTTTGAAAAAGAAAAATAGAGAATGAAATAATTGTGCAAAAGGAAGTTTGAGAAGGTGAGCAATAGAGGAAAGAAAGTGGTGAATGAAGTTGTGATGTTTAAATAACTTGTTTAGTGAATGTTTCTTTTGAATTGGTAACGTTGATTCAATTACCTTTAGAAATGTCCCTTTGTTGTGAACCCGACCAAGCTACAACCTTAAAAGTCATCTGTGATCTTTTTGCTTCCATGATTTTATTTTTGATTGATTAGATGAATGTATGAATTGAATTGTTATTAGCATTGTTTGTCAGGTGAGTGAAATTGCCCCACAGTTGCAAACACGTTAATTTCTTCATTCTTATTTTGAAGAGGAGTGTTAGAGTGATTCAAGTATGAGAATTTAGTTGTTATTTGAAACATTGCATGATATTTGTTTAAGCACTAAATTCTTTGTCATTGTTCGATTCTATTGAGTGGTGGACATTTCTTGTGCGTATTCTCATGTTTGAGCAAACCTCTTATTTGAGAAAATATCTCTTGTTTGAATTTGAACCGTTAATCCTTTCTTGATTGAATCTTATGCTTGAGCAAATCTTCTTGCTTGAGCAAATCTCTCTTGTTTGGATGAGGGGCATACTTTGCTTGAGGACAAACAAAAATCTAGTTAGAGAGAGTTTGTTAAGTGCATATTTTGACTTAAATTGACTCATCTTTCTTGGCATTTTCAACTCAATTCTCATGTTTTAATAGATTTAATTCTTATTCTTGTGTGATTCTTCAATATATTGTGAATACCTTTGGATTCCTTAATGCGTGTGTTATTGTGCAGGATATAGGCATAAAACATCAATGATTAAGACACAAATGATTGAACAAGGAAGTCAAATAAATGAAGAGGAATCAACATGTTCGCTGTACGAACACCAACAGGGTGAAAGCGAATGTTCGCTGTGCGAGATCCTGGCGAATCCCTAGCAAACCATCCCAGATTAGAGGCAGTAGGAAAAGGGTCCAAAGTTCGTTGGGCGAAGCAGTTCGCTGTGTGAAGAAGTGCTCGCACTGCGAACTCGGATATTTTACAGGGCCAGTTTAACTGTTCATAGGCACTTCAAGTGCCTAAAAGTAGTCCTCGTTGGGCGAAGAAGGTGTTCGCTAGGCGAACAGGACAAATTTTGTAATAACTATTTAAGTACTTTTCTCACCTTTTAGAACATAAATTGTAATTTTCAGATCAAAACTTTATCTCTATTCATTTCAAACATATTCTAGAGAGAGAAAACACAAACCCTAAGGGGGGAAGGTAAGAGTTTCGATCTCTTGTTGGGTTTGGATGTAATCTTTTGATACCTTATGTATTTCATCTAATCTATGTTTGTGAACTAGTTTTGATTCAATATTGATGTTGTCTTTGATTTCTTGTTTGTGGGTCTTGACAAAAACTTTTTCAAATCTTAGTTCTTAGATATTCATCTATCAATGAGCAAACTTTTGACATGGTCTTGTAAGTTGATACTCACTAGTATCTTTGATTGTATTGTGTTGATTAGTAGCATGAGTAGCATGGGTAGGATCAATATGGTATTGTGTGGATGCGTGATAATAGAGATGAAGAACTTTGTTCACAATACATTTGGCTAATTAGTTGAATGCATGTAAAAAGGGTTAAGCATATGTACGTATTCTGATCATGGCATTTTATATGAATCAATCATGGAGATGATATGGATGTTATCTTTGTTTATCTGTTTATCTTTGATTTGAACCGCTATAGAAATATACTCATCAAATTTGGATCTAGGATGATTATCTGTTAGGTTCTAGACTCTAGAAATAGATTTGGGCTTAGCATTTGCTTGAGTATCATTTCTTAATGCTCTGTGTTGTTGAGTTGTGTGAAACATCACCAACGAGACAATACATATGTTCTCTCGACGTTGAGTTAGACATAACCTCTGTTGTTGGTGATACGTGAGGATTTCAGAAGAATGATTGATTTGTGTTTAACTGATTAGAAGAATGCATGCGTTATCAATTGATGAGATCCAATCCCAATAAGGCTCCATTTATATTTTCAGTCTTTACTTTATATTTTTCGTCTTTATATTTTCCGCATTTATATATTGTATCTTTCATCTTCTAAACAATTAATAATCATAAGCTTAGAAATGTAGAGACCGTTGAACAATGTTCTTTCCCTCGCACCGATCCCCGTGGAGACGATATAAATCCCAGGGTGAATCCTTCCAAAACCAAATTTTAGCTTTTTGTCGCTTTACTGCAGTTCGAACAGATGTTTGTTTTAATAACGAGGATGAAGCTAAAGTGAGCGCTGCAAACTTCTGTGAAAGACCCGAAATGACATTCATTCAAAATTAACACAATTTTGTAGCTTTCACTTCAGTTCATCCTCCTTTCATTGTAGATGTCATGATGGGAGACAAGTACATTTTTGAAACATTCTATGAGTTGATATATATATATATATATATATATATATATATATATATATATATATATATATGTTGTTGTTGTTGTTGTTGTTGTTGTTCTTATTAATAAAAGTGTTATGTTGTATGTTGTTTAAGGTTTATTATTGATGAATGTTGTTGCTAATGTTTATTTAAAAGATGAGTTTATTAGATCTTATATGGTTTGAGTGTTTTATCAATTCTTTACCGAATATATAACTTTTCAGATTGCATTAGTAAATTATAAGATGATAGATAAAGTTATATTAGAAAATAAATACACATTTAGTTCTAGACAAGAATTCTTCAGCCTGTTATCTCCATTTCATTATTTAATAGTTAGAACTTTATCTAATGCTTGTAGTTCTTCAACCACCTCTTTCTCCACCTCTAATTTTGTTTGCAAAGTAAACAATATTTTGCAAAATGAACTAGAGGTGAAGGAAGGGGAGGTTGAACAACTAGGAGCATTAAACAAAGTTCTAACCATTAAAGAACAAAATGAGAATAAGAAGTTGAAGATTCTTGTCTAACATTGAACGTGAACTTGTTCCTCTAATATAACTTAATTTGTCATGTTATAATGTTCTAGATCAGATTGGAATGTTATATGTTTAGTGAGCATTGTCGAAATAAGCAGTCCACATAATTTTTAATAAACTCAGTGTATATATCACAACAGTTGTTTATACCAACCGTTGTTAAATATTATGCGTTAAGAATATCACAGTGGTTGTTTAAAGTAATTGTTATGATAAGTAGTGTGCTACATAGCTTATAATCACAGGCACACGACCGTGGTGGAAAACATCATATATACAACCACTCCCTAATTCACTGTGGTTGGTCAGACGTGGTGGTATGTCTTTTCCAACCATTGTGAAATGGTTTTTCCGTAGTAGTGGTAAATTATTGCAAGGATTCATAGATCCATTTTAAATGCATACATCTTCAAAGAGGTTCATAAGGATTTATACAAGGTTTTATACATCAGAAAAACATTTATTACCTCTTTCATAAATCATTTTCATACAATTCAAACACATTTTTCAAAGTGTTCATATTTTTCAAAATTTCAAACTTTTGCATAATTTCATATATTTCAAAAGGTTTCAACAAAAATTATGAGCACTTAAAAGTATATAAGTTTGGATTGTAATATATATAAAGAGAATAACAAATTATTCAACTTGGAATTAAGCCAAGAACAATATTATTCAAATTTACTTCAAAGTGTGTGGCAACTCAGTCATCAAGTTTGTGGTGATAAGTTTTTGTAAAATAAAAGTAGGTTTCTTTCTTTTTGTTTATGTATTAGGAGGTGTTAAGGAGGTCTTGGTAAAAACTTTTACAAGGATCTAATCATAGTGGAAATTCCTCTAAGGAGTAGAGTGACTAGATATACCCTTGGTTGATAAGAGGAACTAGTATAATTCTTGTGTATTGTTTATTTTTATACCTTTAAATATTTTCACTTTACATTAATCTTAAAGTAAAATTCAATCACTTGTTTTTTTTTGTAAAATTAAAAGTTAAGAAACATTGCATAAATACAATAAAAATCCAACAATACTAACTCACCTCCCTCCTCTCCCCATCTTAGATTGCTTATCATAGTTACATTTGGCATTAGAGTAAGAGTTAGGTAACTTGCTTATAGATTCAGGTTTAAATGGCTTCCGTAAAAACTTTCTTAGGAGAAGGCTCTAGCATCAACAAAACACCAAGTTTCCTCGGTGACTGATATAATTTTTGGAAGATTATAATGCAAATGTTTCTAAAATCACAAGGGATAGAAGTTTGGAAATCCGTGAAAAATGGTTCCTATTTTCCTACTGTACTTGTTAAAGGTGTAAGTCAACCAAACTCTGAAGATGCATTGAATGATGACGATAACAAGAAAGTTCTATATGATAAGAAAGTTCTATATGATAAGAAAGTCAAAACATAATAGCATCTTCATTAGGGATGAATGAATTCTTTAGGGTGTCAAATTGTCAAACTGCTAAAGAAATATGAAAAACCTTAGAGATCACAGATGAAGGTAAAGGGTAATTAAAACTATCTAGACTAAACATTCTCTCAAGAATATGAGACTTTTAGAATGCAACCAAGAGAAAAGTTATTAGATTTGCAAAAAAGGTTCACTCATATGACAAACCACTTGACTGTTCTTGGAAAAACCAGTACCAACAATAAATTAAATATAAAGATACTTAGATCCTTAACAAGAGCATGGCAACTAAAGTTACACTATTTCACAAGAATACTTTAAAGGCGTTCGTACACGTTAGGCGTTTTTCTCAATGGGCTTTATAGGCCAGGTTGATCACACATGAGTTTGTAATATAACTTTACTATATTTTTATGTTCAATGTAAATAATATTTAGGTTGGTTACATTTTGGTATAGCCATATTTTATAATTATATGTTTTTATATTTTTGGGTTTGATATAAATATATTATAGTCATATTTTGGTTATAAAGATATGCATATTTGTTGGTTCTGTTGTGGTAAAATATAGCGTATAAAATATAGGTACTAAAAAGGGGCATATATGGAATAATTAAAAAATAACTATTTAAAAAAACAAAGTATTTCATCATGGTTGATTAAGATGACCGTGGTGATATGTAGAGCGCCAATTATTATATATCATGATAAACAAAGTATTTCACCATGGTTAATTAAGATGAATGTGGTGATATGTATAGCTCCAATAATTATATATCATGCTATAGCTGGGAATCAAACCCATGACCTTTATATATTTTACCACGGTTGTTTAAGATAATCATTGTGATAGGTAGTGTGCAAGGTAGTTATCATTATTGTCACACACCCGTGGTGGAAATCAGCATACTCACCACCACCTCTACCTTACCACAGTTGGTCAACCGTGATGGTATATTTTTTCCAACCATGGTGAAAGGTCCTTTATGTAGTAGTGTGATTTCATTGAATCTGAATAACCAATTGACATCTAAATGATCTTGTAACTGAGTTTGTGAGTCTCTAGGAAGGAATATGTCACGTCCAAGAAAAGGATTTAAGTACCTCAAAACTTGGGTTGCAACATGGAAATGATTCATGGCTGGAAAGATAAAACTATTGACTTAATTGTTGAGCCCAAAAGATTATATTATAATTGGTGGTATTTAGATATAATAACCTTCATACTAATCTTTGATATGCAAGAATGTTTGGGTAAGGAAGGTTACCATCTTGATGCAACTTAGATGATGGATTGGATGGGGTAGAGATTGGATAACCTTTTTTAGTCTTCTAGGAAATCAAATAAATATTTTGTTTGACATAAGAAAGATTCATATTTGGAGTGTGAAACTTCTATCCCAATGAAATACTTTAACTTGCCAAAATCCTTATTTTGAAGGAGTTAAGCAATGATTATTTGTTGGTCTGCAACTCTAACAATGTATTACTTGCTAATATACATCATCCACATAAACAAATAAAATTGTGAATGGTGAGGAATTCTTTTTAATGAATAATAAGGCATCTCAACTAGCTTGTTTGTATTGATGTTGTGTGAGAAATGAAGCGGGTCTTTCATTCCCTCAGTTACTAGATTGTTTAAGGCCATATAAGAACTTTACAAGCTTACAAATTTGATAAGAATTTGTAGATTTCACATTTGTTGGGACAGTCATGAAGTTTTCCAAGCAAAGATACATTATTTACATTGTATTGGTGGATTTCCTAATTATAAATGAATGCTAGAGCTATGATTGTCCTGAAAGTTGTAAGCTTTACAATTAGTGTGTGTGTTTCAAAATAATCAAATCCTTCAATCTGATTATAACCCTTGGCTACCTAGCTAACCTTAAATATCTCAATGGAGTCATTGGCAAGATATTTAATTCTTAAAAACCCACATAGATCCAATTAATTTTACATTTAGAGGTAAATAAGCAAGTTTCCAAATTCTTGTCTTCTCAAAAGCATTAAGCTCAACCTGCATTGCTTGATTCCAACACTTAAATTTACTAGGCTTTCCATAAGTTTTTGGTTCAATGTAAGAAGTTAAAGACAATGAATAATGACATTTAGGGACAAACAAACTAGAATAAGACATAGAGTGAGAAAATGATTTAGAATACCTTTGGATGCTTCTGATGATGTTTCATCTAATTCTCCAAATGATGTTACTAATGGTGTTTCAAATGATTCTCTAAATTATGTTTTATCTAACTTTTCATATGGTGCTTCTGATGATATTTTAGATGATTTTTCAAGTACTCCACAGAATTTTTCATCGGATACTTCAAAAGATTCTTGAGATAACTTTTTCTTTGATTCATCTGATGATACTTTGAAGAATTCTTCATCTGATACTTCAAAGAACTCTTTATATGAAACTTCAAAGGATTCCTTATTTTATACTTCAAAGGATTCTTTAGAAGAGTCTTCATTGATTTCCTCATTTGATATTTCAAAGGATTCTTTAGATGATGTTTCAAATGATGCTTCAGATACAACTGAATTTACTTTTTGATATTTGCTTCATATTGAAGTAATTTAATTAATTCTTTGAGTTTCTTGATAATTTTTGGATTATTTGATTTTTCCTATAAATTATCAATAGTATTTGCTTTTCTATATTCAAGTGTTGGATCAGATTTTCGAAATATGTTCTTGAATCTTAGATACTCGGTAGAAATGTATTTTTTGAAACCAGTGTTAAGAGTTTAATAGATCTTAACTTCTTAAACACTTCGACCTACACTCCCTTTGTCATAATATCTGCAATCTGATTCTCAGTTCTACAACTTTCCAAGTTCATCTTCCCTTCTGCTACCTGCTCTCGAAGATAAGGTAACATTATTTTGATATGCTTGCTTTGTCCATGTGCTGTTGGATTCTTCGCCAGATTGATAGCAGACATGATGTCGATCTTCATGGTAATTGATCCATGATTCTTCCATGTAATCTCTTCGACCAAATTCACCATCCATGTTGCTTGACATGCACAGAGAGAATCAGCTATGTACTATACTTCACATGATGATAGTGCCACTACTGGTTCCTTTCTTGAACTCCAAGTAACTGGTGCACCACCTAACATAAACACATAACCAGCTGTGGATTTTCTATCCTTATCATCACAACACCAACTTGAGTCGGTGTATCCCATTAACTTACATTTTTTTCCTTCATCAGCTACAAGAAACAAAATTCCATAGTCGAGAGTTCCTATGAGATACCTTAGTATCCTCTTTGTCGCTGATAGGTGTGATACATCTTGCTTCTGCATGAATCTACTCACCATACCTATATTATATACTAGATCAAGCATTGTGTGATAAAGGTATCAAAGTGATCTAATGAGTATTTTGTACTGCTTTGGATCGATATCATCTTCATCTATGTCTTTTGACAGTTGTATTCTGGGCTCATCTGGAGTCGAAGTTGGGTTACAATCTTGCATCTCAAATCTCTTGAGCATTTCGCCTACATATCTTCTTTATTGCATCATCAAACCTCTACCACTCTTGTAGAATTCAATGTCAAGGAAATATGAGAGATAGAGACATAGTATAAGAAATTCACTATTGCATCTCAAATCACTTAGGTCATGTTTGAAATCTTCGATCTCTTTCTTGCTGCTTCATATTATTACAGGTCATCGACATAGAGACATAGTATAAGCAATTCACTATTGTTTCTTCTTACTTATACTTCATGCTCAGTTGTGCACTTCACAAATTCCTTCTCCCTTAGAAAGCTATCTATCTTCTTATTCGCTTAAGTCCATACACAGTTTTATGCAGCCTATACACCTTGCTTTCTTTGCCTTGCTTCACAAACCCAGCTGGTTGTGCAACATAAACTTCTTCATCTAAGGTGCCATTCAGGAATGCACATTTCACATTCATCTGACATATGTGTCAATTGTTCATGTTTGCTAGAACAACAACTAACCTGATTATTTAGATCCTAGCAACAGGTACAAAAACATCGTCGAAGTCGATTCTTTCTTTATGAAGAAATCCTTTCACCACAAGTCTCTCCTTGTGTCGAGTTACTTATCCGTTGGGATTTAACTTCACCTTGTATAATCACTTCACATCGATTGCCTTCTTATCTTTAGGAAATTCGACAAGTGACTAAGTGTTGTTGACTTCGATGGACTTCAGTTCCTCATTCATTGCTTTCACCCATTTCCAATCCTTCAATGCCTCAGCTGCATTGTCTGGTTCGACATCTCCATAGAAAGCATAGTGTACCAGCTCACCTTTATCATCGACCACATCATCTGATGTAATAACACATTCTTGCAACCATGCAGGCACATGTCTCGTTCTTTGAAGTTTGCTTATGCTAGGTTGACCCCTAACTTCTTCTTGTCGAACTTCTCTTTCGACTTCACTTGTTGGATCTTAACATTAAATCCTCACTGAATCTTTCATTACATTTTTAGTCTAATCTCATTCCTTAAGCTCATCTATGTTCATGTCTCTGCTGATGACTACTTGCTTGTTCACTGGGTCAAACAACTTGTATCCTCTAGTCGAATGATATCCTATTAGGATCATTTGAATCGACTTGTTATCAAGTTTTATTCTCAAATTATTTGGCATATGTCTATGTATTATAGAACCAAATACCTTCAGATGACTCAAGCTAGGCTTGACACCCGACCAACACTCTTCTGGCGTGATTCCTTCTAGCCTTTTTGTCGGACTTCTGTTCAAAATATATTTTGCTGTCGACACAGCTTCTCCCCATAATTCTTTAGGTAGATGCTTGCCTTTTAAAATACTTCTCACTATATTCATAATGGTTCTATTCTCCCTTTCTGCATTTCCATTCTGCTATGGAGTGTAGGGTGGCACAACCTCATGCACAATCCCTTCTTTCTCATATAATGTGTCGAAGGCTTTCGACACATATTCTCCACCACCGCCAGTCCTCAGAATCTTGAGCTTTCAACCACTTTGTCTTTCAACCATAGATTTAAAATTGGCAAATACCTCGATCGCTTCACTTTTCTTCTTGATCAAGTAAGTCCACAGTTTTTTTACCGAAGTCGTCTATGAATGTGACAAAGTACTTATTACCTCCAATTGAATCCACCTTGATAGGACCACATACATCAGAGTATATGATTTCAAGAATTGCCTTCGACTTGCTTCCTGCATCCTTGCTGAAGTTGTGCTTGTGTTGCTTCTCTTGCACACATTCTTCACATACTTCATTTGGAATGTTGATTTATGGTAATCCCGAAACCATATTTCTTCTCTTCAGATCTCTAATGTCTTTCAAATTGAGAGGGCCTAGTCAATAGTGCCATATCCATTCATCTCTGCTAGCTGCAGTTGAAAGTCACTTGAGCTTCATCACATTAAGTTCAATCCTGAAGGTTCTATTCTGAGACATTAGAGCCTTCAAGATTAACCTTCCACCTGAGTCGAGAACTCTCATCATGTTGTCTTTGATTGACACTCTGTAGTTATTTTCGACCAACTGCCCTATGCTGAGAAAATTACTTTTTATGCCTGGTATGTACAATATATTGGAAATTACTGACCTCTTACCATCTTTCCTCATAATCAAAACAACACTAATACCTTCAGCAGCTAGAGTATTGTCATTTGTGAATTTCACCATGTTCTTCATAGAGGGTTTTATGTTGATAAACCAATCCTTCCTACCAGTCATATGTGACGAGCATCCCGAGTCCAAGTACCATTGGTCCTGGAATCTTTCTTCATCTCTTGCTATGACCATTAGAAACATCTCTTCTTCTTCATGCTTTTCCAGCATAGCATCATTATCTTGGTTCTTTTGTGACTTTTGTCAAGTTTTCGACCACCACCTCTTCCTCTACCAGCAGCACCACCTCTTTGGTTGCTTTGGTTTAAGGGTCTTCTATGATTCGACCAGCCTCCTTCTTGTTGATTTCGCCCAGTCGAATTATTGTAGCCTCCTCTTCCTTTGTTGTCAAACCTTCTTCCATTTACCTTTCTTTTCTCTTGCTGATTGCGACTGCAAAGCCACATCACTTTTCGACTTACTTGCAACCCTTTCAGCCATTATTTGTTCATGAGATTCAAGTGTCCATTGAAGCTCTTCCTTTGTCAATATTTACATATCTTTTGACTCTTCTATGGCTACTACCATGTGGTCGAATTTAGGAGCCAATGACCTCAAGATCTTTGCAACAACTGATCTTGATGTCAACACTTGTCCACAAATCTTGATTTGATTCACCAGTTTTATAACCATAGTGAACATATTTTGTATGCTTTCATTGTCATCCATTTGAAGCAACTCATACGTTCTTTTGTGAGTTTATAACATCACCTCTTTCACCTTCTCTGCACCTCCAAACTATTTCTCCAAGATTTCCCATGATTCTTTCGATGATTCTACATCACTGACCTTTTCTAAATTGTCTGGATCAACACATTGATGAATTATAAAGAGAGTTTTATAATCTTTCTTCTTTAATTCTTTGTATGTAGATTTTTCTTGATCCGACGCATTTTCTACAAGTGGTGTTACTTCTTCCTTCACAAGATCTCAAAGATTTTGACAACAGAAAACAACCTTCATCTGTTTACACCAATTCTCATAATTTTGACCCTTCAGAATTGGGAGACTCGCCAGAAAATGTCCATTCGGATGATTCATTGCCATTGCCATCGTGTTTTGCTTCCCACGAATCGCTTAGCCAGTGCTCTGATACCAGATGTTGGAATTAAACCCAAAACTTTGAGTAACTCTAAATCAATCTTGATGAAAAGGATTCAATCACACTGATCGAATTCCCTCTTGTTCTTCACTCTTCACTCGAGTGAATTAACCAACCGACCTTGGTTGCAATATTGTATTGTTGCATAATGGTGATGAAAACAAAAAAAGAAAATTGAATTGGGGAAGAAGAAGATGTTTAGGGTTTTCACGAAAATAGGGAAGAAGAAGAATTTCTGCATAGTAACTCTATGCTCTCAAAACTGTAATTTTTATTCAAGTGAATCACATTACAATAATAGGGTTACTCCCTATTTATAGATTTGACTTGCTTGCTCCCTAAGTAAAGCCTAAAAATAAAAGCCCAAAATACCTAATTCTGTTAACACTACAAAATTAGGTTTAAGACAAAATCCATGTCGAGGCTAACTCCTCTACACTTTGACAACTAGGTGTTTCGACACACACTAGACCCGTCGAACAACCTACTTTGTCACAAGGAATTATAATTCAACAACACTAAGAAAGATCCCACTATATTTGGGTTTTCTCAATGGTTCTTAAAAATGTTATGTATCGTTGAATCATTTGGCTTAATTGGTTTATCCATCAACCACTTTTTAATCTTACAATAATATTTTTTTAGATATGGCGCTCTGTTAGCTTATATTATAATCACTGATTAGAAATTACCAATATGGTTCAACAGATTTCCGCCCTCATTTAAGTAACTAAGAAATATATCATCATCTTCTACGTTATGGTGCTCTGCTAGCTTATATTATAATCATTGATTAGAAATTACCAATATGGTTCAACAGATTTCCGCCCTCATTTAAGTAACTAAGAAATATATCATCATCATCTTTAACATTATGTAATACTATCATGATGAGAAGAGAAAATTAGGGTTAGTATTAAGCCTAGGTATACACTCATTAGATAAAGCAACATATTTAATCAAATAAGATAGGAGAAAATTGATGTTGTTACATCCCACATGATCTTACGTCATTCTAATCATTGTGTCGGACGTAGAAACTAAGTTATGGTGGTAACCGAGCCACATAACCAACTAAATTGACTACAATTTGTGATCTCTTGTCCATGTTTACTAACAAGAAAAAAAGAATCTTCCTCTAAACTTATTTAAGACTACCGATAAGTGAATCGTACTTTGAAAATTAATTCTTGCATAAAATAGTAACTCTTACTAGATGAAATTTGCATAGTTTGTAGTTTCAGTATTAAGATATCTCTCAAGCTCTTTCTGCTAAAACAAAAAACAAAAAATGAGTATGTCTTTAAATTTAGGCAAAATACTCTTTTTAGTCCTATATCTTTATGGCGAGGTTAATTTTAGTCCCTTAATTTTAAAAACGACTATTTAGATCCTTAATTTTTTAAAACGTGTCAAGTTAGTCATTTCCGTCCATATTTTACTGACGTTAATTTTTTTGCTGATGTGTAATATTTAATTTTAGTAACAGACTTAGTGATAGAAAAACGGACGCACTAATATTTAATTTAATTTTTTAATTTGAAAAAATTAACGTCGTTAGTGAAATTTTGGACGAAAGGGACTAAGGTTTTGCAGGTTTGTAAAGAATGTTTTTAATAAATATCAAACCTAAAAACTATTAATCCATTTTTCTAGCTAAAACCAAATCGCAACTACAAATATATTAAAAGAAAATTTTTAAAATGTAAATATAGATTTTAATTTCCATTGCAAAAATAAACATTATAATTTTTCTCTTATATTTAAAAATCTACATAAGAAAATAGTGTATATAATGTTTCCATAAAAAACATTTTGTTTAATAGTTGTTTAGGTTCTTAGAGCATCTCCAATCGTGAATCTATTTTTAGGTTCTTGGCGGGACTTATTAAGCCACGTCAGTTTGAGGCAACTCAATTAATTTTTTATTCCAATAGTGCACTGAAGAATTCATATGTAGTCCTACAACTTTACTTTATATATTAATATTTTATTTATATTAAATTTTATATTACTTAAAATAATAATTTTAATTATTTAAATTAAAATTGATATAAAATAAATAAAATTCAAATTAAACTTATAATTTAAAATGATAATTTAAAATTAAAGATTAAGCGATGAAATTGTGAGAATGAAATTGAAAATTAAAAATAAATAAATAAAAGTGAAAAAAAATTAAGTGTAAAATATTTTAATTAAGCTTATTTATAATAAAATGAAATGTTAAAAAACAAAAAATAAAAAGCTGTTCAACAATGGCTCATTTTAAATTTTATTATTATTTTAATGAAAAATTGGTTTTATCATATTGCATCATGAAACAATGGGTTGCCAAAGTGGCCAACTCCAACAACTTTCAATATTTATGCTACGTTTGCCACGCTGGAAATCTGCTCAAAAAACTGCCGCAGGAGATACTCTTAAGTTCATTGCGACATAAACGGTTCATTTTGAGATCCCATAAATGTAAAAGCAAAGAAAAGAAGAAAAAAAAAAACAAGGCTCATACTAAATACACACAATATTTCTGACCAATTTTATTATTTTCCATGTTTTTTTTTCTTTTTTTTTTAAATAAGATATTATTATTTTAAGGTTTTTCTATCCTTTTCCATAGTTACCTTTAGGATTTATAGGGATTAAAAACTGTTTTTATTTATAAAAAGTATTGTAATATATTTATAAGACTTAAAGTTTTGAGTAGAAAAAATAAGAATTAAAGTGTTTTAAAGATACAAATTTTCGACAACAACCGCAATATGTTGGTGGTAGTCCTGCATATGATTTGGAAATGAGATTTTGATTTTTGTTTTAGTATCAGTAATTGATCGTACCTGGATCAGACAGTATTTGGTGGTCAGCAACGTCTTGTGGACTTCAGCTCCGGTGAGGTTGAAAGACGGCCGGGGGATGTACCTGCAAGGTACTCCGACGCTCAAGTAAGGCAAAGGTCAAGTAAAAGCAAGTATAAGGTTAGAGTGTAAAAGGATGTGTAACCTGACCCTATCAAGTGAGAGGGTATTTATAGAGAGCCTCCAGCACGGGGCCAACGGTCACTAGTACTGGGCTGGATCGCCAGGCCCAATCCAAGTAACTGTCAGGGCTTACGTGGCATAGTGAAGACCAGCACGTGGTCTTCGCCCTGGGGTAACCGCTCCTAGATCTTCGGAATTAGGGCAGACCGATTCCATCGGGAGTGGGCGGTTACATGAGAACGTGTCCTCGCGGGGAGGAGTCTTGTGTGTCGGGGAGAGACGTGTCCTCGCGGGGAGGACTCTTATGTGCAGAAGGAGATGGCTCATCGCGGGAAGGAGCACCTGAGTGTCGAGGAGGGGCGAGCTCGGAGAGACTTAGTGCCTCTGCCCGACGCTCTATGCCGCGTGTGCCCGAACACCGCCGAGGTGTGGCATGTGCCCGACACTATTGAGGTGTGCCTGTGCTCGACGTTGGTTGTGATAAGGGGCCTTTGTGGGGCCACCCCAAGACGTGTGGGTTGGGCCTGCTCGATTGAGGAGCAGACCTCGGCCCAGTCCAGAACAGGAGCCCCCTAAGTCGTTGCTCTGAGGTATCAGGGTAATGACTTTAGGGTTAGCACTATGCAAAGGATGTGTCCAATCGGGGAAGGGACTCTAAACGAGGAACAGTTGGTAAACTAGGCAGAAACAAATAGATCTGCTCGCGCTAGACTGGCCGCAGATGGGCGAAGTCGCGGTGATACGAGGAGTCTGAACCGAGGTGAACGAAAAGGCGTGTTGGGGAATGAAAAGGCGTGCCTGGGGAAACGTGTGCCACGTGTCTCCCCTCATCATTGCCTAGGGCGGCTACGCTAGGGTAGCGTAATCGATTGCCTAGGAAATCCTCGAGTCTCGTGAGGAGGCTATAAAAGGGGCCGAGTTCGTGCCTGTTGCATGTTTCCATCTTTTTCGCTCCCCTCTTCTTTCTATCTCCATCGCTGCTCCGCTGTCGTTCACCGCCGTACGTCGCCGTATCTTCTGCTCCGGTCAAGTTTCCACCGCCGTTCCAAGTAAGCTTATGATCCCTTTCTTTTCCGTTTTACTTTCTGTTTATGGTTTTCCGGTGAACTGATGAAGTTCCCGGTAATCCCTTGAGTTTCAGCTGGGAACGGCGGGACGTTCCTAGGGTTCCGATAGGATTGGCGGAGGCTTGGGATGAATGTCCCGAGGACCCGATGAATACCCCGAGGACTCGATGAATACCCCAAGGACATCCGATGAATGTCACGGGGAACCGAGATGGTAGGGTTGGAGACCCGAAGAAGGGAGGGGGTAACGGCCTCGGGCAGTTCGCCGTGTCCCCGAACATTTTCTTTGCTCTCGCTGCCCTTTCACTTGATTGGCGACGGAAGGGTGGATTTGGTCGCGGCCAACGAATTCACCTATTTCCTCTGCTTTTCAGGTAAAAAATGGTCGTGAGGGTTCCGGGGATTCTCCAGATAGATACTGAACCCGATGTGGATGGACTCGCTCAGATTCCTAGGGAGGAGCTCGTGCGTCCGGCCGCCGAATGGGCCGGGGAGGAGCCTCTGCGCATAAAGTCGCGTTTCGCTGCCGACGACACGGACGCTTTCGCTTTCGTCAAGAACGTCCTTGAGGGCGAATAGGCGAAGTGAACGGTTTTTTAACCTCGGGCACACCACCGCATATGTTCGAATTACCGTGGGTTGAGGTTCCCTATGTATGAGTTCGCCTTTAAAGAGGCCGGTATTCGTCTCCCCTTCAACAGCTTTCAATTGGGGGTTTTCAACCGTCTGCACGTGGCGCCGTCCCAGCTTCACCCTAACGTGCTTGCCTTCATGCAGGAATTTGAGATCGTGTGTGACTATCTCAAGATCGGGACCACCCTCACGCTCTTCTTCCGCGTCTTCCATCTCCAACGTTCAACGGACCATGGGCGACATAGTTGGGTCTCTTTCAAACAACCGAGGAAGTTGTTCAAGACGTACTCGGATTCGATTAGGAATTTCAAGGATATGTTCTACTATGTCATGCCTGCGATGCACGAGGCTGTGGGTACGCTCTACGACATTGTGCCCGACAGTTCCGGGGAGGAAAGGTTTGTGTCCAAGTGTCCCCTGGAGTGGGAGGATGCACACTTCGTGCTCGGTACGGAGGACTACCTCGTGAAGCCTGGCAAGCTGTCGGAGGAGAACAAAGGAGCGTACGCCACGCTGGTCGAGTATGTCACCAATTTTAACCGGCAAGAGTGCGTTGGCAGGGATGGAAAATACCTCCTCGACTCTCGAGGAGGGGTTGTGACCGCGACCCGTTATATAAACACCCGGGGTCTCCTTGAGTGCAAGTCTCCCGAGGAGGCCAAGAGGTTCTTAGGTAGGAGCTCCTTGTCCTGTTCGGGCATCCATTTAGTTTTGTTTCTTTACGCTAACTTTTTCCATGTTTTCTCTTGCAGCTCAAATGTCGAACGCCACCTAGCGTATCATGAAGTTGGCCGTCGAACGGGCACCCAAGCGAACCAAGAGCCGCATTCGAGAAGTTATTCAGACCGTGGCGTCGGCTGGGACGACGAGTGGCTCCGCCTCTCCACAGTGTAGCCAGTCTCCCCCTCCGGAGGGCACCCCTGCCAAGAAAGCGAGGACCGAGGGACCTGTCCTCGTGGATCTCGTGGACCCTGCCTCCCCGGAGAAGTTTCTAATGACCGCCTGTCACCTTCTGTGGATTTTCTTCGGGGGAAACCCCCCTGTAAATGATGAGGCAGAGGTGAAGGCAGTTATGGGAATGAACGGTACGGCCAGGAGAGAGGCACTTGTCGAAGACCTTGCGGCTATGATGCGAGTCTTCGAGACTGCCCTGATTTTGAACGAGGAGACCCCCTCTGCCTCTGAGTTACAGAAGCTGAAGGACGAATGCACTACCTCAAGAGGGAGAAGGACGAGGTCGTGGTTGATCTGCAAAAGGCCCAGGCTAAGTGTGAGGACTACGCCAACACCCTCCGCGAGCTGAATGAGGCCAAGGATGCACTGAAGGCGACTCAAGAGGAGCGTGATTGCTTTCGGGCTAGGGTTGGAGAATTGGAAGTTGTTGTCCGTCCCGCAGAGAGCGAATCCGCCGCGGAGAAAAATCTCGCCGACCGGGCAGCCTTGGTCGCCAAAATTCGGGAACTTCAGCAAGATAGTCTGGAGGCCCTGGAGATAGGCTTTAAGAATGCAGTGGAGCAGGTCGGTGCCGAGAATCCAGGTGTTCAGCTTGTGCTTGACAGAATCAGCCTGTTCCTTCGTGTGGTCGATGGCAAGTTGGACCTGCCAGAGGAGGAGGGAAAGGAAGATGGAAGTCGGGTCGAGGATGAGATCGTCGTCTAGTTCTTTTTCTTGTTTGGCCTGCGTGCCATTTTTTCTTTATAATGATTTGTGCCCGACCTGTGTGTCAGGGGCTTTTGATACCTTTGTAATACCTGTACACTGGGCTTCTGCCCGCTTTAATGCATTTTTGTTTATTTGCTAGTGTGTTGTTTGTATGGTTTTAATTGTGTGTGATGTTATTGCATTTGCTGTACTTTGTTTGTTTTTGTCTAAGTAATAGACTTTGGGGACTTGCTCGACTTTGATAGCCCCTGACCGCGTGGAGAGCGGGTCGGGTGGTCGGAGATGTGTTCCGACCTTCAACGAGGCTAAGAGCTCGGTCGAGGTCTTAGCTTCGTGGCGTGAACTTCCCATCGCGAGCTGGGTGTTCTGCCTAATTGGTACAACGACGACGGAGCTCGATCGAGGTATCCCCATCGGATCAGAAGTCCTTGCGCACACACAACGAGGCCTTTGATCATCGTGTTCTGTATAGGGGTGTCGCGCTCGTACCTTAGTGCGTCCTCGTAATCGCGGTGCTAGTGAGTCACGGGCAGTGCTTAACTGTAGTACTGTTTGAGCTTCTCAGCATTCCATGGTCGAGCAAGTTCTTCCCCGTGCAGATTTTCGAGGAAGTAGGCTCCTGTCCCCGTTTTTGCGCGGACGCGGTACGGGCCCTCCCAGTTCACGGCGAGTTTGCCTTCTCGCGAGTCTTTCTGATTCCTTGGTAGGACGAGGGTGCCCACCTGAAATTCACGTTTGATAACTTTGTCGTTATAACGTAGTGTTATTTTCTGTTTAAGTGAAGCTTCTCGGAGAGAAGCGCCCGAACGTGTCTCCTCGACGAAATCGAGTTCTTCCCTCAGGGTTTCGTCGTTCGCGTCCCCGTCGAGGGGGGCTTCTGTCCTCCTTGAGGGTTCCCTGATTTCCACGGGGATCACCGCTTCCGTTCCGTAGGTTAGACGAAAAGGGGTCTCTTCGGTCGTGGAATGCGGGGTTGTCCGGTAGGCCCAGAGGATGTTGTGTAGCTCCTCGAACCACCTTTGTTTGGCGTCACCTAGTCGACGTTTCAATCCTCATAGGATTACTCTGTTCGCTGCTTCAGCCTGCCCGTTCGTTTGTGGGTGCTCGACCGACGTGAAGTGCTGCTTCATGCCTAGCTTGGTGACGAAGTCTTGGAAGTTCCTGTTGGTGAACTGTGTTCTGTTGTCGGTGACGATAGCTTGGGGTATGCCGAATCGGGTGAGGATGTTCTGCTTGTAGAAACGTAGTATGTTGAAGGCCGTGATTTTGGCCAATGCTTCCGCCTTAATCCACTTCGTGAAGTAGTCCACCACGACGATGAGGTATTTGTTTTGATACGACCCCTGGACGAAAGGTCCGAGGATATCCATCCCCCACCACGCAAACGGCCACGGGGAGGACAGTTTCTTAAGCTCGTTAGGAGGACCGAGGTGCATGTCCCCGTGTCGTTGGCATCTATCACACTTCTTGACGTGCTCCTTGGCGTCCTGTTGCATGATGGGCCAGTAATACCCTGCTCGAAGCGCTTTACGGGCTAACGATCGCCCGCCGAGGTGCTGTGCATTGATTCCCTCATGGATTTCCTGAAGGATGTCAGGGACCTTGGTCTCCTCGACGCACCTGAGGAGGGGATAGAGAACCCTCTCCGGTATAGCTTGTCCTCGACTATCGTGTATGAGCATGCCCGCCGCTTGACCATTCCTGCTTCCTTGGGATCTTTGGGCAGTTTGCCCATCGTGAGGTACTCGTACACAGGGGTCATCCAGCAATTGCTGTCACCAATGGCGTTTACGTCCGCCACAGGAGAGGGTTTGTCGATGCTCGGCCGGGAAAGCACTTCTTTTATGATGGATTTGTTCCCGCCTTTCTTCTTTGTGCTTGCCAATTTGGACAAGACATCTGCTCGGGTATTGTGCTCGCAGGGGATGTGAGTTACTTCCGCGGAGGTGAACTTTTTCATCTTTTCTTTCACCAAGGTCAAGTATTCGATGAGGTTTTCGTTCTTGGTCTGGTACTCTCCTCGGACTTGCGAGGCCACGAGCTGGGAGTCAGTGAAGATTTTGACCTCCTTGGCGCCGAGGTCCTCGGCCAGCCGAAGTTCGGCGAGGAAAGCCTCGTACTCCGCTTGGTTGTTTGACGTCGGGAAGGATAGTTCGAGGGATACCTCGATCAGGATGCCTTCCTTATTTTCAAGAATGATGCTCGCCCCGCTTCCCTTCGGGCTGGATGCTCCGTCGACATAGATCGTCCATTTTTGGGATCCGTTGGTCGAAGGTTCCGGGACGGTCATCTCTGCCACAAAGTCGGCTAATACCTGAGCCTTCAGGGCTTTCCTTCCCCCGTATTGGATGTCAAACTCGGCGAGTTCGAGCGACCACCTGAGCATTCTCCCCGCCATATCCGGTCGTCCAAGGAGTTGCCTTATAGGTTGTTCGGTCCTGACGACGACAGTGTGGGCGAGGAAGTAGTGGCGTAGCCTCATGGCCTCGGTGACGAGGGCCAGGGCGACTTTCTCTATCTGCTGATACCTGAGCTCGGGGCCTTAGAGGGCTTTGCTCGTGAATTAAATTGGTTTCTGTTCGTCCGGGGTTTACCGAATGAGGACGGCGCTGACTGCTTCACTCGTGATTGCGAGATACAAGAAAAGTGTCTCCCTGCTCTCAGGCCGTGAGAGGACCGGGAGTTGCGATAAAACTTATTTTAGGTGGAAGAGCGCTTGCTCGCATTCTTCACTCCATTCAAACTCCGCTTTTTATCGAAGAAGTTTGAAAAATGGGAGTGCGTACTGCGTAGACTTGGCGACGAAGCGGGAGAGAGCGGTGAGCATCCCGTTCAATGATTGTATTGACTTCTTTAAGTCCGAAGTAGAGATCTCGGAAAAATCTCTACACTTGTCGGGGTTGGCTTCGATTCCTCGCTCTGTGAGGTAGTAACCGAGGAACTTACCTGCCCGAACGCCGAAGGTGCATTTGTCGGGATTGAACCTCATGCAACACCTCCTCGCCGTGTCGAACACCTTCTTGAGGTGTGCGGTATGGTCGGCTTCTTCCGCGGATTTGACGATCATGTCGTCCATGTAGACCTCGAGCATGTCGCCGATTTCAGCCCGGAAAACCTTATTCATCATCCATTGGTAGGTCGCACCGACGTTCTTCAGACCGAAAGGCATCACGTTGTAGTAGTAATTGCCCGACTCGGTCATGAAAGCCGTGTGCTGTTTGTCGACCTTGTCCATGGGAATTTGGTTGTATCCCAAGTATGCGTCCATGAAGGATAATAGTTTGTAACCTGCAGAATTATCGACCAACTGGTCGATGTTAGGCAAAGGATAGCAGTCTTTCGGGAAAGCCCGGTTAAGATCAGTATAATCAACACACATCCTCTATTTTCCATTATTCTTTTTGACGAGTACAACGTTGGACAGCCAGGTCGTGTACCTGGCCTCCGAAATACAATTCGCCTCTAGGAGGTCTTTTACAGCTTTTTTAGAAGCCTCCGCTTTTTCGGGAGACTGCTTACGCCTACGTTGAGCTATGACCCTAGCGGCCGGATCTACTGCGAGCTGATGGCAAGCCACCTCGGGGTCAAGGCCAGGCATCTCAGAGGCGCTCCATGCGAACAGATCAGCGTTCTCCCAGAGACATGCCTTCAGCTGCTCCTTCGCCAGGTCGGGGATCCCGGTGCCAATCTTCACGTTACGGTCTGGGTCGTCCCCGAGGACCACGAGTTCAAAGTCTCCATCGGGGATGGGGCGTGTTGGGTGGAGAGGCCGCCCGTTGTTTTCTGCCTGGAGGTCGGGGTCTTCTGCCTCGTCTTCATCGGGTTCGCCCGGGAACCTGCTGTCGAGTTCGACCGTGTTGACGCGCGGGAGAGGTACCTGTTCGGTGTCCGGGGGTGGCTTTGCCACGGTCTTGGGTTTGGTGCCGATGGAACTCATGCCTTTGATGGCGGCGTCGAAGCATCTCCTGGCTGCGTCTATATCCCCGTGCATCGTCACTACTCATCCCCTAGCCGTGTAGTACTTCATTTTGAGGTGGACCGTTAATGGTACCGCCGTAAGCTCGGCCAGGGTGGTCCTCCCGAGGATGCAGTTGTAAAGGGATGAACATTCGACCACCAGGAAGCGTGTCTTCACCTGTCGGGCAGTGTCTTCCGCCCCGAATGTGACCATCAGCTCAACGTAGCCCCATGGTCTGGTGGTGGTTCCGTTGAATCCCTGCAGGTCTGAGCCGACGTATGGGGTCAGATGTCTCTCGTCGAGTTGAAGAGTCCCGAAAAGGTGAGCGTACATGATGTCGACCGAGCTGCCTTGGTCGACAAGGATCCTTCGAACGTCAAAATTTGCCATCTGAACCCTGACCAGGAGGGGGATAGTGGCGTTGGGCGCTCCTCCGGGGAGCTCCTCGAGATAGAAGGTGATAGGGTTTAAGTTTCCTCGCACCTTCTCGAGAGTGGTTGTCTTCGCCGACGTTGCTGATTCCAGTTCATCAAATTTCCTCTTGATCGACCCGACGGACAACTTCTCGTAACCACCCCCGGAGATGACCATTGCCTTGGGGAAGCCTTCCCAGGTGCTACGGGCAGCGACAGATTCCTCATGGGGGAAGGTTACCCACATGTTGAGAATTGCTTCTTGGCCCTCAATGATTACGGGGACAAAGAAATCTTCGGGTCGAGTGGTACTGAGGGCGACCTGAAGCCGACTCTCGTCGGGAGGAGGTGTCGTCTCCTCGACGTTCTAGGCTTCCCGAGAGCTGGGACGAGGAGCATCATTCTTCTGGGTGTACTTCTTTAAGTGCCCTTCCTTGATGAGGATTTCAATTGCATCCTTGAGATGGATGCAGTCTTCTGTGACATGCCCGTGGCTCCGGTAGAACCTGCAGTACTATGACTTGTCAGTGTTTGATTTAGGAGTAGTTGGCTTCGGAAAACGGACGCCTCCTTTCAAAAATTCCGAGTTTTGGCACTCGGAGAGGATTCGCGCGCGGGGAGCGTTGAGCGGGGTGTGTTCCGTGAACCGGCCAGCTAGTCCGCGCGGTTCACGAGGATCATGGGGCAATTTTCTTTCTTTCTTTCTCCTCTTCGTCGGGGAGGAGAGTCTTCATCTTTGTGGCCGCGGGGGCCTTCCTTGCGTCTCGACTCAAGGGCGATTTGCGCTGCCTCCGACTCCTTGAGCTCGTTAGAGGAGGTCTTCCAGACGGCGGGGTCTGCAGAGGCCCACGAACTTGGCAAAATCAGATCCAAAACATAGTCAATGGATGATCAAATACTTCTTCATGTCGTCAGTCGTATGAACCTCGACAGCTTCTCTGTTGAATCTCTCAATGTAGTTCCGGAGAGATTCGTTATTCCCTTGGAAGATGCTCTCTAGGGCAGCCTCCGTCTTCGGGTGTCGACAAGACGCAGTAAAGTGTTTGGTGAAGCGTTGTCTTAGTTGCTTCCAGGATGTGATTGACCCGGTGCCAGACCCTTGTACCATGTCATGACGCCCTTCCGCAAGGTGGTGGGGAAAAACCTGCACTTAATGGCTCCCTTGACGTTTCTGAAGTCGAGCATGGCTTCAAAACTTTCGACGTGATCGTCGGGGTCGGCCAGACCGTCGTAGGTCCCTAGTGGCGGGGGTTTCTCCATGCCTGCAGGAATTGGGGCGTTCATGATCTCCCACGACAGAGGGGTCCTCTGGTCGTCGTCGTCGCTTCCGGTCGGGGATCTCGAAAGGGATCGGTGATGCCGTGAATGGGAATTCCTCAAACGGTTCCTCGGTCTCTCCTCGGTGGTTTTGGACTTCTTGGTAGTTGCGGAGGGCCTGGGTTCCTTCCGAGGCGGGGAGCGATGACGCTTCTATGAGATCGCCGGTTGGGGGTGTTCAAGGCATGGACGATGGCCCTCGCGCACCGGCGAGGGGTTTCGAGATTCTTCGGATGAAGTTTTTCGCGGGGAAGGAGAGCGGCGAGGTGAAGGTGGACGACGATGTCTTCGCTGGGAAGATCGTCGTGTCCGCCCTCGCTCTAGTGCTTTAATTCTGGTATTCTGGTGTGCTATCACCTGATTGGTCTGATTGATCAAGGTAAATAGGGCCACGGTGCTCGCATATGCATTGGGCGGATGAGTAACTGGCTGAAAGATGGCTTGTTGGTCGTCCTGCTGGGCGGCGTCGTAAGCCGTGTCTTGGGAGTCTGGGGCGGCGGTCTGCCTGTCTCTCACGTCACCTTCTTTGACGTGGAGGGCCACAGCGTCTTCGCGGTGGTTCCCGTTCTCGAGTTGCGCGAGGACGATGTCCAGAGCTTTGTTAGCAGACGGGTTATTGGCCATGCTGGTGATGAACGAGAGGATTGCTTTGGTTTATCGGAGGAAAAACGGGGAAGCAAGGGTTCCCACAGACGGCGCCATTGATCGTACTTGGATCAGACAGTATTTGGTGGCCAGCAACGTCTTGTGGACTTCAGCTCCGGTGAGGTTGAAAGACGGCCGGGGGGGTGTACCTGCAAGGTACTCCGACGCTCAAGTAAGGCAAAGGTCAAGTAAAAGCAAGTACAAGGTTAGAGTGTAAAAGAGTGTGTAACCTGGCCCTCTCAAGTGAGAGGGTATTTATAGAGAGCCCCCAGCGCGGGGCCAACGGTCACTAGCACTGGGCTGGATCGCCAGGCCCAATCCAAGTAACTTCCAGGGCTTACGTGGCGTAGTGAAGACCAGCACGTGGTCTTCGCCCTGGGGTAACCGCTCCTAGATCTCCGGAATTAGGGCAGACCGATTCCATCGGGAGTGGGCGGTTACATGAGAACGTGTCCTCGCGGGGAGGAGTCTTGCGTGTCGGGGAGAGACGTGTCCTCGCAGGGAGGACTCTTATGTGCAGAAGGAGATGACTCCTCGCGGGAAGGAGCACCTGAGTGTCGAGAAGGGGCGAGCTCGGAGAGACTTAGCGCCTCTGCCCGACGCTCTATGCCGCGTGTGCCCGAACACCGCCAAGGTGTGGCATGTGCCCGACACTGTTGGGCCACCCCAGGACGTGTGGGTTGGGCCTGCTCGATTGAGGAGCAGACCCCGGCCCAGTCCAGAACAGTAATATATATATATATATATAAAGAAATGGGAGAACAAAAATACAGTTAATTTTGATTTGATTGTGTTTTTCTTTTTTGTCTAAGTTTAAAGAGATAAATGATGAAATTAATGATATATTTAAAAAATAATTGAATGCTAAATGAAATTACTTTAAAAAATTTAGTTTTATTTAAGTTGTTGATTTATAAATATCAATAATTTATATTTATATAATTAATATTAATATATTATAAATATATAACATAAATTTAACAGAGGAAATTTGTAACCACTTTGTATATATTATTCATTCTCATATAACATGCATGACTTCAATAATCATATTTAAAATAGGGTTAAATAAGTATTAGGTCCCTGAAAATAACCCAACATTTAAGTTTGGTCCCTATAAATATTTTCTTCAAGGTTTGGTTCCCCTACTGTTTTCCGTTTCCAATTGTAGTCCCTCCCGTTAGTTTTCACTAACGAAGGATGACATGGCGTGCTATATGTGCTAACATTCCTTGCCAACTGTGTTTTATTTCATTGACCAGACAGGGACCAAACTTGAATGTTGAGTTATTTGCAGGGACCTAATACTTATTTAACCCTTTATTCTATTTAACCCTTTATTTTAATTTGTTATTTTCATGATTTATTAATTAACAATATCATATATATATATATATATATATATATATATATATATATATATATATATATATATATATATATATATATAAATAATACTAATTTTTTCTTTTGTTTAACCAATATATTACTAATAACATTAATACTAGGAATTTAATTCTATACAATATTATTTTTAACAATACTAATTCATATATAAGAAAATAATTCTTATGAATTCTCATATTTAAATCACATAAATCAATGAGCAACTTTAAAATTAAACCATAAAGTCTAAATTTAATCTGATCATTAATTAAATAGAAGATTTGATAATTAACTTTAATACTGATAATATTTAAAAATTAAAATCTTCATAGCACTCATTGTTAACTTTGGTTTTTAAAGAAGAAGACATAAACTATTACTTAATAAGGGTGAGGTATAGGAAGTGGGGTGGAAGAGAGCATATTTGGAAACAATATATCTTTATTAAAGTCTAAAATTGTTGATCTACTCTATTAAAAAAGTGTAGATAAAATGTTGGATCTATCCTTACTAGCACTAGAAATAATTAGTGCTGGAAATCAAGTTCCTTTTTTATTTAAAAACTAAAGTTTCTATTTGATTATATGCTTTACTCTCTTTTGTTGATTTTTTAAAAGTGTGTACATTTTTCTATTGATTATTTTTCTTTTTAATTCTATCACCAGTTTAATGGACTTATACGAATCTTAATCATTGTGAATTGACGACACAAATGGAGCACTTAAATTTAGACACTACGAACCAAATAAAAATAAAAAGGGTTAAATAAGTATTAGACTTTATGCTTATAAAAAGAGTTTAATTAATGATCAGATTAAATTTAGACATTATGGTTTAATTTTAAAGTTGCTCATTGATTTATGTGTTTTAAATATGAGAATTCATAAGAATTATTTTCTTATATATGAATTAGTATTGTTAAAAATAGTATTGTTTAGAATTAAATTCCTAGTATTAATGTTATTAGTAATATATTGGTTAAAAAAGAGAAAAAAAATAGTACTATATATATATATATATGAGATTGTTAATTAATAAATCATGAAAATAACAAATTAAAATAAAGGGTTAAATAAGTATTAGGTTCCTAGTGTGCGTGTGTGTGGCCTAGTGGGGAAATCTTGGGTCTTGAGAGTGTGCTCCTCTCAAGGTCTCAGATTCGAATCCTGCTGGATACAAATTGCTTATTAAAAAAAAGTATCAGGTCCTTGAAAATAACCCAACATTCAAGTTTGGTTCCTGTCTGGTCAATGAATTAAAACACAGTTGACAATAAATATTAACACACATGGCACGCCATGTCATCCTCCATTAGTGAAAACTAACGAGAGAGACTACAGTGAAAAATGAATTCTTTTATCAGGTTTGTTGTTGGTGGCATTCATGTAATTGTTGATGTTGTTCATGAGTATGTATGATTTAACTAAAATCAAAATTGATTTCTTTTTCAAAATTTGAACTTATTGGTATTTAATTGTGTTTTTGGTATTTAATTGTGTTTTTAGCCTCTCATTTTTTTTAAATCTTTTTGAATTTAAATTCAAAATCTGATTCTCATTTTTAGATGAAGTTCATAATTAAATTTTCAGTGAGAGCAACTATATTTGATATATGATTTGAATAATATTTTATATATTTATGTCATGCATAAATAAAATTTAGATTAGGAGGGTCTTTTTCCTCAAATTTAAGATTTTAATTATTATTTTGATTTGTTTCCTTCTTCTTATGGATTGTTGTTTTATTCACAAAAAGGCATTTCATTAAAAAATTTCAATTTTTTATTTACAAATTTTCGGTGTTTTCTATCATTGTATCGTTACTTTGAAGAAAAAAATATAAAATATAAAATTGAGTTTTTTTTTTTTATTATAATTGGATTAAAGGCACTTTAATTTATTTGTGTTTAACTATGTATTTTCATAGTTGTCTTTTTTATAATTGATTTTTCCTTCTTATTACAACAATAGTAGTTAAACCAATTTAATTGGTAGTTGTACATAAATATCAGATACATAGATGTGAATTGGAATTAACGGCATCTTATTTATTCATTTTTAAATGATGAATTCTAACTACTAAACGACTTGACAAAAATAAAATAATAGTCAATTTATCCTCTATCTTTTCTCAATTTTTATGATTCTCAGTTGTAAACAAGACTATCAATAAAAAAATTTCCTTGTCCAAGCTTTTAGCAAATAATTAGTGTTTTTCATTTTTACAAGCTTTTACTAGTAAATACATTCTTCTTCCTTAATCCAAAATCCTAATTTTTCTCTTTCTTCTATTTTCTCTCTAAAATGATCTCATATTTTCAAACCTTTGTGTGGTGGAATCGTCCTACAACCAGGGTGTGGTTGAATCACTCGAGTGAAAAAATGAAGAATGAGAATCTTGAATCAATCGAGAAAGCAATTGAATCTTGTTTTATCAAGATCGGTTCCAAAATAATTGGAAATATCAAGTACTTTGTTACGTTCATAGATGATTTCATTCGAAAATTGTGGACATCTTCATCTTCATCAGAATTTTCTTTTGAGATCTTGATCTCTTCAGCTAGAAGAGCTCTGATTGTCTCAATTTTTCTTTCAATTTTGAGCGTAACAAATTTGCCTCTCTTCTGAGGTTCATCTTGTTCTAGCTCAATCTCATGATTTCTCAAAAAACTCACCAGTACCTCTAGAGAATTGTTGTTTAGATCTTTTGCAAGCTTTAAAGGAGTCTCCATAGGCTTCCATTTGAGTGGCAAGCTTATGATGCTTTTCTTCACGCAATCTGGTGTTGAGTAACATTGTTCAGAACCCTAAGTTCTGCAACCGAGGTTTGAAATCTTGAGAACATGATCTCAATAGTTTTATCTTCCTCCATCTTAAAGACTTCATATTTCTAAATCAAGGTTAGAGCCTTTGTCTCCTTAATATTGATTTTTTTTCTTCAAGAGTCATTCTGAGAAAGTCAATTAGATTTGGCTGAGTCTCTGTTTGTGATCTTTTCATACTCAGTATAAGAAATAGCATTCAGCAAGATAGTTTTTGCTCTATGGTGATTCTTATAATCCTCTTTCTAGATGATCATGCAAAGTTATATTATTAAGCTTCTTGCCAGCGTCATCAGTGGAATATATGTAGCCATCAACTACCATATTCAAAGATCAATATCATAACTTAGAAATAAACTTTCTAGTCAATCTTTCTAGTATTCAAACTTTTCGCCATAAGAGATGAGAGGTTTAGCATTGTGGATGTTTTTATCATTTAAAACTGGAGCAACATGAGAAGGTGTAAGATCAACCATAATGTTTCTAAAATCTCATATGGATGTTTATTTGACACGGTTAAGTGTTTGATAACGATCAATAACAGAACTGGAGCTCTGATACCAATTGAAGGTGCGAGAAACACAAGAAATAGGGGTTTGAATTGGGTTTCACCAAATATAATCTTTTCAAACTTTTTATACCGAAGTTAACAAGTGAATGAAAATAATGAACAAAATTATTTTTATCCTGGTTCACTGTTAACTAAGTTACTCCAGTCCATCCGCCAAGGTGATTTCGCCTTAAAAATGACTTAATTCACTAATCTTGAAAGATTGTAACAAGTTCGTTTAAGTGTTTAGAAAAACACCTTAGCCCTCTCAAGTATGCAGACTAATACTTAGTCACTTGAGGAAACATAAATCCAAAGTGATTACAGAAACCACAATAAGTCTAACTGACCTTGTTGCAAACCATAATGGACAACTGCCACTGTCTTCTTCAGACTTCCGACTCTAGCCATCAGCGCTATATTAGCTTGTTCTTCTTCTGAGTCGTCTTCAAAGGAATCATCCCATGTTGCTTTCGGCTATTTCTTCTTGCTTTTCAAGGCTTTCTTCTTAAGCTTGTCCTTCTAGAGGTAATGACACTTAATCTTATGATGAACTGGCTCATTACACTCATAGCAGGTGACTTCTTTACTGCCAGAAGTAAACTCGAATCTATCATCTGTTAATTTAGCCCTTTTGAATATGTTGCTATGATTCTTCTTCCAGAGACGATTAACCCTCCTGGACAGTAGTGCCAACGCATTTTCATCTTCATCAGAATTTTCTTTTGAGATCTTGATCTCTTCAGCTAGAAGAGCTCTGATTGTCTCAATTTTTCATTCAGTTTTGAGCGTAACAAATTTGCCTCTCTTTCTGAGGTTTATCTTGTTCTAGCTCAATCTCATGATTTCTCAAAGAAATCACCAGTTCCTTTATATAAGTGTTGTTTAGATCTTTTGCAAGCTTGAGAGGGGTCACCATAGGCTTCCATTTGAGTGGCAAGCTTCTGATGCTTTTCTTCACGCGATCTGGCGTTTAGTAACATTGTTCAGAACCCTATGTTTTGCAACCGAGGTTTGAAATCCTGAGAACATGATCTGAGCTGTTTTATCTTCCTTCATCTTAAAGACTTCATATTTCTGAACCAAGGCTATAGACTTGGTCGCCTTAAACTTGATTATTTTTTTTCAAGATTTATTCTGAGAACGTCAGTTAGATTTGGTTGAGTCTCTGTTTGTGATCTTCTCATACTCAGTATAAGAAATAGCATTCAGCAAGATAATTCTTGCTCTATGGTGATTCTTATAATCCTCTTTTTGGCTAATCATACAAAGTTCTACTATTAAGTTTCTTGCCAGCGTCATCAGTGGAATATGCGTAGCCATCAACTACCATATTCAATGATCAACATCATAACTTAGAAATAAACTTTCTAGTCAATCTTTTGAGTATTTAAACATTTCACCATCAGAGATTGGAGGTTTAACATTTTGGATGTTTCTATCATTTGAAACTGGAGCAACAGGAGAAGGTGTAGGATAAACCATAGTGTTTCTAAAATCTCATATGGATCTTTATCTGTAACGGTTAAGTGTTTGATAACGATCAATAACAGAACTGGAGCTTTTATACCATTTGAAGGTGCGAGAAACACAAGAAAGAGGGGGTTTGAATTGAGTTTCACCAAGTATAATCTTTTTAAACTTTTTATACCGAAGTTAACAAGTGAATGAAAATAATGAACACAGTTATTTTTATCCTGGTTCACTGTTAACTAAGTTACTCCAGTCCACTCGCCAAGGTGATTTTGCCTTCAAAAATGACTTAATTCACTAATCTTGAAAGATTGTAACAAGTTCGTCTAAGTGTTTAGAAAAACACCTTAGCCCTCTCAAGTATACAGACTAATACTTAGTCACTTGAGGAAACATAAATCCAAAGTGATTACAGAAACCACAATAAGTCTAACTGACCTTGTTGCAAACCATAATGGATAACTTCCACTGTCTTCTTGAGACTTCTGACTAAACTCTAGTCTCCCAAGGAATTATCAATAACTGTTATTACAAGTGTGTATACAAGAATGCTTCTACATAAGCAGATTACACAAAATTAAAGCACAATAACACAACATTGTTAATAGCAAGATATGAACAAAAGTTCCTTGCTAATTTACAAAACTATATTGAGTATATCTTACACGAGATTTGTGCAGCATTTTAGTATGAGTTTTGTAGAGCAGATTGCTAGCTTTCCAATTCTTCCAAGTCTTCCTTTTATAGTTGAAAATAGATCCGTTGGAGGGTAAAATAGGAAACAGAAATCCAGTTGTTTTGTCCCAACGGTCATTGTGTAAGTGTTTAGACAACATCGTATCAAAAGGTTGTCCTTGTTTCATTTTAGCAGGATGGTCAGTGTACTTTGAACTTTTATGCTTATCCTCTCACGGAAACCATTTTTTATCTATGTCTTCTATTCTTCAGAGACTTCTGATGTAAGTTGATGAAGCGTGTTATAGAAGGATCAAAACTTGAGTCTTTAGAACCCGAGTCTTCAGAGTCTTTAGAACTTGAGTCTTCAGAGTCTTCAAAATTTGATTATCAGAACTTCAGAACTTAAGTCTTCAGAGTCTTCAGAACTTAAGTCTTCACAGTCTTCAAAAACTTACGTCTGCAGAGTCAAAGCTATAGAAGATCTCCAGAACTATCATACCAAATCATGATTAGAAGCTCTAGTACTAAAATTATTTAGAACTGTTGTATTAGAAGCATTCCGGAATCTTGACTTAAATTTATAAACACCATATGTTTTCTTCTAGAGTGTTGAGTTCAGAGCCTGATGACGTCACACGTCTTTCTATCAGAGTTATAACTTGTTTAAGCATAAACTACACACTTAACAGAAAAACATTAGAGTATGAAATTTTCTCTATAATAACAGGTAAAGTTATCTTCAAAACTTAAGGTTAGATGCAGAACCAAAACCTGTTCTTACATTGTGCAACAAAGTCTGATATCAGAATCCGATTTGATTAAGCCTCTTACTTGGATCAGAATCTGAGTTTGACATATTAGGTTCTTAAACATGTTTAAGAAAAAGAAGTAAACTTTCTCATACACAATTCAACCCCCTTCTTGTATATATTTTTCTCACCTTCAAACTTCAGTACTTCCTTGACTACAAATACATAAAACAAAAGAATACACCTTTATAAACCAAGCTAAATATTACAAAGAACTCTTAAAAAGATTTGGAATGGAATATGAAAAACCAATATTAACTCCTATGAGTTTATCATGTTACTTAGATAAAGATGAGAAAGGCAAGTCATTTGAAGAAAGAAAGTATTGAGGTATGTCAGTTTCATTCTCTATCTTATTGCATCTCGTCCTATTATTATGTTTGTTGTCTGTATTTATGCATGTTTTCTAGGAAAGTTTATTATATTTACTTATTACCTCTTATTTTTATAACATTATTACCCATTTACCCTTCATAATCTTATGATAGCAAGTTTATTAAAATTAATATTCATTTTTTTTTTGAAAATACAGATTAAATAGAAATTACCAAGTATTATAATTATTATTAAAATTTCAAAGTACTTATTTTAATTATTGGTTATTGTTTCAATGGAAATAAACCTTCATTTAAAAAAAAAAGAAATTACAGTTTCTGCAGGTAGGTGTAGTGGCGGGGCAGAGAAATTTATTCCCCATTAGGGGCGGGGGTGGGTTTTCAATTGGTACCCCAGACTGAGTTTGAGGGCGATGTCAGGGGTGGTACATGGTGGTGCGGGCGCGGGCGGAAGCTGGGATGGTAATGCTTAAACCTACCTCTACTCAGCCTTCTTGTCATGCCTAATGTTTTCAAGCAAACCCCAAAGAAAAATAATTCACAGCGGTCAAATGCAATATGAGGTCTCACTAGTACACCACATATTGAATTATTGTCCTAAATAAATATATTCATTGGTTGTAAATTGGATCAGAAAAGTACTAGTGGTATATGCCACTTGCTTGAAAATTCACTTGTTTCTTGGAATAGTAAGAAACAAGCAAATGTCATTTTATCCGCAACGAAATAAAATACATTGATGGTAGTAGTTATTGTGCACATGTAATCTGGATGAAGTAATATTTAAATGATTATGGTATTAATTTCAAAAATTCCATGATTAAGTGTGACAACACAAGCATCATAAACCTCCCTAAAAATTTGGTATTTCAATCTCAAATGAAATACATTGAGATTAGACACCAATTTATTAGAGATCGTGTTAAAAAAGGATTGTGTAATTGATTTTGTGATGCGTCTAATAAACTAGTATACATTTTTACTAAACCTCTTATTAAGGAAATTTTCATTTTCATAAGAATTCAGTTAGGAATATTCAACCGACCAGGCATTGATTAAACGGTTCTATATGTTTCCTCTTCTATGCGTTCTATGTGGTTGTCATATACTTATCTGTTTTTCCCTCTTCATAATTCCAAAGAGGGATAAGTATACTCTAAAGAGGAGTATACTATTTATATCTATTAAGAGGAGTTAAAACTCTAAACCTTCTCTTCATTTTAACTTCTCTTCCAAGCCACTTCTCTGAGAGATGCATTGTCGTCATTAAAAATGGGTATGATGTGGTTTTGTGTGCTTAATAGGTAAAATAAGTTTTGATCATGACAAATAGATCAAAGAAAAATATCATAAACACAATAAAATAAAGAATAAAGTTTGACTCATATCAAAAAGTGAGAAGTTTCTGATGATTGACTTAAAATAATCAAATGCTAAAGAACAACATAAAGAAGCAAACATATTTTCTAAAAGCTCTCCATTTGGCCATGTTTCTTTTGTCTTATCTATTATAGGATAAAAAATTATAATATTAAGACAAGTTGTTACCCTACACATGCACTGATTTGGAGGCGTTCAAAAGATTGATGATCCGTCCTTGTTTTTTTTGGAGTTAATGGTTCCGTTCAAGGATGGAAGGGACATCAAGAGGATATATTTGCAATTCCTAGTAGCCACTTTCAATAGTGTTACAAATTCATATTAGGAAAGCCTTTCTTAGTAACCCTCGATATTATCGCCTCCACCGTCCATCTGAGAGTGAAATTCCACACGCTCATAATGATCAGAGACAAACATGCTTGGAAAACCTGTTTGAGATATTTAGACCATGTATGAGAAACCGTGGGTTCACATAATATCAGGGACAAATATACTGACAGTCATAAAAATGTGCTAACGGTTAACAAGAAAGTCGACTCAACTATATGGAATTCCATTATAAAGTTAAGTTAGCTTTCAAGGCATCCTATTTTTATAAGATGGGGGATGGTAATTCTATTTTTTAGTAGGCCATATGGATTACACATGAACATCTTTGTCATTCAAGACACCAAACTTAGAGTAAAATATGTCTCGAGAGATGGAAATTGGAACTTTTCTCAACTCTATTCTATTTTTTAAACCAATTGATCTACTCCATTGTTATGCTCATTCGAACCTGAATGATCAAGATTTGATTATATTGGATTGAAATGAAGCAGATAATCATACATTTCGCTAGGGTGATGCGTGTGCATTGCAACTTTTTTAGCCAAGATAAGTGCATTTAATAATGACAAGTACAAAACATAAAATGTCTCTCCAATTGGTATTCATGGTCACCTTTTGAGAGACACTCCTAGGAGCCTTGTGGCTCAGATATGATTTTTCGTATTCGCTGGATCCTCCAAGGGCGGTCGTTATCCTCCATAGTGGAAATTATATTCGCTGGATCCCCTAAGGGTGGATCCTTGCCGCCCAAGTAACAATTATATCCGTTGAATCTCGCAGGGGCTTGCCACCCATAGAGGTAATACATTCGTCAAGGGTGAATCCTTGCCACCATAAAGACGACTGTTAAAAGATAACCCAAAATTATAATAATATACACACAAACGTAAAAATTAGGCTTAATGCATCTTTTAGTCATTTATCTTAATTTAAGGTTTCAATTTGGTCTCGTATCTAATAAATGTTACATTTTAGTCCCTTAAAAACTATTACGTTAGCCAACATATTCAATCAAGTTAACTTTTAATATTCAATGTCTTAGATGGGACAATAGTTTTGAATGTCTGTCATTAGGAATGTCAATTTGCATCTGTTAACGGGGATCCCGTGAGGATTGTCCGAGCAAAGCTTCAAAGTTAGGAATTTTTTCTCTTGTGGGGATGAAGGAAAAAGTTCTCTCTATCACACTTTAGGACGAGGATCAAAGAAGTATCATCCGCTATGCAGATTCTCTAACCCCAACCATATTATTTAACTTTTTATATAATATATTATATAATAATAATTATATAATTTTGCATGTTCTTTTTATAAAAGGTGACATAATATATGGTGTCATTTTAATAAACTATATAAGAGGTGAATGTAATTTTTTTAATATAAGGGTAATGCTAATTTGTGTCCTTGAGACATATGTCAAGAAACCCACATATAAATAATATAAGTTATTACCCTTAATATAGCCGTGTATTTAGATATCATCCACCAAAGAGATATTCATATTAAGAGCAGAAATTAAACCCATAACATTTTGGTGTATGAGTCAATTTCTTATTAACGTAGTCAATCTACATATGTTTGATTTTTATTGTATTCAAACTTGATTCTCCACCTATTTTCATTTGAATTGCTGTCAATTTTCTCATAGAAGCATAGTTGGGTCAATTGAAAACTTTCCACACATCTACCACCCCAAAAAAATTCCATCAATTTTCATAGTCAATGTCATATCAAAAGGGGCAAAGATGAACCAAGAAAGCATATGGTGTAAACACTACATCATCTTCCTACTTTCAAACCACTTATAATAATAATAATAATAAAACTTCTCAAAATAAGTCATTCATTCATTCAACACACTTTATCTCAATAAGTCACTTTTTCCACTTCTATTTCTATCATTCCAACTTCCTTTCTACACTCTTTCTCCGTACTTTCACGCGGCTTCTTTCTTTGACTTCACGTAACAACAAATCCTCTTTAAATTTCCATCTTTCATAAAATCCATTTTCATTTTCATTTTCTCATCTTCAATTACTTCTTACAATATGAAGTGTTTCTTCTTCAATAAAAAATCCAAATTAGACCCAAATTTAAACCCTAAAAAGAAGAAAAATCAAAGAAAAAATTCCACCAGTGCGCAGTCATCGCCATCACCAAGAAGCATAAAAGAGATATACAAAGAGAATGAACACAATTTCAGAGTTTTCACTGTGCAAGAGCTTGTAAATGCAACAAATGGTTTCAATAAGATGCTGAAAATTGGAGAAGGTGGTTTTGGGAAAGTATATAGAGGAACAATTTCTCCTGAAAATGGAATAGGTGACCAAATTGTGGTTGCTATAAAAAAACTCAACACTCGTGGAGTTCAGGTATATACATATATTGTTAGATATATTTGAGATTTGTTAGAATTAGTTTAACTATTATAGCACTACCGATACTTCTGATCAAAGATGTGCATGTTGTCTGACACATCTGACCGACATCTCTGATCAAAAGTGTACATGTTGTTTGACACATGTTGTCTGACACATCTGACCGGCACTTGTGTGCATGTTATATGACACATGTTGTTTGACACACCTGTCCGACAACTGTGTGCATGTTATATGACACACGTGATTATGTTTAATTTATTCGCCTTTTCAAATTATTACCAGTATTGTATTGTGTTTGGTAATGTTTAAGGTTATTACAAGTTTGTTGCAACTGTGTTTATGTGTTTTATGTTTTGTTGTAAAAGGGGCATAAAGAGTGGCTTGCAGAAGTACAATTTTTGGGAATTGTGAATCATCCGAATTTGGTGAAACTTTTGGGGTACTGTTCTGTGGATGGTGAAAAGGGGATCCAACGGTTGTTAGTGTATGAGTATATGTCTAATAGGAGTTTAGAGGATCATCTTTTCAGTCGCTCTTTACCTACTTTGCCTTGGAAAATAAGATTGCAGATTATGCTTGGTGCTGCTCAAGGATTACAGTATCTACATGAGGGGTTGGAGATTCAGGTATCTACTAATTGTTGTTGCAAATTTAATCTAATCAGATACATTGAATAACTAATGTATCAGACCAGATAGATTCGTTATTTAATGAATCTAAACATAAATTTTTTCTTATAAATAATTTGTATCTATTTTGGCTTGTAATTGTTTCATTTTTATTATTATTTTATTGGGAAGGTGATCTACAGAGATTTTAAATCTTCAAATGTGCTGTTGGACAAGAAATTCCATCCCAAACTCTCAGATTTTGGTCTTGCTAGGGAGGGCCCAACAGGTGATCAGACTCATGTCTCCACTGCAGTAAGTTGACTTCATGGAGGACTATTTATTCAAGTCTAGATACTAAGTATACTAAAATGCTAATTATATAACAATCACTAATATTTAGTATTTAATAATATACCACTTTCTAAATAACAAATATTATTCAAATGTTATAATTTGCACACTAATATTCAAGTTCAATTGCTTTGACTAATCTATTCATGTGGAACAGAAATCAACCATTGTTTTGGGCTTAGAAGCTCGTACACATACAAACATGACACTTGACACATCAATTACATAATTAGCTTCAGAAAATAATATAAGTATATGTCAGGGTTGTGTCGGTGTAAGAAAGACACTAACTCGTGTCGAGCATCAGACACGCAAACATGACACTGACATATCAACTACTTTATTAACTTGATAAAATAACCTAAGAATATGTGTCAATGTTGTGTCAGTGTATAACACTAATTTGTGTCAAGCACCAGATACATTAAAAGTGTCTGTAGAGTTTTTGAACAATATGAACATTCCAACAATGTGCTCACCGAAATTCTTTGTTCTGTTTTGGTTTGTTACCAGGTAGTTGGGACAAGGGGCTATGCGGCACCGGAGTATATTGAAACAGGTCATTTAAAATCAAAGAGTGACATTTGGAGTTTTGGTGTGGTACTTTATGAGATTCTCACAGGAAGACGAACAATCGAAAGAAATCTTCCAACAGCGCAACAAAAGCTTATAGAATGGGTTAAAAACTACCCTGCTGATACCGGCAGATTCACCTTGATAATGGATCCTCGACTCGCGAAACAATATTCTGTTAAGGCAGCTAGGAAAATTGCTAAGTTGGCAGATAGTTGCTTGAAGAAGAATGCAGAAGATAGGCCATCAATGAGTCAGGTTGTTGAAAGTTTGAAACAAGCATTGCAGTGTTCATAAATCTTAAATATTGCTATATACAAGAAGTTATGAATGAATTGTTTAGTCTTGTGAAAGTTTAGTTTCTATTCACACCCTTTTACACGAGAGATACAGACAAATGATTTTAATCTTAAAATGCAAGAATTAATTTGTAAAAGGTGAACATGAAATGATCTCATTATTTAGCACAAAGCAGGCAAGGTGGTGTTGTAAAAATGGGTAGTTTGAAAAGAAGAAAAAACAGAAGTAGACTTCAATTATATATATATAGGGATGTAAATCATCGGATTCAAGTTAAGTTGAGTGACTAAAATGGAGAAGAGCGTTAGATCTTAAATATTGCCATATCCCAGAAGTTATGAATGAATTTTTTTTTATATTAATTATATGATGAGCTTATTCTTTGTGCATAAACTAGTCAAGTATGAATTGTTTAGTCTTATGAAAGTTTAGTTTCTATTCACACCCATCCATTTACACAAGAGAGATAAGGACAAATGATTTCAATCATAAAATGCAAGAATTAATTTGTAAAGGGTGAACATGAAATGATGTCATTATTTAGCACAAACCAGGCAAGGTGTAGTTGTAAAAATGGGTCTTTTGAAAAGAAGGAAAAAAAAATTAAAAGTAGAGTGCACAAGTAATATAGGGTGCAAACAGCATGCTCTTATAAAGACCTTCAATGATACTTTGGGCCCGTGAAAGTTATGTCAGTCCAGTTGTAAAATAACAACTTTCAACACCCCACAATTAAAAACACAATCATTTATTTTATTTGAGTAAGTAACACACAATCAAACAGGACAAATAATGTGTTTTGATCAATGTTTATATTTAGGGATGATAATGGGAAAAACCACAAAACGGAAAATAAATGGATATGACTACAAGTATAAGTACATTAGAATTTGTTGAATTGTAATTCTTTGTGTCGAAGTTTGTTGTTCGACAGAAGTAAGGAAGTGACGAAATTGTGAGTGTCGAAACGGCGAAAGAGTGTACCTTGACAGGAATTTCGACTTAGGTTGATTTATGTAATGTTAGCAGAATTAGGTATTTTGGGCATTGTTTGAGGAGCAAGCAAGCCCAAATCTATAAATAAGGAGTAACCCTATTATGGATTGTAAAACAACAAAAAATGTAGTTGCACAATTGAATAATATTTTTCAGTTTGAGAAGCAGAGATACGCTTTGTAGAAAATCTTTTCTTCTTCTCTTATTTTGCCTAAACCCTAATCTCTTTCTTCTTCAATTTTATCTTTTCTTTTCTTCTTCTTCTTCTTCTTCCATTAACAATTGTGCAACAAGAATAATCTTGCAATCAAGGTTGATTGATTCATTCGAGTGAAAAGTGAAGAACAAGAAGAGTGATAGTGGTGGAGAATATTCATCGAAAGACTTCGACACATTATGTGAGAAAGAAGAGATTGTGCATGAGGTGGTGTCACCCTACACTCCAAAGCGGAATGGAACTACAGAAAGAAAGAACAAAACCATTAGGAATATGGTGAGAAGTATGTTGAAAGACAAGCATCTACCCAAAGAATTATGGGGAGAAGTTGTGTCGAGTGTGAGGGCTAAGGTCTTTCATCTATTTCGTTTTAATGATGTCAACAAATATGCTAAATATTAGATTGTAATTTGAGCGGTATCACTTCACTTGTTGGGCAAATTGCATCTAGTCATTGTTGTTCATGTGTCTAGACATATAGGACTTTGTCTTATCCATAAATACATGTGCATGATCATTATACTGGTGTCTAGTATGCTTGTCTGGGTCTTGGTCAGTTAAAATATGCAAAAAAAATGCATTTTATGTAAAAATACAGGTTATGCACTGACCTACCCTATGCATGAGTCGACTCATGCTTACTGGTGCAAAACTAGTGAAATAACCGGGAAATCGCATGATTCTGGGAATGCAAAAATTGCATTCTTGCCTCGACGCATGATGCCCTTGGGTCGACGCATACTTGTCAAATTTTCACAGTATTATTTCTAGATATATATTATACATGGCGTTACATATGGGGGTTGCATATATTGCTCAGATTAGAGGTAAAGGTCGTGATATGCGACACGTTCAATGTTTCTCTTGCAAATAATTTGGACAAATTTCTCATAGTTGCAGTAAAAAGTTCTGTAATTATTGCAAGTAGCAAGGTCATATTATATCTGATTGTCCCACACGTCCTTTGCGACCAACACAACATTCGGTATAGACATTTCATACAAATACAAATTTTGCAGTTGGCCCTTCTATTACTAATGCATCTAATGGTGGTACTTTACAGCCTGAAATGATTCAACAAATGGTACTTTCCGCTCTTTCAGCTTTAGGACTTCAGGGTAAGTCTTCTAATGTTTTAAATCCACAGTTTCTTGATTGTGGTGCATCCAGTCACATGATAGGTTCTTTTGAAAACTTGCACAATTTACGGTCTTATAATCAACAAATTCGAATTGCTGGTGGTAATAACCTATCTATCACTAATGTTGGTGGCATAAACTCTGATTTTTTAGGATGTATTTGTATCAACTGGGTTTGCTTCCAATTTATTGTTTGTTGGCCAATTGGTGGATAAAAAACATATTGTTGATTTTTCTTTCGTCTTTTAAAAAATCATCCTGATTATAGTGCTTTACATACTTTTAGGTGTGTGTGTTTTGTTCACTTACCTCCATTTGAAAAGCACAAACTTGGAGCACAATCTGTTCAATGTGCATTCGTGGGGTATAATCACTCTCATAAGGGCTTTGTGTGTTATGGTGTCTCTAAACAATCGTTTTCGCATTTCTAGGAATGTGACATTTTTTGATAATCAGTTTATGTTTCTCATGCCATGAATGATATTGTTACTCTTCCTACGTTTTATATTATGCCTAAATCTATAGCACATTATAAACCATGTCATGTATATGTCAGGAAACACAGAAACCAATCTCCCACGCCCCTTCCCGGCCCTGAACCACCACTTAATCCTGAGTTGAACCACAACGTTTTGGTCGAATATCTCGAGCACCAGATAGATATTCACCAGACATGTATGATTCCTCGCACACTTATGTGTCTGCCACACTTTATAGCATATATATTCCTACTTGTTACTCACAGGCTACGAAAGATGTGTGTTGGATAAAAGCAATAAATGAAGAACTTCAAGCTCTTCAAGAGAATTTCACATGGGATATTGTCTCTTGTCCTCCTAATATAAAACTCATTGGCTGCAAATGGGTGTATTATGTGAAATTGAACTCAAATGGGTCCCTTAACCGTTACAAGGCCCGCTTGGTTGTCTTAGGAAACAAGCAGGAATATGTAATTGATTATGATGACATTTGCACCAGTTGGCAAAATGACAATTGTCCGCACCGTAATATCCATATCTGCTTCTAATGGATGATCTCTTCATCAAATGGATGTGAAGAATGCTTTTCTTCATGGTGACCTAACTGAAGACATTTATATGACACCTCCTCAAGGCATATTCTGTTCATCCAAGGGTGTTTGCAAGCTTAAACGCTCCTTATATGGTTTGAAACAAGCACCCAGAGCATGCTATGAGAAATTCCGCTCCACTATGCTTGGGTTCTTCTTTACTCAGATTCAGTACGATTCCTCTTTGTTTATTCATAGCACATCTACAGGAAATGCCTTACTTCTTCTGTATGTTGATGATATGGTTATTACTGGTTCTGATCATGTTTCCATTCAGATACTTAAATAACAATTACAAACTTCATTTCATATGAAAGATCATGGTGAACTACATTATTTTCTTGGTCTTGAGATTCATTCTACATCTAAGGGGATCTTTCTCGATCAACACAAGTATGCTACCGATTTGATTTCTATGGCTGGTTTTCAATCGGATAATCCGGTTAATACTCTCCTTGAGGTTAATGTTAAATATCATTGTGATGTTTATGATATTTTGCCTGGGCCCTTATTTTATTGGCACCTTTGACTATTACTCCTCTTGACATATCTTTTTCCGTTCAATAAGTAAGTCAATTCATGCATTCTCCTCGCCATCTTCACTTGGTTGTGGTTCGTCGTATAATTCGCTACTTGAAGGGAACCTCTCACCGTGGATTATCATTTCCCGTTGGAATTTCTCTTCAATTAAGTGCTTATAGTGATGGTGATTGGGCAGGGTGTCCTGATACTTTCTGATCTGTCATTGGTTGGTGCATGTATCTTGGTTCTTCATTGATCTCTTTGAAAAGTAAGAAGCAAGCAACAGTTTCTAATTTTCTACTAAATCTGAGTATCGTTCCATGTTTGCTGCTTGTTCAGAAATACTTTAGCTTCATGGTCTTTTGGGGGATCTTGGATTTCCCAAAACAGAGTTCACTTCTCTTTATGCTGACAATACAAGTGTCATTCAAATTGTTGCAAATCCTGTTTTTCATGAACATATCAAACATATAGAAGTAGATTGTCATTCAATCAGTGACACATATGATGATCGACTGATATCACTTCCTCATGTCAGTACTCAGTTACAGGTTGTAGATATTTTTACCAAGATTGTTCTACGTCCACGACATCATTTCTTGTTAGCAAATTGATGGTCTTTAATCAACCACATCAATTTGAGGGGAGAAGTTAACCAGGAATCGATCTTTGTTTTTAGTGTGAATAATTTACTTTCCTATATTAAAAGATTAGTCATAATGAATTATAATTACGTCTAACTACTTACACTACTATATATATAATGTGAAATAATATAGAAAAAGGTATCAAATCAATTTCCATGACATAAACACCCACCATTTATCTTCCCTTTTTGCCACTATCAACGTTTTGAATTCTTCCTTTTTCTCAATGAAAATTTAAAATGCTCTGGTTTATTCATACACATTAGTAATTGAAGCAAATGACTAATTTATACCAATTTTTTCTTACAAAGATAGACTTATCTCATTACATTAACAATAATGCTATCAACAAAAAGATGGACACTAACTAAAGATGTTGTCACTCTTGCATAAACATAAGCTAATACTCCATCTACACACCAATCTCAATAATATTGGTAGTAATGTGTATGACAAAAACCCAACACATATATATAAAAATACTAATACTTCTATATGCTCTCTTTTTTTGAAATAATTCTATATATGCTTTTAATAACAATACACACGACCCATCAACATGATGTAATCTGTGTTCAATGATGTTTCACACAAGAGCAATCTCTATTATAACATCACTCTCCTTAATACCTTTGATATGTCCAACATAAAGATCAGTCCCATAAGAATCAGCTTTTGAAAGCCTATGTTTACCACCATCAGACATACTCACTACAAAATTCACAAACTGCCTCCAATTTTCACCTTCAAGCAACCTCTTATTTATTCTCAAGTAAGTAAAAGCACTTAATCCACTTGTTGCCAAAACTTGACCATAAGCACTTGAATCATATCTCTCTAAAGCATTCTCACCAGCAAGTTCTCCACCTGCAATCTTTGTTGCCATCTTCACTTGGTTAACCAATCCTTCCGGCGAACAATTCGCATGATGAGGTTGTTCCCTATCCTTCATTTCCATGCATGTGAAATTCAATATGACTCCGTGTTTCGCTAGCATTTGCGCTATTGGCAAATAACCATCATGGAACCTTGTGTTATAGTAACCCGCTGTTAATTCAGTTGCATGTGATCTTGCATTGTAATGCCAATGAATTCCGGCTATTTTGGCTGATAGTTTTGCACCGGTGGTTTGGAATATGCTTTTGGCTGATACTAGAATCTTTTCGCCGTGTTCAACAAGTTTGCTTGAGTACCAATCAAGGAAAAAGTCGCCATATTCTGTGTTCCATGTTCCTTCTCTTTTGAAAAATCCGGTATCTTCTGGATATTGATTGTATTGACCTGAATCATGAGGTCCACTTGTTCCCCATTCTTTCTTCCCAATTGCCTCCGCCGATGCTTCCAACGAAGATCTCATATACTGTAAGAAAAATAAGTCGTTTTAGTTTAATTGTTGTCAAAGTTCGAATTAATAATCTCTTTTCCAATTTTATACCTTGTCATAGCATTGAAACTCTCCGATTCCTGGAAATTTCCATGTTCCATCAGTTTCAGGATAAGATGGATATCTCAGCTCACCACAAGGACCAAGTCCCACTTGAATTTCCTGCAAATGATTTTGGTCTTAAATTTTTGAATATGTGGATGAAAATGTACTTTATAAGATATGATAACACTAACTGCAATCTAAAAATCATAGCCAAGTATCTTGATCACCAAGAAACCACAAAATTAAAGCACAAGTTAGTGAAATACTTACTATGATAACATTGCCCAAATAATCGGCGAATCTGTCACGAAAGCTTCTCATGTAATCCGAGTAGACCTGAAGTGGAGTTCTTCCTGCTAGAACCGGCACTGAATCACATCCCAACGATATGTATTCGGGATTCCTCCTCCCTAATTTGTCCGTATAAACCAGGTCAGGATTGTTCCTGATTTCTTCTAGCACCCAAGGTGGTAGAGGAATGCTATAAATACAATCAAAATAAAATTTAGTCGTCGATTTTACTCTAACTGGTACGAGTTTAGTCTTGTAATCTCAAGATACTGAGAGCGAATTTCTTCGGAAACAAGATTATTAGAGCCGAAATTAGGTAATTGGATAATATGATATTTTCATACCTGCAAGAGTCACCAACATTTCCACCACATTGATGAAAAGACATAACAATCTGAAGCTTCAAACCATGTTTTTGCACCATCTGCACAAGCTCAACATAAGCATCCCAATTATACTTCATAGGACCGTCTTTTTCGACCAAACCCCACCAAGCATCAACCATTACTCCTTCAACTCCAGCACTTTTCAGTGCCCTCAAACTAGCATTCATTGCTCTTGCTTTATTCAAATGTCCTCCCATTGTCACTGTGTCTAATGGCAGCATCACAAACACTGGTACGCTATTCGAATTAGCGTCGTGGTTATGCGTGACCGACGGCGTGTGAATCTTCTCCCGGTTGTTGGTTTTCTTTACTGCTGAGTTGTTGTTTTCCATAGTGAAATGTGTTTCTTGCATTGAACTCTTTGTTATGAGTTTGTTGTGGCCAAAAGATGGTTTGGTTTTTGGACAAGAAACTTTGTTGGAGCAAAAATCATCTAGAGATTTTATGACACTTGTTTCTCTTTTGCTCATGAAAGAAATTGAAGAACGAAATGTTAGAGCCATTTTTTTTTTTGTTGTTTCTGTTTTTTTTACTAGTGTGTTATCTTATTTGTGGTTGTACTTGAAGATTGGAGGAGAGAATATATATATATTTATAGAGAGAATAGAATACACGTTTTTGTTTATTTATTTTATTATATATTTTACTTATGAAGAAGTAACTAGATATTTTTGGGAAAATTGAAGTTGACGCAACCATGGTGGGACCAAATTGAAAAATTGAAATAATGCAAAAAAATAAAAAACTTGTCGGCCATGTATGTGGCATGCTACGTGTAACTATCTCTTCCATTAGGATCTAATGACTTGGTAAGTAAACATGAGGACTATGTTGCTAAAACAAAAAATATGTCGACTATCAATGGCTTCACTCTTTGTCTCCCACACATTTATAGTTATTTAACTAGTAAAACACCCGTGCGGGAGCACGGGTAAATTTATTTTGATATTGCAGAAACAATTGTTTTAGATATACCTCTTAAAAGGTCATTTTAATTGAGAAAGTATAAGGAAAAATTATAAATTAAAATATTAGAAAAATTACGGTTTTAAAATTTTTCTAATTACATGACTTATAAATGTAATGGTCATCTAATAAAAATGTCCCGTGAAACAACGACAACAAACTGTGTTGCAATATAAAAAAATGGTTCTTTAAATTGTAAGGCATCAACCTGCCAATAGAAGTTAAAAAGAAATTTAAATTCATGATGTCATGGAAGCAGAACAAAACAGAACTAAATAATTGACTTTAGTTTACCAGGATCCTAAAACACAATTATCCCAACAGAAACAAAGCATAATAGTCATCATGAACGAAAACAAATTGTAGAGATTTCCATGTAGTAAATGACTATAGGAAAATGAAATCTTCCATGTAGAAAATGATATCTTCATCTTTTCAAAGGGAAATGCTAATGGAAGTTCTTCAGAATGGAAATACAAGCAAATAAACAGATCATGTAGCATCATTTGTGGATATCTCAAGTTTCCTTGGATACCATCCAACCACTTGAATGATCCAATGTAGCATCAATTGCTCCATCACGAATAGCCTTTGATACAATACTCTCAGCATCAGCAACAGGATTTAGTGAGTCCAACCTCAATTTTTTAGCAACATCAGCTAGTGAGATGCGAGAATATGGGTTCCATCTGCACAATCAAAATTTGACAGGCCTTATTCTGCTGGTATCCATGGAAGCAGGTTATAAAACAAAGCAAATCTGTACAAGGTATGCTTGATGTGGCTGCTTCAGGTATCCTTTGTTCAATCACCCATCAACCTTTAAATGTTAGCTCGCTTACGTGCAATCATCTGCATAATGTCTACGTTTCGTTAAGAATCTAAGAAGTACATACAAAGAGCAGTTGTTCATTGTCATTATTGGTTAGTATCTCATGTTCATAGCAGTGCTGCAGTACTTAATGAGCTTACCGCACCAGGCACCGGTTTTTGCATTCGCGATCTTCATGGTCCTGTTTGCGTCGCCGTTTGATATTGTTGCGAAAGTTCATTGTCAGATGGAATTTCTTGAATCTTCAACGGCAACTACCTGTATAAATCTGTTAGAAAGCAAGGATCAATTTGAACCCAAATTATTATAAAAGCTGATGCTGGCTTTGATTTGAGTTAAAAGGAGGTCGCGTAATTTACCGTAAGAAGTTGGTGTTCCACACCGGTGGAATTTGGATGTTGATAATTTACGGTGGCATCTGAATCATGCAGAAAGCTATCATAGTGAGCGACGATTAGTTGGCGGGGATACAGGGCAAGGATTGTGATATTACGATCGATACTAAGCAAGTGCACAAACCTGCCAATTAAATCAACAGCCAAATACAAACATTTATTGCCAAAAGTTCCAATTGAAGAGTGCATACAAAAAATAATCTATAGTTTTCGGTGAAGCTAGCGTGGAAAACAACTTTACGTCCGGTTGGTCTGTACTTTGTGCCTCAGTGCAAAATTGTTCTGCCATAGTAATGTGTTTTTGTTCCAAGGGAGAATGTGAAGAAAACATCAGCTAGCTGCAACTTTATGAGGACAACTGCTAATGTGTTTTTGTTTCAACTGCTTGAATCATAACCTGCATAAATAGACAAAACGCCATCACAGAATATTAGTTGCAAATTAACCACAAAATTTGCATAAACATTAAGTACTCGATTAAGCCAAATGACCGAGATTAGTACTAACACTGTGCTGTATATTCACATTTGGAACTTGCATCCTCCTTGCCCTTCCTATGCCTGCATGAGGAACATCTCCTTCACCTCCAATTTCATTGGATGTATCGACTATTACAACGCGCTTCCTGAACTCATCTGCCAGCATCCTAACAGTCTCTCTGTTCAAACAGTCTTGAGATATTGCAACTGCCATTAGCCTATCGAGATTTGGTTTAGCGCGTTCATGTTCAAACAACATAAAAGATGTTGCATTTGGAAGAACCTGTGATTTTCTTGGACGACCACGTCGTGGTTTATCAGCAAAAGTGGTCCTGTAGAATGAATTATCCAAATTAAATACATAAGTAAATAAGAATACAAATCAATACTGAACCAAATTTTTTATGAATCAACTGAAAATGGAAGTAAAAAATCATATCAAATAAGACAAAGTGATAAAAACATACATTGGTGTTTTTTCCAAAGAAGAGTCTTGTAATATTGAAACACTTTTCTGTATACAAACATCTGGAGTACCGAGCTCAGGTCCACTATGCATATAAGGTGTTGTATTTTCATCAACTTGAGAAGCTCCATCATTTGCGAATTTGGACATGAGATTTGTCCCAATGGAATTGACATTGAATATCCTTTTTGGTGGTTTAAATCCATGCATACTTTGGCAAGGAATTGAGCCCTCTAACATTGCAGTAACTATCTTTCCTTCTGAAACTATGCTCTGTATTATTTGTTAGTTTATCTGCGATGATGTTAACTCAGATAGCGGGGTTCTGTCACTTGAGTGAGCACCATACAGTTGTTGTAATTTCTAACGCTTAGCACAAGTTTGTCTTATGATTACAGATCTTCGTGCTCTAGCTTTCTTGGCTAAGTGCAATTTATATGTGTTATCCATTGTTGAAGAATGTTGTCACTATCTGTCAACACTAAGAAGGTGAAGATTGTGTTTTGTATAAAAAGGATATGTATCATGTTGCAAAAATGACCTTAGCTGTCATACAAAGATAAAAATATTCAAAAAGGATGAATATTAATAATCTGCAATTGCAATCAAGACAAATCGTCAACTCCGGTTAAGACTCTACAAATAGTTTTGGAAATTGCTAGTTGTCACGTAAATTTTTCTACTATCAACATAGAAGTAATAACATATGAAGTTCTATGTTCATGTTCAAAAAATAATTCAGTACAGACACATAAGTTTAATGTTAGATTAGATTATATATTGCTTTTTTCACCCATAAATCCCACTTTGTGCAATCATAGATTTTGCATACTATTGCCTCGCACACATATTCATTAGGCACTGTCAGGTTTGTAATCAAGGAGACAGTAAAAAGCATATACCACCAAATATAAGTATCGTCTCATGTTCCCAAAATAAAGTCTAAACTTATAATTGAAACATCATATATAAATTATTATACCTGGTTCTACCTTACAACTAACAAATAACCAAAATTTGGTCGTCATAAAATGCGATTCGGAAAAAATACCTCCTCAAAATTTTCTGCCTCATTAGCTGATTCTGCTTCAGAAACCATAGCAGGTGGTGGAGGTCCCACAAATAGTTAAGTATATCATCCAATTCAACTTCCCTAAAGATATAAGATAAGAAATGTCATGCGGCGCCGTCTAATATGAATTAAACCGACCAAGTTAGGAAATGTAATCATATAAAATAAAATAATAAATAAAAACTTCAGACATCAGTACATGAACACGGTCTATGCCTCTGTTAACTTAGCATCAGCGGCGAGTAATTCAACGGATGGTATTGCAGGACCAATACGCCTAGAGAGAAAGAAGGAGTTAACTAATTGCTTAGTGATAAAAACAAAGAAATTTCAAAAACAGATGTCAACAAAATAACTAAACAAAATGACAACCTTTTTCTAGGACCAACAGAATGATCCTCAGAAGCTTTTGTTGAACCGACGTCTTCAATCTGTTATGTCAGAATCGGACATATTTCAGGCAATGCAGCAGAAGGACCAGCTCAATTATTAATGGAGGAGGGACTCCTGAATGTCTTTCTCTGAAAATATATAGTACAAGATGGTTAAATTGTGTTGAAAACAGAAATGTGCAAACTAATGAGAAAAAATGGTTATTGTTAAAAATGCACAGATAAGATATAACCAACTTTACGGAAACGACACTAAAACTTAAAGATGGAACCTGAGAAACATCAAATGAAGGCGATTGAGAAAAAACCTGATTTTGAGAACATCTTACTCTATGAGAAATGGGAAGAACTTGAAACTCCAAACCTTAAACAAATATATTTTTAGTTCCGACACCTTTGTCCTTGCAGATCTAGTTCTTTTAAAATCAGAAACTCTAAAAAAATCAACACTTAGTTAACATGAGATTAAATCCAACCAACATTCAAAAACAATATCATAATAATCTAAGAGGTATATGCTTAAGAGGTACAAACATAACTAAAGCTTACCTGTAAACTTCGTCGATACAAATTGAATTTGCAGCACATGGCATACGATGAAAGTGTCCCGTGAAGCAACGACACCAACATATTAGAATTAATAACAATTATTAGTATTGGAAGTGTTAGAATTAATACATTTGTTTCAGAGCATTTTGACTTATATGTTCCAGCTTGAGGGGGAGTGTTAGAATTAATAACAATTATTAGTATTGGAAGTTGTAGCAATCTAGTTACTCATGTATTTAGAAAATAACATGCATCTAGTAAATATCATTGTTATTAATCTCCTTGTAAATGTAAATTGCATGTATTTCTAGTTGTGTATAAATGATGGATTAGCTCAGTGCAAATCACTCATGTATTTCACAAATCTCTTAATCCTCCTCTTAATAATTAAAACCTAAATCTCACCCTGAACACCATTTACATGATAAATAATTTTTAAATATGTAGATCGTGGGTTAATCAACACATTTCATTAATATGAGATATTAAACACAAACTTTCAAAAAAGCTAAACAAAGATAGACAACCTGTTTTGATGAAGTACCAGAATATTGAACCAATCAGAAACTTCACATCCTTCCTTAGATTCAGGTCGCATCCACTGCACAACATGTGGTGTCTGAAAAAGAATATATCACATCCATATTTGACTACACTTAAGTTTATCATTGAACTACATGAGACTTGAGAGTAAAGTTTATCAGTTATATACTTGAAACATCCTATTCAGTCTTTCGTCTCTAATGTTTCCCAGACCATATAGAGCTACAGCTGTTGAACCCTGCAATGCAATTCATAAAAATACATATCAGGACAAAATGAGATTTATGACCATCCTGCTTTTCTCATATCTTCTGTCCAATTTTAGTGTCTGGATCAGTTTAACAGTAGTCAACAACAAACCTTCTTGATAAGAATAAGGTTGATAGTGATCTGACCAACACCTGAACCCCCAAGGACCATTTTCCCAAAGTAGTTGACTAAATTACATGCTGAGAGAATATCAACGACAGAAAGGTTGTCCTGTCATTATAATTTGACAACAAATACAATAATTCCATTTTATCTTTTCTGTCCTGAGAGCTGAATAAAAAAACATGAGTGTTATTATACTGCTATATTGCAAATAACACCGACAATTATTCCATTTATTACAAAACCATTCACATTTTAGGTAATAAAAGAATAAGCTCAACCTGAATGAATGCGTGTCATTTGCAATCATCAACTTCAATGATGGATTCCATGTTCCCACACCGATAACGATAATTAGGTGTGCTGAATATGGTAACCACCTTTTGTTCCTGCAATAAGGCACTATGAATCAACCATTTACCACCAGACAGAAAAACAATAGATAATTAAGAGAGATTAGATATTTACATGACCCTAGTGATATCCTTCCAGAACCAGCTGGTAAGCTCTAGCAATCAGCTTCAAATTATTGGTATGAAGCATGAATCAATACAAGATTTTTACACTGCAAATTTGAACAATGATTTCAAAAAACAGTTAAACATTCATAGCATTTACAGAAATTTATGAAGCAAAATAGTATATAGCTCTCATCTTGTCATTAATCTCAGGTTGTGTTTGCAATGGACACAATCAATGAGTATGGCTCTCATGTTGTTGTTAATCTCAGGTTGTGACAATTTCTTCCTGGAATAAACCTCTCCTTTCTTTCTGTTATGCACGGAATTTCCTGTATTGCTCTCTTCTTCAGACCTTATTATATTAATTACTTCCACAGACTTTGGTTTTGTAGTGACTTTCTTAACAGCAGCAGGATGAGGAACAGGTCCAGGTGCAACATTAGGACAAACCTATTTCTTCAATTTCAATATCTGATCAGGTTATGCCATTAGAATATAACTGCATCAAAAGCACATAAACTAAGTCAACTTATATAATTTTAAGGCACTTGAGAATTGAGATGCAAAGCAAGAAACACAACTGATAGATAGGCATTAAACCCTTAAAACATATTCACATATATAACAATAGGCATTAAAGTACCTGTAATAGATAGATAGACCCAATTAATCAAGAAGGAAGTTCCTTCAAAAACACAACCCTCTTTCTGTTGAATCTACCAGCAAGTAGAATCAGCACTGTTCCAGGGGTAATGCTGGCCCTGAAGACAAAAGAAGCACAACACAAAATAAACATCTAAATAAGAACTAAAAATGAAATTCAAAGCACAAAATCTCTTAAAGAAACAGAAGCCGCTCAACGGGATTCGAAGGTTGAGCTCCTACAGAAAGCCAATACCTAAAATAAAAAGAAGAAAAACAACATTATCAGCTACATATAAATGAAGGAATTGGCTTAAAAAAGTTTGTCAGCTAAAAAGCATCGATACAAACACAACTACACAACACTACCATCGACACTCATAATAATTTGAGAATATGAATTTACTCTGGCATTTGACACACCTTCAATCAAAAGTGTTGAGGCTTCGGAGCTAATAAGTTACTTAGTGAGAGTGTTAATTACTTACTTGACTCTATCAAAGTTGATACCCATTCTTTTGCCACCATCTTGAACAGGTAAGGGATTGTAGTAACCGAGAACTTCGAGGTGTTTGCCGTCTCTTGGAGATCTGCTATCAGTAGCCATCACACGGTAGAATGGCTTGTTTTTGCAGCCTAGACGCGATAGCCGAATTCTAACCACCATTTTCCCCCAAATTCAGTTATACTTTTCTCAATCAATGTCTTTCAAATCCAGTTGAAAGAAACCAAATGAATCTTTCTCTCTGTCTCGTAGTAGCAATAGAACAAATCAATTTTAATGTGAATAAGGAATAAACCAATCTCAACCATGGAACACAAAGCAGAAAATGAGAACACGAAACAAAGAAAAAGAAACGTGAGAGAGTTAGGGTTTGTGGAGAGAGAGCAAAAGCAGAGAAACGTGAGGATTTAGAGGTTGTTTGGAGGGAGTAGTAATTTTGAATTTTCAGGACCAATGAGAAGTAAGCACATGGCACTCTCTTGTGAATAGGAAGCATTGAATTTTGGTGAATTGTCTAGTTACGAATTTAACCTTTTAGTAGGGAAAATAATTTATTGGGGAAGGGCACAAATGGAAAATCATTACACTTTATTCCAATTGCTTTATAGTAGACTGTCTATATATATTTAGAAGGAAAGGAAATTTAAAAAAATAGCTTTTCTATTTTTTATTTGTTGTATACCCAATTAAAAAAGACTAGTGATCCCTTTTTACTTGTGGTTGGTTTATTATTTGTAAATGAATAAACAATTTTTTTCACCCGTAGATTCTTGTTACTTTTTTTAATAACATTTTTTTTTTAATCTTCATTGTTTGGCGATCTTATTTTGTTTCTTATTGCAATTTAATCTTTATCCTTATTATTCATATTCGACTATCTTAAAGACCATTTATTCACAAATGACTACACCAAATTGACCACTGCCTTTAGATTGACCAATCCCAAAATTTCCATCACCACAACGATCCTTGTGTGCCACCTTCATCACGGCGTGTGAGACTCACATTGGGATTTGTTTTGTAAATATTTGCGTTGGAAAAAATTTAATTGTCAAAATCATATTGAAAAGATTTATCTGGATTTGTATCATATTAAAATATTTAATTAGATATGCTTTGAGATAACGATTTATTTGGACATGCTTTGAAGAAAAGATTTATCCTAGATTTGGTTAGTCTAAGATTTGGCTTAGGTTGGTTTGCAAAGATTTTGATTGGAAAATAATAAATCTTGAATGAAGAGAATTAATTGGATTTGTTTTAAATGCAAGTTTTGATTATTTAAATATTTGATTATGAAGGATCTTGATTCTAACCTTATGGGATTTTGACTGAACCGTAATCTCTATATAAATAGATTTTTGTCTTTTTTTGAATAGAAACTTTTATAGAGATTATCTATTCAGTTGTGGAGTTTTTATTTTAGTGATTCTTTTGTATTCTGTTTCTAATACTATATTCTCGAGTGTCTTTCTTAAGTTAAAAGGATAAAGATTTTAGTTGTAATTGTGATTTATCACACCACGTATAACTGTTATCTTGCAAACACTTGAGAGAGTGTTTGAGTGAAAATGAGAGGGGTATCAAATTTATGGGAGACTGAATCGAAATTCACTGGTATTATTAGGAAAAAGGCATTGAATTGAAAGAGTTCATATGAGAACGTCGTGTATAATTGACTAATGAATTATTGAATTTCCTTTCATTGGGCCGATGCCAAAGAATGAAGATTTGTTAATAGACCGCTGATTCTTGATGGTACTAATTATGACTATTGGAAGACTTGCATGTTTTTTTCTAAGGTCCATGGATAACAATACCTAGAAAGTGGTCGTCAATCAATGGACTCTTCCAAAGATTAAAGATGAAGACATTTCAAAATCTATGAAGCCCGAAAAGGATTGGACACGTGCTAAAGATGAAGCTGCACTAGGAAGATCTCGTGCTCTTAATGATATTTATAATGGAGTTGACAAAAATATCTCTAGGATAATTAATACGTGGACTATTTCTAAATATGTTTGGGAAACCCTTGAAGTTGCTCATGAAGGCACCTCAAAAGTTCATATGTTAAGACTTTGTCTCCTTACCATAAAATTTGAAAACTTAAAGATGCGTGAGGATGAAACCAATTCTAAATTTAACGTTTGTCTTCGTGTCATTGCTAAAAACTCATTTGCTCTTGGTGAAAAGATGTCTGAAAAAAAACTTGAAAGAAAAATTCTAAGATCTCTGCCCAAAATGGTTGACATGAAGGTTACAACCATTGAAGAAGCTCAAAATGTTTCCACTAAGAAAGTCGATGAACTAATTGGCTCCCTACTCACATTTGAGATGGTAATCAATGACAAATCTAAGAAGAAAAGTAAGTTTTGGTGTTCAATGAGGATAATGAATAGTTGTGATGACAAAGTATTATGTGATGTTGATGAAAATCTCACTGAATCCATTGCCATGATTTCTAAGTGTTTTCACAAAGTCATGAGAAGTTTTGATAGAAAATTCGGGAATAACGTCTTTACTTATGTCAAAGACATCAACATAGAATTTCAAAAGGAAGCAAATTTTAGAATCGAGGAAAATGCGAGGAAACACAAAACAAAGCCAAGGGAATTCAATGTCGTGAATGTGAAGTTTTCAGACATATTCAGGTTGAATGCCCAAAATTCTTAAATAAATAGAAAAAAGGCTATAATTCCACTTTCTCTGATGATGAGTCCAATGAAGAGTGTGAATATGATCAAGAAAATAGTGTCTTGTGTTGAGAATAATAAAGTCAAGTGTGATTTGGAGTCCAACATTGATTATAAATATGGATAGTTAAGCATTTATAAGTGGGAGAACTCATACACCTATCACCTTAAGGTTTTGAGTGAATATGTGATGCCTCTCTCACTTGTATTGTTCTTGGCCCAAAGTTGATGCTCCTCCTCATGACCTAACAAATAGTATCATGACCCTTTGGTTCGTAAAGGGACCGACTTACTTGTATTGAAATGCCCAAGAAGAGGCGTCCCATTGAAATCAAAATGCCCAGGAAAGAGGTGTATCGAAATGCCTAGTAAGAGGTGCCTAGTAATAGGTGTCAACGATGGTACACGTGCACGTGGACAAAAGAAATTCCACTCGAGGGGGAGTATTGTGGACTTGAGGTGGAGTGTTGAGAATAATAAAGTCAAGTGGGAGTTGGAGTCCTACATTGATTATAAATATGGATAATTAAGCATTTATAAGTGGGAGAACCCATACACCTATCACCTTAAGGTTTTGGGTGAATATGTGGTGTCTCTCTCACTTGTGTTGCTCTTGGCCCAATGTTGATGCTCCTCCTCATACCCCAACATTGTGGCCTTCACTACTCACATCAAATAAAGTTCAAATGGTAAGTTGCTTTATGACAATGTGAATACCAATGATAACGATCTATATGATGATGCTTTTGCTGAAGGTTACAAAACTATGTATTTTAAATGGACTAAAGATTCTCAAGTTGTAGAAAAGTATAACAAAGGATTGAAAGCCTTTTTCAAGAAAAAAAATCGTCTCATTTTAACTATCTCAGAGTTGAAGGAAAAAGTTGGTCTTCTCAATTCTAAGATTGGTGGAATAACCAAGTTTGTCCGCATGTTGAATTCCAAAACTGGGAGCCTTGATGAAACTCTAGGAATGGGAAAATCATCAAAAGACATGAATGGAATTTGATATACGGGTGAATCATCTAATTCAAAGACTATGTAACACATTTCAGAAAATAGAATCCATAATGTTTGGTTACAAGTTGCAAAAACCTACCAAACATCATAATCAGCTCTCTAAGTTTCATACCAGACCCACTTGGGTATGTCACTATTGTGGTTAACATGGTCACATACGTACTTACTTCTACATACTCTATGGTAGACAACTTCATTAGAATCAGTCGTATCCTCAATGGAAGGCTAAGTTTGATCTGCGTCTTCAACAATTTTAGCGTGCCCAGACTAACATTATGGTGCATATTTCATATACCTGTCTAAGGGTATCATCTCATGAAGATTGGTACTTTGACTTTGGTTGCTCTACACACATGATTAGAGAAAAACTATATGAATTACATTAAACCTTATTCCAATAGTTATGTCACTTTTAGTGATAGTGCTAAAGGAAGTTATACTATCCTGGTCTTCCTTGCCTTAATGATGTGTTACTAGTTTAAGGTATTACTAATAATCTTATTAGCATTAATAAACTTTGTGATCAAAATTTATATGTCAACTTCAACAGCCATGAATGTGTTGTCACGGACATAAACCATTCTTAATGGATGAAGAGATCCAGATCTTCCAATAGTTGTTATTTTTGGTCACCTTTAGAGAAGAATTAGTCTCTATCTTGTTTAATTTCCAAAATTGTAGAAGCTGAATTGTGGCACAGAAAGCTTGGACACTAAAATCTCAAAAGTATGAGGAAAATTGTTGCTTAATTGTAGAAAATTATGAACTATGAATGGGGAGGAAGCCAAATGTTAAATATTTCCATGTATTTCGTAGTATTATCCATATGCTTGCATATAGACAACAAAGACAGAAGCTTAATGCTAAGAGTGATGAAGGAAATTTTTTGCTTAAAATGTTATTGTTGGCCTACTTGATCTCAAGATCGAAGAAGGTAAGATCTGTTGTGACTATCAGATAGGAAAGAAAACCAAGATGTCACATAATAAGGTTTAACATCTTACCACTACACATGTGCTTGAGCTACTTCATATGGATTTCATGGGACCTATGAAAGGTGAGAGTCTTGGAGGAAAGAATATGTCTTTGTTTGTGTTAATGATTACTCCAAATACACATGAGTTGAATTTATTCGCGAGAAATCTGATACATTCGCTATTTTTAAAGCTCCTTGTCACCACCTTCAACTTGAAAAGGGAAATGTTTATGGTAGCGAATTTGAGAACTCAAAACTCTCTACTATCTACAATACATAAGTGATTGCTTGTAAATTTTCAGCTCCCAATACGCCTCAGCAAAATGGCATTATCAAAAGAAAGAACCATACCTTGCAAGAAATGGCTAGATATATGATTCATTCCAAACTTATTTTGTATCATTTTTGGGCAAAATCAATGAAAACAACTTGTCTTATTCACAATCGAGTAACTTTTCGACCAAGGGCTAAGGTTACTCATTTAGGAACTATTTTGCAGTATTTTCCATATGTTTGCATATAGCAAACAAAGATGGAAGCTTGATGCTAAGAGTGATGAAGGTATCTTTTAGGGTATTCCATCTAGAACAGGGTGTGTCGAGTGTTTAATAAATGCACAAAATTTGTGATGGAATCTATAAATGTCATTGTTAATGACAATGAAACTGAAGCGACTCCCTATAAAGACAAAGATTTTGATCTCACTAGTAATAATGTTAAGGAAAGTGTTGCTAAAAATATAGGAAAGAACATGCAGTTTGTTGAAGAACACAAATTTTCAAATGATGATGAGGATAGTTCTAGTTAAAGAAGAGAACCATGAACAATAACTAATAAAAATCATCCTATTAAAAACATTATAGGAGATATAGATGAAGGCATCACAACACGAATAAAAAATCCAATTAATTATAGGGAGGTGATATCTAATATGTGCTTTATTTCAAAGATAGAACCCAAGAATGTGAAAGAGGCTATTAAGGATGAATTATGACTTAATACTATGCAAGAAGAGCTTGTTCAAACTGAAAGAAACGGAGTATGTGAACTTTTTCCTAGACCAAAATTTTTCTAATATCATTGGGACAAAACCGATTAACCAAAATAAGTCTGATGACAATGGGAATCTTATAATAGTTCATATTTATGTTGACGACACCATGTTTGGAGGAATGTCAAGCAAGATGGTAGATCATTGTGTTCAACAAATGCAAGCTAAATTCGAGATGAGCGTGTTAGGTGATCTAACCCATTTTCCTTGTTTTCTAGTGAAGCAAATGAAGGATGGCATCTTTGTTTCCCAGATTTAGTATGCTATAAACACTGTAAAGAAATTTGGGTAGAAGACTTCTAGGCACAAGCGTACACATACTGCCACTTATGTCAAGCTCTCTGAAGATGAACAAGGAGTGATTGTTGATCAAAGCCTCTATAATATTATGATTGGTAGCCTCTTATATATCACTACCAATCGTCCTGACATTATTTCTCTGATGGTGTGTGTGCTCGCTATCAAGCAAATCCTAAGATTAATAATCTTACTCTCAAGTCAAGTGAATCATTAAATACATAAGTGAAACATCTAGATATTGTGATGTTGACTGGGAAGGTAATTCTAAGGATATAAAAAGTACTTATGACGGATGTTTCTTTCTTGGGAACAATTTAATCTCTTTAATCCCTAAAAAGCAGTATTGTGTTTGTCTTTCAATTGTAGAGGCAAAGTATATTACTGTAGTGAAAGCTCCGCTGATTTGAGCAAAATTTTGGGAAAAACAGAATGTCAACAGATATGAAGAAGTCTGAAGAAATAAGACTGGTCAGAGATGATGTCCTAACAGATGTCTCGACATCACATAATGTTTCTAAATCTGTTGCAAGATTTAAGGAGCAATCAAGACATGGATCAAGGAATCAACAAACAGAAGATTGAAGCCCAAGGAAGTATTAACCTATAAATAGAAGACTTAGACCTAGGTTTTATGATTCCTTTTGTATGCCTTTTGTAACCTAATTCTCTTGCGTAAGAAACAAAGGTTTAGGGGTTTGAGATTCGTTGGCTTCTAGGTTGTAAGTCTCCCTTTGTATCAGTTGATGCATTGTGGCAGATATAGGTGTCGCACAGATCCATAAGCCTTGAGGTATTAGATTGCGTATTGTTCTTGGATGAAGCTTTTAAGCAAATCCGAGTTAGCTTGGTTGTCAAGAAAGCTTGACAGATTTCTGTATTGACAGGGATGATGTAGAAATCGCAGTTGGTGATTAAGGGAAGTGAGTGGGGTATCTCATATCAAAGTTGTAAACGTTTGAGTTTAGCTTTGGTAAAGATGTTCATTGGGTAGATGTTAGGATAAAGTTGTAAACGGGGGAGTTTAGCTTTGTAACAGGTCTACAGATAGTGAAGTCTTCTTCCTGGATTGGTATCCCCCAGATGTAGGTGAGTTGCACCTAACTGGGTTAACAATTGTTGTGATCTTTATCATTCTGCAGATTTAATTTTTCTGTTAGGGTTCATGATAAACATGTTGGATCAGATGTCGTGACATTTGTGGTCTTGCAGTTCTGATATTCAAGGCATCAGTTTGCTGTTGTGCCTCTGAGTTTAAATGATTATGCAACACAATGTCTTGACATGTGTTAGGACATCTGCTGTCTGCATATGCCAGAATTTCAATTGGCATCAGAGCAGACATCCTGTCTGGTTCTGGATGAGATCTTTGGGAGATACTTTCTGGCGTTTAAACAAGGAGGAGTTTTGAAGATCAGATCAATCAACTCAGACATACTCAAGGGTATTAATGGATGAGATGGATGTTCTGGATCGAAGGGAACAACCCAGAGGTTGTTCATGTTGCTGAGGAGGTCCTACAACAACTACAGGAGAAGTGGATAGTTCTCTTGTTGGGGTGTCTTATAAGATATTCTGACATCTTATTAGGGCAAGCAGGATCTGTTCCTTGGTGGTTCCGTTGCATGTGTTTCTGATGAAAGAACTCTAAAATTATGGGATTCTGGAGTTATTACTGAAGACAGTTGGTGGAAGATCTCAATCGTCAGCCTCTATATGTGAAGATATTTGTTTTCTTTTATTCCAAAGTCGGGAGCGATGGAATGAAGGGAGTTGTTGGTAGATATCTGGTATGGTGACTTGGTACTTGGAAGCTTGGTTTCTTGGTGCAGTTGAAGTCAGTTAAAGAGGAGAGGAGTTGAGTTTAAGTTTATCAAGTTCTTGCTCTGGGAGTTTAATAAATTATTGATCGGCTAGGTTGTCAAAGATACTTGAGAATTATCTCAAGTCCACTCATAAAGGCATCTCAGTCGTGCATCTGGAGTCTTCTAGTTATTCTTCTGACTAGAAGGTGTTTCTTTGAAACACAATCTGAAGAAAGTGGAGGTGGTTTATTTTCACCATCCAAAAACAGCAAGGAAGGATTCATCTCTCTTAACCCTAAGGGTGGGTCTAATCTGATTGGAGCATTCAGAATTGTTGAGGTAAATAAGGTTCGTTCTGAGAAAATCTTAGTTACTTGAGTCAAGGGTGGCAACCTTGGTATCTCAACACTGTTCGTCAAAGAAGATACTTGTAAAAGATTGAATACTTAATAAGTTTTCATGAAGTCATCTGGTGGAGCTTAGCTACAAGAGTGAATAAGGGTTATTGGACAAGGATTTAAGATCAATTGCTATTTGTGGAGTCCACAAGTATTTAATTGATTATCCTTAAAAGATGGACACTAACTAAAGATGTTGTCACTCTTGCATAAACATAAGCTAATACTCCATCTACACACCAATCTCAATAATGTTGGTAGTAATGTGCATAACAAAAACGCAACACATATATATAAAAATACTAATACTTTTATATGCTCTCTTTTTTTGAAATAATTATATATATGCTTTTAATAACAATACACATGACCCATCAACATGATGAAATCTGTGTTCAATGATGTTTCACACAAGAGCAATCTCTATTATAACATCACTCTCCTTAATCCCTTTGATATGTCCAACATAAAGATCAGTCCCATAAGAATCAGCTTCTGAAAGCCTATGTTTACCACCATCAGACATACTCACTACAAAATTCACAAACTGCCTCCAATTTTCACCTTCAAGCAACCTCTTATTTATTCTTAAGTAAGTAAAAGCACTTAATCCACTTGTTGCCAAAACTTGTCCATAAGCACTTGAATCATATCTCTCTAAAGCATTCTCACCAGCAAGTTCTCCACCTGCAATCTTTGTTGCCATCTTCACTTGGTTAACCAATCCTTCCGGCGAACAATTCGCGTGATGAGGTTGTTCCCTATCCTTCATTTCCATGCATGTGAAATTCAATATGACTCCGTGTTTCGCTAGCATTTGCGCTATTGGCAAATAACCATCATGGAACCTTGTGTTATAGTAACCTGCTGTTAATTCAGTTGCATGTGATCTTGCATTGTAATGCCAATGAATTCCGGCTATTTTGGCTGATAGTTTTGCACCGGTGGTTTGGAATATGCTTTTGGCTGATACTAGAATCTTTTCGCCGTGTTCAACAAGTTTGCTTGAGTACCAATCAAGGAAAAAGTCGCCATATTCTGTGTTCCATGTTCCTTCTCTTTTGAAAAATCCGGTATCTTCTGGATATTGATTGTATTGACCTGAATCATGAGGTCCACTTGTTCCCCATTCTTTCTTCCCAATTGCCTCCGCCGATGCTTCCAACGAAGATCTCATATACTGTAAGAAAAATAAGTCGTTTTAGTTTAATTGTTGTCAAAGTTCGAATTAATAATCTCTTTTTCAATTTTATACCTTGTCATAGCATTGAAACTCTCCGATTCCTGGAAATTTCCATGTTCCATCAGTTTCAGGATAAGATGGATATCTCAGCTCACCACAAGGACCAAGTCCCACTTGAATTTCCTGCAAATGATTTTGGTCTTAAATTTTTGAATATGTGGATGAAAATATACTGTATAAGATATGATAACACTAACTGCAATCTAAATTTCATAGCCAAGTATCTTGATCACCAAGAAACCACAAAATTAAAGCACAAGTTAGTGAAATACTTACTATGATAACATTGCCCAAATAATCGGCGAATCTGTCACGAAAGCTTCTCATGTAATCCGAGTAGACCTGAAGTGGAGTTCTTCCTGCTAGAACCGGCACTGAATCACATCCCAACGATATGTATTCGGGATTCCTCCTCCCTAATTTGTCCGTATAAACCAGCTCAGTATTGTTCCTGATTTCTTCTAGCACCCACGGTGGTAGAGGAATGCTATAAAATACAATCAAAATAAAATTTAGTCGTCAATTTTACTCTAACTGGTACGAGTTTAGTCTTGTAATCTCAAGATACTGAGAGGGAATTCCTTCGGAAACAAGATTATTAGAGCTAAAATTATGTGATTGGATAATATGATATTTTCATACCTGCAAGAGTCACCAACATTTCCACCACATTGATGAAAAGACATAACAATCTGAAGCTTCAAACCATGTTTTTGCACCATCTGCACAAGCTCAACATAAGCATCCCAGTTATACTTCATAGGACCGTCTTTTTCGACCAAACCCCACCAAGCATCAACCATTACTCCTTCAACTCCAGCACTTTTCAGTGCCCTCAAACTAGCATTCATTGCTCTTGCTTTATTCAAATGTCCTCCCATTGTCACCGTGTCTAATGGAAGCATCACAAACACTGGTACGCTGTTCGAATTAGCGTCGTGGTTATGCGTGACCGACGGCGTGTGAATCCTCTCCCGGTTGTTGGTTTTCTTTACTGCTGAGTTGTTGTTTTCCATAGTGAAATGTGTTTCTTGCATTGAACTCTTTGTTATGAGTTTGTTGTGGCCAAAAGATGGTTTGGTTTTTGGACAAGAAACTTTGTTGGAGCAAAAATCATCTAGAGATTTTATGAGACTTGTTTCTCTTTTGCTCATGAAAGAAATTGAAGAACGAAATGTTAGAGCCATTTTTTTTTTGTTGTTTCTGTTTTTTTTTTACTAGTGTGTTATCTTATTTCTGGTTGTACTTGAAGATTGGAGGAGAGAATATATATATATTTATAGAGAGAATAGAATACACGTTTTTGTTTATTTATTTTATTATATATTTTACTTATGAAGAAGTAACTAGATATTTTTGGGAACATTGAAGTTGACGCAACCATGGTGGGACCAAATTGAAAAATTGAAATAATGCAAAAAAATCAAAAACTAGTCGGCCATGTATGTGGCATGCTACGTGTAACTATCTCTTCCATTAGGATCTAATGACTTGAGTAAGTAAACATGAGGACTATGTTGCCAAAACAAAAAATATGTCGACTATCAATGGCTTCACTCTTTGTCTCTCACACATTTATAGTTATTTAACTGTCTATATATTTTTAGAAGGAAAGGAAATTAAAAAAAAATAGCTCTTCTATTTTTTATTTGTTGTATACCCAATTAAAAAAGACTAGTGATCCCTTTTTACTTGTGGTTGGTTTATTATTTGTAAATGAATAAACAATTTTTTTCAGCCGTAGATTCTTGTTACTTTTTTTAATAACATTTTTTTTTTAATCTTCATTGTTTGGCGATCTTATTTTGTTTCTTATTGCAATTTAATCTTTATCATTATTATTTATATTCGACTATCTTAAAGACCATTTTTTCACAAATGATTATACCAAATTGACCACTGCCTTTAGATTGACCAATCCCTAATGATCGTGAAGGCTGAATCAGATCCTGTAGAATCGGGCCGCCAAGTGCGTCAGGGATGCTGGTCGTATGGAGAGGAGGGGGTGTACCTGCAAGGTACTTCGATGCTCAAGTAAGAAAGGGTTAGAGAAAAGGAGCAAGTACAAAGTATGAATTCTTAGGGTGGATATTGGATACCTGACCCTCTCGAGTGAGACGGTTTATATAGTGCCCCCAGCGCATGGCCAACGGTCCTATTTTCGGGGCGAAATAACCGTTTTCCCCAAAGAATAGGTAACTACTCAAACTAGCCGTTATGTCGGGCATAGGCGTGGTTCCGGGCACCTGCCCATAGCTGTTCGGGGAGTAGTGAAGCCGTGTGTAACAGGCAGTAATTCCGGGGAGGAACGTATTCCTTGCCCGGTTGGAGGGGCAGAAACGTAAATTTTGCCCCTTTGTGGATTAGACTTAGGCAATTTGCGTCGCTCTGGAGCAGAGGCGGAATGGGCCATGTCTAGCCAGTGGTCCAGTCCAGAACAGGAGCCCCCCAAGTCGTTGCTCCCGAGCACGAGAGTGATGACTTAAGGACTGCTCGTTGCTCCGTAGAGCCAGTATGGAGTCGTCGTTTGGAGACTACGAGGATTGTCTCAAAGTGCTCGTGGCTCCCTGTGTCCGTGAGGTTCGTGGTCGTGACCTTGTTGCCCGGTGTTCGGGGAAATTAAGGATCAGACAGAATTGGATACGTTGGGACGCCACGTGTGCCTAGAGCTCCGTGTAGCAGTTAATAGGCAATGATGACTAGTGGGTAGTCATCATGGCTTACGAGCACGTGTTCGCACGTGCCCCTTTGTATAAAAGGGGGAAAATCGTTCCATTTGGAACTTTTCAGTCTGATTTCTCTTCGCTCTCTTTAGTACAATTGCCCGTAACCACCTTCCGCCTACTCCGACCACCGCGTCAAGCTTTGAGCAGCTTTTTTATTCTATTTAAATCAAGTAAGTCTTCTGATCCTTTGCCTGTTCTGCTTTTTTTTGTTGTTAGTGGTAGATTGCATGTGGTTAGGGCTAGTTTTAGAGGACAAAATGGGTGAATCTCTGGCGATTGTTGGTGGTGGACTGTGGTTGTGCCATTTTTCTACCTCTAACATGTCGCCGGAGTTAGTAGTATGTTTCAGCGAGGAGGGTGGTTCACGGTGATGTTGCGGTAGCTATGCAAGCGTGATCGCTGTGTCTGTTCATCGTCCGAGCGGGTGATGAGTTTTCTGGTAGAACATTCCCAGATTCCAGTGAAGCTTTGCGATTTCTGGTGAAGCTTCAAACGGAAACTGGGTGTGGGTGTGGGGAAACTCCTCGCCCTGGGATGATTAGTTTCGAGCGTCTCCTCGCGGGGAGGTTTCAGCTTTCCTTATGATGTTAGGGCTTAGGCCGGGGACGTTGTTCTTAGCCCTTTGTGCGCCCTTTCACTTGACTTAGCAGTGGAAGGGTGGATTTGATTTGCTGTCGAATTCACTTTCTTCTCTGCTTTTCAGGTGACTGTAATGGCGACGAGCCCAGATAGAGAAGTTATTATAGATACATCCGTGGAGGAGACGGGCTCCGAAGATAATAGCAGCTCGACAGCTTCGAGTCCGGCGACTTCGAGTTCTTCCAGCAATGTCGGGGAGGAAGAGGCGGACGACATGGACGAGGATGTCGACGGGTTCTCCACGGAGGAGTGGGAGGTGGCCGAACCTGCCGAGCATGTGTCCACTTTCGCAAAGTCTTTGGTGGACGTTTTCGCAGAGGTAGGACCGGAGGGAGAGTGGAAGGTACACTTTTTTTCGTTAGACGATCGTGTCTGCACGCACTTCGGGGACCATTTTACCATGTATGAATACGCTTTCAAGGAGCTGGGCTTGAGGCTGCCGTTCACCGATTTTTAGCAGTCAGTGTTCGTGCATTTAAAATGGGCCCTCACGCAGTTGCATCCTAACTCGCTGGCCTTCATCCGGGCGTTCGAGTTGGTATGCGAGCATCTCGCTATAGGGGCTACTCTTCCTTTGTTCTTCACTGTCTTCCATCTTCAGTGGCAGCTATCGGGGAAGAAGTACGGATGGGTTTCTTTGAAGCAGCCCCGCAAGCTGTTCAAGCCATTTTCAGAGTCAATCCGGACATTCAAGGAACGGTATTACGTTGTTGAGCCCGTGTCTGAGGCTGCCCAGGACAGTACATATGTCTGGGAGATCGAAGTTGACGAGGACGGGAACGAGCTGCACGACGAGGAGGGGAGGTTTTTTGGGCGGAGACTCTACAAGTTCCCCCTCCACTGGGCACCCGACCATTTTGCCAAGAAGCCCAGTGACTATGTCTTCCAACCGAGCGATCTCCGCGGGCAGGACGTCGTGGCGTATGAGGTACTGGTGAAGTGGGTTAACTCCTTCGGACTTGCTGAGTGCTGGACGAGCAAGGGCAGCCCGATCTTCGAGGAAGATGGAAGTCAGAGGGTCGAGCGCCGATTCATCAACGTTAAGGCACTGCTGGAGTGCAAGACTCCTGTGGATTCCGAGAAGTTGCTTGGTAGTCATAGTTATTTAGATTTTTTTCTTGTTTTTTCTTTTCCTCGTATCTAACATGTTCGTGTTTTGCTTGTGCAGGTGAGATGCCTCAGGCCCATGACAGGGTTGTGAGGAACGCTCTCGCGAGGAATAAGGCCGGGGCGGCTCCTTCAAAATCTCGATTTGCTGGTGTTCGTGCTCCTCCTCCTGTTCAAACTGCCACGGGGACCTCTTCTTCTCCTACTCCCACTTCCCGTGGATCTCCTCTGTCCTTGACCGGGCGAGCGAAGCGGCCAAGGGTAGCTAACGCTGTGGACCTTACTCGGGTGCCGGAGAAAGGGAAGTTCGAGCTTCCTCCCTGTATTTTTTATATGAGGTTTTTTGAAGGCAACTCTTTGGTCGTTCCCCAGGCGGAATCTCTTCGCTTGGAAGGTATGGATCGCCCGAGCAAGAGGGCGCTGGTGGCCCAAGACGCTTCTGCCTTGGTCAGGATGCTAGAGATGGCGGTTGTTTACGCTGAAGGGGACTCTGTAGCTGAGTCCGAACTCAATGCTGCCCGGGCTTCTGTGGCATCGCTCAAGGAAGAAGTCAAGAGTGCCGGCGAGGCTCGAAAGAAGGGTGAAGAGGAGGCGGTTAGGCTGAAGGAGGAGAACTCCAAGCTGGCGGCGGAGAAGAAAGCTACTGAGGAGCTGATCAGGGAGCTGAGGGCGGTCAATGCCCCGGGTGTCGACGAGTCGGACGATGTGAAAGAATTGAAGACTAGATCCGAGCTGGTTGCTCGCATGCTGCTGGCCGAAGACGATGGTATTGTCGTCGCGGAAGAGTCTTTCAAAAATGTTGTGGCTCAATGGCCGTATTGTCGTGCCTGACGGTCTCCTTGAAGGTACCCCCGAGGATCAGCCCGTAGAGGACCAGGGACCCTAACCAGAGCCTGCCGAGCATGCGGATGAGTGAGGAATTTGTATTTTTGATGTTGTTGTAATCTGTCCGGCCTGCATGCCGTGGAATTGCTTGTAATTTATTTTGGGGGGGGGGGGGGGCGTGGCCCCCGTTTCATGTAACTAAGTACAATCGTGGACCTTGCGGCCACTTATTATGTTAAATTATCACATGTTTAATTCTGTTGTTTGTATGAATATACTTGCTTTTATTTTTTGCTAAGTATCGTATTCAAGCTCGTTGTAAATGTATATTTGCCCGTGATTGGGAGTATTTGACTTGCGCAAATACTTTAGGGGGATTGCTCGTTGCAGATGTGTTCGACAGTGAGGAGAACTGGTCGAACGATCGGGGAATGTCCTGGCGGGGTGCGGAGCTCAGATCGCGTTTGAGGCCTGAGTTTGCGGCGTGAACGTCCCATTGCGAGCTGGGGTTCTGCCAGTCATGGTACTTTGACGACAGCGATGCTCGATCGAGGACCGCCGTCGAGCAGTTACCCGACTCGTTACTGAGCGGGGTTCTGCTTTATTCGTATGCGACGCTTGTACCTAGACGCGCATAGTGGTCGGTAGCTGACGTTCGTCGTTGTGACAGCTCGAACCGAGGATTTAGCTGTAGTATTGTTTTAGTTTTTCAGCGTTCCATGGTCGAGCAAGTTCTTCCCCGGAGAGATGTTCTAGATAGTAGGCCCCATTTCCGTTTTTGCTCGGACGCGATAGGGTCCTTCCTAGTTGGCTGCTAGTTTGCCTTCGCGAGAGTCTTTGTGGTTTCTTCTTAGAACAAGGATTCCCACGTTGAACTCTCGCCGTATCACCTTGGCGTTATGCCTGATGGTAATTTTTTGTTTTAGTGAGGCTTCGTGAAGGGCTGCCCCAGTTCGAATTTCCTCGACGAGGTCTAGCTCTTCTCTCAACGATTCGTCGTTCATCTCCTCGTCTACGGGCGACTCTGTCCTCCTAGAGGGCACGTGAACTTCGATGGGAATTACAGCCTTGGTCCCGTATGCTAAACGGAAAGGTGTTTCCCCGGTCGTTGAGTGCGGAGTTGTGCGATATGTCCATAGTACGCTGTGCAGTTCCTCGACCCATGCCTTCTTTATTTCGTCCATACTTCGCTTGAGGCCTCGAAGGATGACTTGGTTGGCTGCTTCAGCCTGCCCGTTTGTTTGAGGGTGCTCCACGGATGCGAAGTGCTGCTTTGTGCCTAGTTGGGCGACAAAGTCTTGGAACTTCCTGTCCGTGAATTGCGTCCCGTTGTCCGTTACTATCGCTTGGGGAATACCGAAACGTGCAAGGATGTTTCGTTTGTAGAAACGCAGGATGTTAAGGGCAGTTATTTTGGCTAGAACTTCTGCTTCTATCCATTTTGTGAAATAGTCTACGCCCACTATGAGGTATTTGTTCTGACTTGATCCTACCACAAAGGGTCCTAGGATGTCTAGGCCCCACCAGGCGAATGGCCACGGGGAGGACATAGCCTTGAGCTCGTTAGGCGGAGCCAGGTGCATGTCCCCGTGCCATTGGCATTTATCGCATTTCTTCACGTGTTCTTTCGCGTCGTTTTGCATGGTCGGCCAGTAGTAGCCTGCCCGGAGAGCCTTTCGAGCGAGGGACCTTCCGCCGAGATGTTGGGCGTTGATTCCCTCGTGGACTTCATGCAAGATGTGTGCGACCATTTCCTCCTCGACACATTTGAGCAGCAGAATGGAGAATCCCCGTCTGTAGAGTTTATCTTCGACCAAAACATAAGAGCAGGCTCTTCGCCTGATTACGCTGGCCTCCTTTAGGTCGGACGGGAGTTCGTCTTTGGCGAGATAGTTGTAGACTGGGGTCATCCAACAGTTGTTGTCGTCGATCGCCTGTATGTCGAGTGTCGGGGAGGCCTTCTCGATACTGGGTCGAGGAAGTAACTCCTGTATGACGGACTTGTTTCCGCCTTTCTTCTTCGTGCTGGCTAGTTTAGACAACACGTATGCTCGTACGTTATGTTCGCGAGGAACGTGTTTCACTTCCACTGTTGTGAACTTCACCATTCCCTTCTTTACCAGGGCCAAGTATTCGGTCAGGTTGTCGTTTTTGGCTTGGTATTCTCCCCGGACCTGGAGGTCCACGAGTTGTGAATCTGTGCAAATGACGACTTCCTCCGCGCCCAGGTCCTCGGCAAGGCGTAGCCCAACGAGGAAGGCTTCGTATTCTGCCTGGTTATTGGAGGTTGGGAAAGACAGTGTGAGTGACACCTCGACGATAATTCCTTCATCGCTCTCCAGTATGATGCCCGCGCCGCTTCTTGCCGAGCTTGAGGCACCGTCGACGAAGATGGTCCATTCGCGTGCCTCGCTCGCGAGGGAGTCTGCGAACGTCATTTCTGCGACGAAGTCGGCCAGAGCTTGGGCCTTGAGGGCTTTTCTGCCTTCGTACTGGATGTCAAATTTAGACAGTTCTAGCGACCATTTGAGCATTCGGCCGACCATATCTGGTCGTTCGAGCAGCTGCTTTATGGGCTGATCTGTTCGAATCACGATCGTGTGAGCCAGGAAGTAATGTCTTAATCTTCTGGCTGCGTTGATGAGGGACAACGCCACCTTCTCTATCTGTTGGTATCTTAACTCTGGTCCTTGCAGCGCTTTGCTAGTGAAATATATGGGTTTCTGCCCGTCAGGTGTCTCGCGGATGAGAGCGGCACTCACTGCTTCAGTTGCTACGGCCAGGTATAGGTACAACGTTTCGCCGTTGTCCGAGCGAGAGAGGACCGGTGGCTCTGAGAGTGCCCATTCCAGACGGAGAAGGGCCTTGTCGCACTCCTCGGTCCATTCGAATGCTGCCTCTTTGCGGAGGAGTTTGAAGAATGGTAGGGCGTGCTGGGCGGACTTGGCCACGAAACGAGATAGTGACGCGAGCATTCCGTTGAGGGACTGGATGGATTTTTTGGACTTGGGCGTAGGAAACTCGGAGAATGCCCGGAATTTGTCGGGATTGGCCTCGATTCCTCGTTCCGCTAAGTAGAAGCCGAGGAATTTGCCTGCTCGGACACCGAACGTGCACTTCTCCGGATTAAAACACATTTTGTATCTCCTGGCCTGTTCGAAGAACTTTCTCAAATGGGCAGTATGATCGGTTTCCTCGTGGGATTTTACGATCATGTCGTCCATGTAGACTTCGAGCATGTCACCTATTTCTCCCCAAAACACTTTGTTCATCATTCGTTGGTACGTTGCTTCGGCGTTCTTCAGGCCGAAGGGCATTACGTTGTAGTAATAGTTGCCCGATTCGGTCATGAAGGCCGTATATTTTTTGTCGGACATTGCCATTGGGATTTGATTGTAGCCCGAGTAGGCGTCCATGAATGATAAAAGTTTAAAACCAGCAGAATTATCAACAAGTTTATCAATATTGGGGAGGGGGGTAGCATCCTTCGGGCATGCCTTATTGAGATCGGTATAATCAATGCACATGCGCCATTTTCCATTAGAGTTTTTAACTAATACAACGTTGGACAGCCAAGTGGTGTACTTGGCTTCCGAAATAAATTTGGCCTCTAGGAGGTCCTTTATAGCTTTTTTAGCAGCCTCCATTTTCTCCAGAGACTGCTTCCTCCTACGTTGTGCTACGTCCTTGACGGCCGGGTCGATGGTCAGCTGGTGACAAACGACAGATGGATCTAAGCCGGGCATTTCGGCGGCGCTCCATGCGAAGAGGTCAGCATTCTCTCTGAGGCATGCTTTGAGCTGCTTCCTCGCAATGTCAGGCAGGTCTGCTCTAAGCTTCACTCCCCGTTGGGGGTCTTCATCGAACAGAACTATCTCGAAGTTACCATCTGGGATTGGGCGCATCGGATGAAAGCTACTGCTGGATGGCGCGGACGGGCTGGCTGAAGGTGCTCGTTCTTCTTGTTGGTCCTCGGGGAAGCGATTGTCGAGGTCGATAGAGTCGACCTGGGCCAGAGGCTTGGCCTCCTCGGAGCTGCTTGGCAGTGCTGGCTTGCTCGACACTTTTGGCTTGGGCGCAATGGTGTTGAGTCCCTTTGTAGCTGCTTCGAAACACCGTCGGGCAGCTTCTATATCGCCGTGGAGGGTGGCGACCATCCCTTTCGAAGTGTAATACTTCATCTTCAGGTGGACGGTTGAGGGCACTGCTACCAATTGGCCAGAGTTGGCCTTCTGAAAATGCATTGGTAAAGTGACGGGCAGTCGATTACCAGAAATTGCACCTTGATGGATCTGGCCGTCTCAGCTAATCCGAAGGTTACGATCAGTTCGACGTATCCCCACGGCTTGGTCACAGACCCTACGTAGGGGGTAAGGTGCGATTCATCCCGCTGAAGTGTTGAAAACAACTGGGAGTACATGATGTCGACCGAGCTGCCCTGGTCGACGAGTATTCTATGAACGTAGAAGTTCGCCATCTGGACTCTGACGAGCAATGGTATGCTTGAAGTGGCGGCGAGATGCTGTGAAGTGCCGTGAGAACATCCTGCCCAGCTGTCTCCATGAGGTAATGGACTCCTCGGGCAGTTGCTTATACCATGTCATCGCTCTCTTTCGAAGCGTGGTCGGGAACAATCTGCATTTGATGGTGCCCCGTACGCCGCGGTAGTCTAACAGTGCATCGATGTTCTCGATGTGCTTGTCGGGGTCAGTGGTCCCGTCATATGTGCCAAGTCACGGGGGTTTCTCCAAGCCTTTTGGGAGACGGGTAGCCAAGATCTTCTGGGACAACGGACCGCGAGGCTCGTCGTCGTCGCTAGAACTGGTGTATGATGGGGACCGAACGGGATGCTCGTGACGCCGGTTCCTTCGCGGAGAAGGTGAGCGGTTCCTTCGAGGAGAAGGTGAGCGGTTCCTTCGCGGGGAAGGTGAGCGGCCCCGTCCTTTAGACTTGATCGAGGGAGATTGCTCGTTCCTCCGAGTCCTCTTGTGGTCATGAGCATGCTGGTCACGCGGGGAGATCTGGTCGCGCTTCCGGGCTAAGCGAGGATCAGGTTCTTGGCGCAGTCTTCGGTAGGTTTCTCTTCGGGGCTGCGGGCTTCTTGATCGTTGCTGGTTCCTCCGCGTAGGAGGGGATCTCAGACGGTGGGACTCTTCTAGTGCCCCGATCCTCTCGTTCTGCTACAGGATCAGGGTGTTGGTTTTGTTGATCACCTCCAGGAGGGCTGCCACAGCCGGGTCGGCATTGGGCGGAACAGGAACGGGCTGGACATCAAGTGATGGTTGATCGTTGTTGCGATCAACAGGGGTAGGGGAAGGAGAAGCGGTGGCTCCGTCCCTGAGGAAACGAGAATCTCGGAGGAGAGATGACTGACCGTCAACGTCAGATTTGTTGACGGGGAGGATGGTGGTTTGGAGAGCATCCTTGGTGCGATCTTGGAAGGCCATGATCGTGATCATGTTTGAGAATTGTTTTGATCTTCGGTTTCTGAGGAAAGAAAGATAGGGAGAACAAATTTCCCACAGGCGGCGCCATTGATCGTGAAGGCTGGATCAGATCCTGTAGAATCGGGCCGCCAAGTGCGCCAGGGATGCTGGTCGTATGGAGAGGAGGGGGGTGTATCTGCAAGGTACTCCGACGCTCAAGTAAGAAAGGGTCAGAGAAAAGGAGCAAGTACAAAGTATGAATTCTTAGGGTGAATATTGGATACCTGACCCTCTCGAGTGAGAGGGTTTATATAGTGCCCCCAGCGCATGGCCAACGGTCCTATTTTTGGGGCGAAACAACCGTTTTCCCCAAAGAATAGGTAACTACCCAAACTAGTCGTTATGTCGGGCAGGGTGCCCAAAACTAGTCGTTATGTCGGGCATAGGCGTGGTTCCGGGCACCTGCCCATAGCTGTTTGAGGAGCAGTGAAGCCGTGCGTAACGGGCAGTAATTCCAGGGAGGAACGTTGTATTCCTTGCCCGGTTGGAGAGGCAGAAAGGTAACTTTTGTCCCTCTGTGGATTGGACTTAGGCAATTTGGGCCGCTCTGGAGCAGAGGCGGATTGGGCCATGTCTAGCCAGTGGTCCAGTCCAGAACACCTAAATTTCCATAACCACAATGATCTTTGTGTGCCACCTTCACCACGACGCGTGAGACTCACATTCAAAAACATCATGTGAGTGTACCCCACATGCCAAATTACATGTTTCAAATTTCAGCGACCAGTTCGTCTGTTTACTCGTCTGACCCTCCTCTTTTCTTCTATGTTGTTAAAATTGAATTCTAACATGCTTTTTTTAGGTATTTGTTTGTTACAACTTATTTATTTATTTAATACATCCATGTCTCCCATTCATCCAATGGTTGATGTTATTAATCAATGGACACCACCATGGCATCCACCTCCCCCGTCGCCTCCAAAATATCCATATACTCTATTTAATGTTAAGGATTTTGTCATTCAAAAAGGGTATTGACTCAATGGAAAAATTTGTTTTCAATTTTCTCGATTGATCTGTCGGACATTGAAAGGTTGTCATATGTGTAATCATCTTGAAGACAACTCTCACCTAGTAACTGCTTCTAATTTTTATTTTTGGGATAAAGATGATTATATTATATTTACTTGGCTTTGTAAATCTTTGTAAATCTATGCTTAACGAGCCTCCTCCTAATGTATCATAACTAGTAGTTGACAAAATAGGAAAAAAAGGAACCACATCATCCTCGTCCAAGAATGGTTGTGACAAATACTATTGTGAACATTGTGGACGAACCGAACATATAAAAGGCATGTGTTTCAAACTACATGCTAAGTTGCAGGTTTTTAGTTGGAGACGAGGCTCTCAATATATGTATCAGAATTAGGTACATGTAGTTGCAAATGTCCCATAGTACTAAAAGCTTTTCTAAGGGAGGCAGTGATATTTCCTTTTTTAGTTAGAACGACATGGAATAATTGAATTCTTTTGGAATTAGATCACTAGCAATTAATGGTAAGAGTTTATGCTCTCGATCTTTTACTTTTTGAGGTGTTATAACTTATACTTAAGAATTCTTCGACTATTAACGTTGGAGCTATTCCTCATATGACTTTTGATTCCTCATTACGATTCTGTTATACTTCACATTCGAGTATTTCTTATATAAATATTGGTAAAGGCTCTCAAGTTTGTGTGGTTGGCGTTGTATATATTGAATTGCAATATTCATTCATGCTAGAATATGTGTTTCATGTTCCCAGACTTTTCAAAAATTTAGATTCCATCCATAAGTATACCCGTGATCAGAATTGGGAAGTAACCTTTTTTAATTCTCATTTTGGTTTTTATGACCTTACAACAACAGGAAGGTTGGAAGTTCTTAATAAAAAGATGAGTTTTACTACCTCTTCGAAGAACCAGATGGTAAAAATGGTGTTTCCTCCTATCTCTAGTCCATATTTTCTTCTTCTACCTCAAAAATTTGTCTATAACACAAACGCCTTGGACATCCATCATTGTATATGATTAAGTTTATCTTTCCATTTTTATTTTTACAATAGTCTGTTGAGTTTGTTAAGTGTGATATTTGTCAGTTAGCAAACCACAATTGTGTTTCTTTTCCTTCCATTTTTAATAAAGGTGTTGAACCATTTTGTTATTACATTGGGATTGGTTGATTTATTTAAGATTCTACATATTTGTTTTGTAAATATTTACGTTGGAAAAATTTTAATTGTCAAAATCATATTGAAAAGATTTATCTGGATTTGTATCATATTAAAATATTTAATTAGATATGCTTTGAGATAACGATTTATTTGGACATGCTTTGAAGAAAAGATTTATCCTAGATTTGGTTAGTCTAAGATTTGGCTTAGGTTGGTTTGCAAAGATTTTGATTGGAAAATAATAAATCTTGAATGAAGAGAATTAATTGGATTTGTTTTAAATGCAAGTTTTGATTATTTAAATATTTTATTATGAAGGATCTTGATTTTAACCTTATGGAATTTTGACTGAACCGTAATCTCTATATAAATAGATTTTGTCCTTTTTTTAATAGAAACTTTTATAGAGAGTATCTATTTAGTTAGGGAGTTTTTATTTTAGTGATTCTTTTGTATTCTGTTTCTAATACTATATTCTCGAGTGTCTTTCTTAAGTTAAAAGGATAAAGATTTTAGTTGTAATTGTGATTTATCACACCACGTATAACTGTTATCTTGCAAACACTTGAGAGAGTGTTTGAGTGAAAATGAGAGGGGTATCATATTTAGGGGAGATTGAATCGAAATTCACTGGTATTATTAGGAAAAGAGCATTGAATTGAGAGAGTTCATATGAGAACGCCGTGTATAATTGACTAATGAATTATTGAATTCCTTTCATTGGGCCGATGCCAAAGAATGAAGATTTGTTAATAGACCACTGATTCTTGATGGTAATAATTATGACTATTGGAAGAGTTGCATGTTTTTTTCTAAGGTCCATGGATAGCAATACCTAGAAAGTAGTCGTCAATCAATGGACTCTTCCAAAGATTAAAGGTGAAGACATTTCAAAATCTATGAAGCCCGAAAATGATTGGACACGTGCTAAAGATGAAGCTGCACTAGGAAGCTCTCGTGCTCTTAATGATATTTATAATGGAGTTGACAAAAATATTTCTAGGATCATTAATTCGTGGACTATTTATAAATATGCTTGGGAAACCCTTGAAGTTGCTTATGAAGGCACCTCAAAAGTTCATATGTTAAGACTTCGTCTCCTTACCATAAAAATTTGAAAACTTAAAGATGCGTGAGGATGAAACCATTTCTAAATTTAACGTTTGTCTTCGTGTCATTGTTAAAAACTCATTTGCTCTTGGTGAAAAGATGTCTGAAAAAAAACTTGAAAGAAAAATTCTAAGATCTCTGCCCAAGATGGTTGACATGAAGGTTACAACAATTGAAGAAGCTCAAAATGTTTCCACTAAGAAAGCCGATGAACTAATTGGCTCCCCACTCGCATTTGAGATGGTAATCAATGAAAAATCTAATAAGAAAAGTAAGTTTTGGCATTTAATGAGGATAATGAATAGTTGTGATGACAAAGTATTACGTGATGTTGATGAAAATCTCACTAAATCCATTGCCATGCTTTCTAAGTGTTTTCACAAAGTCATGGGAAGTTTTGATAGAAAATTCGGGAATAACGTCTTTACTTATGTCAAAGACATCAACATAGAATTTCAAAAGGAAGCAAATTTTAGAATCAAGGAAAATGCGGGGAAACACAAAACAAGGCCAAGGGAATTCAATGTCGTGAATGTGAAGTTTTCGGACATATTCAGGTTGAATACCCAAAATTCTTAAATAAATAGAAAAAAGGCTACAATTCCACTTTCTCTGATGATGAGTCCAATGAAGAGTGTGAATATGATCAAGAAAATAGTGTCTTATGTTGAGAATAATAAAGTCAAGTGTGATTTGGAGTCCAACATTGATTATAAATGTGGATAGTTAAGCAATTATAAGTGGGAGAACTCATACACCTATCACCTTAAGGTTTTGAGTGAATATGTGGTGTCTCTCTCACTTGTATTGTTCTTGGCCCAAAGTTGATGCTCCTCCTCATGACCTAACAAATGGTATCATGAGCCTTTGGTTCGTAAAGGGACCGACTTACTTGTATCGAAATGCCCAAGAAGAGGTGTCCCATTGAAATCGAAATGCCCAGGAAAGAGGTGTATCAAAATGCTTAGTAAGAGGTGCCTAGTAATAGGTGTCAACGACGGTACACGTGTATGTGGACAAAAGAAATTTCACTTGAGGGGGAGTATTTTGGACTCACACTTGAGGGGGAGTGTTGAGAATAATAAAGTCAAGTGGGAGTTGGAGTTCTACATTGATTATAAATATGGATAATTAAGCATTTATAAGTGGGAGAACCCATACACCTATCACCTTAAGGTTTTGGATGAATATGTGGTGTCTCTCTCACTTGTGTTGCTCTTAGCCCAATGTTGATGCTCCTCCTCATACCCTAACATTGTGGCCTTCACTAATCACATCAAATAAAGTTCAAATGGTAAGTTACTTTATGATAATGTGAATACCAATGATAACGATCTATATGATGATGCTTTTGCTGAAGGTTGAAGATACGAGAAAGATACAAGAAAAGGGGGTTTGAATTGTGTATTTACTCTTTTAATAACATTTCGCATCTTGTCATTAAAGTACTAGGATAACATCAGAGTTCGTTGAGAGACTCTGACTAACGAAGTTGCGTTCAGACTTGCAAAGCATGAGGCATGAAAACTTACAAGAGTCCGAACACTATGAGTAACATTCAAAACTTGCAGAGCGGAAGCTTATCAGAGTTGCAAGGTTCTGACTTGCTTGTGTAAGGTTCTGATACTCAAAATAGAAACATAAATAAGAACATTAAGCATAAGAGTAAAGGACACAGGATATATCCTGGTTCACCATAAAGGCTAATCCAGTCCACCCTCCTCAAGTGATTTCGCCTTGAACACAAGGACTTAATCCACTATAATCAATCTCGATTACAGATGCACGGGCAACAGCCGGTGACTAACCACTTGCACAGCCGCACTGTGACTAACATACAATGAACCGTTCAGGGATTCAACTTAATGAATATAACGAACATTGACCTGCAGGTTCCAATTTTGCAAGATCTACTACTAGGCTTTCATAGCTAGACGTTCAGGGATTCATCGCAATGAATATAACGCTACTGACCCTATTTCAGGATTTTCCCACAATAACATCTCGCCATTGTCTTCTCGAGTCTCCGATCACACTGACCACTCAAGGAATCCTAATTCACCAATAATTAGTTAACAGGAGATTACAAAGATGCTTCTTAACAAGCTGATTACTCCTAAGTTTAAGTACAAAGAACACACAAGTGTTCAAGCAAGATGTGAGCAGCAACTCCTTGCTATTCTAAGAAACTACACAGATGTATAAAGATTTGACAGTTGTTGACATCTTGTAGATCTTCTTCTTCTTCTTCTTCTTCTTGGGTGAGCAAGCTTTGAGTAACTACTCCTTGCTTCAGATCTTCAATGTAGCGCTGACGAGAAGGTGGTTGATGACTTGACTGATTTTCAATGTTGTCTTCTTCATCAACAACTTCTGTACCAATTCATTGTTGTTGTGTCAAATGATGATCTTTGAGCTTCAACAACAATGGCCATGTGTAAATGGTGATAGCTTTGGATATTCTAAGTGTTACAACGAGAACTCATCGTTGTTGTTATCTTCACACAATGACTTGATCAATTCACCTTTGATGGAATGAACCGATACATTCAGAAGCGAGAACTGTTTCTTTTTAAATAGCCCAGTAGAAATATAGCCGTTTGAAATACTGTTGGCTGTTGGAAAAGAGACGTTGTGTAATAATTAGCTGTACTGACACATCTCCTTTTTGCTATGGGAGAAGTGACGGGATATATCTTTCTTGGGTGTTGTGTATAGTTACTCACAACGGTAACATGTGACTTCTGAACTTCAGAGGCTTCTGATGATTAATTGATGAAGCATGAGTAGAGTTTTCTTAACAGGATATCTGATACATCAAGTCTTCAGTTATTTGAAGAAGCCCATTAGGAATCAGTGTTCAGAACTTCAGCACTTGTCTTTAAGCACGTTATCCTTTACTTCTTCAAGTCTTCTGAAACTTCAGAACTTGTCCATTAGGAATCTATCTTCAGAGTCTTCAATACTTGATCTTCAGAACCTTAATCTTCAGAACACATAAGTCTTCAGAGTCTTTCTGCACTTGGTCTTCAGAGCCTTCCGCCTTCAGAACTTCAAGTCATGAGAGTCTTCAGCACTTCGGTTCTCTTCTTCAGAAGCTTCGCAATCTTCAGAATCTCGATCACTTTCAGAGAGCATCCACAAGAGCATTGCATAAGCAATATCGGCATCCTTGGATCTGACTGAACACAATCAGATACAAAAGCGTTCTTGCTTCTTGCGACTTGTGTCACACATAGTAACTTCGCATATTATCAATTTCGCTCATCTGGCTGGTGCTTGTTGGATCTGATAATTTCTATGATTATGATCTGCACACAACACACGCTAGAACATAAAATGGTTCTTTCACAAATACGTATTGTTATCGTCAAAACATAGATCGACTTGTAGAGACAATTCTTGCTCTCACAATCTCCCCCTTTTTTATGATGACAAAACCAAGTATTTTGATTGAACATTTTATACAAGGTAATCACCAAAACAAACATATTCAGAGTCTGGAACAACAAATCCCCCTGAATGTGTTATCCTCAAGGTTTTTATCTGTGATCATCTAGAATCTTATATGATCCATAGACATACAGAGTAACAACTTGAGTTGCCAGAACGAAGAGTAGAAAAGGACTACTTCTCTATCTTGTCTTTAAGAAACAGAGAATCTTTAGCATCTGGACTAGTTCATCAGAACTTCCATCTTCAGATTTTTAGAACTCAGTTTTCTTTTGTAGTTGTATCAGAGCTTGTAATCTTCAGAGACTTCTGAAGCATTTCTACCTTTCAGCAGATTCATTCAAGCACAAGAAGATCAGTTCTTATCTGATAACATAGCCTCACTATTCATCAGAGACAGACACCGTCTTTTAAGAAACTCCCCCTGAGTTTCAGACTTTGTGAAGATTATAAGATTTATCATTTGAATCTTCTGGGTAGTCTCCCCCTAAGTTCCATAAGTCAGATATTGGGATCTTCAGAATCATAATTCAGGATGGTAAGATTTTAATCACCAATGTAGATCATGGCTTTTTCAGAGTTTGACTTTTGAACACATGTCTTCATCTCAGAACCTTGTTACTGTCACAACTCAGTGGTTCATCAAGGCTTGATTTTTTATCAGATACCAATTAAAGGTTTAATTATAGTGATCAATCAACGTTTGATTCTGAATCTGGTACTCATGATTTGATTCTGGTCTGATACCACGTGATGTGCTGAGTCTTATACCAGAGTATGTTGAGTTTGATACCAAGTGAAGGATTTCTTCTCATACCACTTGAGAGGTATTTCCTTAGTGTGCAATTGTTGATTTAGTCTGATACCAAATCGTTTCTTCTTAATTGAGTTCTTGGTAGACATCAGAACTACTTCTTCTTAGATCTTCAATCTGGATCTTCAGACAGTTCTTTGACTTTTGATTTGCACAGTTCTTCTGAATAAGCATCTTGAGATGTAGACTTTGTCTTGACTGCTTTTAGAGTTTCCTTCTTTTGATTCTTATGTTCTGAATCTCATATTCTTAGACAGCTTACAGCTTCTGAACCAAGTGAGACAGAGATCACGATAAACTTTGTTCACGAAGTGTACTTCACTGTTTTTCTTGCTTAACCTGTCTTAGAATGCCTAGTGAACTTGTTTAGAGTTCCTCGGATAACATCAAACAAGAATCGTTAGTGGTAACGCATTTTATATGATAGATTACTTGTTTGAGTTTGCATTCTTTCTGTTTTAAGATTTTCTTCCTTTCAATCAATATCAATATTCATCAATCAAAATCATATTCTTTCTCCCCCTTTTTGACATCATCAAAAAGTTATAGAGCATTTGAGCATTTAGGCTTTAAGCACTAGATTGATAAGATGGTGAACATAAATAGACTCAAAGGATGTATCAATTAAGCATTAAGCATATTTAGGTCAAAATGATAAAGAACAGTGATATATCATTGTAGAGATCAGATACAGCGTTATCATAGACACAGTAGATCAGATTTATCAATGAAATTTTAAGTCAGAACCACAAAACGATTTTAAAATATAAGGCATAGGTTAAGCTTAATCTTGAAAAGTTCAGGATAATCAAAATATAGTCCTAATGAGGATGGATTCCTAGGGTTTAGACTAGAGCAAGCCTAAAGATGAAGAAGATGAGAGAAGGTTTTCAGAGTCATCATTTCTTGAGACATGCAACTTTTCTTCTACTTGAGTAATTGCTAGCCTCTTGCTCTTCACAATTTCTACTGAGATCCATTCATGGAACTCAGTCCAGATATTTCTTATTTCCATGGAGTCCACACAGGAACTGGAAGCTTCTACTAAGCTTTGGATTTTTGTGATTGCATTGTCCTTAAAGGATTTTAATGCATCATTCACGGTTTTTGATCTTTTAGATGAGGGTTCCTCATCATCAACCATTTTCTGCTTCTTACTTCCTTCTTTCTAATTTGTGAGTTCTTGAAGTACATCAGTAATATTCTTCATGTTGATCCAAACACTGATATCTTCATCCTTAAATTTACTCATATAGTTTCTGACTTCTGCCTGATTGTAAGTAGCAAATTTTGGAAAACCTTTAACTGGAACCCTGGGTGTCAATGTTAATTTCCTAAAAGATGTGTTATCCAGAGTGGAGTTTTCTCTTTTAATATTCTCAAACCTGAGAATTTTTCCAGCGCTCTTGAGCAATTTTCTTGATTCTCCCTCATTAATCAAAATATCGTCAACTACCCCTGATTCCACCAAGATGTCAGAAATAAGTCTTCCATACGGAATATGTCCGTTCTCCGTGACAGAACCTGTTCTGGAGTTTCTTATGGCTTCCTTTAGAAGTTTGAATAGAATTGCAGGTAGATGCATCTTGATTCCCTTAAGAAGGAGGAATAGGACACATTTTTTAGTGTTGTTGAGTTGGTTTGAGGGAAGATGGTGAAACACACTTCCTTGCACGATTCTGAACCAAACTTGTAGCGGTTCTTTTAGGTTTAAGAATACTTGGTTCTCAACTGTTATTCCTTCTTTGAAATTAAAGGCTGTGACTTTGGCTTCTCTCTCCTCACTAAGTAGATCCTTGGTAATTTTGAATCCATTACTTTCATGCTCCAAGAGATCTGCAATAGTCTTTTCAGATATGTAGACTCTTCTTCCAAAGATCGAAGAACTAATGAGAGTCGAGCCTGCATTAGCATGAATCCAGAACTCTTTAACCAAACATCCATAGGTTGGTCCTTCCAACCTCTTGAAGTAGTTACTCCATCCTTGTGCTTCCATTGAGGGAGTAATATTACATCCATTCGACTTTAGATTGTTGAAGTTTACAATCGTTTCTGACAAAACGACAAGATGATCAACTGGATTTTGTATGGTTGTGGGAGTTGAAGCATTTTGTGAGACGAAGGCCATATTTAGGGATTGATGAGGAAAATAGAAGATAATTAGGCTGAGGATTCAGATGAGTAAGAGTGTGTTGCTGTCTTAGGGTTTGATGCTTTTATAGATTAAGAAGTAAGGTTATTTCTGTGGAGAGTTTGAAACCGCAACGTTTGATTTTCCTAGAAGCACTAAGTATCGTGGGAAGGTAGGTTAATGATTCATTTCTTTAATCAAGAACTGTGACATAATTTAATAAGTGGTAATGGAACCGTTACTTAATCATGACCTATGGGGGATTTATTGTCTCTTGACAATCCTAAGCCTTTTCGTGTGAATTTTAAGCAGCACTCATTGTTTTATTATTAATTAGATAATCGTGATCATAAGAACCATTAAAAAAACACATAAATCATACTTAAGAAATATAGATATCAAGATTTAACATAAAATAAAATAAAAATTACTAACTTCCTATCTTAGACTAAGAACGTCATAGGTTGACAAAACTCAGGAAGAACCTTCTCAGTCATTCCATTTCTTCTGCAATGACCAACTACTCCCTCAAGGTCAAGAATGTGGGAGATAACCCTGCAGTAGGGAACTTGGTAGATTGTGTCTTCCCTAGACAGATAATTTCTTCCTTTAAATGGTTGTACATGGATTGAGGTAAGTTTATTTTGATCCTAGACACTAAAAAGAAAATGAATAATCTTTCTTGGTCAGACAGCCAGCCTCCTCCTCTTTCTCTTGGTCTTAGATTAGTCACCATAAGCTTGTACCAATCTTTAGCAATTATAGTGAGGGTGCAAGGTTGAGTGGGACGCCCCTCTGTTACAAAAATGACGTGCAAATGCCTGTTGAAACTATGGTTGTTGATGTTTTTTTCCACAGTCACACCATCTTCGACACACCTAATGGCTTTAGCTATGATGGTGGGGTTGATCAAGACTGGACAACCAGCCACAACAGATAGAATAGTACTCTTGCTAAGATCATATTCTAGTGTTCGTGCATTTGCCCAAAACTCAGTCACCAGTTCAGGGAATACAGGTCCAACAAGCATGGAGAAATAATTCTCCCAGTTCTGAAATTTAATTCCAGAGAGAACGCTTGTTTTGTTGAGCTGTGGCAGAAGGTTTAAATTCACTGTGAATTCCTTTAGGAGTTCTAGATCGGATGTTTCTCCTCTGATGTTGTGGGAAGACATTCTGAGCAAAGTTAAATTGTTCGAGAGATGAGGTTCTACCTAGTTAGATAATGGTTCTTCCTAGAGTGAGGATAATGGAGTGAAAAGGACTTTGAGATTTAATAGCTATTTATCAAGCTGGAGCACGCGGGGTTCATCATTTCTGAGACTAGTTATAAATAACCGTGGTAATCAGTGAAATGACGTGTGATAGACTCTAATTGCCGTATATGTATAGCAGTAGGTGGCTGACACAACGTAATTATAACTGCTTATTTAATTCTTGAAAATTGTCTAATCATAAATACGTGAGAATATTATTATAGTTTCAATAATCCTAATATGACTAAGTTCAAATTATTGCTACTATTTCAAATTTCAATAATGAGGATGAACGAAGACAAACATACCTTAGAGACTTTGAAATCTTTTTACGGCTATTATGAGTGCTTTCCAGTCTGACTCTGAGCTTCCGATCATCATCTTTTAGTTTCTGCTTCCTTCTGATGTCTGAAGAAGAGATGCCTTTTGAACTTGGATTTAATGCTGTTTTAACTTGTCTGAGGTTGGTCCAGCATATCTACTTCTGAAGAGAATGTTGGCTGATTTCTCCATTCTGAACGACATCAGCCACTTAGATCATTTTGACTTCAAGTAGAGGATTTTAAGTGTCTGGCTTGACATCTTCTGATTCCGGCGCTTGAGGGGTTCTGAACAACTTATCATATAGTGATCTGATCACTAACATTTGATTCACCTGAGAGATAGTTTCAAGTTATCAGAACTTAGTTATGCTGATTCAAGCAAAGTTTAAGAGTTCATTCTTGATCAAGTATTTGATGAATCTTTGACATTCTTCTTCCTGAATATTCCTTCAGTTCTCCATATTGCTTCCAAGAAAATAATATTCAGTTCTACATTGAATCTTTTATCTTCTAGATCATTCAAGATTCGAATGTTAAATTATTTCTAAGAGTTTGAATTCATCAGATTTTTTTACTTCAACAGACTTCACTCTGAAGTTCAAAATCATAGAACAACAATCTTTCTTCTTTACATGAAGAAGTTCTGAATGAGTTTTTATACGAGAAAGTCAAGGGTGGACCTAATCCGTTTCTTGAAAACATCTCAAAAAATCATAAAGAATTAATCTTCAGCAAATAAGACTTATTGTTTTCTGATGAATCAACTTTGAGCAAATATGTGGTTCATCCACACGCATCTTCCAAGATGGGCATTCAACATATACTACTTCTTATCTGATGAGTCTATCTTATCAGCTGATTCATCAATCTTCATTAAAACTTTAGTGAGGAAGATTTAGTTGTTTGACAGCTGCACAACTTCCAGAATAAGTGATTTGTTCAAATACTTAGATTGATTATAATTTTGTACACAGTCATCTTTTAAACTGTTACAGAAATTGCAAGTGGATTTCAATCTCACCCAGAGTATTTCTACGCACCGCATTGTTTTTTTTATGACACTGTTAAGTGTTTGATATCCATCAATGATAGAACTGGCACTCTGATACCAATTGAAAGTGCGAGAAAGACACAAGAAATGGGGGTTTTGAATTGTGTATTTACTCTTTTAACAACATTTCGCATCTTGTCATTAAAGTACTAGGATAACATCAGAGTTCATTGAGAGACTCTGACTAACGAAGTTGCGTTCAGACTTGCAAAGCATGAGGCATGAGAACTTAAAAGAGTCTGAACACTATGAGTAACATTCAGAACTTGCAGAGCGGAAGCTTATCAGAGTTGCAAGGTTCTGACTTGCTTGTGTAAGGTTCTGATACTCAATATAGAAACATAAATAAGAACATTAAGCATAAGAGTAAAGGACATACGATATATCCTGGTTCACCACAAAGGCTAATCCAGTCCACCCTCCTCAGGTGATTTCGACTTGAACACAAGGACTTAATCCACTATAATCAATCTCGATTACAGATGCACGGGCAAAAGCCAGTGACTAACCACTTGCACAGCCACACTGTGACTAACATACAATGAACCGTTCAGGGATTTAACTTAATGAATATAACGAACATTGACCTACAGGTTCCAATCTCGCAAGATCTACTGCTAGGCTTTCACAGCTAGACGTTCAGGGATTCATCGCAATGAATATAACGCTACTGACCCTATTTCAGGCTTTTCCCACAATGACATCTCGCCATTGTCTTCTCGAGTCTCCGATCACACTGACCACTCAAGGAATCCTAATTCACAAAGAATTAGTTAACAGGAGATTACAAAGATGCTTCTTAACAAGCTAATTACTCCTAAGTTTAAGTACAAAAGAACACACAAGTGTTCAAGCAATATGTGAGCAGCAGCTCCTTGCTATTCTAAGAAACTACACAGATGTATAAAGATTTGACAGTTGTTGACATCTTGTAGATCTTCTTCTTCTTCGTCTTCTTGGGTGGGCAAGCTTTGAGCAACAACTAGTTGCTTCAGATCTTCAATGTAGCGCTGACGAGAAGGTGGTTGATGACTTGACTGATTTTCAATGTTGTCTTCTTCATCAACACCTTCTGTACCAATTCATTGCTGTTGTGTTGAATGATGATCTTTGAGCTTCAACAATAATGGCCATGTGTAAATGGTGATAGCTTTCGATATTCTAAGTGTTACAACGAGAACTCATCGTTGTTGCTATCTTCACACAATAACTTGATCAATTCACCTTTGATGGAATGAATCGATACATTCAGAAGCGAGAACTCTTTCCTTTTAAATAGCCCAGTAGAAATATAGTCGTTTGAAATACTGTCGGCTTTTGGAAAAGAGACATTGTGTAATAATTAGCTGTACTGACACATCTCCTTTTTGCTATGGGAGAAGTGACGGGATATATCTTTCTTGGGCGCCGTGTACAGTTACTCACAATGGTAACATGTGACTTCTGAACTTCAGAGGCTTCTGATGATTAATTGATGAAGCATGAGTAGAGTCTTCTTAACATGATATCTGATACGTCAAGTCTTCAGTTATTTGAAGAAGTCCATTAGGAATCAGTCTTCAAAACTTCAACACTTGTCTTTAAGCACATTATCCTTTACTTCTTCAAGTCTTCCGAAACTTCAGAACTTGTCCATTAGGAATCTGTCTTCAGAGTCTTCAATACTTGATCTTCAGAACCTTAATCTTCAGAACACATAAGTCTTCAGAGTCTTTCTGCACTTGGTCTTCAGAGCCTTCCGCCTTCAAAACTCCAAGTCACGAGAGTCTTCAGCACTTCGGTTCTCTTCTTCAGAAGCTTCGCAATCTTCAGAATCTCGACCACTTTCAGAGAGCATCCACAAGAGCATTGCATCAGCAATATCGGCATCCTTGGATCTGACTGATCACGATCAGATACAAAAGCGTTCTTGCTTTTTGCGACTTGTGTCACACATAGTAACTTCGCATATTATCAATTTCGCTCATCTGGCTGGTGCTTGTTGGATCTGATAATTTCTATGATTATGATCTCCACACAACACACGTTAGAACATAAAATGGTTCTTTCACAAATACGTATTGTTATCATCAAAACATAGATCGACTTGTAGAGACAATTCTTGCTCACACAAAGGTTACAAAACTATGTATTTTAAATGGACTAAAGATTCTCAAGTTGTAGAAAAGTATAACAAAGGATTGAAAGCCTTTTTCAAGAAAAAAATTGTCTCATTTTAACTATCTCAGAGTTGAAGTAAAAGTTGGTCTACTTAATTCTAAGATTGGTGGAATAACCAAGTTTGTCCGCATGTTGAATTCTAGAACTGGGAGCCTTGATGAAACTCTAGGAATGGGAAAATCATCAAAAGACATGAATGGAATTTGATATACGGGTGAATCATCCAATTCAAAGACTATGTAACACGTTTCAGAAAATAGAATCCATAATGTTTGGTTACAAGTTGCAAAAACCTACCAAACATCATAATCAGCTCTCTAAGTTTCATACCAGACCCACTTGGGTATGTCACTATTGTGGGCAACATGGTCACATACGTGCTTACTTCTACATACTCTATGGTAGAAAACTTCATTAGAATCAGTCGTATCCTCAATGGAAGGCTAAGTTTGATCTACATCTTCAACAATGTTAGTGTGCCAAGACTAACATTATGGTGCATATTTCATATACCTGTCTAAGGGTATCATCTCGTGAAGATTGGTACTTTGACTTTGGTTGCTCTACACACATGATTAGAGAAAAAAAAACTATATGAATTACATTAAACCTTATTCCAATAGTTATGTCACTTTTAGTGATAGTTCTAAAGGAAGTTATACTATCCTGGTCTTCCTTGCCTTAATGATGCGTTACTAGTTAATGGTATTACTAATAATCTTATTAGCATTAATAAACTTTGTGATCAAAATTTATATGTCAACTTCAACAGCCATGAATGTGTTGTCACGGACATAAACCATTCTCAATGGATGAAGGGATCCAGATCTTCCAATAGTTGTTATTTTTTGTCACCTTTAGAGAAGAATTAGTCTCTATCTTGTTTAATTTCCAAAATTGTAGAAGCTGAATTGTGGCACAGAAAGTTTTGACACTAAGATCTCAAAAGTATGAGGAAAATTGTTGCTTAATTGTAGAAAATTATGAACTATGAATGAGGAGGAAGCCAAATGTTAAATATTTCCATGTATTTCGCAGTATTATCCATATGCTTGCATATAGACAACAAAGACAGAAGCTTAATGCTAAGAGTGATGAAGGAAATTTTTTGCTTAAAATGTTATTGTTGGCCTACTTGATCTCAAGATCGAAGAAGGTAAGATCTGTTGTGACTATCAGATAAGAAAGAAAACCAAGATGTCACATAATAAGGTTTAACATCTTACCACTACACATGTGCTTGAGCTACTTCATATGGATTTCATGGGACCCATGAAAGTTGAGAGTCTTGGAGGAAAGAATATGTCTTTGTGTTAATGATTACTCCAAATACACATGAGCTGAATTTATTCGCGAGAAATCTGATACATTCGCTATTTTTAAAGCTCCCCGTCACCACCTTCAACTTGAAAAAGGAAATGTTTATGGTAGCGAATTTGAGAACTCAAAACTCTCTACTATCTACAATACTTAAGGGATTGCTTGTAAATTTTCTGCTCCCAATACGCCTCAGCAAAATGGAATTATCAAAAGAAAGAACCATACCTTGCAAGAAATGATTAGATATATGATTCATTCCAAACTTATTTTTTATCATTTTTGGGCCGAATCAATGAAAACAACTTGTCTTATTCACAATCGAGTAACTTTTCGACCAAGTGCTAAGGTTACTCATTTATGAACTATTTTGCAGTATTTTCCATATGTTTGCATATAGAAAACAAAGATGGAAGCTTGATGCTAAGAGTGATGAAGGTGTCTTTTGGGGTATTTCATCTAGAACAGGGTGTGTCAAGTGTTTAATAAATGCACAAAATCTGTGATGGAATCTATAAATGTCATTGTTAATGACAATGAAACTGAAGCGACTCCCTATAAAGACAAAGATTTTGATCTCACTAGTAATAATGTTGAGGAAAGTGTTGCTGAAAATATAGGAAAGAACATGCAGTTTGTTGAAGAACACAAATTTTCAAATGATGATGAGGATAGTTCTAGTTACAGAAGAGAACCATAAACAATGACTAATAAAAATCATCCTATTGAAAACATTATAGGATATATAGATGAAGGCATCACAACACGAATAAAAAATCCAAATAATTATAGGGAGGTGATATCTAATATGTGCTTTATTTCAAAGATAGAACCCAAGAATGTGAAAGAGGCTATCAAGGATGAATTATGACTTAATACTATGCAAGAAGAGCTTGTTAAAACTGAAAGAAACGGAGTATGTGAACTTTTTCCTAGACCAAAATTTTTCTAATATCATTGGGACAAAATCGATTAACCAAAATAAGTCTGATGACAATGGGAATCTTATAATAGTTCATATTTATGTTGACGACACCATGTTTGGAGGAATGTCAAGCAAGATGGTAGATCATTGTGTTCAACAAATGCAAGCTAAATTCGAGATGAGCGTGTTAGGTGATCTAACCCATTTTCCTTGTTTTCTAGTGAAGCAAATGAAGGATGGCATCTTTGTTTCCCAGATTTAGTATGCTATAAACATTGTAAAGAAATTTGGGTAGGATACTTCTAGGCACAAGCGTACACATGCTGCCACTTATGTCAAGCTCTCTAAAGATGAGCAAGGAGTGATTGTTGATCAAAGGCTCTATAAGATTATGATTGGTAGCATCTTATATATCACTACCAATCGTCCTGACATTATTTTCTCTGATGGTGTGTGTGCTCACTATCAAGCAAATCCTAAGATTAATAATCTTACTCTCAAGTCAAGTGAATCATTAAATACATAAGTGAAACATCTAGATATTGTGATGTTGACTGGGAAGGTAATTCTATGGATATAAAAATTACTTATGACAGATGTTTCTTTCTTGGGAACAATTTAATCTCTTGGATCCCTAAAAAGCATTATTGTGTTTGTCTTTCAATTGTAGAAGCAAAGTATATTACTGTAGTGAAAGCTCCGCTGATTTGAGCAAATTTTTGGGAAAAACAGAATGTCAAAAGATATGAAGAACTCTGAAGAAAGAAGACTGGCCAGAGATGATGTCCTAACAGATGTCTCGCCATCGCAGGATGTTTCTAAATCTATTGCAAGATTTAAGGAGCAATCAAGACATGGATCAAGGAATCAACAAACAGTAGATTGAAGCCCAAGGAAGCAGTAGCCTATAAATAGAAGACTTAGTCCTAGGTTTTATGATGCCTTTTGTATGCCTTTTGTAGCCTAATTCTCTTGCGTAAGAAACAAAGGTTTAGGGTTTTGAGAGTCGTTGGCTCTCTAGGTTGTAAGTCTCCCTTTGTATCAGTTGATGCATTGTGGCAGATATAGGTGTCGCACAGATCCATAAGCCTTGAGGTATTGGATTGCGTATTGTTATTGGATGAAGCTTTTAAGTAAATCCGAGTTAGCTTGGTTATCAAGAAAGCTTGACAGATTTCTGTATTGACAGGGATGATGTAGAAATCACAGTTGGTGATTAAGGGAAGTGAGTGGGGTATCTCATATCAAAGTTGTAAACGTTTGAGTTTAGCTTTGGTAAAGATGTTCATTGGGTAGATGTTAGGATAAAGTTGTAAACGGGGGAGTTTAGCTTTGTAACAGGTTTACAGATAGTGAAGTCTTTTTCCTGGATTGGTATCCCCCAGATGTAGGTGAGTTGCACCGAGCTGGTTTAACAATTGCTGTGTTCTTTATCATTCTGCAGATTTACGTTTTCTGTTAGGGTTCATGATAAACATGTTGGATCAGATGTCATGACATTTGTGGTCTTGCAGTTCTGATATTCAAGGTATCAGTCTGCTGTTGTGCCTCTGAGTTTAAATGATTATGCAGCAAATGTCTTGACATGTGTTAGGACATCTGCTGTCTGCATATGCCAGAATTTCAATTGGTATCAGAGCAGGCATCCTGTTTGGTTCTGGATGAGATCTTTGGGAGATACTTTCTGGTGTTTAAACAAGGAGTTTTGAAGATCAGATCAATCAACTCAGATATACTCAAGGGTATTAATGGATGAGATGGATGTTCTGGATCGAAGGGAACAAGCTAGAGGTTGTTCATGTTGCTGAGGAGGTTCTACAACAACTACAGGAGAAGTGGCTAATTCTCTTGTTGGGGTGTCTTATAAGATGTTCTGACATCTTATTAGGGCAAGCATGATCTGTTCCTTGGTGGTTCCGCTGCATGTGTTTCTGATAGAAGAGCTCTAGAATTATGGGATTCTGGAGTTCTTACTGAAGACAATTGGTGGAAGATCTCAATCGTCGGCCTCTATATGTGAAGATATCTGTTTTCTTTTATTCCAAAGTCGGGAGCGATGGAATGAAGGGAGTTGTTGGTAGATATCTGGTATGGTGGCTTGGTACTTGGAAGCTTGGTTTCTTGGTGCAGTTGAAGTCAGTTGAAGAGGAGAGGAGTTGAGTTTAAGTTTATCAAGTTCTTGCTCTGGGAGTTTGATAAATTATTGATCGGCTAGGTCGTCAAAGATACTTGAGAATTATCTCAAGTTCACTCATAAAGGCATCTCAGTCATGCATCTGGAATCTTCTAGTTATTCTTTTGACTAGAAGGTGTTTCTTTAAAACACAATGTGAAGAAAGTGGAGGTGATTTATTTTCACCATCCAAAAACAACAAGGAAGGATTCATCTCTCTTAACCCTAAGGGTGGATCTAATCTGATTGGAGCGTTCAGAATTGTTGAGGTAAATAAGGTTCGTTCAGAGAAAATCTTAGTTACTTGAGTCAAGGGTGGCAGCCTTGGTATCTCAACACTATTTGTCAAAAAATATACTTGCAAAAGATTGAATACTTAATAAGTGTTCATGAAGTGATCTGGTGGAGCATAGCTACAACAGTGAAGAAGGGTTATTGGACAAGGATTTAAGATCAATTGCTATTTGTGGAGTCCACAAATGTTTAATTGATTATCCTTGAAAGTCAAGATTGCTGATGTTCAACAAGATGTTGGAACATCTCATCATCAGAGTTTGTGCAGAATCATGGGAGGGGTACTGCATACACTTTAGCATCTGTTTTAGTCTTAGGTGGTGACCTAAGTGTAGCACGCGATTTTTGTCGGTGACGCGACCACCTTATCGCGTAATTTGGGTTTTCTCCTCAATGAATAGGAGGGGGTGCTACTTTCTGATTTCTTATTTATCCCGTGAAGTTAGAAGGGAAAGGGAAGCTATTTAAAACTAACCTTGCACGCGAATGTTTAAGTGAACAAACGCTTAAAGAGATTCGGGGAGTCGGGGTTAGGTTATACGATAGGGAGTTGTCAATTACCCATCCTATATGTGGTTATCCACAGGATGTTAGCTTTAGGTTTCTCTTTGTACTTGATGGTGTTTATCCGTTAATGGGTTGGGAAATTTTCTTGGGAAATATGAGAGGGAGAGTGAGTTTTTGTTGATGTTCGGGTTTTTTCCGAAGTTTTTGGTAAGGTACTAGACCTAAGTTTTGATTGATGTGTGAAGGTACTGGACCTAAAGTTTTTGATTAGTATGCTCGCTAAGATTTCGCAATCTTATGCCTACGTATTCCCGTTTAAACGAAACAAGGAAATTAGAGCAATCGTAGTTCCTCCTATTCTGAGGGAGGAAAAAGATATTTGGTGTCTTGTTCAAAGCCCAAGATTGAAGCTAAAAGGTTGAGTATTTGTGTCTTGTTCAAAGCCCAAGATTGAAGCTAAAAGGTTTGACAGAGAGAGAACTTGTCATCTCTAAAGTGAGACATTTGGTCTGTTTATCACAACTGTTGGGTGACTGTTTATAAAGGAGGATTACTTTAACTGGGATATATGAATCCAGCAATGCCATAATTTCCTTTATAGGGGTATTATCCTGAAGGGGAAAACTTTAACTCGGTGTAGAGCAATGCCATTTTTCCTTAGGAATTTCTCATGCTAAGAGAGGGACAGTGGTGTGGATGTAAATAATCCAGAGGCTTGCCGCTTACATAAATTATATGAAAGAGAGGATTTACCTGGATAAAAGATGGACGACAACTTGGATATTTGAATCAACAAGTGTGCCTCTTACAGCAGTTATCTGGGATTAGGGTTTGTTTTGATTTATCTGTTTTGAAGAGTGATAAACAGAGAAATGACTTCCTACAGAGAGATTTTTTATTTTCTCTGAGGGGATGTTAATTTTTGTGTGCCTTGATCAAAGCCCAAGGTTGAAGCTAAGAGGTTGATTGACTCCACTAGGGAAGTCCTTATACCAAGCCTAAGAGGAGGCTGGAAAAGACTGACTCAACAAGAGAGGGTTTATATATGTCTTGTACAAAGCCCAAGATTGAGGCTAAAAGATACTGACTCTTTGGGGATATCATTATACAAAGCCTAAGAGAAGGCTAAAAGTTTGACTTTTCTGGGGAAAATGTTCTGTCTGTCTTGTACAAAGCCCAAGATTGAGGCTAAAAGTGGTTTTGACTCCGTCGGGGAGGGTTTGTATGTGTCTTGTACAAAGCCCAAGATTGAGGCTGAAAAGAAACTGACTCAGTGGAAAAGAAATCTCTATCTGTCTTGTACAAAGCCCAAGATTTAAGGCTAAACAGAGACTTTACTGACTCGGTTAAGGATATTTTAGGTATCTCGTACAAAGCCCAAGATATAGGCTGAAATGAGATTGACTCTACGGGAGAGTATTATCTGTCTTGTACAAAGCCCAAGATTGAGGCTGAAATAAGTTTGTCATAGCTTAGGAAATTTATTTCTCAAAGCCTAAAGGAAGGCTGGGAGGAATTGACTCCGCTGGGGGAAGAAATTTGTCCCAAGCTTAAGAGAAGGTTATGAAGATTTATGTCTTGTACAAAGTCCAAGATTGAGGCTAAAAAGGGTTTGACTCAACAAGAGAGTGCTTTTATCTGTCCTGTACGAGGTCCAAGATTGTGGCTGAACAAGCTGGAGAAATCATTATACCAAACCTAAGAGGAGGCTGACTTCTGCTAGGGGAAATCCTTACACCGAGCCTAAAAGGAGGCTGGAAAAGATTGACTCAATAAGAGAGTGTTTTTATCTGTCATGTACAAAGCCCAGGATTGAGGCTAAAAGGGTCGACTCAACAAGAGAGTGATTGACTCAACAAGAGAGTTTGAAAAGGTGATTGAATCAACAAGAGAGTCTGAAAAGTTGATTGACTAAACAAGAGAGTCTGAAAAGTTGAGCTCCGCTGGGGAGAATCATTGTACAAAACCCCAGAGGAGGCTGGCTATGCTGAGGAAAGATCATTATACAAAGCCTAAGAGGAGGCTAACTTCTGCTGGGGATTATTGAGATCCCGAGGCAGGTCCTACTGGGGAATAAACTCTTGCTAAGGGTTACAGAAGAGTTGAGATATCAGATGCCTTGAGGTTCTGATTTGGGATAGTGTTATGCCGATGGTAGACTGACCGTGGTTGGGGGATTTTTAGGAGAGAGACTGGGTTTTTAAACCCAAGGGTTTTATCTCCTTTGGAGATTGATCCAGAATGACCGGGGTTTCTCCTATGCTTGTAGGAAACTTGAGAATGTCTTGGAGACTCAAAAAGAGATTTAGACTGTCCAAGTCTATTGGTGTGGAAGAGTTTATCTTTGTATGATGCCCAAGAGGAGGCTGGTATTTCAAGGGATGAGAATCAACCCTAAATGGTTTGATGTGTTGACACTGGAAATACTGCTCTATCGAAGGATGACTAAGTTCAGCGTCCTTGTATTAAGCCCAAGAGAAGGCATGAGAACTTCTAAGAAGCCGGCGGGTCCTTGTATAAAGCCTAAGAGGAGGCGGGGATGCTTTTAGGAAGCCTGTGGGTCCAAACTTAAGAAGAGTTCAAGAAAAGTTTTACCGAGAATAATCTTTTCTTTAGTGAACAGTTCTATGGTTTGAAGAAATTCAAGAGAAGTTTCACCGGGAATTAATCCTCTATGGGGAAACTGAATTTCTTTGACAAATTATAATAGTGACAGTCTGAGAAAAGGTTCACCGAGAATACTACCTTTCTCTTTGTTCCATATTATTTAAGCCCAAGAGAAGGCAAGACTGTATCTGGAAATCCTATGGGGATCTAGTTTTGATTGTATTTAAAGATTGACCAACTGGCTTTACCTAGTTCTAGACCTAGTTGTCGGGGAAAACTTTAAATAGATATACTAGTATATATACAATTGATATATGACAAGTATTTAAAAGGATATGAAAGAAAGACTTACAGAGGAGCAGCTTCCCACAATACAGTTATATATATAGGAAAGCAAATAAATGAAAGCTGATAATACTTACAGGTGAGCAAGCTTCCATGCTGTATTGTTAGTTGTTCAAAGAAATTAAAGAAAGTTTTGATAACAACTGTATATGTTAACCTAAATCAAAAGAGAGGTTGTTTTTGAAAAGATTGTTGGGGCTTATACTCAAGGAGAGGCCCAAGGTTTAACAGTGATCGCACCGTTGTTTTGAAGATCGTATCGGGACTTATACAACGATTGAGGCCCAAATTATTTTTGGTTAAAAAGGGATTGGGTCTTACACTCTATCAGAGGCCCAAAAGATGTTTTGAAAGAGAAACATAGGACTTACAACACGAGGGGAGGCCCAGATGGTTTTGTTTTAGAAGAAGACGATCGCGCCGTGATTTTGAAAATGCAGTGAGACTTATACAATATATGAGGCCCAAAGAGGTTTGTATTTAAAAAGGATTGGGTCTTACACTCTATTAGAGGCCCAAAGATGTTTGAAAAAGATTTGTTAGGGTAAAAATCAAAGAAACCCTAATTTCATCATTTTTTAAAGTAATTATTCAGAGAAAATTAATTAAAATGATAAAAACACCAAATAAGTTTGAATAAACAACTTGTGATTTTTGGTTGAGGTTTGAAAAATGATGTTTTAATCACAAGATGAATTAAAACTCATTTGGTTTTGATTTCCAAGATGATAATTCCTTTTTGAAATGTTTAAAAACAATTAAAAATGAATTTATTTACAAAAATATCAACTATATTAAATAAATAATATAAATTTGATTTTTTTGTGGAATAAAATATTTTAACATATTTGTGATTTTGTTGCAAAAAGAACAAATAAAAAATAATTAAAATTGAGAGAGAAATTAATTTTGCAAATCAGTTAAGAAAATAATATGAAAAATATAAAAAATGGAAAAATGATAAAAAAAGGGTCTGGGGCGAGGGGGATTCGAACCCCAGACCTCTAAGCCAAACACATGCGTGCGCAACCACTAGGGTGGTGATACATCCGTGTATCAAAACCACCCCATAAATACATATGGGATACCAATTTTCAGGCAAGGCAAAGGCAAGTTCTTGGGCCAAAATTGTGAAGGTTGTAACTCTCTCATTTCTCCATGGATTGGGACAAAATTTAGGTCTATCCTGCCTAGAATTTCACAAGAAATCCAATGGTGCCCTTAGTTTTTTCAGATGAGGTCCCCATTTTAAAACCCGATAGTGGTTTTGAAATAGGCCACAATTGGCATTTTCTATGCTACCTCATGGTACAGGCAAGAATTACATGATGAATTGGTTCAAACACAATATATACAACATGTATGAGATGTTTATGATCAGTGGACTTTAAAGCAATGCATAATTCAAAGAGTTCAAGTTGTCATGTACTTACCTCTTGGAGCTTTTTGTGCTATCTGCCAAGTTCCTTGTGCCAGAAGTAATTTGATGCTTTGGAAACTCTCAATTGATCCCTTGGAAGCTTTTAGAATAATCGGAACCAGCTGGAACCCTCAGGAATAAGTTTGAGCTCTTTCTTGCAAAAGGGGCAAAAGTGACCAATATGGCAATTCTCTCAAATGGTGTTCCGGATGAGGGGAACCAATTGAGACAGTTCAAGGATGATATTTGAAGTGTGTTTGAGGTTTTATCTGGTTTTGAAAGTGACTGAATCAAGACATGGCTTGAAAAATGCAAAAAAGTCCAATTTTGAGGTTTTGGAAGTGGACTTTGTGATTTTGGTGTTTCAGGTCACAAATGAGAGTTTGAACAACTTAGATACAACATATTAGAGGTGTTTGGATCATGAGTTGTGATGGAATTGCTCTCTAACTTAAAAACTCAGAGATACCTTGCAAAAGAAGGCATTTTGGCCTAGAGAAAGGGATTTTGAGGAAAGCAAGTGCTGTAGTGCTTTGGTGTACCCAAACTGAGCACAAATGAGCTCTATTTATAGTAGAGCAAGTTTTTTTTGCAAGCAATAGTGAATGGCAACTGTAGCAGACCTTTGGCCAATGTTATGCAAAAGGAATCTCAAGTCTCCTCTAGTCATTGACTTGAGGTTAGGGCACAGGCTTTGTAGCTTTGGTTCAGAGATAAGTCTTAACTAAATTCAGTTGGAATAGGCTCAGTTCATTCCACCTTGGTGCATCCATTGAATGCTTGGAAACAAAATTGGAGTCTTGGCATCTTTGTAGCCTTTTTAGGGATAACAAGCCTAATGTAGATTCTTGGACTTGGGAGGCTTGGAGATCAGATCACTCCCCTTGGATTTGATCCTCTGATGTGTCCAAATTGATGACAAGGCTTGGAGTTATCAGATTTGGACAAATCGAGCAAATGTGCACAATTCTGCCTTGTAAAACCAGTTCATGATGGCATGTTTCAAGGGCTGTATCTCCCTGCTCAAATTGAATTTAGAGATGATCTGGTACTTGTTGGAAAGCCCTTATGGCATACTTTAACTTTGATGTTCACCCCTAGACCTGGTTTGACTTGGATCAAGGTGAAAAATGTCCCTACATTTTTGTCATACCCCAAATTTTGACCACTAAGATTTCCCATCATTGTACAAATCATCATCACAATATGGATAAACCATTAGTCTCCCCAAAGATGGGTGAGCATCCACTACAATCAGACTTAGGGTTTCAAGCCCTCTCAGAGCTCTTAGACAAAGGATCAATCAAGGAATGACATGATCTTCAACTTGTCTAGCCTCTAAAACATCCACAATGGATCAAGAGGACTCCCACTTCAAGAATCAAGCACAAGGTTGCAGCATTCTGAGTGGATCAAGCCTCACGATCGACAGTGTCACCAAATTAGGGTTTTGGTCGACCAGGGCCTCCAGATGGAAATTTTCCTCTGGGCATGAGCCAATGCTTCAAAGCATAACCTATGATGCTCTAAGGGACATCATAAACCCAATCATCAAGTCAATTTTACCTCAGGGGAGGCATTCATAAAAAATCAGAAATTAGGGTTTCTTGACCCAATTCACCCCTAAGTTGACTTTTAGGACAAAACATGAGCCTAGACCTCAAGAGGGGATTTGAGGGTCTCAAATACATCACATTGATACATTTGCAACAATGGATTGATCCAAGAAGCTTGATTCACAAGTTTCAGTTTCATCTGAACCACAGTTAGGGTTTCGCGGAAAAAGTCAACTGTATCTTTGACTTTTGACCAGGACATGCTCCCAAACCCTAAGACATGATCCAATACACCCTATGACACCTATGGATTCAATCCATCAAGTTTGATTTAGGTCAAGGACTTGATTTCATAGAAGATCGCACAGTTTGGAATTCATCTGATAAAAAGTCAACTGTGCACAAAAGTCAAACTTTGACTTTTTGAGATTTTTCACAATTATGGTTTTTTAACCCTAAAATGATGTTAATGTGTGATTGGAATCATCATTCATCAAGAAAAATCAAGAAAAGTGGGATAACTTGTAAAAGGGGTAACCATAAAAAACTTAGAAAATTTTCTAAGTTATGGAATAAAGTGGCTAGGGTACCAACTTTGGAGGATCATAACTCCTAAACCACAAGGCCATTTTTTCCCATCCAAAGCTGGATTTTTAGCTCTCATTACCCTCTACAAAAGCTTCAACTACCACTCATTCCAATTCCCCATGGATTTTGAGTTATGGAATGATCAAAATCACAAAAAGTGAAAATGTCACTTTTTTCCAACACTTAGTGAAATTCACTAAGTCAGAATCTGCCTTCACTTTTTTCCAAATGTAAGGGCATTTTCACTTGGATCCAAAAGGTATCAAAACCAATTATGATCAAACAGTTGTTGTATCATATGAGGGCTTTCCAAAATGGCCAAGAACTCCATCAAATTCCACTTGAGCCATGAGATATGACAATGGCGACATGCCTTGCTGAAAACTGTCAAGGCAAGGCAGATTTTGGAGTTTTGCTCGATTTACCAAATTTGTGCAATTCCAAGCAACTCTATCCATCTGACCATCTTAAGGAGGGACCAAGGAGGAACCAACTCAGATCCCAAGCCTCCCAAGTCTTTGGAATAAAAAATAGCATGCCAAACCTAGAATTGCCTAAAAGAGGGACAAGACTCCAATTTTGGATTGGAGCATTCAATACATACACCAAGGTGGCATGGACTGAGCCATTGCCAACTGAATTCGGTCAAGACTTATCCAAAACCAAGGGAACCAGCAGCCTGTGCCCTAACCTCTAGTCAATGGCTAGAGGAGACTTGGATTCTCATTGCTCAACATTGGCCAAACCTATGCAGCAGTTGCCATTCACTATTCCTTACAAAACAAACTTGCTCTACTATAAATAGAGCTCATTTGTGATCAGTTTGAGTACACCAAAGCCATCAAACAGATGCTTTCCTCAAAATCTCCTTCTTCACTCCAATTTTGCCTTCTAAAGCAAGTCACTATCGGGTTTTGAGTTTGAGAGAAATTCCAATCAAACCAATCACACACACACCTCATAAACATCATATAGAAGTGATTCAAACACTCACATAACATCTGGAACACCAAAATCACAAAATCACTAGCCAACTGCTCAAGCCTTTGACAGATTTGCAGTTGAGGTGCCAAATCAAGTTCCAGCTCAAATCAATCCACTCCAAGCATCCAGACACACTCCGTAGCACCTAGGGAAGTTGTCCATAACCTTGGAACCAAGTTGTAACACCTCTAACACAAAACACGATCACCAGCTGCAAGTGGTAAGCATGAGCTCTTCTAACTCTATGATCCATACAATTTTTGCTGCACAATAATTTGGCCATATGTTCATAATCATGCATGGAGTATTTCCCCTCAATCAATTACATTGTTTGAATCGTGTATGGAATTTCTGAACCTTCATGCAAATTTTAGGGTTCTTGAGGTTTCTCTTTGATTTCTTATTCCATGTTTAAAATAAATGAAATTAAAGACCATAGACATGATCGTGAGGTTGAAACGAGTAGATTGATATGTAGATTGCATGATATCATCAAGTATTCAGTGAGATTGGATAGAAAACGCAAATCTGCAGAAACAGAGGAAGGGCACGTGTTCTTGCCAGGTTCTTGCCACCCTTTTTCAAATATTTGAATATTTGAATTTTGTGATTTTATTTAATTGATTCAAAAATTAATTTCTCTATGAGTTTTAATGATTTCGAGTTGGTTCTTTTTTTTAATAATTCACAAAAATGTTAAAATATTTTATTTTACCAAAAAATCCCAAAAATATTATTTATTTCATATAATTGATATTTTTGCAAAGAATTAATATTTTAATTGTTTTTTACATTTAAAATATTTTTTTTCCTTCTTGATTTTGCAAATTTTAATGACTTCTAATCATTTTGTAGGTCAAAACTTGATTTTTGAAATATTAATCCAAGATCACAATTTGTTTTCCAAATGTTTAACAATTTTGATCATTTTAATTGAATTTTTATTCAATTAAAATACATTTTGGAAACAAATTAGGGTTTCTGATTAATTTAATCCTCATTAAACTTTTTCAAACTTTTTGGGCCTCTAATAGAGTGTAAGACCCAATCCTTTGTAAATACAAACCTATTTTGGGCCTCAAATGTTGTATAAGTCCCATTGTATTTCAAAAGTTCGGCGCGATCATCGCCTGTTTAAAACAAACCATCTGGGTCTCTCCTCGAGCTATAAGACCCATTCAAAATCATTTTGGGCCTCTAATAGAGTGTAAGACCCAATCCCCTTTTGAAACCAAAAACTTTTGGGCCTCAGTCATTGTATAAGACCCACGGTGTTTTCAAAACCTCGGCGCGATCATCGCCCGTTTAAAATAAACTACTTTGGGCCTCTCCTTGGGCTGTAAGCCCCATCACTTGTACAAAAATCATTTTTGGGCCTCTAATAGAGTGTAAGACCCAATCCCCTTTTAACCAAAACCATCTTTGGGCCTCAGATGTTGTATAAGTCCCTCTGCGTTAAAAGAAAAGCTCGGCGCGATCGCCAGTTCAAAAAAACAAATCATATGGGCCTACCCTCGTGTTATAAGCCCCATTTCTTTTTCTTTCAATCATTTTTGGGCCTCTTGAGAGAGTGTAAGACCCATCCCCTTGTACAGAAAACCTTTCTCGGGTCTTAGTCCCTTGTATAAGTCCCTGTACAAAATGACAGTGCGATCACTGATAAAACCCTGGGCCTCTCCTTGAGCTGTAAGCCCCAATTTTCCTTTCAAAAGTACTTTCTCCTTTGATTTTGAATATAATATTGTTATCCAAGCTTTCTTTGTTGAACAAACTAACCAAACAACATGAAAGCTCTACAACCGAGTAAGTGTTTACCCGCTTTCATTTACCGCTTTCATATGTATATAACTGTATTAAGGGGCTGTTTCACTGTAAGTCTTCTTTCATAAACTCATATCTCCCCCTTGAACAGTTCATATACAGAAGGCCAATGTTCCAAGTGAAACCCCTTCTGGAACTGTTCATCAGCCTCCTATTGGGCTTAGTGCAAGGATCCACAGGCTTCCTAAAAGCATCCCCGCCTCCTCTTGGGCGTTGTACAAGGACCCGTCGACTTCTTAGAAGTTTTCACAGCCTCCTCTTAGGCTTCGTATAATGATTCTTCCTCCGGGAAGATAGCCTCCTCTCGGGATTTGTACAAATTGTCCCTTCGGCTTCTTAAAAGTTTTTCTTGCCTCCTCTTGGGCTTCGTACAAATTGTCCCGACGACCTCTTAAAGGTATAGGAACAAAAATTAGTCATCTTAATAGAACAGTATTTCAAAGAGTCTAGCTCTTTCTACGGCGAACATACTGTCTCTTGATCTCTCTTAAGCATAGTACAAAGGATAAACCTCTAGACTTGGACAGTCTAATCTCCTTGAGTCTCGAAGACATTCTCAAGTTCCTGTCAAAAATAGAAAAAAAAACACCCGTAGACTTGGGCAGTCTCAATACACTTCGGATTCCTCGTTTTCTTAAAGAACAGGAAATAATCCCGGTCCTCAGATCAAATCCATGAGTACAACATTACCCATATAAGAACTGATTTTTTCTTTTAACCAACATACTGGACCTATCACTCAACTGAAACAGTAACCCTAGCCTCCTCTTGGGCTTTGTACAATGATTCTCCCCAGTGGAGCTAACCTTTTCAGCCTCTATCTCGGGCTTCGTACGAGATACAAAATCACTCTCTTATTGAGTATAAAAGGCTCTCTTGTTGAGTCAACCCCCTTTTAGTCTCCATCTCGGGCTTCGTACGAGATATAAAAACACTCTCTTGTTGAGTATAAAAGACTCTCTTATTGAGTCAAACATTTTTTAGCCTCCATCTCGGGCTTCGTACGAGATACCAAATCACTCTCTTTTTGAGTATAAAAGACTCTCTTGTTGAGTCATACATTTTTAGCCTTCATCTCGGGCTTTGTACGAGATACAAAAACACTCTCTTGTTGAGTATAAAAAGACTCTCTTGTTGAGTCGATCACCTTTAGCCTCCATCTCGGGCTTCGTACGAGATACAAATCACTCTCTTGGTGAGTATAAAAGACTCTCTTGTTGAGTCAAACCCTTTTAGCCTCCGTCTTGGGCTTCGTACAAGACACATATAAAAACACTCTCTTGTTGAGTCAACCCTTTTAGCCTCTATCTCGGGCTTCGTACGAGACACAAAAGCATCCTCTTGTTGGGTCAATAGCCTCCTCTTAGGCTTTGTATAAGGAAACCCCGTTTGATTCAATCAACCTTTTAGCATCAAATCATGCATTGGTCTCAGCATACAAACATCAACAACTCCTTTTTCCTCGTCTAATTGCTGTAAGCGGTAAGCCTCTGGATTATTTACATCCACGCCACTGTCCCTCTTTTAGCATGAAAAATTCCTAAGGAAAGATGGCATTACTCTACACTGAGTTAAAGTCTTCTCCTTCAGGTATAAAATCCCCTATAAAGGAAATTATGGCATTGCTGGATTCACATATCCCAGTTAAAGTAATTCTCCTTTATAATCAGTCACCCAACAGTTGTGCAAACAGACCAAATATTCCCCTTTAGAGGTGACAAATTCTCTCTAAAGTCAACACCCTTTTAGCTTCACATCTTGGGCTTCGAACAAGATACAAATAGACCCTTCAGCTTCACATCTTGGGCTTTGAACAAGATACAAACCACCTTTAGCTTCATGTCTTGGGCTTTGAACAAGACACCAAAACATAATTTCCTCCCATAGAATAGGAGGAACTACGATCGCTCTGATTTCCCTATCCCGGGAATACGTAGGCATAAGATTAAAAAAGAATCTTAGCGAGCACACTAATAAAAAAACCCCAAAGTCCCCTACCTCCAGCCAATCTAGCACAGTATCCCAACAAATTCCCCATGAACAGTCCCGGTAAATAGTTCTGAACAAAATAAGCAGAGAGAGGCCCACGAACCAAAACCGCATCTATAAACCAACAGTTTTGACTGTTTAACCTCAGTATGCAAGCAAGGTTAGTTGGAGACATCTATTTCCCTTCCTTCATCAGCTTCAATAGGATAAAAAATTAATCGACCTGTAGTACCCCAGAGCGACAGTGCTTAAGAACCACGTCCAAAATCGCTCGCTACAATTTTGGAAAAAGTAAGGCAGATTCTGACTTAGTGAAAATTTCACTAAGTGTTGGAAAAATGTCATTTTCATGTTTTTAGCCATTTTGATCACTCCATAACTTAAAATCCATGAGGAATTGGAGTTTGATGTAGTTGAAGATTTTGTAGAGTGTAGCAAGACCTACAAATCCAGCTTTGGATCACCCAAAATGGTTGCTTGGATCTCAAGTTATGGTCCTTGGAAGTTGGTATCCTAGCCATTTTGTTCCATAACTTAGAAAAATTCTAAGTTTTTTATGGTTACCCCTTTTACAAGTTAACTCACTTTCTTTGATTTTTCTTGATGAATGATGATTCAAATCACATATTAACATTGTTTTAGGGTTAAGGAACCTTGGTTGACCAAAAATCCAAAAAGTCAAACTTGGATTTTTTTGTACAGTTGACTTTTTCAGCAGATGAAATTTTGACTTTGTGATCCCTTTGTGAAATCAATCCTTGGGCTCAATTAAACTTAATGGATGGCCTCCAAGGGTATTTAGGAATGTCTTGGACCCCTCCCCAAGGTTTGAGATCAAGGGTAGGCCAACAGTCAAGGGTAGGGTTGACTTTTTCCATCAGAAACCCTAATTTGTGATCAGATAGTTTTGAGTTCTTGTGGCTTATGACTTGAGCTTTTTGAATTAATCACATCTTATAAATAGGTTAATATGATGTATTTGAGGTCTTTGAAGTTCATTTTGAAGCTCCAAGCCATGCCTCACTTCATAAGTTAACTCAAGGGTTAAATTAGGTTAAAACCCTAATTCCTGATTTTTTGATAGATGGACCTTCAAGGTAATTTGGCCATTTTGGATGAGCTCTTGAGATTCTTTTGAGCTTATTGTACCATACATTAAGGCATTAGCTCATGCCCAGATGGAAATTTTCATCTGGAGGCCTCAGTCGACCAAAACCCTAATTTGGTGACACTGTCGATCTTGAGGCTTGATCCACTTGGAATGCTGCAACCTTGTGCTTGATTCTTGATGTGGGAGTCCTCTTGATCCTTTATGGATGTTTGAGAGACTATACAAGTTGAAGATCATGTCATTTCTTGATTGATCCTTGTCTAAATGCTCTAAGAGGGCTCAAACCCTAATCTTTGATTGTAGTGAATGCTCAATCATCTTTGAGGAGATTGATGAGGCATGATGGTTCATCCATATTGTGATGATGATTTACACAATGATGGGAAATCACGGTGGTCAAAATTTGGGGTATGACACTAAGAATTTGCTTCAGTCGGGTGTGACAGAAGCATATGATCTCTGGAGAGTTTCCTGGCAAGAAACTGGTCTGGACTTTGATGCTGTTGAAGATAAAGATGAAGACATCATAACCTTGATGGTTACTGCTTGGATCAGTTTATTTCTGATCTAGGTACTTTGGAGCATGGATCTTGCTCTTCTTGGAAGTCAAAGTTAAGTGGTAGTTATCTCTGACTTTCTACAGTCTGCTCTACTAAGGAAAGTGGTATTCTTTGGTATGGCTATGGTGTAGTCTAGGAATACTTATTTTCTGAAGATTTAGACGTGGCAGGTGTGAAGTCTTTGGAGTTTTAAAGCAGGATGGAGGTTGTCTACTCAATCTTAGTTGTTGAATCAAGTCTATGAGAGCATGGAACTCTTGTTCTGTAATAGGGAGGAGGTTCTTCTAAGTGGCAGAAAGAGGAGCTGAATTTAGCAGTTGGATGTCGTATCAGAATGTTCTGACATCTAGCTTAACATCAGAGTTTCAGCTGGTGATGTGGCACATCAACTTAAGATAAAGTGATCTACAGGAGAATGGAAGTTATGGATGCTTCAAAAAGGTCTATCTCATGCAGTTTGCAGGAGCTGTGGATGGGAAGATGTTACATGTCTAGAGGCTTGATGGATCCAATATGTCTTGCTATGGTGCAAGTAGATTATGTGACTTGAAGATCTGATTTCATTGGTGGATCAGTGTATCTTGTGGGAGTTCTGAAGAAGAGTGAGATCAATCAAAAGGTGGCATTTGGTTGGTTTCATAGTGTGCATTCAAGCAGGATGCTTGAAACTGATTGCTCTTGTGCAGAAGGGTAGTTAGTTGAAAACGTAAGGAGGTTTTGGTTCTCTTGGAGCTTGTGGTAGAAGTTCTAGGATGAGGATGGAAGTATACATTCTTTTGGTAGATGAGAGTTTATCTCTCTCTGGGTTTCTGAAGTTCTCTTTGTTCAAGCTAGTGGCGCAGTGTTGTGCGAAGATCTTTAGTTTGGATTACTATGTTGATAGTAAGTCTAGTGGTGGAGCATATCAAGAATCATGGTGTGTGGTGTCTATGATGTGTGAAGGATGTCCTAACTGATGTTAGAACATTTTCTGGGTTGGTTATCCTTGGAGGAGGATTCTTAAGTTCTAGTCTAGGAACTTGTTGGCTACATCATATCTAAGGAGTATCTATCTTGTCATACGAGAGAATGATGAAGTAGAAGAACTGCCTTGGGAGGATGGTGTGGAGAAGACTGGAGTGGATCACGGGTTGATTGCATGAAGGTCTAGATTCTGATGCGTTCAGAAGTGGATATTCACCAAAAAATCAAAAGTATTCCAGGTTATCATACGGGAGAATGATGAAGGAATGACTGTCTAGGATTATGGGGTGTCTATCTCAGTTGCTGGCCTTGGTAAGGTCAGTGGAAAATCTTTGAAGGGGATACTGCCCCTGGTTACAAGTCATGCTAGTAGTGGATCAGTTTGGCAGCTGTGAAGTTCTAGAGCATGTATACGATATCTGGCATCTTTATAACAAACTAAGGGGCCCTATTCATCTCTTTGAGGAATGTGAAGCATTCTGATTCAATTGGGTTGTGCCTCAAGCAGCTGGAGGTCTATACATGAGAATTCAAGAGGAGTTCGTATGGTGTGTAGATGGTTGCAGGAAGAGGGGGATCAATGGGACTTTGATCTTAATCTAAGAGTTTGTTATGGTAGGATAGTGATCCTTATATTTCCTCACGGGAAGCATGTATACGATATCTGGCATCTTTATAACAAACTAAGGGGCCCTATTCATCTCTTTGAGGAATGTGAAGCATTCTGATTCAATTGGGTTGTGCCTCAAGCAGCTGGAGGTCTATACATGAGAATTCAAGAGGAGTTCGTATGGTGTGTAGATGGTTGCAGGAAGAGGGGGATCAATGGGACTTTGATCTTAATCTAAGAGTTTGTTATGGTAGGATAGTGATCCTTATATTTCCTCACGGGAAGCATGATGGCGTTCATGTGTGAGTGATTATTGGTTCTTATCAAAAGAAGCAATAAGAGAGTTGATGATTGTGTTCAGCAAGTAGTTTGGACTGAGGGTACGCTCTTGAAGACATGAAAATGCTTCTTATGTTTTCCATTCATTAGCTTAGTGTTCTGTGGAGGAGCACTGGTTATCTTAGATAGGGGGAGTTGCTCCTTGATCTAAGATGTATTACTACGAGGGTGCAGTTGAAGTTCTAGTTTGTATTATGCATCAAGCAAGCTGTGATTATGTGTCTATCCTGGGAGGATGAGATGTCAAGAAGAATGTCTTGACATTTGTATTGTTGCAAGTTGGGGGAGACTTGGCAGTGCAAGTTACATGATTCTTATTGGATGTTTAAGAATCATTGGTTGAGTTTGGGGGAATTTATTTTTCTCTACAGACTGTGAAGTTATTGATCAATACAGAAGTATCTTTGGGGCTAACGGGGAGATGTTTGAAGAAATGTCTTAACATCTTAGCCAGTTCTATTCTTCTTCTAGTTAAAAGGATTATTCTTGGGACTCATCAAGAGGATGGTGACTGTGATTCAGATGGACTGAACAAGACTGACAAAATGTCGGGATATTATTCAAGATCTGAGGGTGGGCCCTAACTGGCTGTTTTGAATGGTGGGGAGTGCTTCCTAAGAGGAGGCATGGGTAACATGTGTTTTGTTACAAGTGTTTTTTTTGGACAGTTACACTTAAAAGTTTGAACAGTATTATCCTAGTGGGGCGGTGCACAGTTATTAATGTTGAGTTTACCTACCTAAATTTATTTCTCCTTTGAATTGTTCAGTGGTAACTTCTTTGGACTGTGGTTATCTAGAGAAAGCTTTTAGGTATTTAAAGAGTGCATCTGTTTGAGGTATTCCATATTGTGGGTTGATTCATCATGTGGTTCATTCGTGTTTGGATAAGTAATATATGGATATGGAACTGCATTGACTTCTTTTGTCAATTTTTGGATAAAAAGGGGGAGAATGGATATGGGTGTGTGGGTGAGTCTTTCAACATACATTTGTGCTGCTTATTTCGCAAGGATGTTGGAGAGGATGTTCTGACATTCTATCAGAGTCTTTCCCTTTGTGCCTTGTGATCTGAGTTAGGAAGCAGGTTGTGTCTTGTGACCTGAGTTCATGTTCTATGGACTCAGTATTACGCACGATACAACTGAACTTTCTTACGGGTTCTCTTATGCCTCTTAAGAGGAAGATTTATCCCTCCATGAAAAGTGAAAGTTAGAGGGGGAGTTTGTTATGCACTCTTCCTCATGTACATCAACATTCAGCTGGGAATTTCAGGGATAAGAAGCAGTCTCAAAAGTGTTCCGATCATATCTACCAAACGTCGGACTTTATTTTTCTACCTAAGGAGTTTTAACCAAAAATTTGTCAAAAGGGGGAGATTGAAAGCTCCGCTGATTTGAACAAATTTTTGGGAAAAACAGAATGTCAAAAGATATGAAGAAGTCTGAAGAAAGAAGATTGGTCAGAGATGATGTCCTAGTAGATGTCTCGACATCGCAGGATGTTTCTAAATCTGTTGCAAGATTTAAGGAGCAATCAAGACATGGATCAAGGAATCAACAAACATAAGATTGAAGCCCAAGGAAGCAGTAGCCTATAAATAGAAGACTTAGACCTAGGTTTTATGATGCCTTTTGTAACCTAGTTCTCTTGCGTAAGAAACAAGGGTTTAGGGTTTTGAGATTCGTTGGCTCTCTAGGTTATAAGTCTCCCTTTGTATCAGTTGATGCATTGTGGCAGATATAGGTGTCACACAGATCCATAAGCCTTGAGGTATTGGATTGTGTATTGTTGTTGGATGAAGCTTTTAAGCAAATCCGAGTTAGCTTGGTTGTCAAGAAAGCTTGACAGATTTCTGTATTGACAGGGATGATGTAGAAATCACAATTGGTGATTAAGGGAAGTGAGTGGGGTATCTCATATCAAAGTTGTAAACGTTCGAGTTTAGCTTTGGTAAAGATGTTCATTGGATAGATGTTAGGATAAAGTTGTAAACGGGGGAGTTTAGCTTTGTAACAGGTCTACAGATAGTGAAGTCTTCTTCCTGGATTGGTATCCCCCAGATGTAGGTGAGTTGCACTGAACTGGGTTAACAATTGTTGTATTCTTTATCATTCTGCAGATTTACGTTTTCTGTTAGGGTTCATGGTAAACATGTTGGATCAGATGTCGTGACATTTGTGATCCTGCAGTTCTGATATTCAAGGTATCAGTCTGGTGTTGCGCCTCTGAGTTTAAATGATTATGCAGCACAATGTCTTGACATGTGTTAGGACATCTGTTGTATGCATATGCCAGAATTTCATGTAGGAAGTAGTTGTACTCAACTCTTATATATGAAATAAATGCTCAAATAATACAATGTGTCACAAGATGTCATGACATTATACTGTGACAACTTGAGTGTTATCGATATATCTAAAACTCATGTTCAACATAACAAAACAAAGAATATTGATATTCATTATCATTTCATTAGCGGACTAGTTGAAGATAAGAAGATCACCTCTGAGAATGTTCAAATAGACCAATAATTAGCTGATATATCCATAAGAGCTTTTGATGATGTCCAATTTAAAAATCTATGGTCATTTTTAGGCCTATGCACTATTAGCTTATATAAATTATTGAAAGTGTAACTCAACAATTTTTTTAAGGCTATTGGGACTTTAATTGGACCACACATCTCAGTAATGATGTCAATTTTATCTTTCATCCCAACAAGGAAAAGTTACTAAGTTTAAATTTTAAAAAGGACCATAATTTTAAGTTTTCACTTTCGCACTTCAAACCAATCTCCAACTCTTCAAATTCCTCTACAAAGTTCTTGAATAATTTTGAAATCATGGTAGGAACAAGGAAAGGGTTTGTTGAAACAGTATTAGGGGTGTCTTTTTATCGTCTCCATAGGGATTGTGCGATCTTAGATGCTTGCCGTTAAATAGTCACAATGTTTTAAGTTAAAGAGTTTCAAATGGTGCTTGATTTTGGTTAACATTAATTTGTAGCAAAGAGTAAATTTGTGGCAAAGAGTTAGTAATGTTTTTAGAAAAGCATGTCAAGGTTAGGTTTCGCTAATCCTTTTCACACATATCCGATTAATCAAGTATATGAACTTAGTTACCGACCAATACAACCGTGTATCCTCTCAAGTAAGTTTATGTCTAAAGCAAAGTCGTGAGTATCGTTGTTTAGACCGTTAGATGATGTCTCACGCTAACAATCGAAACAACAATCATTAAGATCAACACAAAGAGAATAACAAATCCCAAATCTATGTCTAGAGTTTGGTTTTTAAGAGATGAAAATATTAGGTAATGATTTGCAAAATCTATGTCTAGAGCAATACAAACCACACATAAATCATTAAGAGCAAATAACTTCATCTGTATTGATCAATAACCTTGTTCATATACAAAAGATAAAAAAAATACATATGATCAAGATCAACTACATCTAACCTTAACACAAGAGTGTTTAGCTACTCATTCTCATGGTAGTTTGGATGACAAGTTTCAAGAGGAGATGAAAGAACATTCGAGTCGAATAATCAAGATTGGATGTGACTTCAGCTTCTCTATGGGAAAATTTCCTCTTGGATGATCAAAATACAGAAAACTATGTTTTTGTGTGAAAATAGCAAAAGGTCCCCTTTAAAGAAAAGTGAAAATCTATTTATAATGTACTCAAATTCCACAGCCTTCGCCTAGTGAAGGAATCATTCGCCTAGCGAATGGATCAAAAAATGGCACTTTAAGTGCCTCGGAACTTAAACTGCCCACAAAAGTTATCGCGGGTTCACTAGGCGAACAAATCATTCGCGAAGCGAGCATTCGCCAAAACCTTCGCCCCAGCGAATTTTGGGTCCCTTTTTCCACTGCCACTTTCTGCTTCTCTTCGCCAGAAACTTCGCCCAGCGAGCAAAGCAGCGAACATTTGCTGGCTCCTTCGCTACAGTGAATTTTACTCCCTTTTTCCACTGCCTCTTTCTGCCTCTCTTCGCTGGAAGCTTCGCCACCGTTCGCTAGGAGAACGTTCGCTGGTGACTTCGCTAGGATTCGCCTAGCGAACCCTGCTGTTGCTTTCTTGATTCTATGGCAGCTTGCATCCATTCCTTGTGCCTTACTTTCTTGATCATTTAATGCCTATTTCTGCACACTAGCACACACATTACAAGCACCACAAGTATATTCCAATGTTTGAAGAACTACAACACATCACCACTAAAATCAACAAGTTAGACATATAAAGTAATGAAAAATGCCACGTATCAAATGCAAATATGTAGTATGTTTGACATCTAACAAACTCTCCCCAACTAACTCTTTGTTTGTCCTCAAGCAAAGTATGCCTCTCATTGAAAACAAGAGGATTTGCTCGAGTATAAAATTCAACCAAGAAGAGATAAATGACTCAAATAAACAACAATTACAACAAGACAACAATTACACAATCCTAGAATGGACAATGTAAAAGAACTTGACTCTTAGACAACTTTCAACGATGTTTCAAGAGACAACTAAATAATCATGCTCATGCCATTCTAACACTCCTCTTCGAAAAAGGATTAAAGGAAAACGCACATACAAGCACGGGAAAATTTCACTCAAATAACAAATGATGCAAATACTCAGCAATTCATACAATATCTAAATGATCGCAAAAGAAATCATGGAAGCAAAAGATCACTAAGGGCTTCAAGGTTGTAGCTTGGTCGGGTTAACAGTAAAGGGACATTTATAACAGCCATTGAATCGAAATTGCCGATGCAAAAGAACATTCACTCTACAAAGTATTCACAACACCTCAACTTCATTCACCAATTTTTCTTTATCACACCTTCTCAAACTTCCTTGCACAATTATTGGATCTATTTTTCTCATTCAAGCAAGCATTATTTTTCTATTTTGTACACACATATTCACCTACTCTTTTCTTTTCATGCTTGCTTAAATGTTTCCACAAGTTTGAGTAATTCACCAATCTTCCTTTTTCATTCTCCCCAACTTATTTTCGACTCAACCTTACGTGAATGTTCCTTGTTTTTTTAAGGCAAGGAAGTCAATTAAAACAGAAGTTCCAAGGTTCAAGAAGGAAAATTTTTAGAAGCTCTAAAAAATTCAATGATGAACTTGATTTTTTTAAAATATGTACAACACAAAGTTCATCACTAAAAGAGATCTAACAAATTTAGGCACAAAGGGGCTAACGAATTCTCGCTACTCACGGGTGAATTACTGTTTGGAAATGGTTGTGCTCAAGGAGTTTGAGAAGGTTTGTGGTAAAGGAATGAAAGTGGTGAATGAAGTTGAGATGTGTGAATATTTTGTATAGTGAATGTTTCTTTTTGCATCGGCGCCATTTTGTTGAAACGGTAAAGCAGCAGGCAAAAATTATAAGTAACCCAATTTTATCGTTCTCCATAGGGATCAGTGCGAGGGAAAGAATTGCCATTCAACGGTGTCTATATTTCTAAACTTATGGATCAAAAGTTCTGGTTTAAAACTAACCAAAAGCAAATGCGGAAAATTAAAGGAACAAAAAGCAAGTAAATAACAATAATACATTCTTTGGAGAAGAGAAACTCAATAGAGATTAATCGATAACACATGCATTCTTCTGATCATATTATACATAAATTAAGCGTTCGTCTAATATCATCATGTATCACTCACAACATACATGTCCTCTCGGCCCCCGCATATCGTAAGTGATTTTATACCGATCAATAATTCCTCTCGGACAACACCAATCAATACAAAGCATATAAAGCCTACATGAATGTTAAGCCTAATCCATCTCTGGAATCAAAACTCAACAAATATTACTATAACATCAATATCAAACTCATGAGCAATTCATACACAAAGCCAATGATCAAAATACGTACACACGATTAATCCTTTTTTACATGTATTCATCTAATTTGGCAAATGAATGTGAACGTCGTTTTTTATCCCTATTCTCACGCACCCTCAAGAAACCGTTTGTCAAGCGATAGCGTGGTCTCTTATTGCATCGATTATTAAAAGCTATTCATTCTAACAATCAACACAATGCTATTGAGTTGAGATAAAATGAACATCAAATCACAAAGCCATGTCAAAAGCTATGTTCAATGATAGTTTGAAAATCTAAGACCAAAGATTTGAAATAGGTTTTGTCAAGACCAACAAATAATTAATCAAAGACAACAAACAATAGAGAATCCAAACTAAATTCACAAACATACATTAGATAAAATACAATAGGTATCAAGAGATTACATCCAAAACCTCAACAAATAGAGAATACAAAGAGAAGAAAGGAGAAGAACCATTTTCTCCCAGTTTGTCAGAGCCGATTGAAGCAAATCCAACTCCGGATCATCAATATGCATCCTCTAATGTTGTTTCTAAGTCTCTCTACTCCTAAAATATGTTTGATGAAGTTGGGAGAAAGTTCCCCCTAAAACATACATAAAAAATTGTGTTTTTATGCCTAATATGGTGTTTCTGTCCAGGAAAATTCGCCTGACAAAATTCTGGTTCGCCTGGCGAATTTAGGCGGCTTATCCTGCACTTTTTTCACGCTTCTGGCTGTCTGACTCACCACAGATTCGCCTGGCGAGCATGAGGCGAATTTGACAGAACAGCTAAAAACCAGCACTGTTTTATTCGTAACTTTTGAACCGTAACTCCGTTTTTCACCCGGTTTGAAGCGTTGGAAAGCTTATTCAATGCTCTTTCTAATAATGAATAAATATCAATGCTTGAATACCTACTAAAATGAGATAAAACAATTAAACTCAATGATACTTACACGATAACGCAATATATACACTATAATGTAAACTAAACATATTTACAAACGAAGCGGGGTTTATTCGAATGATATTACCAAAACGTATAGATAAGTGCAACAAAACTTATATACAAAAATGGGTAAATTTTGCATTTATCAAACTCTCCCCAACTTATTATTTTGTTTGTCCTCAAACAAAAGTCAATCAACTCAAAGAAACAAAAGTAATTTATCAAGAAATCATGCTCAACAAGTTTTTACAAACGGACAACAAATGTATGGTATACAAATCAAAAGTACACACAAGGCGATGCTTACCACTAAACTACAATGACACCATGAATATGAAACAAAGTCTAAGCACAAAAGAAATGCCAACTTCCAAAAGCAATACATGTTAAAGAATGAATCACACCTAACACTCCACTTCAAATAAGAATGAAGAAATTAATGCGCGTTTGCAACCGCGGGGAAATTTCACTCATCTGACAAACAATGCAAATAGCAATCCAATTCATACAACATCTAACAATAAAAAATGAAAACATGGAAGCAAAAATATCACTAAGGGCTTTAAAGGTTGTAGCTTGGTCGGGTTCACCACAAAGGGACATTTCTTAAGGCCATTGAATCGAAATTGCCGATGCAAAAAGAAACATTCACTATACAAAATATTCACACATCTCAACTTCATTCACCACTTTCATTCCTTTACCACAAACCTTCTCAAACTCCTTATGCACAATTATTTCATTCTCTATTTTTCTCTTTCAAGCAAGCATTATTTTTCTTTTGTTTTTCACCTTCATATTCACACTTTTTCTTTTCATGCTTGGTTGAAATTTTTCAAAAGTTTGAGTAACCTACCACTTCTTTTTACTCATTCTCCCCAACTTGAATTCAACCAAACCTCAAGTGAATGTTCCTTGCTTTTTATGGCAAGGAAATCAAAGTAAAACAATGTTCAAAGGTTTGAGAAAAAATTTTTAGAACCTCACAAAATTCAATGATGAACTATACTTTCAAATTATGTACATAAACCAAGTTCATCACTAAAATGAGATTTAAACTGTTTAGGCTCAAAGGGATTAACGAATTCTCACTACTCACGGGTAAGATACTTTTGGATCCGGTTGTGCTCAATATCAACAAATTCCTTGATCATTTCTAATGCTTCCACAAAATCAAAGTAATCAAAAGATAAAGCATGAATCAAATGTATTAAACAATGTTTATCAGTTATCCAAGCATTTAGTAAACAATGGAGGTTTCCTTACATGGAGCTATGAACTAAAGTGATTCACAAATGAACAAAAATTGAAAGAGAATGAATGGCATGTAATTTGTACAAATCCTAAGGTTCATAAACATGCTATGTTCTAGAAAAGCAATAAACACAAACTAAAGCAATGCAACTTTCTTTAAACTTTTCAAACTATCATAACATTTTCTTGTTGAAACAATCAAAATTGAAAAATCACACAATGCTTCCTCAAGCTAATCAAAAACAAAACTTGAGAACAAACACATAAATTATTCTAACAACCTAACAAAATTGAACTACAAATAAATAAACATAAAAACCAAAATTGCTGAAAGTGGATGGAAAATGAAAAAAGTTTCTTTGCAAAACAAGGCGCGCTAAGCGCGGGCAGGAAAATTTTGTTTTTCAAAATTGGTTCTTTCTCTCATTCACTCCATCCATTGTCACTTTATATTAACTATACTACTAAACGTAAAACTGTACAAACTCAAATCGTTGGGTTGCCTCCCAATAAGCGCTTATTTCACGTTGTTAGCTCGACGCCTTATTTACGTTCAAGCCTCTTCATGTTGCTTCGTTCACCAGTAGATACCAAATAAAATATGCAACACTTGAGCAAATGTAAACCAAAAACAAAAATATGTACACACATACACAACCATGATGGAAAACATATATATACGATCACTTATGGAAAACAACTATTAACAAGTATGTACAAAAGCAAAACAAGTGTTTATACAAGTAAATATACAATATAAACAATTATGTACGAAGCTTAAAAACATAGAAACTATGTGATGCAACTCAATATATAAACTCTGATCCCCGACAACGGCGCCATTTTGTTGAAGCGGTAAAGCAGCAAGCAAAAATTATAAGTAACCCAATTTTATCGTTCTCCACAGGGATCAGTGCGAGGGAAAGAATTGTCATTCAACGGTATCTATATTTCTAAACTTATGGATCAAAAGTTCTGGTTTAAAACTAACCAAAAGCAAATGCGGAAAATTAAAGGAACAATAACACATTCTTTAGAGAAGAGAAACTCAATAGAGATCAATCGATAACACATGCATTCTTCTGATCATATTATACATAAATCAAGCGTTCGTCTAATATCATCATGTATCACTCACAACATATATGTCCTCTCGGCCCCCGCATATCGTAAGTGATTTTATACCGATTAATAATTCCTCTCGGACATCACCGATCAATACAAAGCATATAAAGCCTACATGAATGTTAAGCCTAATCCATATCTGGAATCAAAACTCAGCAGATATTACTATAACATCAATATCAAACTCATGAGCAATTCATACACAAAGCCAATGATCAAAATACGTACACACGATTAATCCTTTTTTACATGTATTCATCTAATTTGACAAATGAATGTGAACGTCGTTTTTCATCCCTATTCTCACGCACCCTCACGAAACCGTTTGTCAAGCGATAACGTGGTCTCTTATTGCATCGATTATTAAAAGCTATTCATTCTAACAATCAACACAATGCTATTGAGCTGAGATTAAATGAACATCAAATCACAAAGCCATGTCAAAAGCTATGTTCAATGATAGTTTGAAAATCTAAGACCAAAGATTTGAAATAGGTTTTGTCAAGACCAACAAATAATCAATCAAAGGCAACAAACAATAGAGAATCCAAACTAAATTCACATACATACATTAGATAAAATACAATAAGTATCAAGAGATTACATCCAAAACCTCAACAAATATAGAATACAAAGAGAAGAAAGGAGAAGAACCATTTTCTCATGGTTTGTCAGAGCCGATTGAAGCAAATCCAACTCCGAATCATCAATATGCATCCTCTAGTGTTGTTTCTAAGTCTCTCTACTCCTAAAATATGTTTGATAAAGTTGGGAGAAAGTTCCCCCAAAAACATACATAAAAAATTGTGTTTTTATGCCTAATATGGTGTTTCTTTCCAGGAAAATTTGCCTGAAAAAATTCTGGTTCGCCTGGCGAATTTAGGCGGCTTATTCTGCACTTTTTTCACGCTTCTGGCTGTCTGACTCGCCACAGATTCGCCTGGCGAGCATGAGGCGAATTTGACAGAACAGCTAAAAACCATCACTGTTTTATTCGTAACTTTTAAACCGTAACTCCGTTTTTTGCCCGGTTTGAAGCGTTGGAAAGCTTATTCAATGCTCTTTCTAATAATGAATAAATATCAATGCTTGAATACCTACAAAAATGAGATAAAACAATTAAACTCAATGATACTTACACGATAACGCAATATATACACTATAACGTAAACTAAACATATTTACAAACGAAGCGGGGTTTATTCGAATGATATTACCAAAAAGTATAGATAAGTGCAACAAAACTTATATACAAAAATGGGTAAATTTTGCACTTATCAAACTCTCCCCAACTTATTATTTTGTTTGTTCTCAAACAAAAGTCAATCAACTCAAAGAAACAAAAGTAATTTATCAAGAAATCATGCTCAACAAGTTTTTACAAACGGACAACAAATGTATGGTATACAAATCAAAAGTACACACAAGGCGATGCTTACCACTAAACTACAATGACACCATGAATATGAAACAAAGTCTAAGCACAAAAGAAATGTCAACTTCCAAAAGCAATACATGTTCAAGAATGAATCACACCTAACACTCCACTTCAAATAAGAATGAAGAAATTAATGCGCGTTTGCAACCGCGGGGAAATTTCACTCATCTGACAAACAATGCAAATAGCAATCCAATTCATACAACATCTAACAATAAAAAATGAAAACATGGAAGCAAAAAGATCACTAAGGGCTTTAAAGGTTGTAGCTTGGTCGGGTTCACAACAAAGGGACATTTCTTAAGGCCATTGAATCGAAATTGCCGATGCAAAAAGAAACATTCACTATACAAAATATTCACACATCTCAACTTCATTCACCACTTTCATTCCTTTACCACAAACCTTCTCAAACTCCTTATGCACAATTATTTCATTCTCTATTTTTCTCTTTCAAGCAAGCATTATTTTTCTTTTGTTTTTCACCTTCATATTCACACTTTTTCTTTTCATGCTTGTTTGAAATTTTTCAAAAGTTTGAGTAACCTACCACTTCTTTTTACTCATTCTCCCCAACTTGAATTCAACCAAACCTCAAGTGAATGTTCCTTGCTTTTTATGGCAAGGAAATCAAAGTAAAACAATGTTCAAAGGTTCAAGAAGAAATTTTTAGAACCTCACAAAATTCAATGATGAACTATACTTTCAAATTATGTACATAAACCAAGTTCATCACTAAAATGGGATTTAAACTGTTTAGGCTCAAAGGGATTAACGAATTCTCACTACTCACGGGTAAGATACTTTTGGATCCGGTTGTGCTCAATATCAACAAATTCCTTGATCATTTCTAATGCTTCCACAAAATCAAAGTAATCAAAAGATAAAGCATGAATCAAATGTATTAAACAATGTTTATCAGTTATCCAAGCATTTAGTAAACAATGGAGGTTTCCTTACATGGAGCTATGAACTAAAGTGATTCACAAATGAACAAAAATTGAAAGAGAATGAATGGCATGTAATTTGTACAAATCCTAAGGTTCATAAACATGCTATGTTCTAGAAAAGCAATAAACACAAACTAAAGCAATGCAACTTTCTTTAAACTTTTCAAACTATCATAACATTTTCTTGTTGAAATAATCAAAATTGAAAAATCACACAATGCATCCTCAAGCTAATCAAAAACAAAACTTGAGAACAAACACATAAATTATTCTAACAACCTAACAAAATTGAACTAAAAATAAATAAACATAAAAACCAAAATTGCTGAAAGTGGATGGAAAATGAAAAAATTTTCTTTGCAAAACAAGGCGCGCTAAGCGCCCTCTGAGCGCGCTAAGCGCGGGCAGGAAAATTTTGTTTTTCAAAATTGGTTCTTTCTCTCATTCACTCCATCCATTGTCACTTTATATTAACTATACTACTAAACGTAAAACTGTACAAACTCAAATCGTTGGGTTGCCTCCCAATAAGCGCTTATTTCACGTTGTTAGCTCGACGCCTTATTTACGTACAAGCCTCTCCATGTTGCTTCGTTCACCAGTAGATACCAAATAAAATATGCAACACTTGAGCAAATGTAAACCAAAAACAAAAATATGTACACACATACACAACCATGATGGAAAACATATATATACGATCACTTATGGAAAACAACTATTAACAAGTATGTACAAAAGCAAAACAAGTGTTTATACAAGTAAATATACAATATAAACAATTATGTACGAAGCTTAAAAACATAGAAACTATGTGATGCAACTCAATATCTAAACTTCGATCCCCGACAACGGCGCCATTTTGTTGAAGCGGTAAAGCAGCAAGCAAAAATTATAAGTAACCCAATTTTATCGTTCTCCACAGGGATCAGTGCGAGGGAAAGAATTGTCATTCAACGGTATCTATATTTCTAAACTTATGGATCAAAAGTTCTGGTTTAAAACTAACCAAAAGCAAATGCGGAAAATTAAAGGAACAATAACACATTCTTTAGAGAAGAGAAACTCAATAGAGATCAATCGATAACACATGCATTCTTCTGATCATATTATACATAAATCAAGCGTTCGTCTAATATCATCATGTATCACTCACAACATACATGTCCTCTCGGCCCCCGCATATCGTAAGTGATTTTATACCAATTAATAATTCCTCTCGGACATCACCAATCGATACAAAGCATATAAAGCCTACATGAATGTTAAGCCTAATCCATCTCTGGAATCAAAACTCAGCAGATATTACTATAACATCAATATCAAACTCATGAGCAATTCATACACAAAGCCAATGATCAAAATACGTACACACGATTAATCCTTTTTTACATGTATTCATCTAATTTGCCAAATGAATGTGAACGTCGTTTTTCATCCCTATTCTCACGCACCCTCACGAAACCATTTATCAAGCGATAACGTGGTCTCTTATTGCATCGATTATTAAAAGCTATTCATTCTAACAATCAACACAATGCTATTGAGCTGAGATAAAATGAACATCAAATCACAAAGCCATGTCAAAAGCTATGTTCAATGATAGTTTGAAAATCTAAGACCAAAGATTTGAAATAGGTTTTGTCAAGACCAACAAATAATCAATCAAAGACAACAAACAATAGAGAATCCAAACTAAATTCACAAACATAGATTAGATAAAATACAATAAGTATCAAGAGATTACATCCAAAACCTCAACAAATATAGAATACAAAGAGAAGAAAGGAGAAGAACCATTTTCTCACGGTTTGTCAGAGCCGATTGAAGCAAATCCAATTCCGAATCATCAATATGCATCCTCTAATGTTGTTTCTAAGCCTCTCTACTCCTAAAATATGTTTGATGAAGTTGGGAGAAAGTTCCCCCAAAAACATACATAAAAAATTGTGTTTTTATGCCTAATATGGTGTTTCTGTCCAGGAAAATTCACCTGGCGAAATTCTGGTTCGCCTGACGAATTTAGGCGGCTTATTCTGCACTTTTTTCACGCTTTGGCTGTCTGACTCGCCACAGATTCGCCTGGCAAGCATGAGGCGAATTTGATAGAACAGCTAAAAACCAGCACTGTTTTATTCGTAACTTTTGAACCGTAACTCCGTTTTTCGCCCGGTTTGAAGCGTTTGAAAGCTTATTCAATTCTATTTCTAATAATGAATAAATATCAATGCTTGAATACCTACAAAAATGAGATAAAAACAATTAAAATCAATGATATTTACACGATAATGCAATATATACACTATAACGTAAACTAAACGTATTTACAAACGAAGCGGGGTTTATTCGAATGATATTACCAAAAAGTATAGATAAGTGCAACAAAACTTATATACAAAAATAGGTACATTTTGCACTTATCAGGGTTGAAAAATTATGTTAATGCATAAAAGACCCTAAAGGTCTTTTGGTAGTCACCAACTTGAGTGTGAAGTATGTCATCTTTTACAAGATTTGAGTGGCTGACTGGGCTCCCTCGTCTTATGGATTTGGTAGCACTCCTCGCCTCGCTGGTATTTTGTACCAAATAGGAACTTATGCTGCCTTGGATTATGGAGAATATGATTTTGATCAATTTGTTAAGCATGCCGAGTTTCATGCCGTCAATATGCCTATTGGTTTTCTCTATTTATTTGTGTTAATTTAAGTAGCCAAAAGAATGATATTGTTACTTGTGATGATGATATTGGTGCTTCCCCGAGTGTGTTGAGTTTATAAGTTGCTTGTTGTTAAACATTTTGATGACATTGTGAAACCCATTGTTGCTCCTAATGATGAAAATGGTTTGGGATTTAACGAAAAGGTGTTAGTTGTTTCTCCTCTTTCTGGGCTTGTGAGAAGTGATATTCTCAAGGCCTTAATTCATGAAGAAAATAATTTCCAAGAGATTATAGCCACATCCACAACAAGGAGGAATGTGTATGAAGGGATTATCAAAATTGTTAGGGCTTCCTCAAATCAAGTGTTCCTGGAAGTAAAAAGGATGTAACTCGTGTGGATCAATTTGAAGGTATTTATATTCGGAGATGATTATGTTAATGATGACATGGATGAAGCGACATATGCCAGTGACTCTGTTTCTTTGATTCTCTTTGTTGTTATTTCGTTTGATGGATTTTGTGCTTCTATTGACTCTAGATTCTTGTTTTTGGTTGACTCTTTTGAGGCACACACGGGGAGAAAAAACACAATTGAATTTTGGGATAATGTTAAATATTTTTTTGTATGTTCTATCGAGGTTTGATGTTTGCAAGTTCTCGAAGAAGTGTTTAAATTGTGCTTTGCCCAAAAATAGCCAAAGGGAGGGTTTAATATTACATTTGGATTGACTTATTTTTATAGGAAATAATTCATGAAAGTTGTTGAAGACATTTTGGCTATGTGTCTCTCTGATGCACTATTTTTGAAAAGTTTTGTTTTGTCTCATTTGATTCTATGTAAATTATAAATTTTGTGATCTAGTAATGGTTGATTTATTTAAGATTCTATAGATTTATTTTATAAAGATTTTGGTTGGAAAACATTTAATTGTCAGAATCAAATTGAAAAGATTTATTTGGATTTGCATTGATTAAAAAATTTAATTGAACATGATTTGAAAGAAATATTTAATTGGATATTCTTTGAAGGGAATACTTATCTCATATTTGGTTAGTCAAAGAATTTGTTAAAGCTGGTTTTAAAGATTTTGATAGAAAAAGATTTAATTTGAACAAATCTTTCATGAATAGAGTTAATTATATTTTCTTTAAATGCAAATTTTGATTTGTTGAATATTTGATTTAGAATGTTTTTTATTCTAACCTGATGGGTTGTTGGCTAAACTGTAGTATCTTTATAAATATATTGTTCTCCTTATTTGAAGTCAAAATTTTAGAGATAATATCTACTCAGTTGGACAATTTTTATTTTAGTGATTCTTTTGTATTTTGTTTGGAATACTCTATTCTTGAATTTCTTTCTTAAGTTCGAAGAATAAACGATTTGGTTGTAATTATGATATATCACGTCACATATAATTGTTATCTTGCAAACACTTGGGACAATATTTGAGTGAACATGAGAGAGGTCTTAGATTTAGGGGAGTTCCGCCTCAAAATTCTTAGGAAATATTAGGATATAGACACTGAATTAGGAGAGTTCAGTGAGACTGTCGTGTACTATTGACTACTGAGTTAGTGAATTTCCTTTCATAGGGTTGTTGCCCTACAAATGTTGATTATGTTGCACCGAACTGTGTTAACAATTATTTGTGTTATTTATTTTGTTCATTTGTTTGTCGCTCCTGTTAAACCATTTTGTCTCACACATTGTCTTAATATTGTGTGTAATATCTTATCCCTGACCAAACACAATTTCACATTTTTTATTGTTTATTCTAATGTTGGGTCCTGTTAACATCTTGTCCCTGACCGAACAAAATTTCACATTTAGTATTAACATTGTTTTTAACATCTTGCTCTTGTTAAACCATTTTGTCTTACAACTTGTCTTAACATGGATTCAAGAAGACCACACTTTGTTCTTTAAACACTCACAAGTAGGAGAAGTATCTATATTTCTAGTTAATGTTAATGATATTATTGTTACATGTGATAATTTGATTGAGAAACAACTAACCAAAGAAAAGTTATTAGTGAAATTTGAGATAAAGACCTTGGGAAACTCAAGTACTTCTTGACAATTAAAATAGCCTACTCAAAACATGACATCTTTATCTCTCAGAGGAAATATACAAAGAAACTTGGAAGCAAACCAACAATCGTTCCTATTGGAAAAAAAATCATATGATAAGCCTTAAGGACGAAAGTGTCAAAGTTGACAAGGGTCGATATTGGAGATTAGTGGAAAATTTGATTTACTTTGCACATACTAGGTTGAATTTGGCCTATGCAGTTAGTATGGTCATACATTTTATGCATGACTCAAGGGAAAGACACTTTCAAGTTGTAGAATGTGTTCTACAATATTTCAAATCTACTCCAAGGAAAGGGCTTTTGTTTAAAATATGTTTAAGCTTAACTATGGAAGCTCACATTGATGTTGATTATGTAGGTTCAATGAGTGATAGAAGATACACATGGGAGAGACACTTACAAGTTGTAGAACATGTTCTACAATATATTTCAAAGCCATTCCAAAGAGAGAGATCTTATTTAAAATATGTGGAAGCTTAACTATGGAAGCTTACATTAATGTTGATTATGCAGGTTCAGTCAGTGATAAAAGATCTATTTCAGGATATACTACCTTCTTGTGTAAGAACCTAGTTGCATGGAGAATGAAGAAACAAAGGTAAGTTGCTCGATCAAATGTTGAAGTATAATTTAGATTATTTTCCACATCACTATACTTGTTGATTTGGAGTCTTCTCCATCATCATGGTCTTTGAACTTCTTTAACATATTTAGTGATGCTTTTAGTTGTTTAATATCTAGTTCAAGGTTTTTTTGCATATCCAGGTTTTTTCAAATTCAACTCATATGTATCAAGTGACTTTAGGACAGTCAACTACTGTAAATGCCCGAACACAGAAAAATAGAAATATCAAGACTCTCCACTATATTTTTTTATATTAAAGTGACTTTAGGACTCACCACTCTCTTTCTTCATATTGAATTAACTTTAGAAATCACCGCTCCTTTTCTTCATGGGATCACTTAACACAATAATATTGTTGGTAGACTCCTTAACGGATTCAATGAATGTAATGTCTCATCTTAAGTCATGAAAATTCGCTGTATCTAAAAGGTACACAAAAAACTCTAGTGAAAAAATACAATTTTCATTGTAGTAGCTCATAATATACTTATTAATATTTATGATGTAAGGAAAAATATTATAGTCATTGATCATGTTAAGGCGATTGCCAAAAACATTATTGTATTAAGTGAAAATAATGAAAAGGAGTGGATAGTCCTGAAGTCACTTCAATATAAAGAAAGGGAGTACAAAGTTTGGATATTTTTAATTGACTTTGTTTGAGTATCTACCATAGTAGATAAATCTAAAGTCAATTAAGCACTACAAAAAAATTGTTTTTCATGATGAAATTCTCACCTCGAACAATAGAAAACTGAGGTATAAAGCCAAGGCACGCTATTTTTTATTATTTTAAAAAATAACAAACCATAAATTCCCTCAGTTTTTCATAAAACCGAGGTGAAAAAACAACTCAGTACAAGTTTCGATTCTCAGCTGTTGCAGTTTATGATTTTATTTGTTTATAAGTGTATACAAAATGTTATAAGCCTTCAGTTTTCTATTTAACTGAGGCATAATATAATAAGATTTTGTTGGGTTTGGGCTCCCTTCTTATGTGGAGAAAGACCCAAATATGAATAGCCCATTTGTCTCACTTATTTAAGTGGAGAAGATTAATTTAGGGTTGAGAGAGATAGAGAAAAATAAGGATTCAAAAAGAGAGAAAAGAGGAGAGAAACTCATTCCCGTTTTTTTGCAACCAGTCTTACTAAATCAACGATCCCCGATTCGTTAACCGTTAGATCAAGCTCAAATTTGGTGGACAGGTTCGTAACACATATATCTAACTTTTGACCATTCAGATTTTTAAAACAACGTCTGAGGTGAAATTTATTTGCTTCGCACTGAAGCTGCAAATTTGGGAAAAATTTTCAGCTTTTTGATTCTTATTTGTTAGGTAGTTTGCTTTGTGATTTGCGGTTGTTAGCACTAGTTTGTGAATCACTTTAAGACTCTCTTGTACCCATAATTAATTATAGTGGATTTATTTCTTTGGTCTGGACAACTCGTGGTTGTTACTCTCATATTTAGGGGTTTTCCACGTTAAAAATATCAGTGTCTTTTGTGCCTTTATTTTGTTCGATTTTCTGTCTTATATTTGTTTTTGATCCTCAAGATTCCTACAAGTTTGAGGGAGTTTTATATCTGCTGCATATTGGTCTATTATTGTGTCTTAATTTCCCATCAGAGTATCAGAGCTCTTGGTTAAGGGCTATTTTATTTGTTTGAATGATGGAGTCAAATACAAAGATGAAGATGATATTGTTGAATGTTTCTAATTATCATTTATGGATGGGCAAGATGAAAGACTTACTATTTGTGAAGAAATCACATTTACCGATTTTTAGTTCTGCAAAGCCGGATTCTGTGTATGATGAAGAATGGGAGTTTGAACATCAACAGATATGTGGTTTTATTCGACAATATGTAGAAGATAATGTTTATAATCATATTGCTAATGAGACACATGCAAAAACTTTGTGGGAGAAGATAGAGTCCTTGTATGCCTCTAAATCAGGGAATAATAAATTGTTCTTATTGAATAGCTTCATAAGTTTGAAGTATAAAGAGGGGACTTCTATTTCAGATCACTTGAGTGAATTTCAAGGCCTCCTTGATCAGATGTCAGGAATGAGTATCAAATTTGATGATGAACTTTTGGGACTATTTCTATTGCTATCTTTACCAGAGTCTTGGGAGACATTTCGGGTTTCTATCACAAGTTCTGCTCCTAGAGGTGTTGTTTCTTTAGAAACGGCAAAGGGTGGTATTCTTAATGAGGAGATGAGAAGGAAGGCACAGGGTTCTTCATCTCAACCCGAGGTGCTTGTCACTGAAAATTGGGGGAGAAGTCATAAAAAGGAACCGAAAGGTGGTAGAGAGAATAGCAGAAGGACGTCCAAGCCACGATACAAGAATATGGAGTGTCATTATTATCATAAAACAAGACACGTACAAAAGTATTGCTATTAGTGGAAAATAGATAACAAAGGAAAGAAGGGTAAGTCTAAACAAAGAGACCATGACGATCATGATGATGATCGTGTTACTACTGCTACTAGTGATGATCTTGTTATTCTTCGTGATCATGAGTCTGTTAATCTTGTATCAGACGAAAGCATGTGGATAGTTGACAGTGGTGCTACATTGCATGTTACACCAAGGAAGGATTTATTCACATCTTATACTTCTGGTGATTTTGGAGTATTGAAGATGGGTAATGATGGTGTATCTAAGGTAATTGGTGTTGGTGATGTTTGCTTGTGAACCAACATGGGAATGTAATTGTTGCTTAGAGGTGTCAAACATGCTCTAGATGTCCACTTTAATTTGATATCTGTGCATATGCTAGATGATTGTGGTTATGATAATCACTTTGGTTTTGGAAAGTGAAAACTCAAAAAAAGTAACTTGGTTGTGTTGTAAGTAGGAATACACCTAAGAGGGGGGGGGGGGGGGGGGGGGTGAATTAGGTTCCTTAGAAGATTTTTCTCAGTTTTTCCACGGAATTGAATTTTACTTTCCCAAAGTTATTAAGTGATGAAATGCGGTAAAGTGAGGAAAGTAAATGACACGACGATATATCCTGGTTCCCCTCACAGTCCGAGAGTACTCTAGTCCCCTTACACAGTAAGAGATTTTTAATAATGTTAGATCCTAAGACAAGACTATCCTAGCCTTTCTATACAGACTCTAACAAGCACACCAAGAACAATCTTTTGGATTTTACAACTTAATTGACATGAGAACAATCCTCTCAAGATCAACCTCTTGTTTCCAACAAACCTGGACAACAAGGAATATATCAAACCCTATAAGAGAAACAATCCTTCTCCTTATAGTCAACACCTAAATCCAAACAATCCTTGGAACTTAGGATTTTTACAATAAATCTGAATTTTTGTAGAAGTGTTTGAAACTTGATTCTTGAATATATCAATCACAAGATTGATATTCTTCTTGAACAAATAATCCATATACAGAATATACAAGTGTTTTATGATGAAAGAATGAAACTAAAATGGTTGTGATGAAAGTTTAATGTAAAAGTTTCACTCTTAGAAAATTCTGATTTTTCACACTTGAGAAAATGAAAGTTTTATGATAATAAAAATGTTTGAAAATTGTTTGCAAGAAGGTGAATTCAAAATATAAAATTATGAGTTTATATAAGCCACTAAACACCTTTACAAAAGGTTGCAAATGTCCAAAGGTTGCCATGCATCAAAAACTATTTTCAAAAACTCATAAGGCTGAAAAATAAAATATTTTCACATACTGGTTCAGTGTTAATCGATTAACACTATTGCACTAGTAATGTGTTAATCAATTAACACCTTGTAATGAGCAAAAAATTCAAAATTTCTTAAGGTTAATTGATTAACAAAATTGAACAACCAAATGTTAATCGATTAACCAATGTTAAAAGTTGAAAAATACTTTAACAAACGGTATGAAAAGGAATGGTTTTCAAAATCAAATATTTTGATGATTCATGCCAAATATGATTGATGATATGAACACTTGTATATTCAAGGATAAGTTGAGTTCATATACCTTTTAGATTATGATCAATTGTTTGAAAAACTTCAAGACTTTTTGATATAATTGATACTTGAAACTTGATACTTGACTTGAATCATTTATTTTTTGATCTTCAATAGATTTTACAATGTCGTTGTCTTCATCAAAACACATTTGAGAATCTTGATTCTTCATTCTCCCCCTTTTTGATGATGACAACTCTTCTCTTGAAAAAATTGATTTCAACCTTGATTTCTCTAACAAAAAACAATACTCCCCCTAGATGTAAGCTCCCCCTAAAACCATGCTTGGGAGAAATTTTTGAACCATCTTACTTTGCTGCAAAATTGTGTTAGAGAAACAAACACACAAATACTTCTCCCCATTTGTCATTACCAAAAAGGAAGGGAAAAGTCTTAAAAATTAAAGAATGAGTGAACAATTGATGAAAACATTTGGAACACATAACACATTTGAGACATATTTGAACACACAAATATAACAACACATAAAACATAACATAACATGAAACATAAGGTCTAACAACACATGAAACATAAGTCTTACAATAATCCAAAACATAACACAACATAATCTTAGAAAGTCTTAAACACTTATGCATAAAGTAAAAATAATACTGGAAAACTAAAGAACACTAGAATATTAAATAATCCTTCTAGTCACTTTCCGACATAATCTCGTTTTCTTCTTCCTCTTCTCCTTCTTCCTCTTCATCTTCTTCCTCTTCTTCACTTTCCTCAAATCTTGGTTTCCGGCGACGAGATGTTGTGAGCTTAAGCAACAATTTCTTAATCGAAGCCATTTCAAAAGAGTGATTATTCATTGTTGCTTCCATTGAACACATTTTGTTGTAGAGTGCTTCATTCGAATAGCCGCCTTCCGGAACCGGTGGAGGAGTGAAAGTTTGAACATCATCCTTGTAAACATACAATCCTTGCCTATTTTTGATGATACCCGTGTTCCGAAGACAAGTGGAGGCATTAATCTCACAATCTTTGGAAGTCATTCCAACCTTTGGTTCTCTTTTTACAAGAATCTCAAGTGATTCAAGAAGTTTTGACACAATCCTTGCATACGGAAGACCACCACTTAAGTTTTGTTGATAAAACATGTGATACATAACAGTGCATGCCTAGTTCACTTTTAAGCCATTCTTGAGGCCAAACATGATTTACAATTCCAAATCACTAATCTGAGCATAATTGGAGTGTTTTGGCAACAAGATATATGCAATAACATAGTGTAGCATTCTATCTGTAACCGATAAATTCTTTGAATATAGTAAGACTCTAGAAGAAGCATTACTTTGTCGACCCATAATTTCAACTTGACTCATGCGAGAAAGTCAGAAATAGTAATCCATATTATTATAATTTTCCATCCATTAGAGTTTGGAGTAAAACCTTGCCTAATAGTTTGACCATCAGTAGACAATCCTAAAAGTTTTCCAAAATTTTCAGGATCGACGCTAATATCAGAGTTCTTAACTTTTGATGTCAAACAGTGTTCATCGAAGTCATCAGTACCCACATGCAAGTTTGAATAAAACTCTTTCACTAAATCAGGATAAACTGGACCAATCTCAGAGACAAACTTATCTATCTTATGATTCTTTAACAGTTCCGGAAAATTAAAACTTTCAACAGGAAAAGATTTTAAGTTGACATATTTTACCGGCATGAGCAATCTGTTCTGGAAATCAAACGTGAGCCTCCGTTGCTATGTTGTTGGTGCAAATTCTTCAGGATTCGAGCTTTCTTCTCCCATTTTTGCCCTGCCTTTCTCTTTTCTTGAAGAAGCCATGGATGAATGAAGGTTTGATGGTTAGAAAGTGATTTTCGGATTTGTGTGAGGAGATGGTTTTGATGAGAGAGATGTGAGGTTTGGTGAGGTTATAAGAAAGATTTGATATGTAAGTTTTAATGTTGGTGGTTGAATGAGTTTTAATGAGTTGAAGAGAAGAGTAAATGAGAGTAATGAAGAGTAAAGAGTGATGAAGAATACCAATGAAGGTTGGAAAGATAAGTTTACTTATCCTAAAAGCACTTTTAATGACAAAGACCACATAAAGAATAAATAAAAATAACACAAAATTCTGCATATAATTAATTTTTCGTATTTTTGGGAAACGCTACAGGGTTAATCGATTAACCCAAAACCAACATAACTTGGTTAATCGATTAACAGTACAAAAATTTGCGCAAATACTTACAGTGTTAATCGATTAACACATTTGCAAAGACAAATGGTTTAATCGATTAACATACCAAAAAAACAGAAACTTAATAATTTTTAGTATGCTAAGAAAATTGCAATTGTGACACCTTGACATGCTATAATATAGTATAATGCAACTTGTGATAATCTAAAAAATTCATAAAAATAATTTTATGAGCACGAAAAATGAAAATATGTCATTTTTGCATAATATTCACATTTTAATAAAAAATTGAGAACCATAAAAATTAGAAATATTGTGTACCTTGGCTTCATTATACCATATAATGAATAAATATTAAAGATTTAAATGGCACCTTCATCCAAAATGCCAAGTTCTTTTCAAATCTTAAAGAATGCGTCCCGAGGAAGCGGTTTTATGAAGATATCCGCCAGTTGATTTTGAGTATCGATAAAAGTAATCTCAATGTCACCTTTTAGAACGTGATCTCTTAAAAAGTGATGCCTGATATCTATGTATTTGGTCCTTGAATGCATGATTGGATTTTTTGATATATTGATTGCACTATGTCATACCCCAAATTTTGACCACTAAGATTTCCCATCATTGTGCAAATCATCATCACAATATCGAGGAACCATTAGTCTCCCCGAAGATGGGTGAACACTTACTACAATTAAAATTAGGGTTTCAAGCCCTCTTAGAGTTCTTAGACAAAGGATCAATCAAGAAAGGACATGATCTTCAACTTGTCTAACCTCTCGAATATCTACAAGGGATCAAGAGGATTCCCCACTTTAAGGATTAAGCACAAGGCTGCTCCCTTCTATGTGGATCAAGCCTCAAGATCACCAGTGTCACCAAATTAGGGTTTGGTCGACCAGGGCCTCCAGATGGAAATTTTCTTCTGGGCATGAGCCATTGCTTCAAAGCATAACCTATGATGCTCCAAGGGACATCATAAACCCAATCATCAAGTCAATTTAGCCTCAGGGGATGCATTCATCAAAAATCAGGAATTAGGGTTTCTTGACCTAATTCACCCCTAAATTGACTTTTGGGACAAATCATGAGCCAAGACCTCAAGACATGATTTGAGGGTCTCTAATATACTATATTGATCCATTTGCAACAATGAATTAATCTAAGAAGCTTGAGCAGAAAGTCTCAATTTCATCAGTACCACAATTAGGGTTTCATGAGAAAAGTCAACTGTAACTTTGACTTTTGACCAGGACATGCTCCCAAGCCCTAGGACATGATTCAATACACCCTATAACACCCATGCAACATGTCCATCAAGTTTTATTTAGGTCAAGGACATGATTTCCTAAAGGATTGCACCGTTTGGAATTCATCTGATAAAAAGTTAATTGTGCACAAAAGTCAAACTTTGACTTTTTGAGATTTTTCACTTTTATGGTTTTTTAACCCTAAAATGATGTTAATGTGTGATTTGAATCATCATTCATCAAGAAAAATCAAGAAAAGTTGGATAACTTGTAAAAAGGGTAACCATAAAAACTTAGAAAATTTTCTAAGTTAAAGAATAAAGTGGCAAGGGTACCAACTTTGGAGGATCATAACTCCTAAACCACAAAGCCATTTCTCCCCATCCAAAACTTGATTTGTAGATCTCATGGCCCTCTACAAAAGCTAAAAACTGACCCCCCCCCCCTCCAAATTCATTATGGATTTTGAGTTATGGTTGGATCAAAATCACTAAAAACATGAAAGTACAACTTTTCCAACACTTAGAAAAATTCTGGGCAAGGCAGATTTTTGCTGAAACATCAAAACTTGTGGGATTTTTTCACATAGATACAAGCTGAATCTATTCTAAAGATAAACATCAATGTTGTTGCAAATATTACCAAGAATCCAAAGAGCTCACTAGCAAGAACTGATTCATCTTAAGCCAAGAGAAATCCATGCCCAAAGTCATGTTCCTGCAAGCTGTTTTGGGAAAATTAGTTTGCATGTTTGCTTGCCACACACAATTTTGAGCCAAAGACCAAGGATCACTATGCCACATGTACTCAAACCAATCACAATGCAACTAATCCAACTGATAAAGCTGAGTCAAAAAGCCAAGGAATCTTCCAACTTGAAGTGCATGCATTTTGGCACATTTTGCCTTGAATTCAAAGGGCATTAATGTGGAATAGTGCATTGTCAAGGTAGCCACTCTACTCAGTCAAGTTCTCTGATTAAACAACAATAAAAACATCTGAAGAATATGAATTTGGTCAAGACATAACCCTGCTCTTGGGAAGGGCTAGTTTGCCTTGCATGAGAAGAAATCCTCCAAGCCAATCCATGCGAATGTGATCTGATCCAGCAGCCATTCACTATTCATCCAAGAAAAGAGGTGATCCCCTATAAATAGAGGTTCCAATGGATCATTCAACTCACACCAAAGCCAGTTATAGCACTGCTTTCTCTCATTCTCTCTTAAGTGCCAAGTTTTCTTGTTTTTGAGCAACCACTATCGGGTTTTGAGTTGCAGCCTTAAGCAATCCATTCCAGTTGCCCAGACACATCACATATGATGTATTTGAGGTGTCCAAACACTTAAACACCAACTGTAACACCCCCAACTCAAAATCACCTATCAACCTAGCCATTATGCTTCAATTATGCAGTTGGAGTGCTCCAGCTTGATCCAAAGACTTCCAAAGCTTGCAACACACTCCATAACATCCATTGAAGCTGTTCAGAACATCACAACACATCTGTAACACCTCCAACTCAAAAATCAAATTGCTCTTGCTGTCACGACCATCAAGTAAGCCTAAACTTGGTCATCTCTTAATCTATGCATATTTCCTCGCACAATACTTTTGCCAAATGTTCATAATCATGCATAAAATGTTTCCCCTCAATTAATTGCTTTGTTTGAATCGTGTATCAAAATTCTCAGCCTTCATGCAAATTTTAGGGTTCTTGAGGTTTTGTCTTGATTTCTTATTCCATGTTAAAAATAAATGAAATTAAAGACCATAGACATGATCGTGAGGTTGAAACGAGCAGATTGATAGGTGGTTTGCATTATATAATCAAGTATTCAGGGAGATTGGAGAGAAAATGAAAATCTGGGCAAAACCCAGAACACGCGCGTGTTCTTGGGTGTTCTTGGCGCCTTTTTTTGAAAATTCAAATATTTGAATTTTGTGATTTTGTTTAATTGATTCAAAAATTAATTTCTCTCTGAGTTTTAATGATTTTGAGTTGATTCTTTTTTTAATAATTCACAAAAATGTTAAAATATTTTATTTTATCAAAAAAATCCCAAAAATATTATTTATTTCATATAATTGATATTTTTGCAAAGAATTAATATATTAATTGTTTTTGACATTTAAAATATTTTGTCCTTCTTGATTTTGCAAATTTTACTGACTTCTAATCATTTTGTAGATCAAAACATGATTTTTGAAACATTAATCCAAGATCACAATTTGTTTTCCATATGTTAAACAATTTTGATCATTTTTAAATGAATTTTTATTCAATTAAAATACATTTTGGAAACAAATTAGGGTTTTGATTAATTCAACCCTCACAAATCATTTTCAAACTCTTTGGGCCTCTAATAGAGTGTAAGACCCAAGCCTTTTTCTAAATAAACCTATTCTTGGGCCTCACTTATTGTATAAGACCCTCCGGGTATTTTCAAAAACCTCGGCGCGATCGTCGTTTTGTACACAAATAACCTTGGGCCTACCCTCGAGTAGTAAGACCCATTATTATTTTTAAACTCTTTGGGCCTCTAATAGAGTGTAAGACCCAACCCCTTTTTGTAAATACACAAATTTTTGGGCCTCACTTATGGTATAAGTCCCGTTGTATTTCAAAAAGTTCGACGCGATCATAGTCCGAAGAAAAACAAACCTTGGGCCTCTCCTAGAGCTATAAGACCCATTCAAAACTCTTTGGGCCTCTATTAGAGTGTAAGACCCAATCCCCTTTTAACCAAAACAAATTTTGGGCCTCAGATATTGTATAAGTCCCTCTGTGTTAAAAGAAAATCTCGGCACGCTCGCCATTTCAAAGCAAAAAACATCTGGGCCTACCCTCGTGTTATAAGCCCCATTCTTTTTTAAACTCTTTGGGCCTCTTGAGAGAGTGTAAGACCCATCCCTTTGCACAGAAAATCTTTCACGGGCCTCAGTCACTTGTATAAGTCCCTCTGTACAAAACGACAGTGCGATCGCTGATAAAAACCTGGGCCTCTCCTTGAGTTGTAAGCCCCAACAATCTTTTCAAAGCACTTTCTCCTTTGATTTTGAATATAATATTGTTATCAAAGTTTTCTTTGTTGAACAACTAACCAAACAACATGGAAGCTCTACAACCGAGTAAGTGTTTACCCGCTTTCATTTACCGTTTTCATATGTATATAACTATATTGTGGGGCTATTTCACTGTAAATCTTCTTTCATAAACTCATATCGACTGTGTAATAATAGTATAGATATTTAGAGTTTCCCCGGCAATTACGTCTAGCACTAAGCCCTGTTGATTACTCTTAAAATAGACAAAACTAGATCCCCATAGGATTACCAGATACAGTCTTCCCTCCTCTTGGGGTTAAACAATATGGAGACGTGAAAGGAAGCATTCTCGGTGAACCCTTTCACAAACTGTCACCTTTAGAAATCGTCAAAGAAACTCTATTCTCCAGAGATGATCTTTTCTCCGTGAATGGCATCTCTTGAGTTTCTTCCAAATTCTCGAACTTTCCTGGCTTGATCTATTCTCTGTGAATAGCCTGTCTTGAATTTCTCGAGGTTTGGGGACCCACAGGCTTCTTAAAAGTATCCTCGCCTCCTCTTGGGCATTGTACAAGGACCCGTCGGCTTCTTAGAAGTATTCACAACCTTCTCTTAGGCTTCGTATAAATGATTTCTTCCTCCGGGAATGATAGCCTCCTCTTGGGCTTCGTACAAATTGTCCCTCGGCTTCTTAAAAGTTTCCAGCCTCCTCTTGGGCTTCGTACAAATTGTCCCGACGACCTCCTAGAGGTATAGGAACAGAAATTAGTCATCTTAATTGAACAGTCTTTCAAAAAGTCTAGCTCTTGCTACTGCTGTTTCTTAAACTTAGTACATAAATATGAAACTCTAGACTCGGACAGTCTAATTCCCTTGAGTCTCAAAGACATTCTCAAGCTCGTTTCAAAACTAGGACAGAAACTCGTAGACTCGGACAGTCTCAATACTCTTTGGATTTCCCATTTCCTTAAAGAGCAGGAAATAACCCTGATCCTCGAATCAAATCCCTGAGTGCAAACAGTACTCATATAAGAACTGATTTTCTCTTTAAATCAGCATACTGGACCTGTCACTTAACTGAAACAGCCACCACTTTTAGCCTCCATCTCGGGCTTCGTACGAGATACAAAAAGATTCTCTTGTTGATTCGATCACTTTTAACCTCTATCTCGGGCTTCGTATGAGATACAAAAATCACTCTCTTGTTGAGTATAAAAAAACTCTCTTGTTGAGTCAATCCTCTTTTAAGCCTCCATCTCGGGCTTTGTACGAGATACAAAACACTCTCTTGTTTAGTATAAAAGACTCTCTTGTTGAGACCAACCTTTAGCCTCCGTCTTGGGCTTCGTACAAGACACATGTAAAAGATTCTCTTGTAGAGTCAAACCTTTTAGCCTCTCTCTCGGGCTTCATACGAGACACACAAAAATCACCCTCTTGTTGGGTCGATAGCCTCCTCTTAGGCTTTGTATAAGAAAAACCCGGTTGAGTCAATCAACCTTTTAGCATCAAAACTGTGCCTCGTTCACAGTACACAAACATCAACAACTCCTTTCCCCCCATCTAATTGCTGTAAGCGGCAAGCCTCTGGATTATTTACATCCACGCCGCTGTCCCTCTTTTAGCATGAGAAATTCCTAAGGAAAGATAGCATTACTCTACACTGAGTTAAAGTCTTCTCCTCTAGGTTGAAAACCCCCTATAAAGGAAATTATGGCATTGTCGGATTCACATATCCCGGTTAAAGTAATTCTCCTTTATAAACAATTGTGACAAACAGACCCCTTTAGAGATGACAAATTCTCTCTAAAGACAACACCCTTTAGCTTCACATCTTGGGCTTCGAACAAGATACAAATAGACCCTTCAGCTTCACATCTTGGGTTTTGAACAAGATATAAACCACCTTTTCAGCTTCACGTCTTGGGCTTTGAACAAGACACCAAAACACCATTTCCTCCCATAGAATAGGAGGAACTACGATCGCTCTGATTTCCCTGTTTCGGTAAACGGGAATACGTAGGCATAAGATTGAAAGAAAAATTTTAGCGAGCACACTAATCCAAAACCCAAAATCCCATACCTTCACATCTCAATCAAAAAACATCCAAGTCCGTATTCCCCACCGAAAGTCTAAATTCAACCAAAATAACTAGAGAGAGGCCCCCCATATTGATCGCATCTGTAAACCAACAGTTTTGATTGTTTGACCTCAGTTTGCAAAACAGGGTTAGTTGGAGACATCTATTTCCCTTCCTTCATCAGCTTCAATAGGACAAAAAATGAATCGACCTGTAGTAACCCAGAGCGGCAGCGCTTAAGAACCACGTCCAAAAATCACTCGCTACAGAAAAATGGCGCCCACCGTGGGGCCCTCTTTTTTGTCTCTCAGGTAGAAATCGAAGAATGGCGATTTCGCTGGGAACTCTCGAGATCTTGTTCTCTTTTCGTCTTTCGGGTAGAAACCAAAGAATGTTGACCTCACCAGGATCTTAGGTCAAAAACCTTTAAAATTGGGAAGGAACCACAGAGTGGCGCCTCCGCCGGGGAGCCATTTTTTGTCAGGAACATAGGATTCATAGCTCTTTAAAGTCTAGGACTTTAGGACAAATATATATACTGCTTTTCCTAATTGATATACGTGTTTATTTTTCTGCTATTGGGAATGCGTGTGATGCCGCATGTGGAAAGATTGAGTATACACATAGGAAAATTACCTTTTTTTGTAGTGTGGAAGCTATCGGGAATAGCTGTTACGCGATAAACTACCCTCTTCTGAGGTTTCTTTGATGGACATCACCTAGCACGGTTCCCGGCCCGCTGGTGTTCTCAGGAATCAATGATTTTGAGTGACAGGTACAAAAAATCACCCGTAGAAAACCTTTGGGGGGGGGGGGGGGGGGGGTAGAGCCTTTACTTCATGACACCGACCCTTTGAACCCATGTTTTTCTATGTTTTTGTGTGCTGCATTCATACATTCATCTAAAAAACATTAAAACTAAGAAAATTTTCTCCTCTAGTCTCTCCTTTTTCAAATTAAACTAAGACAATGATTGCAAATGTCAGAGAAAAAGGATTGCGCTAATGGATTTCGGTAGAAGGAGAACTCATAAGTATACCTTCAAAGTTCCAAAACTAGAGGATTTGAGAAGTTTAGCAAGGATAATCACTAACCCTGAAGCTTTCAGAGCCAAATACGGAGGTCTGCTACCTCTGTTAAGAGTCCATGTGATTGAAGGAATCATGGAAGCACTCATTCAGTTTTACGATCCAGTTTATCACTGTTTCACATTTCCGGATTACCAGCTCGCACTAACGCTGGAGGAGTATTCTCATCTGATCGATTTACATATTACTGATCGAGCTCCACTTTCTGGACTGGAAGAAATTCCACAGGATCAAACCATTGCACGAGCAATTTATTTGGATGAGTCAGAAGTCAAGACTCACCTGACCACTAAGGGTGGCATCCAAGGTTTGCCAGCCCAATTCTTGATAAAGAAGGCCTTGTACTTTTCCAGTATAGGGAACGTGACTGCTTTTGAAAGCATCTTTGTCTTACTCACTTACGGGTTATTTCTGTTTCCCAACATTAATAACTTCGTCGATATCAACGCCATTAAGGTTTTTCTCATTGGAAACCCTGTGCCAACTTTGCTTGCGGACGCGTATCATTCTGTACACTTAGGGAATTTGTACAGCGGAGGAATGATCACATGTTGTGTACCCCTGCTATATAAATGGTTTATCTCCCACTTGCCCAAGTCTGCTGCATTTTGGGATCATAAGAGTGCTTTACGTTGGTCGCAGAAAATCATGTCTCTCACCAACTCTGACATAGATTGGTGCAATAGGATTTATGAGGGAATCAGGATCATTGACCGTTGTGGAAACTTCCCCAACGTACCCCTCATAGGAACTAAAGGAGGAATCAACTACCATCCAGTATTGGTTCGTCATCAATTCAGATACCCGATGAGGCATGTCCCACGTAATGCTCATCTAGAAGGTCTTTTCTTCAAAGAATGGGAAAATGACAGAGCACTAAAGATGGAAATAGTGCACGCTTGGAAACATGTTCATAAGAAAGGACGGGAGTCTCTAGGAAAACCGGACTGTGTCTCGGTGGAGCCTTATCTCCACCGGGTACAAACTAGAGCTCTCAAGCTAAAGATGCCTTATCCTCGTCACGGAGTTCTTCCACCGAGGGAATCTGTCACGTACTTCATGACTGAAACGGAAAAACTCCAGGTTACTCTCAACAAAGTTCAGCGGGAGAGGAGGTCTTGGAAGAACAAGTACCGCACCCTCAATGTAGAGTGTACCAAAATACAGCAACTGTTGAAAGATAAGGATGCTCTGATCGAGATTTTAGAGCAACATGCTGTGGATAATCAAGATGACCAAAGGAATTTGCTCGTTCCTTTCACTTGGCAAAGGAATGATAACCCGACAACGACCCAAGAGCCCCGGTCCAAGAAAAGGAAAGTTCCAGAATCAGCACTCGATTTATCCTCAGAGAGGACTCGGGACCCCTTAGCTTAGGTTTCTATTTCCGCACCTTGTAATCTACTGTATTTCTATTTTCGCAATCCTTCGAATTCAATAAAACGGGGTTTCCCCACTGTTTGATATTTGCAATCTAATTGTCGAATTTTATTAAACCAAAAAATAGTTAATATAATCATTGCATTCATCATTCTCACATCACGTATTCTTCTTACCTACAAATCTCACGTTTGTGTCTCGGTTCTAGAGTCAAACTGTCTCATTCGTACAATACTCGGGCCAATCGTCAAAAAAAGATGGATGATCTTGAGGAAGAGAACAAGGAGTTGAAAGAAGAGATCGACGCTTTGAGAAAGGATATGATAAAGCTTTGTAACGACATGCTAGCTATGGCAGAAGCTCAACAACAAAGAACTGTGATCTCAGAGATCACCTCAACGCCCATAGTGGAAAAGTATGATCCTAGGTATCAAATGCCGAAAGATCGTCCTTGGGGCATGCCTGTTAATTATCGGAAGGATATGTTCCTCCGATCGCTGAAGATCAAGGAATCACAACAGGAGCCGCTGGGCCTGAAGGTTACAAACTTAGGGAAAGCGAAGATGCCAGAGGCATACTGAGGACTCCTGAAGGTTACAAACTTCGGGAAACGCCAAGATTTTCTGCCGTAGTCACGGTACCACCCCCTGTGGTGCACACTGTCCCGGAAGGACAGATTCCATAGATACCTTCTGGTAGAAAGGAAACTATCCTGGAAATGCAAGCCATTCGCGGTCAGGATTTATTTGGAAAGGACGCCGCAGACCTTTGCTTGGTCCCCAATGCGAAAGTTCCGCACAAGTTCCAAGTGCCCGACTTTGAAAAATACAAGGGTAACTCTTGCCCTCAGAGTCACTTGGTGATGTACGCTCGGCGAATGTCAGCTCAGACAGAGAATCAGGACCTATTGATTCACTACTTTCAGGATAGTTTAACCGGTGCTGCATTAAAATGGTACATGGGTTTAAACCGCGCCACGATCAGCACTTTCAGAGATCTTGGCACTGCCTTCGTCCAACAATAAAAATACAATTTGGACATGGCACCCGACAGAGATCAACTCAGATCAATGTCGCAAAAGGTCAAGGAAACCTTTAAGGAATACGCTCAGAGATGGCGTGAAATTTCCGCTCAAATTTGTCCACCTCTTGAGGAAAAAGAGATGACAAAGATCTTCTTAAAGACCTCAAGCTCATTCTATTATGACAGAATGGTTGCCAGTGCGCCCAGTGATTTTACCGAAATAGTCGGTATGGGAGTTCGTCTTGAGGAAGCCATCCGGGAAGGACGTTTAGTAAAAGACGCTGGATCATCGAGTAGTACAAAACGATACGGTAGTGCTCTCCCTAAGAAAAAAGAGCAAGATATTGGGAATATCTCTCTCGGAAAGCAAAGGCGACGTTATCAACCAGTAGCAGTTGTAACTCCTGCTATCAACCCTGCGCCTACTCCTACGTATCAGCCTCAGGTTGCGCAAAGCCAACCTAATCAGCAAAGGACACAACAGCCTCTTCAGCAGGCTCGTCCTCCATACAACAACAACCGTACAACGTGGCCACCAGGATTGGATCCTATACCCGTATCATACGCAGAACTATTTCCGTTACTACTAGCCAAGGGGCACATCCAGACTAAGTCCCCTCTTACGGTACCGGAAAATCCGCCTTTTTGGTTCAAAACAGACCAGACTTGTCCTTACCATCAAGAAGGACCAGGGCATAACATAGAAAACTGTCTCAGTTTTAAATCTGACGTGCAAAAGCTTGTTAGGAGCGGGGTTTTATCTTTCAAAGATACGAATCCGAATGTTCTCACAAACCCGTTGCCTCAACATGAGAAAGCTGCAGTCAACCTGATAGAGGGAGAGTCTAGCAACGTCTATCAAATTCACGATGTACTCTTTTTGAGGGCCAACTTGGTTAAGATGCATTGTAGACAGAGTGTATATCGCCATGTTCCACCTCACAATTATCACCAGTGTGATATCTGCTCTAAAAACAATCAGGGATGTTCTGTGGTGCAATCAGCTTTACAGGAACAGATGGATCCAAGAGTATCGAGTTCGTGAAGTTAACATGGTTTACACGAATTCTAACGTCATTCAAAACCACGACATCCGTGCGATGAATGTCAACCTGGTGGCAATGCACTCAAGGCAAAGCCAGTATCATAATCTGCCGCGACACGATTACAGTTCTTGTCTGACTTGCTCGGTAAACAAACAGGGATGCTCTTTTGTACAAGAGGCCCTCCAGCGTCAGATGGATCTTGGATGGATCCAGGACTACCATGATAGGAATCCCTATCAGATCAACATGGTACAGATATTCGATATTCGCTTAATGAACATCAACCTGGTAGAGTTACATGCTAAGCAGGTCCGACTCGGGTTCCTGATTTTACATAACTATCAAAGTTGTAAGGCGGGTTGCGAAAACAATCAAGGTTGTGCCCTTGTCCAGGAGGCTCTTCAACATTTGCTAAATCATTGGTGGCTTCCCATCTATATGGATGAAGACACTCAGCAGATTAGTATCAATGACAAGAACCCTACTCGGCGTCAAAGTCAGGATGTACGATCTGTAGAAACTAACCTAGTGAGGTTACATTGCATTTAAAGCGGGCGTGGCCAAGTGCCACCACACAACTATGAACGTTGTGGAGTCTGTTCAGAAAGTAACCAAGGATGCTACCTTGTGCGAGCAGCTCTTCAGGGTCAGGTGGATCGTAGAGAAATTCGTCCATATCTGGGTTCCGGACCAATCAGCTGGACGCCAAGCTACCTTGCCAATCAAATCAAGGATGTTATCGTAATCTCTGATCATCAGAGGTCTAGGGATGTTTTCGCCATCATCCCTCTACTTGACGAATCGAGAATTCCCAACCAGGAACGGATCGAGATTACTTACGATGGCCAGAAAAATCAGAAGGTTCCCATAGTCATCTATCTACCGGGACCACTACCGTATGAATCAACTAAGGCTATCCCTTACAAATACGGTGCAACAACAGTTGAAAATGGAAAGGAAATTCCATTACCCTCCGTCGTGAATATTGCAGACATCAGTCGAGTAACACGGAGTGGTAAAATCTTCAACGGAGGAGTTGGAGAACCCATCAAAGAAAAGGAACCTCAGACAGAAGTTCCCAATCCACCAGTCGGTCAATCCAGTAATCCCGACCTTTCGAAAAACGATGATAAGATGCTGAAGCTCATCCAAAGGAGTGAATACAACATTGTTGATCAGCTATTACAAACTCCTTCAAAGATCTTTGTGCTGTCACTTCTACTCAGTTCAGAAGCACATAGGGATGCTCTACAGAAAGTCTTGGAGCAAGCCTTTGTTGAACAGGATATAACAATTAGACAGTTCGATAGCATTGCCTCTAACATCACTTCCTGCAATAATTTGGGATTTAGTGATGAGGAATTACCTGAGGAGGGTCGCCGTCATAACATGGCGCTCAATATCATGGTCAACTGCCAGGACGATGCTTTAGCCAGCGTACTGGTAGACACAGGGTCAGCCCTGAATGTCATTCCGAAGTCCACCTTGACGCAATTATCCTTTAAAGGAACCCCGATGAGAACCAGTGAGGTCGTCGTCAAAGCATTCGACGGATCCAGAAAAACGGTTATCGGCGAACTTGATCTTCCAATAACTATTGGTCCTCACACTTTCCAAGTCATTTTCCAGGTCATGGACATCCGAGCAACGTAAAGTTGTTTATTAGGAAGACCTTGGATACATCAGGCTGGGGCGGTCACCTCGACCCTCCTCCAAAAGCTAAAGTTCGTCCAGAACGGTCAGCTCATCACGGTCTGTGGGGAACAGACTTTGCTCGTAAGTAATTAATCATCAGCCACTTATGAGGAACTGGGAGGGATAATTGGAACTCAGTTCTAAACACTTTCGCTACACAGAGGCAATCAATCTGAAGAGGGAACCTCTATTTCCTCATATAAAGATGCTATCAAAGCAGTCGAGAGTACCAATGCAAAAGGATGGGGACAACTTTTCATTCCCACTGATAACAAAACAAAGAAGGGTCTTGGTTTTTCTACAACCTGCACCCTGACAGCTGCTAACAATGAAAGTCTTCATCCCATTCAGAACTTCTTCCACAGTGGAGGTTTCCTTCAACCAGTGACTCAAGAAGTACACACTATCAATGAGGAGGATCCCTCTGACATAGATGTGGAATGGAAGTCCTACCTCAACGAGGACGGCTATATGTCTCAGGAAGAGGTGCCTACTCCCTTTTGCTTTCCTACACAGGGTCCGAGATTTATACCCAGGTCAGATGTTGAAATGATATACGGAGATTGTGAGCCGGAAGGATACCGTGCTCCACCAAATTCATTAGAGGAGGACACTCTGATGAAGGACATCTTTGATCGCGACTACTATGGCCCGATGGATGGTTTGCCAATGTGGCAGCCTTACCCAGGAGACTTGGGGCACAAAAATCAGCTGAACAACGAAAATCAGCTGAGCATCATTGAAAAGAATGCCTGCGTCCCCACCATGTCATGGGACCAACACTCAGGTCATTCAGAAACTACTCAACATGACGATGAATTCACAACATTCGTAGGACTAGAATTCATTAACTATTCTTTTCCCGAGGTCAACGTCATCGAGAGGGATGACTCCTCCAGTTCCAAAGAAGTATGGGACACTTTGGGATAACCGAGTCGTAAGTTCGACTACTTAGTCAAGTACACCACTCCAGAAAGCTCTCGTATCAGGTTCGAAGACATCCAGCCAACTGGATGGGGAGATGTACCTGAGAGCACAAATACTCTGCAAAATGCAACAGAGGAATCCTCCTACGACAACTCTTCCTGGGAGACAGATTCCAATGATCCTGCTCCACCAGAAATCAGAGTCATTTCTGAAGACAAATCAAGGAAAGTACCAGACTTTGTGATTCACCGAGGAGTTCACCGCCAATGGGTTGCTGTCGATGTTCCGAAGATTGTTCATAAGTCAAAGTAATTTCCATCTTTAGCCTTTCACCCTGCCCAGGTGAAATGGATGTTTTGATAAGGCTAGCTTTCTATAAATTTTCCCTCTTCGCTTTGCCCAAAGCGACAGAGTTTTATTTTATAGGGCTGTAGTTTCAAGAATCAACTTGTTCATTAATAAAATAACGTCGTTCTGTAATTTCTGCATTAATTGCTATTTTCTCTTTTTGCTTTTCTCAGAAAATGATAATCCTAAAAAACAAATCAATAATAAACAAGCAGTTTTAAAAAAAAAGAGTATACACTGCACACACTTGCATTTTCTCTATCTCTTCTAAACACGAATCATCACGTCATGCAAATTGCTTGTCTTAAACCCAGTTGAAATATACGATCTGATGCCTTCTCCCGACTTTGAGTTCCCGGTATTTGGGGCTGAAGAAGAAGTTGACAACGAAATTCTAGAAGAGATATCCCGATTACTCAGACAAGAGGAAAGGTCCATTGAACCTCACAAAGAGCCGTTGGAAACGGTAAACTTGGGTTCAGAAAAAGAGAGAAAAGAGATCAGGATTGGGGCACTACTCAGTCCAACTGCTAAAGAGAGTTTGATAAAGCTTCTCAAAGAATTCCCTGATGTATTCGCTTGGTCCTATCAGGATATGCCAGGGTTGGATACCAGCATCGGGGAACATCATCTACCGTTGAGATTAGAATATCCGCCAGTAAAACAAAGGTTGAGACGGACTCATCTGGACATGGCCGTCAAAATCAAAGAGGAGGTACAGAAACAGATTGACGCAAGTTTCCTCGTTACATCAGAATATCCTCAATGGTTAGCCAACATCGTACCCGTTCCGAAAAAGGACAGAAAAGTCAGAATGTGTGTCGACTACAGAGACATGAACAAGGCTAGTCCAAAGGACGACTTTTCTTTACCACACATTGACATGCTGGTAGACAGTACAACAAAGTTCAAAGTTTTCTCCTTCATGGATGGATTCTCGGGCTATAACCAAATCAAAATGGCGCTGAGGGACATGGAGAAAACTCTGTTCATTACCCCATGGGGTACCTTTTGTTACAAGGTAATGCCGTTCGGTTTGAAGAACACCGGGGCAACCTATCAAAGGGCCATGACTAATCTCTTTCATGACATGATACACAAGGAAATTAAAGTATATGTCGATGATATGATTGCAAAATCTAAGACAGAAGAGGAGCATGTGACCCACCTGTCAAAGCTATTCGAGCGATTGAGAAAGTACAAACTCCGCTTGAATCCCAATAAGTGTACCTTCGGTGTCCGTTCAGGGAAACTTTTAGGGTTCATCGTCAGCCAGAAAGGAATTGAGGTTGATCCTGACAAGGTCAAGGCCATTCGAGAAATGCCTTCTCCGAAAACTGAAAAACAAGTCAGAGGATTCCTGGGACGTTTTAACTACATCTCCAGATTCATATTCCTCATGACCGTGACATATGCGCCGATTTTCAAATTACTCAAAAAGAATCAGGACTGCGTTTGGACAGAAGACTGCCAAACCACCTTCGACAGTATTAAGGAATACCTGTTGAACCCTCCGATTCTATCACCTCCAGTGGAAGGAAGGCCACTGATTATCTATCTAACAGTCTTCGAAGACTCCATGGGCTGTGTACTTGGCCAACAAGACAAAACCAAACGGAAAGAGTCTGCCATCTACTATTTGAGCAAGAAATTCACCGACTGCGAGACTCGGTACACTATGCTTGAAAAAACTTGCTGCGCTTTGGCTTGAGTAGCTAAACATCTGCTCCAGTACATGATTCGTCACACTACTTGGTTGATTTCCGAGATGGATCCAATCAAGTATGTCTTTGAAAAGCATGCTCTCACGGGAAGGATTGCCCGTTGGCAGATGTTGCTATCAGAATATGGCATAGAGTACCATGCTCAAAAAGTCGTTAAGGGGAGTATTTTAGCCGGTCATTTGGCTCATCAACTGATTGACGATCAAGAATCAATCGGGTTTGACTTCCCAGACGAAGATGTCATGTATTTGAAAATGAAAGACTGCGATGAACTGCTACCCAGTGAAGGGCCAGAACCAGGTTCCCAATGGGGACTTATCTTTGACGGAGCTGTCAATCATTACGAAAACGGAATTGGGGAAATCATTGTTACCCCTCAGGGTACCCACATTCCTTTCACTGCCCGACTGAAGTTCAAATGTACAAACAACGAGGCCGAATACGAAGCTTGTATCATGGGTCTCGAGGAAGCAATTCATTTAAGGATCAAGAACTTGGATGTATATGGCGACTCAGCCTTGGTTATGAATCAGATCAAAGGAGATTGGAACACTTGCCAATCAGGATTGATTCCTTACAAAGACTACGCAAGAAGGTTACTACCCTTCTTCAACAGAATCGAGTTTCATCACATCCCTCGTGAAGAGAATCACATGGCTGACGCTTTAGCCACTCTCTTTTCCATGATTAGCGTAGGTCAATGGAATGGCATACCTAAGATCGACATAATGCGCCTTTAGCGGCCCGCTTACATCTTCGCGATTGAAGCAGTCATAGACGACAAACCTTGGTATCACGATATCAAATGCTTCCTTCAGAAACAAGAGTACCCACCTGGGGCATCTAGAAAAGACAGGAAAACCCTCAGAAGACTGGCAGGCCGTTTCTTTCTGAGCGGTGATACACTTTATAAGTGGAATTTTGACATGGTCTTGCTCCGATGTGTAGACAGACCAGAAGCAGACATGCTGATAAAAGAAATTCACGAAGAATCCTTTGGCACTCATGCCAACGGATACACAATGGCGAGAAAAATTCTGAGAGCAGGGTACTACTGGTTGACCATGGAATCCGACTGTTACCAGTACATGAGGAAGTGTCACAAGTGTCAGATATACTCAGACAAAATCCATGTACCGCCAACGCATCTCAAAGTTCTTTCTTCCCCATGGCCTTTTTCCATATGGGGAATCGACATGATTGGCATGATCGAACCCAAAGCTTTAAACGGACATCGGTTCATTCTGGTAGCCATTGATTACTTCACTAAGTGTGTCGAAGCAGCTTCATACGCTAATGTAACTCGACAAGTGGTGGTCCGATTTATCAAAAACAATATCATCTGCCGTTATGGTGTTCCGAGTCAGATCATTACTGCTAATGGATCTAACTTGAACAATAAGATGATGAAAGAGTTATGCACAGAGTTCAAGATCGAACACCATAACTCATCTCCCTACCGACCCAAGATGAACGGAACGGTAGAAGCGGCTAACAAGAACATCAAGAGGACTGTTCAGAAGATGGTTGTAACCTACAAAGATTGGCACGAGATGCTACCCTTTTCTCTTCACGATTATCGTACATCTATCCGCACTTCAACAGGGACAACCCCTTTCTCTCTAGTGTATGGCATGGAAGTAGTGCTCCCCATCGAAGTAGAGATCCCATCAATCCGGGTATTGATGGAAGCTAAGCTTACAGAAGCCGAATGGTGTCAAAGTCGACACGATGAACTCAACCTGATCAAAGAAAAGTGAATCAAGCACTATGCCATGGTCAGTTGTATCAGCAAAGAATGAAGAAGGCGTTCGACAAAAAAGTCCGACCTCGCATCTTCAGGAAAGGAGACCTTGTGCTCAAGAAGATACAACCATTTCTCACAGATTCCCGGGGCAAATGGACTCCGAATTATGATGGCCCCTATGTGGTCACGAAAGCTTTCTCAGGCGGCGCCTTGAGACTTACAACCATGGACGGAGAGGAATTTGCCTACCCCACAAACGTTGATGTAGTCAAGAAATACTTCGCCTAAAAAAAAAAGAAAAACGTCTCGGTGGATTGAAAACTCGAAAGGGCGGTCCAGGAAAAAATTAGAGACATGATGAAAAATCATCCTGGTGGATTGGAAACATCACAGTACAATCCAGGCAAAAGTTAGGGATAATGGCAAGTAACTATGTTCAACAAAGGGGCAAGTCCCTCAGCAGCAGTTACATCACCCGTCAGGAAAACTCCAGTCAAGGTCATCTTCGACAGAAGCTCAGGATGCCCAGAATTCAAAGTTGGTAGAAGGATAGTGGTCGTTAGGTTTCAATGTAGCCCTTTTCCCTTAAATTACCATTTTCTAGCTTTGTAAATACTCTAGGAATCACGCGTTTGGCTAATTTCCATCCTATCAATAAATTTGAGCCCTTGTGCTTTTGTTTGCAATTCTTATTTGTTTTAGCTTTACAGAATGACATTTTAACATGATCAACGATTCTTGAGATAAAACAAAAAATGAATTTACTTGTAAAACTTTTTCTGCTTTTAAAATAAAGTCGGCAATTTCTTTTGACTGTTGAACATCAGAAGAACATCGGTCGCTTCTCCAGAAGTAATCGAACCTTAAAGTGCAGAATCAAAGTACTCCTTCTAAACCAGTATGCCTGAATGAAGGATCAGCTATGTCAGATGCGAATGCTCCATCTGACCTCTTCGGCCGAGTTCTTATCTCCTAAGCCCGACCAACACAGCTCCCCGCAGGGACTGTCTCTCCTAAGAAAGGCAGAATTGCTATTTTTGAACCAGCGGTACTTATTCGCCCCGCGATGGCCGAGTATCCAGTCATGTTCATCTTTTAGTTTGTATGTCGCGTCAGTTTTGTCAGCATATACATACATCATGCATTATTGATTTGCATTCACATTTCATATTGCATCACTATCACTCTAGTCGGTCTTATCCCCTAGTGATAACAGTCCTCTCAACCGAGTTGTCAGTTCTTTCCTCGTCAGGAAATGCTGCGTCTGACCAATCTCTCTCCTCCAGTTTATTTCTGGAATGAAGTTGGCTCCTCGACCACTTTGATAACTTGAACCTCTAAAAGACCGGAGAACCTTCAACCGATGTCACTCTTCGCCATTGAAGATGATATTTTTGCTTTCCCGGATTAAGGAAAATCCCCAGAGAAAGCCTCTTAATCAGAGATCCGGCGGTACAGCGGTTTTTCTCCAAAAAACCACAGATGAAAAGGTCATCGGCACCTCAAAATTGGATCCCATTATATGGCATTTCTCCGGGAAGACCCCGAGAAAAGTATGATGTAAGAAACCAAACGGAAGCAGTCTCTCAAGAAACTCGCTTTCCCCAGTAGAAACAAATGGTGTCTCCAATAGAGAAGTTTGTGCACCTCTACAACTCAGACGATTGGGTTCCCCAGCAAGTCTGACATCATGCTTTTTCCCATCAAATGGAATATCCCCAGGAAAATTCGGCGAGAAGTTTGAGGAAAACTGCTACGAATAGTGTCCCTTGTCAATAAAGTTTATTGACAAAAGAAACTGAGACCAGTTCCTTGGTAGGAAACCAGGAACGAGGGGAAGTTTACATCAGAAACTTAGACCAGTTCCTTGGTAGGAAACCAGGATCGAGGGGAAGTTTATTGCAGAAACTGAGACCAGTTCCTTGGTAGGAAACCAGGATCGAGGGGAAGTTTATTTCAGAAACTGAGACCAGTTCCTTGGTAGGAAACCATGATCGAGGGGAAGTTTATTTCAAAAACTGAGACCAGTTCCTTGGTAGGAAGCCAGGATCGAGGGGAAGTTTACTTCAGAAACTTAGACCAGTTCCTTGGCAGACAACCAGGATCGAGGGGAAGTTTACCTTTTCTAAGCATCATTGCTTAGCAAAAGAAGAAGGATGCGCAAACTGCCATTCATAACCACCATCAAAATTTTGGGTATTCCGATATTTAATCCTCTTGCACCCCGAATGCCCGAACACCTTCGTCATTCGCACCTTTGGGTCCAAGAAGATTAAATAGGGGCATCTGTCATACCCCAAATTTTGACCACTAAGATTTCCCATCATTGTGCAAATCATCATCACAATATCGAGGAACCATTAGTCTCCCCGAAGATGGGTGAACACTTACTACAATTAAAATTAGGGTTTCAAGCCCTCTTAGAGTTCTTAGACAAAGGATCAATCAAGAAAGGACATGATCTTCAACTTGTCTAACCTCTCGAATATCTACAAGGGATCAAGAGGATTCCCCACTTTAAGGATTAAGCACAAGGCTGCTCCCTTCTATGTGGATCAAGCCTTAAGATCGCCAATGTCACCAAATTAGGGTTTGGTCGACCAGGGCCTCCAGATGGAAATTTTACTCTGGGCATGATCCATTGCTTCAAAGCATAACCTATGATGCTCCAAGGGACATCATAAACCCAATCATCAAGTCAATTTATCCTCAGGGGATGCATTCATCAAAAATCAGGAATTAGGGTTTCTTGACCTAATTCACCCCTAAGTTGACTTTTGGGACAAACCTTGAGCCAAGACCTCAAGACATGATTTGAGGGTCTCTAATATACTATATTAATCTATTTGCAACAATGGTTTAATCCAAGAAGCTTGAGCAACAAGTCTCAATTTCACCAGTACCACAATTAGGGTTTCGCGAGAAAAGTCAACTGTAACTTTGACTTTTGACCAGGACATGCTCCCAAGCCCTAGGACATGATTCAATACACCCTATAACACCCATGGAACATGTCCATCAAGTTTGATTTAGGTCAAGGACATGATTTCCTAAAGGATTGCACAGTTTGGAATTCATCTGATAAAAAGTCAACTGTGCACAAAAGTCAAACTTTGACTTTTTGAGATTTTTCACTTTTATGGTTTTTTAACCCTAAAGTGATGTTAATGTGTGAATTGAATCATCATTCATCAATAAAAATCAAGAAAAGTTGGATAACTTGTAAAAAGGGTAACCATAAAAACTTAGAAAATTTTATAAGTTAAAGAATAAAGTGGCAAGGGTACCAACTTTGGAGGATCATAACTCCTAAACCACAAAGCCATTTCTCCCCATCCAAAGCTTGATTTGTAGATCTCATGGCCCTCTACAAAATAAAAAAATTGACCCCCCTTCAAATTCATTATGGATTTTGAGTTATGGTTGAATCAAAATCACTAAAAACATGAAAGTATAACTTTTCCAACACTTAGAAAAATTCTAGACAAGGCAGATTTTTGCTGAAACATCAAAACTTGTGGGATTTTTTCACATAGATACAAGCTGAATCAGTTCCAAAGATAAACATCAATGTTGTTACAAATATTACCAAGAATCCAAAGAGCTCACTAGCATGAACTGATTCATCTTGAGCCAAGAGAAATCCATGCTCAAAGTCATGTTCCTGCAAGCTGTTTTGGGAAAATCAGTTTGTATGTTTGCTTGCCACACACGATTTTGAGCCAAAGACCAAGGATCACTATGCCACCTGTACTCAAACCAATCATAATGCAACTGATTCAACTGATAAAGCTGAGTCAAAAAGCCAAGGGGTCTTCCAACTTGAAGTGCATGCATTTTGGCACATTTTGCCTTGAATTGAAAGGGCATTAATATGGAATAGTGCATTGTCAAGGTAGCCACTCTACTCAATCAAGTTCTCTGATTAAACAACAATAAAAACATCTGAAGAATGTGAATTTGGTCAAGACATAGCCCTGCTCTTGGGAAGGACTAGTTTGCCTTGCATGAGAAGAAATCCTCCAAGCCAATCCATGCGAATGTGATCTGATCCAGCAGCCATTCACTATTCATCCAAGACAAGAGTTGATCCCCTATAAATAGAGGTTCCAATGGATCATTCAACTCACACCAAAGCCAGTTATAGCACTGCTTTCTCTCATTCTCTCTTAAGTGCCAAGTTTTCTTATTTTTGAGCAACCACTATCGGGTTTTGAGTTGCAGCCTTAAGCAATCCATTCCAGTTGCCCAGACACATCACATATGATGTATTTGAGGTGTCAAAACACTTAAACACCAACTGTAACACCCTCAGCTCAAAATCACCTATCAACCTAGCCATTATGCTTCAATTATGCAGTTGGAGTGCTCCAGCTTGATCCAAAGACTTCCAAAGTGTTCCAAAGCTTGCAACACACTCCACAACATCCATTGAAGCTGTTCAGATCATCACAACACATCTGTAACACCTCCAACTCCAAAATCAAATTGCTCTTGCTGTCACGACCATCAAGTAAGCCTAAACTTGGTCATCTCTTAATCTATGCATATTTCCTCGCACAATACTTTTGTCAAATGTTCATAATCATGCATAGAATGTTTCCCCTCAATTAATTGCTTTGTTTGAATCGTGTATCAAAACTCTCAGCCTTCATGCAAATTTTAGGGTTCTTGAGGTTTTGTCTTGATTTCTTATTCCATGTTAAAAATAAATGAAATTAAAGACCATAGACATGATCGTGTGGTTGAAATGAGCAGATTGATAGGTGGTTTGCATGATATAATCAAGTATTTAGGGAGATTGGAGAGAAAATGCAAATCTGGGCAAAACCCAGAACACGCGCGTGTTCTTGTGTGTTCTTGGCGCCTATTTTTGAAAATTCAAATTTTTGAATTTTGTGATTTTGTTTAATTGATTCAAAAATTAATTTCTCTCTGAGTTTTAATGATTTTGAGTTGATTCTTTTTTTAATAATTCACAAAAATGTTAAAATATTTTATTTTATCAAAAAATCCCAAAAATATTATTTATTTCATATAATTGATATTTTTGCAAAGAATTAATATTTTAATTGTTTTTGACATTTAAAATATTTTTTGCTTCTTGATTTTGCAAATTTTACTGACTTCTAATCATTTTGTAGGTCAAAACATGATTTTTGAAACATTAATCCAAGATCACAATTTGTTTTCCACATGTTAAACAATTTTGATCATTTTTAAATGAATTTTTATTCAATTAAAATACATTTTGGAAACAAATTAGGGTTTTGATTAATTCAACCCTCACAAATCATTTTCAAACTCTTTGGGCCTCTAATAGAGTGTAAGACCCAAGCCTTTTTGTAAATAAACCTATTATTGGGCCTCACTTATTGTATAAGTCCCTCCGGGTATTTTCAAAAACCTCGGCGCAATCGTCGTTTTGTACACAAATAACCTTGGGCCTACCCTCGAGTAGTAAGACCCATTATTCTTTTTAAACTCTTTGGGCCTCTAATAGAGTGTAAGACCCAACCCCTTTTTGTAAATACACAAATTTTTGGGCCTCACTTATGGTATAAGTCCCGTTGTATTTCAAAAAGTTCGACGCGATCATAGTCCGTTGAAAAACAAACCTTGGGCCTCTCCTAGAGCTATAAGACCCATTCAAAACTCTTTGGGCATCTATTAGAGTGTAATACCCAATCCCTTTTAACCAAAATAAATTTTGGGCCTCAGATATTGTATAAGTCCCTCTGTGTTAAAAGAAAATCTCGACGCGATCGCCATTTCAAAACAAAAAACATCTGGGCCTACCCTCGTGTTATAAGCACCATTCTTTTTAAACTCTTTGGGTCTCTTGAGAGAGTGTAAGGCCCATCCCTTTGCACAAAAAATCTTTCTCGGGCCTCAGTCACTTGTATAAGTCCCTCTGTACAAAACGACAGTGCGATCACTGATAAAAACCTGGGCCTCTCCTTGAGTTGTAAGCCCCAACAATCTTTTCAAAGCACTTTCTCCTTTGATTTTGAATATAATATTGTTATCAAAGTTTCCTTTGTTGAACAACTAACCAAATAGCATAGAAGCTCTACAACCGAGTAAGTGTTTACCCGCTTTCATTTACCACTTTCATATGTATATAACTGTACTGTGGGCCTGTTTCACTGTAAGTCTTCTTTCATAAACTCATATCGAATGTGTAATAATAGTATAGATATTTAGAGTTTCCCCCGCAATTACGTCTAGCACTAAACCCTGTTGATTACTCTTAAAATAGACAAAACTAGATCCCCATAGGATTACCAAATATAGTCTTCCCTCCTCTTGGGGTTAAACAATATGGAGATGTGAAAGGCAGCATTCTCGGTGAACCCTTTCACAGACTGTCACCTTTAGAAATCGTCAAAGAAACTCTATTCCCCAGAGATGATCTTTTCTCCGTGAATGGCATCTCTTGAGTTTCTTCAAAATTCTCGAACTTTCCTGGCTTGATCTATTCTCTGTGAATAACCTGTCTTGAATTTCTCGGGGTTTGGGGACCCACAGGCTTCTTAAAAGCATCCTCGCCTCCTCTTGGGCGTTGTACAAGGACCCATCGGCTTCTTAGAAGTATTCACAACCTCCTCTTAGGCTTCGTATAAATGATTTCTTCTTCCGGGAATGATAACCTCCTCTTGGGCTTCGTACAAATTGTCCTTCGGCTTCTTAAAAATTTCCAACCTCCTCTTGGGCTTCGTACAAATTGTCCCGACGACCTCCTAGAGGTATAGGAACAGAAATTAGTCATCTTAATAGAACAGTATTTCAAAATGTCAAGATCTTGCTACTGCTGTTTCTTAAACGTAGTACAAAAGATGAAACTCTAGACTCGGACAATCTAATTCCCTTGAGTCTCAAAGACATTCTCAAGCTCCTTTCAAAACTAGGACTGAAACCCGTAGACTCAGACAGTCTCAATACCCTTTGGATTTCCCATTTACTTAAAGAGCAGGAAATGACCCTGATCCTCGAATCAAATCCCTGAGTGCAAACAGTACTCATATAAGAACTAATTTTCTCTTTAAATCAGCATACTGGACCTGTCATTTAACTGAAACAGCCACCACTTTTAGCCTCCATCTCGGGCTTCGTACGAGATACAAAAAGATTCTCTTGTTGAGTCGATCACTTTTAGCCTCCATCTCGGGCTTCGTACGAGATACAAAAATCACTCTGTTGTTGAGTATAAAAAAACTCTCTTGTTGAGTCAATCCTCTTTTAAGCCTCCATCTCGGGCTTTGTACGAGATACAAAACACTATCTTGTTGAGTATAAAACACTCTCTTATTGAGTCCAACCTTTAGCCTCCGTCTTGGTGTAATACCCCAAATTTTGACCACTTAGATTTCCCATCATTGTGAAAATCATCATCACAATATGGATGTACCTTTATGCTTCATTAGTCTCCCCAAGGATGGGTGAGCATCCACTACAATCAAAATTAGGGTTTCAAGCCCTCTCTGAGTGCTTAGACAAAGGATCAATCAAGAAATGACATGATCTTCAACTTGTTTAATCTTTTAAACATCCATAATGGATCAAAAAGGACTTACACTTCAAGGATTAAGCACAAGGCTGCTCCCTTCTAGGTGGATCAAGTCTCAAGATCGACAGTGTCACCAAATTAGGGTTTTGGTCGACCAGGGCCTCCAGATGGAAATTTTCATCTAGGCACAAGGCAATGATCCAAAACATAACCTAATATACTTCATGGAACCTCATGAACCCATGCATCAAGTCAATTTTGCCTCAGGGGATGCATTCATAAAAAATCAGGAATTAGGGTTTCTTGACCTAATTCACCCCTAAGTTGACTTTTGGGACAAACTATGAGCCAAGACCTCAAGACATGATTTGAGGGTCTCTAATATACCATATTGATCTATTTGGAACAATGGATTGATCCAAGAAGTTTGAGCAACAAGTCTCAATTTCATCTGCACCACAATTAGGGTTTTAAGGGAAAAGTCAACTGTAACTTTGACTTTTGACCAGGACATGCTCCCAAACCCTAATACATGATTGAATATACCCTATGACACCCATGGAACATGCCCATCAAGTTTGATTTAGGTCAAGGACATGATTTCCTGAAGAATTGCACAGTTTGGAATTCATCTGATAAAAAGTCAACTGTGCACAAAAGTCAACTTTGACTTTTTGAGATTTTTCACCAAAATGGATTTTTAACCCTAAAATGATGTTAATGTATGATTTGAATCATCATTCATCAAGAAAAATCAAGAAAAGTGGGATAACTTGTAAAAGGGGTAACCATAAAACTTAGAAATTTTTCTAAGTTAAAAATAAAGTGGCAAAGGTACCAACTTTGGAGGACCATAACTCCTAAACCACAAGGCCATTTTTTCTCATCCAAATATGGATTTGTAGCCCTCATTATCACCTACAAAAACTTCAACTACAAGTCATTCCAATTCATTAAGGATTTTGAGTTATGGAGTGATCAAAGTGGCTGGAAAGTGAAAAAGTCACTTTTTCCAACACTTAGTGAAATTTTCACTAAGTCAGATTCTGCCTCACTTTTTGCCAAATGTAGGGGGATTTTTCACTTGGAATTAAAAGAGATCAAAACCAAACTTGTTCAAACAGTTGTTGTATCATGTAAGAGCTTTCCAAAATGGCCAAAAACATTGCCAAATTCAACCTACACCATGAGATACAACATTGCCAAGTTGCCTTGCTGAAATCTGTCAAGGCAAGGCAGAATTTGCAACTTTGGTCGATTTGCCAAAATCAGCCAAATTCAATTGCTCCTATCCACTTGGACACCTCATAGGATTGAATCTAAAGGGGACAATCACTGAGCCAAGCCTCCAAAGTCCATGGAACAAGAAATAGCATGTTGAACCTAGAATGGCCAAAATAGGGACAAGACTTCAAATTTGGAATGAGGCATTCAATGGAACCATCAAGGTGGCATGGACTGAGCCATTCTCATCTGAAATCAGTCAAGACTTATCCAAGACCAAGGGGACCAAATCTCTGTGCCCTAACCTCTAGTCAATGGCTAGAGGAGACTTGGATTTTCATTTGCCAACATTGGCCAAACCTACTTACCAGCTGCCATTCACTATTCCTTGCAAAACAAACTTGCTCTACTATAAATAGAGCTCAATTGTGGTCAGTTTGAGTACACCAAAGCCATCAAACAGATGCTTTCCTCAAAATCTCTTCTTTCACTCCAATTTTGCCTTCTAAGGCAAGTCACTATCGGGTTTTGAGTTTGAGAGCAATTCCAATCAAACCAATCACTCACACACCTCACATACATCACATATGAGCTGATCAAACACTTAGATTACTTCTGAAACATCAATTTCACAAAATCACCAGCTGGTTGCTCAAGGTTTTAACCAAAGTGCAGCTGAGGTACCACAAAATGATCCAGCCAATTTCAATCAAGTCCAACCATCCAAACACAATCCATAGGGTGTAGGGAAGCTGTTCAGATCATCACCACTCATCTATAACATCTCCAAATCAAAAATCACTTTGAACTTGCTGTCACGACTTAGAGGTAAACACATACTTGGTCATCTCTCGATCTATGCATATTTCCTCGCACAATAATTTGGCCATATGTTCATAATCATGCATGGAATGTTTTCCCTCAATTAATTGCATTGTTTGAATCGTGTATCAAAAATCCTAGCCTTCATGCAGAAATTAGGGTTCTTGAGGTTTCTTCGTGATTTCTTGTTGTATGTTTAATTTAAATGAAATTAAAGTACATAGACATGATCGTGAGGTTGAGACGAGCATAATGATATGTGGATTGCATGATATGATTACGTATTCATGGAGATTGGATAGAAAATGCAAATCTGAGAAACCAAGAACACGCGCGTGTTCTTCAGCTGTTCTTGGCGCCATTTTTTAATAATTCAAATATTTGAATTTTGTGATTTTGTTTAATTGATTCAAAAATTAATTTCTCTCTGAGTTTTAATGATTTTGAGTTGATTCTTTTTTTAATAATTCACAAAAATGTCAAAATATTTTATTTTCACAAAAAATCCCAAAAATATTATTTATTTCATATAATTGATATTTTTGCAAAGAATTAATATTTTAATTGTTTTTGGCATTTTAAATATTTTTTCCACATTGATTTTGCAACTTTTAATGCTTTCTAATTATTTTGTAGGTCAATACTTAATTTTTGAAGCATTAATCCAAGATCACAATTTGTTTTCCATGTGTTAAACAATTTTTGATCATTTTAATTGAATTTTTATTTAATTAAATACATTTTGAAAACAAATTAGGGTTTCGGATTAATTCAACCCTCATAAATCATTTTCAAAACTCTTTGGGCCTCTTGAGAGAGTGTAAGACCCATCCCCCCTTGTACAAAAACTTTTTGGGCCTCACTCATTGTATAAGTCCCTCTGTACAAATAAACGGCGCGATCGTCGCCCGTTTAAAAATAAAACTCATCTGGGCCTCTCCTTGAGCTATAAGACCCATTCAAAAACACTTTGGGCCTCTATTAGAGTGTAAGACCCAATCCCCCTTTTAACCAAAACATTTTGGGCCTCACTTATTGTATAAGTCCCTCCGCGTTAAAAGAAACCTCGGTGCGATCGCCATTTTTAAACGAAAAATCATCTGGGCCTACCCTCGTGTTATAAGCCCCACTCTTTTTCCTTTAAACCTTTTTGGGCCTCTTGAGAGAGTGTAAGACCCATCCCTTTGTACAGAAAACCTTTTGGGCCCCAGTCACTTGTATAAGTCCCATCTGTACAAATTCGAACAGTGCGTTGACTGATAAAACACTGGGCCTCTCCTTGAGCTGTAAGCCCCAAATCTTTCTTTTTCAAAGCACTTTCTCCTTTGATTTTGAATATACTGTTGTTTTCAATCTTTCTTTGCTGAACAACTAACCAAACAGCATGGAAGCACTACAACCGAGTAAGTGGTTATCGCTTTCGTTTACTGCTTTCATATTATAAACTGTATTGTGGGGCTGCTCACTGTAAGTCTCCTTTCATAAACTCATATCTATTGTGTAATAATAGTATAGATATTTCGAGTTTCCCCGGCAACTACGTCTAGAACTAGGTGACACCGTTTCATTTATTCGTAGAAATAGACGCCTAGATCCCCAATAGGAGCATCAGATACAGTCTTCTCTTCGGCTGTCCTCCTTAGGAATCGTCAAGAAGCTATACTCCCCAAGATGAATGTATTCTCCGTGAATGGCATCTTTGAGTTTCTTCCAAATTCTCGAACTTTCCTGACTTGATCTATTCCTTGTGGATAGCTTGCCTTGAATGTCTCGGGGTTTGGGTACCCACTACGGTCATAATCTTGGACCTTAACTAAGGAACCCTCTTCAAAAGCTAAAAGTCGCTGGATAGTAAACCTCGCACGTTTACCAGTGGTTTTTATCTTTAAAATAGTTATCTCTCCTAATGGAAAGGAGATGATAGACCCACGGGCTTCTTAAAAGCATCGGCCTCGTCTTGGGCATTATTCAAGGACACTACGACTTCTTAGAAGTATTCACAGCCTCCTCTTAGGCTTCGTATAATGATCTCTTCCTCCGAGAATGATAGCCTCCTCTTGGGCTTCGTACAAGGACCCGTCGGCTTCTTAAAAGTTTCCAGCCTCCTCTTGGGCTTTGTACAAATTGTCCCGACGACCTCCTAGAGGTATAGGAACAGAACCTAGTCATCTGTATAGAACAATCCTTTCATAGAGTCTACTACTGTTTCTCAAAGCATAGTACAAAAGATAAAACTCTAGACACGGACAGTCTAACTGCCTTGAGTCTCAAAGACATTCTCAAGCGACCCCTTCTTAAATAGGAAGGAAACCCGCAGACTCGGACAGTCTCGACACCCTTTGGATTTCCCGTTTCCTTAAAGAGAAGGAAATATCCCTGATCCTTAAATCAAATCCCTGTGTACAGTGTTATTCATATAAGAACTGATTTTATCTTTTAAAATCAGTATATTGGATCTGTCACTCAACTGAAACAGTTACAATAGCCTCCATCTCGGGCTTCGTACGAGATACCAAAATTCTCCCTAGCGGAGTCAAAACAACCTTTTCGCCTCTCTCTCGGGCTTCGTACGAGACACATAAGAGACTCCCCCGTTGAGTCAATTACCCCTTTCGCCTCCATCTCGGGCTTCATACGAGATACAAAATCACTCTCTTGTTGAGTATAAAAGATTCTCCTATTGAGTCAACCCTTTTAGCCTCTCTCTCGGGCTTTGTACGGGACACAAAATAACCTTCTCTTAGGCTTTGTATAATTATTTTCCTAGCGGAAATTAGCCTCCTCTTAGGCTTCGTATAAGAAAACCACTGGTTAATCCAATTAACCTTTTAGAATCAAAGTTGTGCCTCGTTCACAGTACACAAACATCAACAACTCTTTCCCCCATCTAATCGCTGTAAGCGGCAAGCCTCTGGATCATCTATATCCATGCCACTGTCCCTCTTTTAGCATGAGAAATTCCTAAGGAAAGATGGCATTGCTCTACACTGAGTTAAAGTCTTCTCCTTCAGGTTAAAACCCTTTCTTCGGAAATTATGGCATTGCTCGGATCCACGTATCCCAGTTAAAGTAATTCTCCTTCTCCCCTCTTTAGAGATGACAAATTCTCTCTAAAGCCGAGGCCTTTCAGCTTCACGTCTTGGGCTTTGAACAAGACACAAATAGACCTTTCAGCTTCACATCTTGGGCTTTGAACAAGATACAAACCACCTTTCGCTTCACGTCTTGGGCTTTGAACAAGACACCAAAAACGCATTTCCTCCCATAGAATAGGAGGAACTACAAACGCTCTAATTTCCCTGTTTCGGTAAACGGGAATACGTAGGCATAAGATCGAAAAAAAATATCTTAGCGAGCGCAATCAACAAAAAACCCAAATCTCATATCTCCATCAATCAAAAGCAGTAATTCAAAAGCATCAGTCCTAACATCCTAATCCTTGTTCCCCGCTAGAAAGTCCTAGAAAGAAAGAAAACCGTATTGGCGAAAATACAAATAACCAGTACAAAGGCCCCCCACATTGATAGCATCCGTAACCTAACAGACCGCTGTTTAAACTCAGTATGCAAGCAGGGTTAATTGGAGACATCTATTTCCCTTCCTTATTCAGCTCACAATAGGATAAAAAATGAATCGACCTGTAGTCAAAGCTCAAACCACAGAGAGCGACCAGCGCTTAAGAACCGCGTCCAAAATCGCTCGCTACACTTGGGCTTCGTACAAGACACATATAAAAGATTCTCCTGTAGAGTCAACCCTTTTAGCCTCTCTCACGGGCTTCATATGAGACACACAAAAATCACCCTCTTGTTGGGTCGATAACCTCCTCTTAGGCTTTGTATAAGAAAAACCCCGGTTTAGTCAATCAATCTTTTAGCATCAAAATTGTGCCTCGTTCACAGTACACAAACATCAATAACTCCTTTTCCCCCATCTAATTGCTATAAGCGGCAAGCCTCTGGATTATTTACATCCACGCCACTGTCCCTCTTTTAGCATGAGAAATTCCTAAGGAAAGATAGCATTGCTCTACACTGAGTTAAAGTCTTCTCCTCTAGGTTGAAAACCCCCTATAAAGGAAACTATGGCATTGCCGGATTCACATATCCCAGTTAAAGTAATTCTCCATTATAAACAGTTGTGACAAACAGACTCCTTTAGAGATGACAAATTCTCTCTAAAGACAACACCCTTTAGCTTCACATCTTGGGCTTCGAACAAGATACAAATAGACCCTTTAGCTTCACATCTTGGGCTTTGAACAAGATATAAACCACCTTTTCAGCTTCACGTCTTGGGCTTTGAACAAGACACCAAAACACCATTTCCTCCCATAGAATAGGAGGAACTACGATCGCTCTGATTTCCCTGTTTCGGTAAACGGGAATACGTAGGCATAAGATTGAAAGAAAAATCTTAGCGAGCACACTAATCCAAAACCCAAAATCCCATACCTCACATCTCAATCGAAAAACATTCAAGTCCGTATTCCCCACCGAATGTCTAAATTCAACCAAAATAACCAGAGAGAGGCCCCCCCACATTGATCGCATCTGTAAACCAACAGTTTTGACTGTTTGACCTCAGTTTGCAAAGCAGGGTTAGTTGGGGACATCTATTTCCCTTCCTTCATCAGCTTTGTCGCGGCTGGAAAAAATATCGAGTCGCCACCATATTTTTTTAAGGGAAATAATGATAAACCTAAAAATCCTTAATCCCAAGGGCAGAGATTCCTAAGGTGTTAGGCACCCCTCACCTCCATTGTACTCAATGGGATCCTCCTTAAGTTCTAGGGTCTGTTTGTTTGTTTGTCTAAATTTTCTATTTACAAAAGAATCCTAAGTTATTTTTATTAATTATACTCGCTAGGGTTTATAACCCTATGCCTACGTACCTTCAATTTTGAAGGATCAGAGTAACCGTAGTTCACCTCCCCTATCCCTACCCCCTAATCCTAATCTCATTCCTAATCCTAAACCCAATCCACTATTTATACTCTTGGATAAAGAGTTCTATCCCTTGATCTATTATTTATGCTAATAGATAAGGAGTTTTATCCCTTGTCCATTGTTTATACTCTCGGACGAAGAATTCTATCCCTTGTCCATTATTTATACTCTCGGACGGAGAGGTCTAACCCTAATCCATTTATTTATACTCTCGGATATCAAGAGTTCTATCCCTAATCCATTTATTTATACTCTCGGATGTCAAGAGTTTGATCCCTAATCCATTATTCATACTCTCGGATATCAAGAGTTTTATCCCTAATCCATTTATTTATACTCTCGGATGTCAAGAGTTCTATCCCTAATCCATTTATTTATACTCTCGGATATCAAGAGTTTTATCCCTAATCCATTTATTTATACTCTCGGATATCAAGAGTTTTATCCCTAATCCATTTATTTATACTCTCGGATATCAAGAGTTTTATCCCTTATCCCATCCCTTATTTAGGCTCTCGGACCAAGAGCATTATCCCAAAAGCTTAAATCCTTAAGAATCCCTTATATCCCTTATTTAAAAACCATAGAATCCCTAAATTCCAAAACCCTATTTCTTAAACAAAACAAAAGAAAGGTAACTATCATGAAGAACCCATTAGATAACAAAGCTACATAATATAACTTCAATATTTTAAAGCCCTAAATAAAACCTACATAACCAATTAAATTAAGTTATTAATTTAATTGGCAAACCCCAAAACCTAAGTTAAAAGAAAACCTACCCAATCCAACAATTAAATTAAGTTATTAATTTAATTTGATAGAAACCCTAATTTACCCCAAATAAACAATTAAATTAAGTTTATTAATTTAATTGATAAAAAACCCTAATAAAACCTAAATGACCAATTAAATTGAGTTATCAATTTAATTGATTAAATTAACCCTAAATCCCTATTTATGCCTTAATTGAGAAAAAAAAATTATCCTAATCAAATAATTAAATTAAGTGATTAATTTAATTATTAAAAAAACCCGTTTAAACCCTAATAAAAAGTATCCTAAAATCCTATTTTTTTTAATCCTAATTAACCACTTAAATCCTAAACAATTAAACTAATTAACTAATTTAATTATTCACAAAAAAAAAACCAGGGGTGTACTTTCTTTCTGAACAAGCAAATAGGCTTATTCTGGGGGTGCCGTTAGCAATTCGGGCGCAAGGCCCATAACCCCAAAACCCAGATTGGCAAGGAAGCCCATGTGGAGAGGGTCTGCCCGTTGACTCTCTCCTGGACGTTGGATGAAGATCCAATGGTTTTTCTGCATCTAATCTCATCCATAGATCCGAAGTATGATGAATGAGTGGTCAGGATTGGAAGCCACCGCATGCTCATGATAAGAACGCATGTATTGGATCCTGTGGTTGACTGGCTAGTCAACCGATCCTTTAGATCCTAAGGGCGCCACTTGGCGAGCATCAACGGGCACGCGGAGGGAGCATAAAAGGTGAGCCCTCCTCACACACCCCTCATTTCTAACTTCCCTTTCTCTCCCTTACTCTTTCCCTCTCTCTCTAAATTCTGATTCTCTCGCCCTCTCTTGAACGCTCTCCCCTCTCTCTTCTTTCAACCACCGGTGTGCTTCTCCGGCCACCGTGCAAAACCCTTCAACCACTGCCAAAACCAGATTTTCGGTTGATATTCAACCGGAATCTTCAAAGTCCATGAACCCTAACCCTTCCTATAAGAACCCTAGCCCTAAACCTTCATCAAAACCCAGAAATTCAAACAAACCCCAAGAACCCTAACCTACCCAGATGAACCCTAACCCTATCCTAAAGAACCATAACCCTAATAAAAAATCCAAACCCTAAATCGAAACCTAGAAATCCAAACAAACAACAACCACAATCCAACAATCAACCACACAACCAAAGCTAAGTGACTCACCTCCTAGCCGTGACTTTGTTATGCTACTTCCACTCCTTTTATTTCCTGATTTTTTACTAATCCCCTTTTCTATGTTCTTCTTTGCAGGTGATGATTTATGGAGATCCTGAGGAATTCGCTGCAGCCGCTAGCCTAGGGTTTTTTCCTCTTAGCGTCCTCCCCCCATTCTGAGTTTTTTCTTAGCTTTTTATATCTTTAGAGATTAGGTTAGATTAGATTTTTGTTTTAGCAAGTTTTGATGTTATTGATTATTTTTTATCCGATCTGATTTGTTATAATTTTTAGAATTAGGGTTCCCTCTTGTAATATTTTGATTCAGATTGATTTTTACAAAAATGATTGAAAAATTATAGCACGTGATTCTGTTTGATACGATTCGACCCGTTTTCCCCTATCTGCGCAGTTTAGGGTTTGAGACGGGGAAGAGGGCGACTCTTCCTTTGGTCAACAAATTGACCAGAAATAAAAAATAAATAATAATAATTATAAAATAAATAAAAATAAATAACAATAAAAATTAACAAGTAAATATTAATAACGTAAAAACCCTAATATGACCACCGTCTAAAAGTAATATAAATAAAAACTATAAATTATAAATGAAATAAAAACCTAAACCTTAATAATTAATAACCAAAAATAATTATCCCTAATTAATAACTAATACTACATATTTAAAATCTAAATCTTAATTAAAACGAAATTCCTAAATAAATAAAAGGATATTAACAAAATACTTAAACTAATTAATATTCAAACAAGACCTAACTATTTCCTAATTAAAACAAAAAATCTAAAATAATACCCACTTAATTTTTCTGTTAAAATAATAAACTCTAAAAAAGAAATCATAAATAAAAACCCTATATTTCCTAATATTAAAAAAACAATTAACCCAACAATTCTAAATTTTATTTAATAAACTAATCTAAGACTTTTAATCCTAATAAATAAATAAAACCTATACATGAAACCAAAACCCCAAAATAAGTCCAAAAGTATTAGCAGACCCCCCAAAAGCCCAAATGACATTGACTGACACCCCCTAATAGTACAAGAAAAATCCCAAAAGATGAGAAAAACACTGGTCAAAATTTAGGGTACTACAGCTGCCCCTATTTAATCGTCTTCGAATCAGAAGGATGATGTCGACGAGCCTTCCTCCTCAAAAGGAGGAGACGATTAAATACAAGAAGGACCCTAATTTTGACCGCCGAACCCGATAGATGCTAAGTTGATATCCTAAAATCCCTGACAACAGACCCCTGACGAAATACCCGATTGAACCCCTTTGATAAATACCTTTAAAAAAACCCTTTTGATAAAACCCAATAATGAAATAAAGTGTCACCCTTTGCTAGAAGCCTCTGATGACAAACCCAATAAACCCTTTGACAAGCCCTCTGATGGAACTCCTTAATGCTTACATAAAAACCCTTAACTAAATACCTTGGTAAAATCTCCAGATGAGATCCCCTTGGTAAATCCGTTGAGTAACAATCCATATGAAATCCCTAATGGAGATTATGAACGCTATACATGTATGCATGTTTGTGTATGAGTGCATGTTAGATGCTAGAGCGTAGCGACACGATTGATGCATGACTTGGGCTGACGCCTCTTTTATGATACGTAATGCATGCGTTTGTATGTTAAAAAACTTTTCATAACTTCCTGACTCCCTGACCCTTGAAACTTTGATAATTATAGTAAGCCATGATACCCTTGATTCCTGTGACGTGCCATTAAAGAACCCCCCATGTTGGTTAGATTGTAACGTATATTACTGTCAGTGTATAGACCCTAGATCCTGCTTTGGAAGAGTATGATCCCTTTGATGATTCCAAAAACCGAAGTAAAATCCATTTTCCCTTTTTAAAGCTTTTATTTATACATGATATTTCAATGCATTATTTCACAATTAATCGACACCTTGTGATCAAGCGGACTAATTTAGGAGGCAAAGATTTGAAAAAGCAAATTTATTGAGAATTGGCCCGAAAATGGGCAATGATAAGTAAGGAGGGTAATTCTCATAAGGAGATATTACCGTAAAATCCAGAAAAATGTAAAATGGCAATAAGACAACAAATTTATTTATGTCCCTATTAAATGTAACACCAGCTAATATCCCTAAGACTCCAAGATCACGACACTTCGCTTCTGAAGATGACGGCTGGAATGATCGCTCCCTTATGAATTCCTATCACGGGGTGACTTGAGTGTTTTCAGTCATATGCCTTTTGGATATCCCTAACTTTTGCCTGGACCGCTCTTTTTAGAGTCTTAGTCCACCGGGATGATATACCATTTTTTCGACTAAGCCGCCCTTTAGGGTTTTCGACTTGTCGGGTATCGTTTTTATCCAAGTCCCTTATTTTTGTCTGGATCGCTCTTTCGAGTTTTCAACCCACTGGGACATCCTAATTTTTGCCTAAGTCGCCCTTTTGGGTTTTCGACTTAACGGGCTTTTATCCTCTTTTTCTAGGCATAGCATTTTTGACCGAATCGGAGTTCACCGGTCACGGTAAATCCGCTCCATCCACGGTTGTTAATATTAGTGCTCCGCCAGAGAAGGCACTCTTCATGACATATGGCCCTTCATAGGGTGGGGTCCATTTGACGTGGTGGTCTTTATGGACGGGTAATATTTTCCTTAACCCCAAGTCTCCCTCTTCGCGTAGGCGAGGACGAATTTCTTTGTCAAACGCTCTCTTAATTCCCTGTGGGTATAACTGCCCACAGCCACACATTTCCCTTATACGAGGTTTAGCTGATTGAGCCTAGTTTGCACCCATTCTACCTTATCCAATTTAGCTTCCTTTAAGATCCTAGACGATGAATTTTCACCCCAATTGATAGTCCATCTTTGAAAGCCTATATCCTTATGCAAATAGAGGTTTCCATCGAGATCAATGTCCCGGTCCTTCATAGGAGTCCGACATTTCACAATCCATTGGATTTTCAAGTATTGTTAAGTACATTATGAGTGGTCTCCTTGGGACTGGTAGCACCAATATTGGTGGCTTTCATTTTGTCCTTTATTCCCTTTTGACTGACCACGGACCCTGATATTTTCCAGCCCTGATTCCATAGGTACACCTTGTGGGCTTTAGTCATAACTTGAATTTCCTTAACTGATCCAACTACTTTTGCAAGTTAGTTATGTGATCTTCTTCCTTTTGTGACTTGGTAATCGTATCATCCATATGAACCTCTATCTCTTTACGCCCCAAATTACCATAGTTCTTTGATAAGTTACTCCTATGTTCTTTAAACCAACAGGCGTTCCCTTGTGACAAAAAGCCGAATTGCTTCTTGACTTCTTCCCTAATCTGGAGGGTCATATCTGATCTAGTCTTCCTCGACTTTTGATTGGTGTGCATTCTAGTTTGAGTAGTGGTTTGGGCTTGCCGATGCTTGTATCAAGTCCTGGCGTATCTTGGTATGACCCTGCAACCACGTCGGAGTATCCTTGTAATAACTCGATCAGTCTTTCCTTTATATCCTTATCGGAGAAGCATGACTTTGACCTCTTTACTATCTTCCTCAGTTCCCAGATTGATCACATCCACTGGTTCCTGATGAGGTTGTATTTCCTTATCCTCTTGCCTCAACAGTCTAGCTAACTCTTCGGGAAGCTCACACTTGTCCTCATCACCCTCTTCCGCTTGGTTAATCGGTAATTCGAAGTCATTCGAGATCATAGCGGTGTTATTTTTAATAGGTTCATTTTTAAATTTACTCGAGGAATATTTTTTATCCTTTTGGAATGAAGTGCTAGAAATGAAAATATTGAAAGAAGGTATATTGCCATTTTGAATAAACAGAAAATGAAAGAAAAAAGATCCTGATTGAAAACAAAATACAATTTTATTGATAGAAGTAATCCAATGAAATAAAAGGTGGCCCTACATAGCTTTGTCCACTTGCCTTGGGCATAGCAAGGGACTTGTTATTATCTTAAGGAAAAAATAAATTACTTTGACACAAAAAATCATCTCAGAAATCCCGAAGGCTCTCTAATTGTCGAAATTAGGCATTCCTTTCTTCCTCTTCCATTAAGGCCACATGATCCCAAATTCCAAATCCCGCACCATGGAAATCGTCTTCTAATCCTTCGTTAGCTGGTTTGTAACCCAGCCCAAACAAATCCTTCTCCTCAGGTACCTCCCACTGTTTGCCCGAGTTTGCTGTGTCTCCCTTATTAATAAGGAATTCCTCTTCTATCCCTTCCATGGTGCTGACTGTTGCCCCAATGTGCCCCAGTAATGCATGATCCCCCAGTTTTGGTCCTTCAGGGTCTACAACACTGACATCATTTTTTCTTTGAGTTGTTCTCGGGATACCCCTTATTGTTATGTTGATCGGAGGATAACTGCCCAATCCTTCCTGTCTTTAAACCGTTCTCAATCCTCTCTCCAATGATAACCAAGTTAGTGAATCCTGTTGAGACTGCCCTAACCATCCTTTCATAGTATAGTCCTTGCAGAGTTCCCATGAATGTATCTACTAGCTCGCTTTCCCGCAATGGAGGTTGAACACGAGAGGCTAGCTCCCTCCATCTCTGGGCATACTCCTTAAAAGATTCGTTCCCTTTTTGAGACATGTTTTGTAATTGTAGGCGATCAGGGGCCATGTCTACATTATATTGGTATTGCCTTATAAAGGTACTTGCCAGATCCTTCCAGTTCTTGATGTGAGTCCTTTCCAGTTGCATGTACCAATCCAAGGATGCCCCACTAAGGTTGTCTTGGAAAACATGCATCATCAGCTTTTCATTTTTAGCATGGGCCCCCATCTTTCGGGAAAACATCCGGATGTGATTTTTGGGACAACTAACTCCTTTATACATCTTAAAGTTAGGTGCCTTAAACTTAGGAGGTATGACCACATCGGGCACTAGACACATTTCCAAGGCATCCACTCCAAGAACATTGAGTCCCTCCACAACCTTTAGCCTTTCCTCAAGTGCTTTATACTTATCATCAATCCTCCTCTTTTCCCTAACAGTGGTTTCTTTATTTTCGAGGGCCACTTGTCTCGGATTTTCACCCTCGTATGCGTAGTTCTCACGTGGAGTAGGTTTGTAAGTAGTACGAGGTGCCCCATTGGAAATAGGTGGAGAGACGGTTCCCTCGAGAGGTTCGACAACAGTTTTATGCATAGCAGTTTCAGTCTCCTCACGTTCCAGATCATGGACAAACCCTAGTAGGGGGTTATTGTCTTCAACATGGGAGGTAAGAGTAGGAACCTTCCTTTGATGGCTTGACTTGGTTCTTCTGGCTATCAAATTCTGGACGGCAAGTGTCAATTGATCAATCTGGCTTTTCATTTCTTCCACGTTCTCCTTGATAGTATCCATTTCTCCTCTTAGAGTAACCAGCTCCTTCTCCATCTGATCCATAGCTTTCCTTTGGTACGCTCGAGTGCGAGGTCGGGAAGTCAGATTGTTATACTCAATGACCCTGAGACGAAGTTTTTTTGAAATTCTGGCACAGATATCAGATGTCCTACACAGATGTTGAGACACTGATATCCAACATAATGAACAAGATAACAATAAAAATAACAGTGCAGAAAGTAAAAAACACAGTGATATGTTTACCCAGTTCGGATCAACAATCCTACTCTGGGGGCTACCAAGCCAGGGACGAAACCAATATACGATAGTATCAATTCACAGATCATACAATTACCAACTAATCTGCTCACTTAATCACTACCCTTCCTACGACTTCTACCTAAGACTCACCTAGGTATGAGGCCCTCCTCAAATCCCTCTACAACCACAACCCGTGATTGGTTTCTTTCCACACAAGTAACAAACCGAAAGTCACACTTTCAAAACACACAATTCTCAATACTTCAAAGCTTATGAGAATTGACACACAAGAAACTCAATGCTTAAAAGCTTGTGAGTAACTGACAGAACTTACAACACAAAAAACCAGTCCTTATACTGTTATCAGAATGATACCAGTTAGGCTCACAAATAACACACGAAAACCCTAACAAAACACACGTAAGTTCCACACCTAAACTAGGTTTACACCAGTCAATATATAGCATTTAATCTGGACTGGATTGGGCTTCAAAAACGCAGCAATTAGACTGCTCACAAATCTGCAAAATAAACTCCAACAAAATAGGTCTTCAATCTAAAGTCTCCTAATATGTCTCCATAATTAGAAACAGCTGAAAATCCGAAAGACCAACAAATAAACACAATCCAAAAATGCTTTGGACGCCACATGGGATAACCAAATATTCACAGAATATTCAGTAACAAATCATAGCAACAGAATCTGCTTTAAAACTGAATCCAGACGCGATGTCCTATGAGCAGGTATGGGACATCTTCATTCGACATGTTGAATGCAGCAAATTAGAACATCTTGTTTCAACATCTTGCTGCTAGAAAAAGTTTTAGCAAAATTAATGCCAACCACAGAATCAATGAAATAACAATCTCCCCCTTTGGCTTATTTTGGCTAAAACTACACACCAAATAAATCTTGTAAAGAAGCACACAAAAATCCATATCAGAGAGACAGCAGCGAAATACCACATCACAACACACATAGTAGCAAAAAAACAGCATAGCAACACTCCCCTTCAACTGCATACAATACACAGCACATCATAGCAAAACTCCCCCTCAACTGCAGCAACACAACACAGTAACATAAACATTCCACATTCTCCCCCTCAACTGCAGCACCAGCACAAGCACCCCACACATAAACATACTACGCCCCCTTTTTAGCCAGAAATATGACAAAGGCAAGTAGAACAGTTATTAATATTGGAGAAATGGTCAAATCATAAACCAGAATAAACAACATCAGAGAGTAGATGCACACCACATCACATGACCAAGTGTCATGCACAGACTTCAGTATTTTCCCTTCATTCACATACTGCACTACCAGAACCTCCTTTACTCTTTCCAATCTGGCAGCTAGAAGGAACATTAATTGCTATAGTTCTTCATGAATGCAAACCCCAAGTCTGCTCCTCAGGTTTTCAAACTGAACTGCATCCAGAGCCTTGGTAAATATGTCAGCAAGCTGATTTTCTGTGCTCACGTGCTCAAGAGTTATGACTTTGTCCTCCACAAGTTCTCTGATGAAGTGATGCCTGATATCAATGTGCTTAGTTCTGCTATGTTGAATGGGATTTTTGGAAATATTAATAGCACTCAGGTTGTCACAAAATAATGTCATGACATCTTGTGTGACATTATACTCAGATAACATTTGCTTCATCCATACCAGTTGAGCACAACTACTTCCAGCTGCTATGTACTCAACTTCAGCAGTAGAAAGAGATACAGAATTTTACTTCTTACTAAACCATGAAATAAGATTATTTCCCAAAAAGAAACATCCTCCAGAGGTACTCTTCTTATCATCAGCACTTCCAGCCCAATCAGCATCACAGTAACCTACTAAAATGGGACTTGAGTCATGGGAGTACAACAACCCATAATCACATGTACCACTCACATACTTAAGAATTCTCTTAACTTGATTGATGTGAATGACCTTGGGTTCTTCTTGGTATCTTGCACACACACCAACAACAAATGTTATGTCTGGCCTACTTGTTGTAAGATACAACAGACTGCCAATCATACTTCTGTATAAACTTTGTTCAACATTCACTCCCTTTTCATCTTTGGATAACTTCAAGTGAGTAGGAGCAGGAGTTCTCTTATGCTTGGAATTATCCAGTCCAAACTTCTTCACAATGTTCCTCGCATATTTGCTCTGACAGATAAAAATGGAATCTTCCATCTGCTTAACTTGTAATCCAAGGAAGTAGGTCAATTCACCTACCAAGCTCATCTCAAATTCAGACTGCATTTGGTTGACAAAATGTTGGACCATTTCATCCGACATCCCACCAAACACAATATCATCTACATAAATCTGAGCAATCATTAGTTTCCCATCCTTCTCCTTGACAAAAAGTGTTTTATCAATACCACCCTTCCTGTACCCATGGTTGACTAAGAACTCAGTCAGCCTTTCATACCAAGCTCGTGGAGCTTGCTTCAACCCATACAAAGCCTTTTTTAGCTTGAAAACATGATCAGGAAAATTTGGATCCACAAAACCTTTAGGCTGCTCAACATAGACTTCCTCATTAAGATAGCCATTCAGAAAAGCACTCTTGACATCCATTTGAAACAGACTGAATTTCAACAAACATGCCACTCCTAGCAGCAATCTGATGGATTCCAATCGAGCCACATGAGCAAATGTTTCATCGAAGTCTACTCCTTCAATCTGTGTATATCCTTGAGCAACTAATCTGGCTTTGTTCCTGGTAACAACTCATTATTCATCAGACTTATTCTTATAAATCCATTTTGTGCCAATCACATTTGTTCCTGCTGGTCGTGGTACCAGTTCCCAAACTTCATTCCTCTTGAATTGACAAAGTTCATCTTGCATAGCACTTATCCAGAACTCATCTGTCAATGCTTCTTTGACATTTCTTGGTTCAATCTTTTAAACAAAACATGCATTTGACACAGCCTCCCTCGTTCTGGTTCTTACACCTTCATTCAGATCTCCAATAATCAAATCCTTTGGGTGATCCTTCTGAATCCTTATAGAGGGTCCCCTGTTAGCATCCTCTACCTCTTCATTCTCAGGTCTAGTGTCGGTTTCTTGAGCATTATCTTCTACAGACTCAATGTCTTGTGAGATTTCATTGTTCATGGGAAGGCATGCTCCAACATCATCTGGGACATCTTCGTCTTTGCCAGAGTCATCAACCACCACATTTATGGATTCCATCATCACCTTAGTTTTGGAATTAAATACCCTATATGCTTTACTGTTTGTAGAGTATCCCAAAAATATTCCTTCCTCACTCTTAGGATCCATCTTTCGCCTCTGCTCACGGTCCGCCAAGATATAGCACTTACTCCCAAACACATGGAAATACTTCACATTTGGCTTTCTACCTTTCCATAGCTCATAAAGAGTGTCAGAAGTACCTGATCTGATAGTCACCCTATTGTGTATATAGCAAGCAGTATTCATAGCTTCAGCCCAAAAATGATATGAAAGCTTTTTGGCATGAATCATGACTCTTGCACACTCTTGTATAGTCCTGTTCTTGCGTTCCACCACACCATTTTGATGAGGAGTGATCGGTGATGAGAATTCATGAGTGATTCCTTCAGATAAGCAAAACTCTTCAAACCTGCTATCTTCGAATTCTTTCCCATGGTCACTTCTGATTCGAACAACACCACAATCCTTTTCCCGTTGAATCCTTTGACACAACTCTTTGAAGGCTGCAAATACTTCAGTCTTTTCTCTGATAAAGCTTATCCAGGTGAATCTGGAGTAATCATCAACGACAACATAGGTATACTTCTTCCCACCAAGACTTTCGACCTGCATAGGTCCCATTAAGTCCATGTGAAGCAGTTCTAGAACTCTAGAAGTTGTGGTAAGATGTTGAAGCCTCTTGTGTGACACCCTTGTTTGCTTCCCAACTTGACATTCACCACATATTTTATCCTCATCAATCTTCAGCTTGGGAATACCTCTAACACCTTCACTTGACATAACTTTCTTCATCCCTTTCAGGTGTAAGTGACTCAATTTCTGATGCCACAGTTTGGTTTCATCTTCCTTTGACATCAAACAAGTAGACAAACTTTCCAGTTCTTGAGGATTCCACAGATAGCAGTTATCCTTAGACCTGGTTCCCTTCATAACAACTTCATCTTTCTCATTGGTTACTAGACATTCAGATTTAGTGAAATTTACCTTGAGACCTACATCACACAATTGGCTTATACTGATCAAATTTGCGGTCAGCCCTTTGACAAATAGAACACGATCCAGATTTGGTTGTCCTGTGTAATCCAGCTTTCCAACACCTTTTATTTCACCTTTTGATCCATCCCCAAAAGTGACATAATTGGTGGAGTGAGGCTTGATATCTGACAAGAATTTCTTCACACCAGTCATGTGTCTTGAACAACCACTGTCAAAGTACCAATCTTCCCTTGCGGATTCTATAAGAGAGGTATGTGCTATGAGACCGGCCATCATATTTCTAGGAGTCCATCTTCTCTTCACTTTAGCCCAGCTCTGTCCTTTATTTTGTTGATGAGCAGTTTTGGGATAGCCGTGCAACTTGTAGCAAAAGGATTTTAAGTGACCAATCTTTCCACAGTAATGGCATCTCCATGGTTTATACTTTGATCTGCAAACTCTTTTCTGATGCTTCATCTGATGTTGAAACATGTGATTTGACATCCCCTTTTCTTGCTTTATTTTCTGAGGAACAAACTTCAATACAGGCTTCTTGTAAGTCTCTGCTTGATTGTTAAAGCCAAGGCCTTGCACATTTCCAGCATCTTTCCCAGTCTGAAGAATCTCATCCAGCTGCGTGGTACCATTGTTCAGCATTCTTATAGATTTTGTCATATTGTCAAGTTTTGACTTTTGCCATTCAACCTCCTCTTTCAGATCAACAATGGTTGATAAATGTTCTTCCTTCTCAGCTTCTAGTTGAGCTATCAGAACCTTCTGTTCTAATATTGTCTGGCACCTTTCTTCATTCTTGATACACAACTCTTAGAACTCTGTGAAGACTTCTTCCTTAGTGAGTTCTCCAATATAGGATTCTTTGTCAGAGTCAGACTCACAAGTAGTTTCTCCATCAGCCTTACAGATCCCAGTCAAAGATGTCACCAATTTTGCTGATTCTTCTTCAAGATCACTCTCAGACTCTCCTTCTGACCAAGACACTGATAAGCCCTTCTTCTGCCTTTTGAGATACGTGGGACACTCAGTCTTTATGTGCCCATATCCTTCACATTCAAAACACTGAACTCTCTTCCCTTGATTGGAGTCTTCTTCAGTTCTGGATCTTCTGCCTCCATCCTGGTTTTTACTGATGTCGAGTGACTTGTTCTGAGCATTTGCTCTCGACTTCCAGTCAATCCTTTTTAATACTTTGTTAAATTGTTTTCCAAGAAATACCAGATCTTTAGACACCCCTTCATCTCTGACCAGGTCACCTTCATCTTCTGAGTCACCAGCATTTGACACAAAAGCTATGCTCTTCTTCTTTTCAGACTTTTCACTGATCTCTAATTCAAATGTTTGAAGAGATCCCACCAGTTCATCCACTTTCATCTTGTCTATATCCTGAGCTTCCTCTATAGCAGTCACTTTCATGTCAAATCTCTTAGGTAGAGATCTGAGGATTTTTCTGACCAGTTTGCTGTCAGACATCTTTTCACCTAGGGCACTAGAGGCATTAGCTATCTCAATAATGTTCACGTGAAAATCATGAATGCTCTCATCCTACTTCATCTTCAAACTCTCAAACTTGCTAGTGAGAAGCTGAAGTTTTGACATCTTCACCTTTGAAGTCCCTTCATGAGCAACCTTCAAGACCTCCCACGCCTCTTTTACAATGGTGCAATGTTCAATCAACCTGAAGATATTCTTGTTGACACCATTAAACAAAGCATTCATGGCTTTGGAATTTCCCACTGACCCTTTGTAATCTGCATCATCCCAGTCTTCCTCTTCCTTCACCACATCAGTAGGGGTACCTTTTTCATCTTTAACCTTTGGGGGTTCCCATCCTTTTATAACAGCTTTCCATGCTTGATCATCCATGGATTTGATGAATGCTATCATACTTGGTTTCCAATAGTCATAGTTGGAACCATCAAGCAGAGGTGGTTTGTTCAAAAATCCTCCATCCTTGTTCATTGTACCAGAAAGTACCTTCCCTGAATCTCACCCAGAACCAATTAAGGGTGCAAGCTCTTGATGCCAATTGAAATTCTGGCACAGATATTAGATGTCCTACACAGATGTTGAGACACTGATATCCAACACAATGAACAAGATAACAATAAAAATAACAGTGCAGAAAGTAAAAAACACAGTGATATGTTTACCTAGTTCGGATCAACAATCCTACTCTGGGGGCTACCAAGCCAGGGACGAAACCAATATACGATAGTATCAATTCATAGATCATACAATTACCAAATAATCTGCTCACTTAATCACTACCCTTCCTATGACTTCTACCTAAGACTCGCCTAGGTATGAGGCCCTCCTCAAATCCCTCTACAACCACAACCCGTGATTGGTTTCTTTCCACACAAGTAACAAACCGAAAGTCACACTTTCAAAACACACAATTCTTAATACTTCAAAGCTTATGAGAATTGACACACAAGAAACTCAATGCTTAAAAGCTTGTGAGTAACTGACAGAACTTACAACACAAAAAACCAGTCCTTATACTGTTATCAGAATGATACCAGTTAGGCTCACAAATAACACACGAAAACCCTAACAAAACACACGTAAGTTCCACACCTAAACTAGGTTTACACCAGTCAATATATAGCATTTAATCTGAATTGGATTGGGCTTCAAAATGCAGCAATTAGACTGCTCACAAATCTGCAAAATAAACTCCAACAAAATAGGTCTTCAATCTAAAGTTTCCTAATATGTCTCCATAATTAGAAACAGCTGAAAATCCGAAAGACCAACAAATAAACACAATCCAAAAATGCTTTGGACGCCACATGGGATAACCAAATATTCACAGAATATTCAGTAACAAATCATAACAACAGAATCTGCTTTAAAACTGAATCCAGACGCGATGTCCTATGAGCGGGTATAGGATATCTTCATTCGACATGTTGAATGCAGCAAATTAGAACATCTTGTTTCAACATCTTGCTGCTAGAAAAAGTTTTAGCAAAATAAATGCCAACCACAGAATCAATGAAATAACATTTTTTTTTAAATGATTTTTTCCTTTTTCCTTATGTTGAATGCATGTTGATGATGAATGTATGGATATGCATGATATATGCTAAATAATTTTAAAATTTTATTCGGGGGGAATTCCAAAATCCATTGTAGTTATAGATGAATATATCCCAAAGGTTGAACCCATACACATAGAATATAAAATCCCAATCCATTAGCCAATCCCCAAATCCAAAATGACTTCCCAACTTATAACAATAATCCCTCGGGCATAACCCATAACAATAATCCCAAAATGGAAGCTCCTGAACTTAGGAAGACGTAAACTAAATAGATGCCCCCAATGCCTTCCTAAAACTCCTCCAAGTACCCTTGCATTTCCCTATCCTCCTTGTGGTGAGATAATAGATCCTCAACAGGCACAGCTAAGTCCTTAGGCTTGACCCTTTTTCCTTTTATGTTTTTTTTGTTGCTTTTTTCTTTTCTTCTTTTTTTCCATGCCCCTTGTAAGTTTTTTTTTCTTCTCCTTGTAAGTCCAAGTATAGCATAAGAGCTAGTTGAAAATCCTTGAAGGGGAAGTCACGTAGAGGAGGATTGTGCAAGAGTAGTTATAGCCTCTACCTTTCTAGGAGTCCCTAAGAGATCGAGGATCCTTCCATGCTTGTGTATAACCATCCCTTGAGCAGATTTGGCATTAAGTCTTAAAGGCCTTTGGGACTTTGTATATCAGCACTTAGCATTCGATGCGTAGGGTAGCCCTTTTATTTGAATCACTCTTTCCTATATTCCTACAACGCATCTTGAAATTCCCCACAAAAATGCATATATGCAAAAAAAAAATTTAAATACATGATGACCTGGACATTTTGTTCTTTGGTTAAATGTTTTTTGGGTTAGGGTAAGGTGAAAATGCAAGCATGACCCTAACTAGGTAGGCTCCCTATAATAGGTTTAGATCTAAAGCTTGTCTACCCAATCCCCTCACATATAGGACATAAAATTTTGGACAACATAACGACCCTATACTGTACAGACTATACCCTTGTTTTACCATGAGAAGGAGCAAGTCTTCCTATGGTAATCCTTCGGGATAAGTCTCATCTGGGTAGGACCCTAGTAACAGCCCTTAAGGGTTGAATACATAGGGTCTCCATGAGTTGGTAAGGGGTAGGCTAAAAGTTCTCTGAGTCTCGGACCACATCCAAATCATCCTTTACGTTAGGGGCTAGCCCTTTCATGAGGACACCTTTGGAAGGATCTATTATGAGTGTGGCATCAATGAATTGTTGGGGATGTCGCATCCCCCCCAAAAACATTTCCCTTCCACGTCCTAATCTAGGGTTGTACTCCAAGCTTGGGCTTTAGCTTCACACATCATTTTCCCCAATCCAATGCATGATGACGATATAACAAATATGAATAACATATATAATAAATAATAAAAGAAAAATATAATAACCATGAAAATATATAAACAAAAAACAGTAAAGAACCCAAACAAACAAACAAGAACCCTAAAGCCTAAGGTTAGGAGGGACTCTCTTTAGGGAGGAGTCCCCAGCAGAGTCGCCAGCTGTCGCGGCCGGCAAAAATATCGAGTCGCCACCATATTTTTTTAAGGGAAATAATGATAAACCTAAAAATCCTTAATCCCAAGGGCAGAGATTCCTGAGGTTCGGGAGTCGGTTAAGTGAGGGGAAGGTGTTAGGCACCCCTCACCTCCATTGTACTCAATGGGATCCTCCTTAAGTTCTAGGGTATGTTTGTTTGTTTGTCTAAATTTTCTATTTACAAAAGAATCCTAAGTTTTTTTATTAATTATACTCGCTAGGGTTTATAACCCTATGCCTACGTACCTTCAATTTTGAAGGATCAGAGTAACCGTAGTTCACCTCCCCTATCCCTACCCCCTAATCCTAATCCCATTCCTAATCCTAAACCTAATCCACTATTTATACTCTTGGATAAAGAGTTCTATCCCTTGATATATTATTTATACTCCTAGATAAGGAGTTTTATCCCTTGTCCATTGTTTATACTCTCGGACGGAGAGTTCTATCCCTTGTCCATTATTTATACTCTCGGACGGAGAGTTCTAACTCTAATCCATTTATTTATACTCTCGGATATCAAGAGTTCTATCCCTAATCCATTTATTTATACTCTCGGATGTCAAGAGTTTGATCCCTAATCCATTATTCATACTCTCGGATATCAAGAGTTTTATCCCTAATCCATTTATTTATACTCTCGGATGTCAAGAGTTCTATCCCTAATCCATTTATTTATACTCTCGGATATCAAGAGTTTTATCCCTAATCCATTTATTTATACTCTCGGATATCAAGAGTTTTATCCCTAATCCATTTATTTATACTCTTGGATATCAAGAGTTTTATCCCTTATCCCATCCCTTATTTAGGCTCTCGGACCAAGAGCATTATCCCAAAAGCTTAAATCCTTAAGAATCCCTTATATCCCTTATTTAAAAACCATAGAATCCCTAAATTCCAAAACCCTATTTCTTAAACAAAACAAAAGAAAGGTAACTATCATGAAGAACCCATTAGATAACAAAGCTACATAATATAACTTCAATATTTAAAGCCCTAAATAAAACCTACATAACCAATTAAATTAAGTTATTAATTTAATTGGCAAACCCCAAAACCTAAGTTAAAAGAAAACCTACCCAATCCAACAATTAAATTAAGTTATTAATTTAATTTGATAGAAACCCTAATTTACCCCAAATAAACCATTAAATTAAGTTTATTAATTTAATTGATAAAAAACCCTAATAAAACCTAAATGACCAATTAAATTGAGTTATCAATTTAATTGATTAAATTAACCCTAAATTCCTATTTATGCCTTAATTGAGAAAAAAATTATCCTAATCAAATAATTAAATTAAGTGATTAATTTAATTATTAAAAAAACCTGTTTAAACCCTAATAAAAAGTATCCTAAAATCATATTTTTTTTATAATCCTAATTAACCACTTAAATCCTAAACAATTAAACTAATTAACTAATTTAATTATTCACAAAAAAAAACCAAGGGGGTGTACTTTCTTTCTGAACAAGCAAATGGGCTTATTCTGGGGGTGCCGTTAGCAGTCCGGGCGCAAGGAAGTCCATGTGGAGAGGGTCTGACCGTTGACTCTCTCCTGGACGTTGGATGAAGATCCAATGGTTTTTCTGCATCTAATCTCATCCATAGATCCAAAGTATGACGAATGAGTGGTCAGGATTGGAAGCCACCGCAGGCTCATGATAAGAACGCGTGTATTGGATCCTGTGGTTGACTGGCTAGTCAATCGATCCTTTAGATCCTAAGGGCGCCACTTGGCGAGCATCAATGGGCACGCGGAGGGAGCATAAAAGGTGAGCCCTCCTCACATACCCCTCATTCTAACTTCCCTTTCTCTTTCTTACTCTCTCCCTCTCTCTAAATTCTGATTCTCTCGCCCTCTCTTGAACGCTCTCCCCTCTCTCTTCTTTCAACCGCCGATGTGCTTCTCCGGCCACCGTGCAAAACCTTTCAACCACTGCCAAAACCAGATTTCTGGTTGATATTCAACCGAAATCTTCAAAGTCCATGAACCCTAACCCTTCCTATAAGAACCCTAGCCCTAAACCTTCATCAAAACCCAGAAATTCAAACAAACCCCAAGAACCCTAACCTACCCAGATGAACCCTAACCCTATCCTAAAGAATCCTAACCCTAATAAAAAATCCAAACCCTAAACCGAAACCTAGAAATCCAAACAAACAACAACCACAATCCAACAATCAACCACACAACCAAAGCTAAGTGACTCACCTCCTAGCCGTGACTTTGTTATGCTACTTCCACTCCTTTTATTTCCTGATTTTTTACTTATCCCCTTTTCTATGTTCTTCTTTGCAGGTGATGATTTATGGAGATCCTGAGGAATTCGCAGCAGCCGCTAACCTAGGGTTTTTTCCTCTTAGCGTCCTCCCCCCATTCTGAGTTTTTTCTTAGCTTTTTATATCTTTAGAGATTAGGTTAGATTAGATTTTTGTTTTAGCAAGTTTTGATGTTATTGATTATTTTTTATCCGATCTGATTTGTTGTAATTTTTAGAATTAGGGTTCCCTCTTGTAATATTTTGATTCAGATTGATTTGTACAAAAATGATTGAAAAATTAAAGCACATGATTATGTTTGATACGATTCGACCCGTTTTCCCCTATCTGCGCAATTTAGGGTTTGAGATGGGGAAGAGGGTGACTCTTCCTCTGGTCAACAAATTGACCAGAAATAAAAAATAAATAATAATTATTATAAAATAAATAAAAATAAATAACAATAAAAAATAACAAGTAAATATTAATAACGTAAAAACCCTAATATGACCACCGTCTAAAAATAATATAAATAAAAACTATAAACTATAAATGAAATAAAAACCTAAACCTTAATAATTAATAACCAAAAATAATTATCCCTAATTAATAACTAATACTACATATTTAAAATCTAAATCTTAATTAAAACGAAATTCCTAATAAAATAAAAGGATATTAACAAAATACTTAAACTAATTAATATTCAAACAAGACCTAACTATTTCCTAATTAAAACAAAAAATCTAAAATAATACCCACTTAATTTTTCTGTTAAAATAATAAACTCTAAAAAAGAAATCATAAATAAAAACCCTATATTTCCTAATATTAAAAAAACAATTAACCCAACAATTCTAAATTTTATTTAATAAACTAATCTAAGACTTTTAATCCATAATAAATAAATAAAACGTATACATGAAACCCAAACCCCAAAATAAGTCCAAAAGTATTAGCAGACCCCCCAAAAGCCCAAATGACACTGACTGACACCCCCCTAATAGCACAAGAAAAATCCCAAAAGATGAGAAAAACACTGGTCAAAATTTAGGGTACTACAAGCTTCAATAGGACAAAAATGAATCGACCTGTAGTAACCCAGAGCGGCAGTGCTTAAGAATCACGTCCAAAAATCGCTCGCTACACACTAGTGTTGTCGCATTTGAGAGATATGCATCCTAGATTCACACCATAGTCATGAAGTTGTTGCTTCAACCAAAGTATTTACGAACAACAGCTACCGGTGGCGATATACTCTGCTTATGTAGTGCTAAGAGCCACACTTGCTTGCTTTTTGCATGACCAAGAGACTAAGGCATTTCCAAAAATGTGACAAGTTCCACTTGTGCTTTTCCTGTCCATCTTACATCCTGCATAATCTGCATCAGAAAAACCAACAAGACTACATATACTACCTTTAGGGTACCATAGACTGACATTGGATGTTCCTTTAAGATACTTCAAAATTCTTTTCACCGCTGTGAGATGAGATTCCTTCGGACAAGCTTGAAATCGTGCACATAAACATACACTAAACATAATATCAGGTCGACTAGCGGTTAGATATAATAAAGAGCCGATCATACCTCGATATTTAGTTATATCAATTGGAATTCTGGATTCGTCGTGATCAAGATATGTGTCGGATCCCATTGGAGTTGTTATCTCTTTGCAAGTATCCATGTCAAATCTTTTGAGAAGTTCTTTGCAATATTTAGATTGATTGATGAATATCCCATTCTTTGTTTGTTTGATATGCAATCCAAGAAAGTAGTTCAACTTTCCCATCATAGACATTTTAAATTCTCCTTGCATGATTTTTGAGAATTCTTCACATAAGGATTCATTTGTAGATCCAAATATGATGTCATCTACCTAAATTTGCACTAAGATAGTATGATGGTTAATTCTTTTAATAAACAAAGTAGTATCAATTTTACCTTTTTCGAAACCGTGTTCGCAAAGAAAATTACTTAACCTATCATACCAAGCCCTTGGTGCTTTCTTCAATCCATACAAGGCCTTTTTGAGTTTGTAAACATGATTAGGATGTTTGAAATCTTCAAATCCTGGAGGTTGATTTACATAAACTTCTTCAAGTATATATCCATTTAGAAATACGCTTTTAACGTCCATCTGATACAATTGAAAATTCAAAGAACAAGCATATGCTAACAATAATCTAAATGCTTCTAGTCTAGTAACCGGTGCAAAAGTTTCCTCAAAATCTATACCTTCCTCTTGATTATAGCCTTGTGCTACTAATCTTGCTTTGTTCCTTATAATGATACCATTTTCATCTAGCTTATTTTTGAATATCCATTTAGTGCCAATAATATGCTTACCTTTTGGTCTTGGAACTAAATCCCATACCTCATTTCTTTCGAACTGATTTAATTCTTCTTGCATGGGTATAATCCATTGATCATCATCTAAGGCATCTTGGACTTTAGATGGTTCTATTTGAGAAACAAATGCCATATTGAGACATGCATCTTTTATATTTAACCGAGTAGATACTCCTTGAGATATGTCTCCAATAATCTTGCCAATAGGATGATTTCTATGTGTCCTCCATTCTTTTGGTAGATCATTGACAATAGATTTCTTTTGAATTGATTCTTCTTGATGATCTATTTGATTCTCATTGTTGAGTTTGGAGGAGTCTTCTTGAGGAGCTTCTATGAAATTATCATCATCATCACTACAAATAACAATATCTTCCTTGTAGGGGTTAGATTCATCAAACTTAACATGCATAGATTCTTCAATAGTTAAAGTTATTTTATTATAAATTCTATATGCCTTACTAGAAAGTGAATAGCCAAGAAATATACTTTCATCTGATTTTTCATCGAACTTACCAAGATTGTCTTTGTCATTGTTCAAGACAAAGCATTAACATCCAAATATGTGAAAGTAAGCAATGTTTGGTTTCCTCCCTTTGAAAATTTCATAAGGGGTCTTCTTAAGGATAGGTATAATATTAACACGATTACTTACAAAACATGTCGTGCTTACCGCATCCACCCAAAAGTACTTTGGGAGATTTGAGTCGCTAAGCATTGTCCTTGCAAGTTCTACCAATGACCTATTCTTTCTTTCTACAACACCGTTTTGTTAGGGGGGGTTCTTGGTGCCGAGAAGTTGTGAGAGATTCCATGTTCTTCGCAAAATTCTTCGAAATGAGCATTTTGGAATTCTCCACCATGGTCGCTTCTTATGGAGGCAATTGAAAGTGACTTCTCATTTTGAATTTGCTTTGAATTGAAGATGGCTGGTTTATACCTGAGTGAATCGCCCACTCAAAGATACAACAGATTCGCCACCGAACTTTATTTAGTCCCAAGGGACAGGGAAAATATCGATAAAACCCAAGGGGAAGAGAAACAGGAACGGGGGTCAGTTATGCGAAAGGAAGGTACTAGCATCTCACGCATCCGTTGTACTCGACGGGAACCATTTCACTGGCTTCTAGGCTTGGATGGGTTATCCATCTAAAGGCTTCTAGCTAAAAGAAGAGAGGAGAAAGAAAGGAAAAAGAAAGGAAAAGAAAGAAAGAAAGTGCTTGCAGAGGATTAGGGCCCTCGTGTCTACGTACCCTCATATTGCAATGAGGAAATCAGTGCGCCGTAATTCAGAGGAACTAGGGAAAGAAGGAAGAATGGAAGAAGGTGGAAGTGTGGAAGTGTGGAAGTGTGCTCACCAAGATCATCGTGATCTCGTGCCTACGTATCATACATTCGAATAAATGCAAAATCAGAGCTTCCGTAGTTCGTGGAACTAAGACGGAAAAAGAAAAGAGGAAAAGAGAGTGGTGTAAAAACCAAGAGCAAAAGAAGGAAAAAAACTCCGCTGGGGATTCCCCAGGAAATGGTGTCAAAACCAAGAAAGGAGTGCAAAGGGAAAAGTAGTAATTGTGCTAAGGATAAAGTGCAAGAATGGTGTATAAACCAAGAAAAGGAAAGGATCAACCGAATAACAGAGACTCCACTGGGGAGGTAAGAGAACAAAGAAATGTGCTAGGGATAAGAGGGTAAGAAACCTTATTGGGGAACAAACAAAGGGATGGTGTCAAAACCAGGAGAAAAGGGGTTCGGTGTGTTACTGACTAGCAGTGGTTAACCGAAGGGAAAGAGATAAAGACTTTGGTGGAAAAAAAGGTTTGAATAGATAGACTTTGATTAACCAGAAGAGAGAGTACTGAACCAAAAGGAGGTGTTTGACTCTGAAGGGGTTTTGGTATATTAACTGATAAACAGTGGTTAACCAAAGGAAAGGGTGTGGAACCAAGCAGATGTCGTGACCCAAAGGACGGGTGTGGGACCGAGCAAAGGTCGTGACCCAAAGGGGATGTTGGTACTGACTAAGCAAATAGTACTAGACCAACGAAAAGGGAATTGAACCAAAAGAGGTTGCTAACCGCTGAGGATTCGGTATTAACAGAGAAAATGTGATTAACCGAGAAGAAGATGAGTGCTTAACCAAGAGAAGGTGATTAACTCGAAAAAGGGGTCAGTGTTTTAACAGGCAGGTTGTGGTTAACTGAAAAAACGGGTGATTAACCAAGAGAAGGTGATTAACCCAAAAGGAACTCAGTGTGTTAACAGATAGACTGTGGTTAACTGAGGAGAAGTGCAAAAGTGGTGTTTTAACTGATGAGCAGTGGTTAACCAAACAAAGGCAGAAGAACCAAAAGAAGGTTGCAAACTATGTGAGGGTTTCAGTGCTTAACAGGAAACTGCGTTTAACCGAAGAAAAAGGAATAGAGACTCTTTCGGGGAATAAAAAAGGATAATGAGATAAAGAGAGTTTTCTAACCCAAATACAATGATCTTAACCAAGAAAATGGTGATCGACCAAAAGAGAGATAGAAAGAGGCAAGAGAGCCAAGAGTGATCAAGGATCGACTCGACTGGGGAAAGAGGTACGCTACCTCCTGGAGATAGAGGTGACTAAGCCAGGCACAGGGTCATTTGTCCCCTACCTGAAGTAGCCAGAATGAGAGTAGGAATTCTCCCTTCTCATTCCTTCTCTAACACACAGGGTGTAGTGCAGAAGTTGAAACAGACAGCGTAACAGCTCCAAATTGTGGGGGGGAAGAGAGAGAAAGCTCTAAAGGAAGCCTAAAGAGAAGCGCCAGAGAGAGGATCAATAATCGAAACAAAGTTTCGATTAACTAATCAAAAGGGAGGAGTATGCTAATCATTTTCCCAAAAGAATGGGAAATCATTAAAGCAAAAAGGGTGAATTATTGATTGTACATGATTAAACTTGCTCAATGAAGAACAAATTTAATGTGATCAAGAATGAAATTGCAAAGGCAGCACCAAATGTCAATTAGCATACATCACAAATCATGTTAACAAGTGAACAAAAAGATGTGCAAGAATGAGCATGTGCATGCAAATCCAGGAATGAGCATAATTATGAAATCGAAAGATCGGGAAATTCATAATCATGCTGTAAACTGAAGTGTAACAGCACCTAAAACATCCACAAAAATCAATCATATCAATCCATGGAATTTAGAGGAAGAAAACATGGTGAAACAGCTTGAAAAACACCAAAAATGGCACTCTGTTACAGTGGTAACCGGTTACTCTAAAGTGAGTAACCGGTTACTTGCTTGAAAACAGCAAAATATGGGGAAAATTGTACAGAGTAACCGGTTACCCTATATTGAGTAACCGGTTACTTAGTTGGAAAAAAGCAACACTGGTGCAAATTTGTGAAGAGTAACCGGCTACCCTATATTGAGTAACCGGTTACCACTGTAACAGTGGCAAAAATAGCTTTTGAAAAAGCACTTAAAGCATCCAAATCACTTGTTCAAATTACCACATGCTAGGGTATGAATTTGTGCACGAAAGTTAAGCTTGAAAACAACAAATAAGCAGTGATGGAATCAATTAACACATCAAGATCATGGATCAAGCAATGGCATAATCAATTCACACACAAACAACGTCGAAACTACATCATGAATGATATGAAAACGTTCGAAATAGTAAAATGAGTGAGATTTACCAACCTACAAGCCGGAGGATTGGCTTGGTGGTTGTTGCAAAGTAATCTTGCTGAAGATAATCAAAGAAAACCAGAGGAATATTCAATTATAGCCGAATCGTACCGAAACCGAGCAAATTGCGATAAAACTCCAAAATACGAATTCGAACCGTTGAATCTTGAAGCAAACACTTGAGATGAATCCAAAAGCTAACAAAACTCCACAAACTCCAAGTATAATTGCAAGATGATGAAGGTTGAGCTCAAGAAATAATCACTTCCAATGTAGAAGAGATTATTCTTCAATGGTGAATAACTATGGTGAAGTTTGGGATGAAAATGTAGATGAAGATGAAGAAGTTGCAGAAAAATTCAGAGAGAATGTTGTAGCACCCCAAAATTTGCTCTCCTTACCTTTAGTACTAACTGGCTTATGTCTCATCTCATTTTGCATTATCATGTGTGCATATCATTGGTTCTTAGCATGGGGTCAAGGTGCCTGAGGCAAGTTCAAGAGGAGAAGATGTTCTTCAAAGGGTTAAGCAAGAGTCCTTGTATTGTGGATCACTCTCTCCTAACCAGTGCAGAAATTAGGGTTTTGATATTCTTGGGTTTATTGCTCCAATGGGCAAACTTCTTGGGTTTTTATCATCACTAAATGGCATATCTTATCTTTGTTGGAGAAGATACACATCATATTCAGAGGAATTTAGATTTGGAGACTGCGCTATTTCCTCCGAGACTGAGGGTACCAAGATTAGGGTTTGCTATAAGGTCAGTTTATTTCTGATTTTTTGGGCAAGACTTGATTCCATGGTATTCCTTGGGTCCCTAAGTATCTAGGAATGGAAGATTGTCCATCAGTTTGGTTCAGGAAAGATTCAATTGGCCAATGGATGGGGAATCAGGAGAATTAAGGGAAAAGTCAACAGTGAGAGGGGAAGTCAACTGTGAAATTTTGAGGTTCTCTTCAAGGTTTTCAAGGTTTCACATCCTCATATGGTCTTCAAGAGTCAAGTTTCATACCATTTATCAAGAATCAAGGGTTGGTACAAAAGTTACTAAATATGGAAATGACCTATAATTTGAAAGTTTCCCTTTTGGGCAAGTTCTTACACTACATTCAACTTGACTTTTCATCATCAAGGAAGCTTCAAATGAATTTTCCTCCAACATGAAAGTTGAAGATCTTCTTCTCCTATTTCCAACAAGTACTAGATGGTCTCCATATCATTTGTGAAACTCAAGTTATGATCAAAAGAAGACAAAGTGATTTTTTAGGGTTTTCTCATGGTTCCATTTGCACTTTGGGACATAGTGACCTATAATTGATTCCATTGCTTCATGTCACACTCTAACATCAAAGAACATTCCTTAAGGATCATTTTGGGCCTCTGAACCAAGAAATTTCATGACTTATTCATTACTTATTTCACATGGTACAAAATTACAAGATCATTCAAAATTCATGAACCAAGGCATCTCAAGGCCCAAATCAAGTTCAGGTGTGATTAGCAATTGAAACTTAAGTGATCCATCATCAAGGGTTTGGATATACATGCATGGAGGAGGGTGTATTTCACATTATGTAATTTACCAAAATCACCCAAAACTCATTAAGTGAGGAATTAACAAGGCCCAAATGATTATCAGTGGATTAACCCTAAGTATTTAAGATTACTCATGCATTGGTTAGGGGAGCACACGTGATTTTGGAGGAGAATCAAGTTTTAAACCCTAAACTTTCTTTTCATCGAATCTCATCACACACAGCAGCTTTTCCAAAAATTCTTTCTCAGTCTTACTCCTTGGGATCCATAGAACGCAAAGCACCCATCATTGGAAGCTAAAAGCAAGGATACAGATTGCTTGATCTCAGGTTAGTGAGGATTTGCATGCTCTCTAAACTTCTCTTTTTGATGCGTATAATAATCTTTGATATGCACTGATGATTCTGATGTGTTTTTCTTTGAGTTTGGACGCATGGTTTGGTTGTTTAATGAGTTTGAAATTTTGGAACCAACCCTTTTTTCATTCGTTTTTCATTGTACGTTGATTGTTTGTGATTTTTGATGGGATATTATTGATCCTCACATTTTTCTGATCAGTTTAGTATACTCACATGCCTGTTCTGGAGTTTTTTTGGGTGGTGGTCACCGGAGATGACGACCGGAGCTTGGGCTCCGGCGTCTGGTTCTTTCTCCGGCCAGGCTAGGGTTTGGAGGTAGAAGATGGAATCATGACCGTCCATCAGCCAGATCGTACGGTCCACTATGTGCCACATGTTTTAAAATTTTGTTTTTATTTCTTGGTTTGTGTGTGTGTCCATCCATGATAGTTATTGTGTACGTTCCATCCAAATCACACATCATGTTTTGCTTAATTTAATCTGGAGCGTTAATTGAATCATGTGGCCAGAAGTATGCCAACGCATTAATGAGATAGTGTGCTCGTCACGTGTTCCTTCTTAATTTCTGACCAATTGCGTGTAGGTGCGTGCATCATTACTATGGTGTGCGTGTGGATCTGGATCGTTGATCACGTTTACCTCATTGGTTTGTTGACTGTTTGTGTGCGTTGGATCAATCCAAGGGTTGATATTTAGTCTGACCATTGACTGGGTCACATGTGTTCTCCCTTTTTTTATTTTATTTTCGCTAATGGACCTCTTGTTTTGGGCCTTCTATTTACACCCCTCCCTTTCAGCCCATTATATTTTCCAACGTGTTTTATTGCTATTCATACCCCCATGCTCATTCCCATTCATTTTATTTTATTTAATTTTCATTAATTCATTTTTAATTTTTTAAAAATAGTTTCTTGCATTAAAAAATTCCCAGAAAATTCATGAATCACATTTAGAATTTTATAAAATTTTCCCATATTTCATTTTTTTTATATTTTATTTTTATCATCTAAATTAATTATTTTAATAATTTCTTTTTGAATTTGCCTCATTTTCCACACATTGCATTGTAGAATTTATTTCTCATCATCCATAAAACCTTTTGAACTCATTCTTTTTGAATTTTTTCACCAACACACTGAATTGCATTAAAATATTTTTCTCTCATTTTTAAAATCATTTCATATTGCATTTTAGTCCTTTCCTTTTCCATATTGAGTCATGTTTCTTGTCTGAACTTTACATAATTGTTTGGGTGACCTATCTGTTGAATTTTGGCATGATTTTTTAATATGTTGTTTGTTTCTAGTTGAGCTATGTTGATAATTAATTTGGTAATTTTAGAAGATGTTTTTCTAATTATGTGATTGCTCTTTGTTTGAGGTCTTCTTGTATGCACATCCTTGATCATGTCTGACTACTTGTTTGAGAAGGCACTTGTGCCATTGTTTGAGATTGCTTCTTTGAGTTCTTAAACCATGTTTGAATTGTCATAGGTCACTTGATTACCATTATATGTCATTGCTTGGGTTTCATTTGGTTTATTGTCACTTATGTCTGTTTGTACTAACCTTTTATGCAGGGGCTGAGGTAAGTTATTTGAGGGTGTGGATAAGTATCCATGTCCACTCCCATTCTTTCTTTCTTCCATCTTTTCCTTTCTCTAGGCTTAGGTTGTTGTCAAACCTCCCCTTAGGGCCATCTTTGCATGATAACATTAGGATAGATTCTCCCCGTAGTGTTTTTCTTTTCTCTTGAGTCCCTCTTCTCATCTTAAAACATCTTAAGATACTTAATAAGGTCAACTTGCCTTGCACACGAGCCTTAAACATAGGAAATAAAGATTGAGGGGTCCCCCTTCTCTCTTCTAGAGTGTTGAGCATACGTCCCATTGGGGACGACCATGCGACGCATTCGTTCCCGTGTCATAGACTTTGGTTCAAGTTGAGTTATGAACTAACTCAAGTCACTTCTGTCCTAAAAAATACAAACAAACTTCAAACCTTTTTATCCTACGGGATTGTCAAACTAAAGGCTATTTTCAAAAAGGGCATGTTACCTTCCGTCTGAGTCGCAAACAGGCATCGACCCTAACTGTCGGACGCGAACTTAACGTTGCTCATAAAAAACACAAAAAGAACTTGGTCCGAACTACGTTGACTCTGAATTCCCCATTGCACAAAGGGGGTACGTAGGCCTAGGACGTCGACGTCCTACCGAGTCTGTCTTAGTTTTTCCCTTCCCCGTTTTAGTGCAGCCCTAGATGTTAGGATAACTCACCCTTAGAATAGACAACAAACGTGGATCCCATCGAGTACGATGGACGCGTGGGGTGCTTGCACCTTCCCCTCGCGTAACCGACTCCCGAACCCAGGGTATGGTTGCGATGACCATTCCTTTCCCTCTTCCTCAGGTTTATGCGGTGTTCCCTTTCCCTCTCTTGGGATAAATTTACATGGCTGACGACTCTGTGTTCCGCGCCACTTTCGCGTTTGTACCTGGATGAAAATCCCGGGAGCGAAAAATATGAGAGAATTGAGAAGGAAATGTGAGAGATTGTGGACCCTTGAAAAAGTGAATGAAAGCTTGTTTATATAGAGTTTTGGTTTGGAGTGTGAGAGGTTTGGACTTAGGCTAGGAGCTAGCTTTGGGTGGTTTAGAATTAGGCTAAGAGTTAGTTACACTTGACTCACTGAGTCAAGCGGTTAACTCGGTTAGTTAGGAAGTTAACTCGGTAGCAATCCCAATGTAAGCTTCACATCCAAAGGTTCACATACTTGGAAATCAAGGAACATGATGCACTTAATTTCAAGTGATGCATTGGAATAAATGTAAGCGGAGTGTCTTGAATGGTCTTGAATTGTCTAGAATGTTCCACATGCTGTTAGAACTATGTAGAATCCAAGAACAAAGAGAGTGCAGAGTTGCTGTCCCAAAAATGCAGCAGAAATTGCAAAATTGTACTGAGTAACCGGTTACCCTATATTGAGTAACCGGTTACTCTAGGCAAAATTTTCCCATATCACTCAAAAACAAGTGCTGAGGTCCCGGTTTCGATTTTCCACCTCTTGTTTTGATGAGTAAGCATGGAAACCTTTATTTTGTGCTTGTTTTGATGATGTGATGGCCTTGTAAGGATGCGATTAATCGGGCCTAAAAAACCTGAAAGTCCTGCAACAAGAAACACATAGAGAAAAGTGCGAATGCGTATGCCAGCGATGTGAATGCACATGCTTATGCAAAAAGAAAAAGGGAGGTCAAATTTCAGGTTACGACAGCTGCCCCTATTTAATCCTCTTGGACCTGAATGTACAAATTGCACTAGCTTTTCGATGATTCAAGGTAGAAGGGGATTAAATAAAAGAGTAGCTCGAAAATTTGGTCGACGGCGACAAAAGAAAAGGTGCAAGTGTAGAGAGCTGATTGGTGCAAAGTTTGGCTGAATATCTGCTGGGGAGATGAATCAGTCAAAGGGAGCATGCTTGATGCATATGTTATGTATGTGCGATTCTACATGATGCTTGATATCATGCAATGCAAAGATGCAAGCTAATGTATTGAACAGTGGGTTAGGCAGGGATTGTAGCAAAACGAGCTCGACATCCTCGGCTGGGGAAAGGACCCACAGATGAAGACGGTCTGCTGGAGAAAAAGTCCATGATGAGTAATAATTCTGCTGAGGAAGAAACCGAGAACTATCAGATTTTTAGATTATCACCGTTAACACTGCTAGGGATGAGAGGATCAGATCAATCTTTTCATCATGACTGCCTCTGCCGGGAGAATGAACCCAGAAAACTACCACTGACTCTACTGTAGGGAATTACCAAGGTTCAGAGGATCTTCTCTTCTTGGGGAAGACGAGGAACCAAGTCGTACCGCTGTTGGTGCGTGACAGTTTCGACATGCTGGAAATGATGCACGACCCGTGCCGGGGAAAAGAACAATCGTCTCTTCTTAGGGTACATCATGAAAACTTTACTGCAAACCTTATAGATCTGTTGGAGAAATGGAAAGTAATCAACCTTTCCGGAGAACCATAATGGCGATTGCTGGGGAAATGATGGCTCCGCTGAGGAAATAACAACTTCTTCAAAGAACCAACATTGTGTTGGTCGGGCGTTAGGCTTGTCAATGGATATTACCGATTATCCTATAGGAATTACTGGTAAAATAGACAATGCATAATGCTTTCTCCATTGATTTAGCCTTTTATTGTTCTCAACGCTTTATAGTATTATGTGATCACAGATAACCATTTATTTTGCAAACAAAATACTGAAAAGAAAACCATTGAGAAAACAAATGATGCATTTTTATTGAATATGAAAATAGTTGTACATAAGATGTGTACAAGGATGCAAAAATCCTTGATGAGGAAATTTGCAATAAGATTGAGAAACAAATGTAAATGGCAAAGGGAAATCATGTTTTGCATTGATTACAACATTGGCTACCATCCACTGTAAGTCTAGGTTCCAACGCCTTGCACCAGTTGATGATGATTCAACTGCTCTGTTACCGTCTGAGGTCCAGCTATGATGAAGAGAGGCTCAAGTGTTCACAATCAAATGCCTTTATCCCTAATTTTTTCCTGGACATGTTTTCTATTTTTTTCATCCACCGTGATACCCATTTTTGCTTAAGTCGCCCTTTTGGGTTTTCAACTTAGCGGGCTGTTATTGTTTTTTCATTGTCCCAAACTTTTGCATGGACGTTTCTTTTTTTTTTTGGTCCATCGGGACGCCCATTTTTGCCTAGATCGTCCTTGTGGATGTCAATCTAGCGGGCTCTTTATAAAAAAAAATTTCAGGCATAATATTTTTTAACTGTATCAGAGTTCACAGGCGATGGCAACTCCTCCCCATCCATGGTGGTGAGGATCAGGGCTCCGCCTGAGAAAGCCTTCTTGAGAACAAAAGGTCCTTCGTAATTGGGAGTCCACTTGCCGCGCGGATCCAAGTGAACAGGTGAATACCTCTTGAGCACAAGTTCGCCTTCATGGAACGCTCGAGGGAGAACTTTCTTGTCAAAAGCTCGCTTGAGGCGTCTCTGATACAATTGACCATGATAAACGGCAGTAAGGCGCTTTTCTTCGATGAGATTCAGCTGGTCATATCTAGATTGATCCCATTCAGCTTCATCAAGATCTGCTTCCATGATGACTCTGAGCGAAGGGATTTCTACTTCAATGGGTAGAACAACCTCCATACCATACACAAGCGAATACGGAGTTGCCCCAGTAGAAGTATGAACTGAAGTTCTGTAGCCATGTAGCGCAAATGGAAGCATTTTATGCCAATCTTTGTATGTCTTGACCATTTTTTGGATAATCCTCTTGATGTTTTTGTTTGCTGCTTCGACGACACCGTTCATCTTGGGCCGATATGGTGAAGAGTTGTGGTACTCGATCTTGAATTCTTGACACAAATCCTTCATCATCTTGTTATTTAGGTTACTTGCATTGTCAGTGATAATGTTGCAAGGAATGCCATAACGACAGATTATCTTCTTCTTGATAAATCTAGCAACCACTTGTCGTGTAACATTTGCGTAAGAAGCAGCTTTAACCGACTTGGTAAAGTAATCGATAGCGACTAGAATGAATTGATGACCGTTGGAAGGCTTCGGCTCGATCATTCCAATCATATCTATACCCCACATAGAGAATGGCCAAGGTGAAGTCAAAACATTCAATGGAGTTGGAGGCACATGGATCTTGTCTCCGTAGATTTGGAACTTGTGGCATCTTTTGGCAAAGTTGTAACAATCTACCTCCATTGTTGTCCAATAATACCCAGCTCGAAGGATTTTTTAGGCCATGGCAGGACCTTTAGCATGTACACCCTCGCAGCCCTCATGTATGGACCTTATGATTGTGTTTGCTTCTTGTCTATCCACGCATCTGAGCAACACGGAATTATAATTCCTCTTGTACAGTCACCACCACTAAGAAGAATTTGGCGCAAAGCCGCCTGAGAGCTTTCTTGTCAGTGATAGTAATACCCTCGGGATATTCCTATTTTTCCAGATATCTTTTGATGTCGTAGAACCAAGGCTTGTCATCAGACTCGTCCTCGATTGCTAAACAGTGTGCTGGTTTGTTTAAATGATCAATGCGGATATGAGGAGCCTCATTCTTCCACTTGACTTTGAACATGGATGCCAGAGTGGCAAGTGCATCAGCTAGTTGATTTTCCTCTCTAGGGATATGATGAAAAGAGATCTTATCAAAGTAAGGAATCAATTTCGCTATGTGTTGTTGGTACGAAACCAGCTTGGAATCCCGAGTCACAAAGTTCCCTCTAAGTTGGCCAATAACCAAAGCAGAATCTCCATAGACCTCAAGAATCTTCATTCTCATGTCAATTGCCGCTTCAATATCATAGATACATGCTTCATATTCAGCCATATTGTTGGTGCATGCAAAGCATAATCTGGCAGTGAAGGGAAGGTGAAAACCTGTTGCAGAGATGAGGATAGCACTAATTCCATGACCTTTGGCATTAGAGGCACCGTCAAACACGAGCGTCCATCGCGCCCCTAGTTCGGGTCCTATGTCAGGGTCTGGAGTCTCATAGTCTCTGATAAACAAGACATCCTCATCGTGAAAGTCAAACTTCATTTGTTGATAACCCTCTACAGGTTAATGAGCAAGGTAGTCAGACAAGACGCTCCCTTTTATTGCTTTCTAGGTAACATGTTAGATATCATACTCAGTTAACAGCATCTACCACCGAGCAATCCTTCCAGAGACAGCAGGCTTTTCAAATATGTACTTTATCGGATCCATTTTGGATATCAACAAAGTAGTATGGTAAATCATGTATTATCTTAGGCGTCGAGCAGCCAGACCAGAACACAATAAGTTTTTTCTAAGAGTGAGTATCTGGCCTCACATTCAGTGAACTTCTTGCTCAGATAGTAAATTGCATGTTCTTTTCTTCCAGTGTCGTCATGTTGACCCAATACACATCCCATCGATTCATCAAGAACAGTGAGATACATGATTAATGGCCTACTAGGAACCGGTGGTATTAAGATCGGTGGTTCTTGCAAATATTGTTTTATTTTGTCAAATGCTTCTTGACAATCATTGTTTCATTCGACCGATTGATTTTTCCTTAGCAATTTGAACACCGGTTCACAGGTGGCTGTCAAGTGGGAAATGAACCTTGAGATGTAATTAAGTCTGCCCAGAAAACCACAGACTTCTCTTTCTGTTTTGGGAGGCGGCATTTTCTGAATTGCCCGAACCTTGTCAGGATCAACTTCAATTCCCTTTTGACTCACAATAAAGCCCAACAGTTTACCCGATCAAACTCCGAAGGTGCACTTCGCAGGATTCAACTGCAGTCTAAACTTTCGGAGTCTGTCAAACAGTTTCTTCAGATGGACCAAATGATCATCTTCAGTTTTGGACTTGGCAATCATATCGTCCACGTAAACCTCAATCTCTCTATGGATCATATCGTGAAAGAGGGTTGTCATGGCACGTTGGTATGTTGCCCATGCATTCTTCATTCCAAATGGCATGACCTTATAACAATATGTACCCCATGGCGTGATGAAAGTAGTCTTTTCCATATAAACTAGGGACATTTTGATCTGATTATATCCTGAGAAACCATCCATAAACAAAAAGATAGAGAACTGCGATGTGTTATCTACCAAGACATCAATATGAGGCAAAGGAAAGTCATCTTTTGGGCTTGCTTTGTTGAGATCTCGATAATCCACACACATTCTGACTTTCCCGTCTTTCTTTGGAACCGAGACGATGTTGGAAATCCATTCAGGATATTCGAAAGTGGCTAGGATCCCAACATCAAGCTGCTTTTTTTCCTCTTCTCTGATTTTGAGCGCCATGTCAGGTCTAGTCTTCCTTAATTTCTGCTTGACAGGAGGACATCCGGGCTTAAGTGGCAAGTGATGTTCAACGATGTTAGTATCCAATCCAGGCATATCTTGATAAGACCAGGTAAATATATCAACATACTCTTTCAATAACTTGACCAATTCAGAGTGTACATGCTCTGCGAGAAATGCGCCAACCTTGACTTCTCTTCTGACCTCATCAGTACCAAGATTGACAACTTTCATTGGCTCTTTATGTGGCTAAATCTCTTTATGCTCGTGCTCAAGGAGCCTTGCTAGTTCAGCCGGTAATTCACAATCTTCCTCACCATCTTCTTCGGCTTGGTTGATTGGAATCTCAGCATTACAATGGATGTTTGCCATGTTGTTATCAATGCATTTATTAGTTCTGCATGTTTATGAATATGTTTAGAATGAGTTATTTTAAATAGTGAAAATAAAATAAACTTTTGCCATTTGTTTGTGAAAAAGTAAAATAAATAAAGAAAATAGAGCATGGTTTTGAATGCAAAAAAAACTTATTTATTGATCACATAATATTGCAAAAGCGCGAGGCCCATTACAAGCTATCCACTCGTCCTGGACGAGGACGAGGGAATGAGAAAGCAAAATGCATTACATGTTTATTGGAAAAACCACAGGAATCATAGTAGATGTCCAGTTGTTGAGCTTGAAACCCGACGGAAACTTGCGCACAAAGCTTGAAACCTGGTTACTAGGACCAGCATCATCAATGGAAGCCATGATGTCACCCATTTGAAAACCCGCGCTCCTGAACTTGATCGAGTTGCACTACTTCTGACCATGTGAACTAGATTGTCGACCAAGACGCTATCCCAATAAAAAACGATTATGCTTTTCCACCACATCAATCACGAGCCCCCAGCCTGACAAGGCACCTTTCTCAATGGTCTCTTTAGCACTCTTGGCAGATGCTAAAGTCATTTGAGGTGGTCCACTTTGACTAGTTGAAGCAGAGCTGACATCTTCGAATTCAAGACACTGCAACGGAACCTCAGCTATGCCTTCTTCGGTCTCGACGTATCGAAAAGATGATAACTCGCTCACGATTAGATCTTCTTCCCCACAGACGATGAACAACTGATTGTCAAACATGAATTTCAATTTCTGATGTAAAGTGGATGTAACTGCCCCTGCATCGTGAATCCACGGGCGACCCAATAGGCAACTGTACGCGGGATTGATATCAATCACTTGGAAAGTAATGGTGAAAAAATGCGGCCCAACCTTGATGGGTAAATCCACTTCTCCAATAACTTGCCTATGAGAACCATCAAAGGCTCTGACAACCAAAGCACTCGGCCTCATCTCATTCCCTTCTACCAGTAACTGACTCAATGTGCCCTTGGGCATCACATTGAGGGAAGAACCGGTATCCACTAGGACACGAGATAATAAAGCATCCATGCAGGTTACGGATATGTGCAATGCTTTGTTGTGGGCATCTCCTTCAGGAGGTAATTCTGATTCATTAAATCCCAAGTATCTGCTTGCTGTTATATTAGCCACTACATCATCGAACTCGACAACGGAGATATCATGCATCACATGGGCAATGTTCAAGACTTTCAATAAAGCTGATATGTGCGCGGGTGAGCTCATGAGTAAGGACAAGATTGAGATCCTTGAGGGAGTCTTCCCCAGATGATCCATAATTTTAAAATCAATTTTCTTGATTATCTTTAGGAACTCTTTATCGTCAAGGGTCTCATTGCTCTTTGAAACATCCTCAGACGGAACAGTTGGCACTGGTACGGTAGTAGATGCCCCTTGCTGGACAACAGGGGTTGCAGATGCAGACTTCTCCTTGTGAGGAACAACAGTCGGAACCTGAACAAGCTTTGTAGTGACCTTCAGAGCAAATACACGTCCACTATGAGTCATACCCCTAGAGGCTGTAACATTCACAATCTCAGACTCAGCAAACCTTATCTCTTGACCTCCAGAAAACACAGTTAATCCATACCTCCAAGGTACCTCCTTGGAATTCTGATATGGAAACGGCTTTGGCGGGCAAACAAAGATTAATTGTATTTTCTTCTGCTTAGGAGATTCAACAGGAACCTTCCTATAGACGGTGGTGAATGGCTCGATAGTAGCGACTTCTTCAGCAGGCTTCGATCTGGCAAATTGAACTTCACCTTGATTCATCAAAATTTGGACAGAACCCTTCAGCCTTTGACACTGGTTGGGATTGTCATCACAAATCTGACATTTGCCATACAGTCCTTTCAACAGCTTATGCTCATTCAATTTCTTAAAAACCAATGCCATCGGAGTCTTTACCTCGTTAACATCCATGATCAATTTAGCCCTTGGATTATCCTCAATCATGTTCACCGCAGGTCCACCGTGATTAGGCAATGGATTATGTTGAATGTTAGGACCTTCCTCAGCGAACGTCAAGATCTTCCGGTCAATGATTTCTTGAACCTTAGTTTTGAAAACAAAACAGTCCTCTGTCGCATGACCTATGTATCTAATGTGATAGGTACAAGATGCGTTTGGATTATGCTTCGGGCCGAATGAAGGAATTGCATGCGTGATTTCCTTGGGAACAATTGCCCCTTGGTGAACCAAATAGGGAAACAACTCAGTGTATGACACCGAAATTCTGTCGAAATTTGGACGCTTACGGTTTCTTAGATTGTTATTATTCTGACGGTTTTGATTCTGCTAATTTTTGTTGTTCTGTTGAGTCTATTGTTGACATTGTGGCTGTTGCTGATTCTGAGCATTCTGAATCGGTTTTTGTAGATGATACTGGTATGGAGGTTGTTAATATTGTGCAGCAGCAATGTACGGATATGGATAGTATGGCATAGGAGCCATGGGTGCTTGATACTGAGGAGAAACTTGAGCTGTCACGACGTTGGCAACTTCTTTTTTCTTGGACTGACTATTCTGAGATTTTCTGTTGGCCGGCTACTGGGAAGCAGCTCCAGGAATCTTTCCAGTCTTCAAACCGTTCTTAATTAGTTCACCAATGGTTACAATGTCAGCAAAGTTCGATGAAGAACTGCCCACCATTTTCTCATAGTAGGATCCTTGTAGTGTACCCATAAAGATATCAATCAACTCATTGTCAGAGAGATCAGGTCGCACGCGAGATGCCATCACGCGCCATCTTTGTGCATACTCTTTAAATGTTTTAGCTGAGCGCTGAGACTGATTTTGCAACTGTAATCTGGTAGGCGCCATATCAAGATTGTATTTGTATTGTTTCAAGAAAGCTTCAGATAAGTCCCTCCAAGTACGGATTTTGCTGCGTTCTAAGCCTATGTACCAATCCAACGAAGCACCGGACAAGCTATCTTAAAAACAATGAACCAGTAATTCATCATTATCAATATAGGATGCCATCTTCCTGCAGTACATAGTGATGTGACTACGCGGGAAACTCAAACCTTTAAACATTGGAAGCTCAGGTTTCTTGAATTTCTGCGGCAGTACCACATTCGGAACCAAACATAAGTCTTTGGCTTCCATGCCAAAAGTAGAAAACCCTTCAATAGCTCTGATACGGTCTTCCAACAACTTGTAACTAGCAGGTCTATCTTGATTAGTAGGCCTGACAAGAATCTGAGGATTTGGTAGCTGAGATGCCGCCGGAGCGTGTACTTGCGGAGTAGCAAATTGAGAAGGATACACCAAACCCTGATTAACCATCTGGCCAGCATTCTGACCCACCTGAACACCAAACGGATAATTCGGAGGAGGTATCACAGCAGCTGAGGATGCCCCAGGGTAGAACATTCCAGGATGAACATTCTAAATGGCAGTTTGAGCAGCTTGGGTTGAAACCGGAACCTGAAAAGAAGGACCCCTATACACATGCTCTTCTTCATCAGGAGTTTCAATGTCAGCCAACCCGGGAGTTTGACGAGTCTGAACCTGAAGATTCTCATGATCATCATTCGCCACTGGAGGCGGAACCGGAGTAGGCATACCCCACGGATATGCAACATCATTTCCATTAGGCATGGGCACAATAAAAGGCTGATATGGCATGAAGGCACTACCATTATTTGCAATCTGAGGAGTGTAATTCGGAGGCATGCCCTAAGGAAAAGCAGCAGGCATTTTGTTCAACCCATACTAAGAATTTGATAGATGAACAATAGTCTGCATCACAGGCTCAATTGGCACTTTAACAGTAGCAAGAGAAGGAACAGTAGTGACAACAGGAGAAGCAGTCACAACAGGAGTGACAACGGTCGCATCAGTGGCAGTTGCAACAACAGAAGCAGCAGCAATAGCGTCCCTCTGAGCACGAAGGAGTTCCATAATGGTGTCCATGTTTGTCTGAAACTAATCCATCTGACCCTGGAATTGAGCCAAAGTTTCCTTATAAGCAGCGTTCTCAACTTCGAAGTCAGCCATGATCTTGGATTTGTTTGAGCGAGTGAAATACCAATGTCGAATCGTCGTCTTGCTACAAACGGAAGACGGACAAGGATAAGCAACGGTTTTCCGAATGAAGGGACGTGCATATGTGTGCAAATGAATGTATGCTATGCATGCAAAATTAAAGTTTTAAATTCCAGGAATTCTTATACTTATCTTTGTTGACAATAATCATAAAGCATACAAGTAAAGGTGCAAAAGATAAAGCTAGCAAGAAACTTCATTCATTCAACAATAAAGGAAAGAAGTACAAGTCGAGTGCAAATCAAATATCTGCCTTTTGGGCTACAACAAAATCCGCATGGATCCTATCAAAGACTACCCTACAAACAGACAAGAAATGGAAAACAACCCAAGGAATCTGGTGTGGAAATACATCGGCATATGCATCCCTCAACAACTCGGGCAAGTCCTCAAGTGCGTGTTCAGTAAATCTAGCTAGACAGTTGCGCCTCTCACTCCAATACTTCACATCCTTCATGAGGTTGCGCAACAAAGAATGGTTGGGTCCCTGAAGCATATCCTGAAGAAAGGCCCCTTTTCTGATCCAAGAGGTTTTGCAGATGACGGCTTTGTTACTCCCAATGAGTACTCTCTATGTTGAGCTGACTAATCTGCTCTCGGCTCTGATGTGCTTGATCTTGCAGCTTCTGAATCTCACCGAAGACTTTGTCGAGCTTAGCTTGACACTGAGAAAAGTCCTTTGCCAACTGATTAGCACGGTCTTTCTCACTTTGCCACTTTGTCCTGTACTCGGCTAACTTCCCTCGAAGCTTTCAAATTTCTTCTTGTAGCTCAACTCATCCTTGTAGGCTTGATACAGGGTATCGGCGAGTTGTCTCTTCTTTGAAGCAAGTCCATCATAGGTACTTTTCAAAGCATTCCCCACTTTTCTATGCTTGTTCTATTCAACCTCCACCTCTTTGAGCATGCGCTCGCGCTTCTGGTGGAGCTCAATCTGTAGGCTTTCCTTCTTGGATGTGACTCTATCAAAGATGAGATGAAGATCAACATTCTCCTTCTTCAACGTTTCAATAGTCAGCTTGAGTTGGTCGACCTCAGATGGAGGAACAATGGCAAGTGTAAGGAGCTTGGCATTCATGGAAGGCTCGAAGGAAAATGGCAACAAGATCTCTTTGACGCGCTCTTTGACCCAAAGTGTGTAAGCTTCCTTGGCTATGCAATTCTTCTTACCCAAATCGGCCCTTCCTTCGAGGTGAATCTGAGTCCAAGCGGAACTAAAACTCTTCAGTAATCCCATGTCATCAACCCCTTAATGAAAGATGAACTCTTCCACTACCTCAGGATCTGGCTTGGCAACCATAGGATATCCCAACTGACGGAAGGTAAGTCTCGGATTGTAGTTAATTCCATACTTTGTACCCAAGAGAGGCACATTGGAGAATTTCCCACAATGAAGGATGATCCTAGTATCGTCGAAGACTTGAGAATACCAAGAAATGTCATCAGCGGTAAGAGACATGATTCGTTGAGACCACTTGAGATTGCCCTTATTCTCAACAAAGGGACCCTTCTGTGGAAGATGTGACATGAACCATCGGTACAACAGAGGAGCACAACAGATAATGGTTCCCTTCTTCTTTTCATTCCTCGAATGAATAGAATGATAGGTATCAGCAAGAAGCGTCGGAACAGGGTTTTTGGACAAGAAAATACTGATGGCGGCCTGATCTACGAAATCCTCCATGTTCGGAAACAAGACAATTCCATATATCAGCAAAGCAAGAACGGCGTTGAAAGCCTTCCAGTTTCTCTCTGTAGCAAAGGAAGTAACTTTGTCAACCAGAAACTTTGAAGCAAACCCTCAAATACCTTTCCCTTTGGTCCTGAGATTATCTTCCACATCCTTCTTACTAATGCAAAGAGCATCAGCAATAAAGGGAAACTTTGGACAACCGCTAGTGTAGACAAAAGGAACCTGCTTCTTGATCTCAACCCCCAAGATATAAGCATACTCCTCGAGCGTAGGTGCTAACTGATAATCCTGAAATGTGAAGCACCTAAGTGGCAGGTCATAGAACTGAACAAGTGTATGAATAGCAGTGATGTTGACTTCAGTATTGAGGATAGACAACAGATTACCATAAGTATCCTTGAAAACCCCTCTGTTATCTTCAACCACACGGGATGCTAAACCTCTCAAAGTACGCAGCTTAGGCTAAACAAACTTATAGCTAAAGATGCCTCGACAACCAGTACTCATCTCTATGATAATGTCAACAAAGAATAAGTCTTTGAAAACCTGGAAATGCACATGCAAAAATTAATTTACATGATGAAATGATATGCAACACAAGAACAAGAAGCCAACACTGTCTGAATAATTAAATATGAATAATCTGGATATCTGTATATAATTCTGTGTCGGTGCAACATAATCTGATGTGCGTGAGAGAACAAAGGTATGAAGTGGCTTGGTTTCCTGCAAAAAACCATCCCCATCACAAGTGTGATCTAGACAGAACAAGGTGGTCCCTAGAAAGGACGCCCAAACCATAGGACACATAGTGAAAACCCCCCGCCGTAGCGAATTCTCGGAGGACGAAAGTATTCTCAATCGAATCACGATCTGGGATGTGGCTCTCGTGGTAACCCAACGCACAAAACGCAGGCCTCACGACTATCCATGTTCTAGCCTATGTATATGCTAAGCCCGGTGTTAGGAATTTTCTCTCCAATAATATCTACCCATCCCAACAACAGCAGAATATAGCAGATATCCAGAACATACAACATATGAATATTCAAAGCAGTAAAGAAATGCAGTAAATAAACATAAAGCTAAAGCAAGGAAAATAAAGCGAGTAAAGCGCAAAAGGTAAACACCCAAACAAGCAAGAAAACAAACAAAACTAGGCGAGAACCCATCCTGCAAAAGCAAGGACTCCCCAGTAGAGTCGCCAGCTGAAGATGGATGGTTTATACCTGAGTGAATCGCCCACTCAAAGATACAACAGAGTCGCCACCGAACTTTATTTAGTCCCAAAGGACAGTGAAAATATCGATAAAACCCAAGGGGAAGAGAAATGGGAATGGGGGTCAGTTATTCGAAAGGTAGGTACTAGCACCTCACGCATTCATCGTACTCGATGGGAACCATTTTGCTTGCTTCTAGGCTTGGATGGGTTATCTATCTAAAGGCTTCTAGCTAAAAGAAGAGAGGAGAAAGAAAGGAAAGGGAAAGGAAAAGAAAGAAAGAAAGTGCTCATGGAGGATTAGGGCCCTCGTGCCTACGTACCCTCATAGTGCAATGAGGAAATCAGAGTGCCGTAGTTCAGAGGAACTAGGGAAAAGAAAGGAAGAATGGAAGAAGGCGGAAGTGTGGAAGTGTGGAAGTGTGGAAGTGTGCTTGCCAAGATCATCGCGATCTCGTGCCTACGTATCATACATTCGAATGAATGCAGAATAAGAGCTTCCGTAGTTCGTGGAACTAAGACAGAAAAAGAAAAGAGGAAAAGAGAGTGGTGTCAAAACCAAGAGCAAAAAAAGGGAAAGAAACTCCGCTGGGGATTCCCCAGGAAATGGTGTCAAAACCAAGAAAGGAGTGCAAAGGGAAAAGTAGTAATTATGCTGAGGATAAAGTACAAGAATGGTGTAGAAACCAAGAAAAGGAAAGGATCAACAGAATAATAGAAACTCCACTGGGGAGGTAAGAGAACAAAGAAATGTGTTAGGGATCAGAGGGTAAGCGACCTTATTGGGGAACAAACAAAGGGATGGTGTCAAAACCAAGAGAAAAGGGGTTTGGTGTGTTACTGACTGGCAGTGGTTAACCGAAGGGAAAGAGATAATGACTTTGGTGGGAGCAAAGGTTTTAACAGATAGACTGTGATTAACCAGAAGAGAGAGTACTTAACCAAAATGAGGTGTTTGACTCTGAAGGTGTTTTGGTATATTAACTGATAAACAGTGGTTAACCAAAGGAAAAGGGTGTGGAACCAAGCAGAGGTCGTGACCCAAAGGACGGGTGTGGGACCGAGCGAAGGTCGTGACCCAAAGGGGATGTTGGTACTGACTAAGCAAATAGTACTTGAACAACGAAAAGGGCATTGAACCAAAAGAGGTTGCTAACCGCTGAGGATTCGGTATTAACAGAGAAACTGTGATTAACCGAGAAGAAGACGAGTGCTTAACCAAGAGAAGGTGATTAACTCGAAAAAGGGGTCAGTGTTTTAACAGGAAGGTTGTGGTTAACTGAAAAAACGGGTGATTAACCAAGAGAAGGTGATTAACCCAAGAGGAACTCAGTGTGTTAACAAATAGACTGTGGTTAACTGAGGAGAAGTACAAAAGTGGTGTTTTAACTGACGAGCAGTGGTTATCCAAACAAAGGGAGAAAAACCAAAAGAAGGTTGCAAACTCCGCGAGGGTTTCGGTGCTTAACAGCAAACTGTGTTTAACCGGAGAAAAAGGAATAGAGACTCTTTCGGGGAATAAAAAAGGATAATGAGACAAAGAGAGTTTGCTAACCCAAGGACAATGATCTTAACTAAGAAAATGGTGATCGACCAAAAGAGAGATAGAAAGAGGCAAGAGAGCCAAGAGTGATCAAGGATCGACTCGACTGGGGAAAGAGGTACGCTACCGCCTAGAGATAGAGGTGGCTAAGCCAGGAACAGGGTCATTCGTCCCCTACCTGAAGTAGCCAGAATGAGAGTAGGAATTCTCCCTTCTCATTCCTTCTCTAACACACAGGGTGTAGTGCATAAGTTGAAACAGATAGCGTAACAGCTCCAAATTGTACAGTGCTCCAACGTCGCGCGAAACTCCCACTCCGCGGGGGAAGAGAGAAAAAGCTCTAAAGGAACCCTAAAGAGAAGCGCCAGAGAGAGGATCAATAATCGAAACAAAGTTTCGATTAACTAATCAAAAGGGAGGAGTATGCTAATAATGTTCCCTAAAGAATGGAAAATCATTAAAGCAAAAAAGGGTGAATTATTGATTGTACATGATTAAACTTGCTCAATGAAGAACAAATTTAATGTGATCAAGAATGAAATTGCAAAGGCAACACCAAATGTCAATTAGCATACATCACAAATCATGTTAACAAGTGAACTAAAGGATGTGCAAGAATGAGCATGTGCATGCAAATCCGAAAATGAGCATAATTATGAAATCGAAAGATCGGGAAATTCATAATCATGCTTTAAGCTGAAGTGTAACAACACCTAAAACATCCAAAAAAATCAATCATATCAATCCATGGAATTTAGAGGAAGAAAGCATGGTGAAACAGCTTGAAAACACCAAAAATGGCACTCTGTTACAGTGGTAACTAGTTACTCTAAAGTGAGTAACCGGTTACTAGCTTGAAAACAACAAAATCTGGGGAAAATTGTATAGAGCAACCGGTTACCCTATATTGAGTAACCAGTTACTTAGTTGGAAAAAAGAAACGCTGGTGCAAATTTGTGAAGAGTAATCGCTTACCCTATATTGAGTAACCGGTTACCACTGTAACAGTGGCAAACATAGCTTTTAAAAAAGCACTTAAAGCATCTAAATCACTTATTCAAATTACCACATGCTAGGGTATGAATTTGTGCGTGAAAATTAAGCTTGAAAACAGCAAATAAGTAGTGATGGAATCAATTAACACATCAAGATCATGGATCAAGCAATGGCATAATCAATTCACACACAAAAAACGTCGAAACTACATCGCGAATGATACGAAAATGTTCGAAACAGTAAAATGAGTGAGATCTACCAACCTACAAGCTGGAGGATTGGCTTGGTGATTGTTGCAAAGTAATATTGCTGATGATAATCAAATTAAACCAGAGGAATCTTCAATTATAGCCGAATCGTACCGAAATTGAGCAAATTGCAACGAAACTCTGAAATATGAATTCGAACCGTTGAATCTTGAAGCAAACACTTGAGATGAATCCAAAAGCTAATAAAAATCTAGAAACTCCAAGTATAATTGCAAGATGATGAAGGTTTAGCTCAAGAAATAATCACTTCCAATGTAGAAGTGATTATTCTTCAATGGTGAATAGCTATGGTGAAGTTTGGGAAGAAAATGTAGATGAAGATGAAGAAGTTGCAGAAAAATTCAGAGAGAATGTGAGAGAATTGAGAGTGAAATGTGAGAGATTGCGGACCCTTGAAAAAGTGATTGAAAGCTTGTTTATATAGAGTTTTGGTTTGGAGTGTGAGAGGTTTGGACTTAGGCTATGAGCTAGCTTTGGGTGGTTTGGAATTAGGCTAGGAGTTAGTTACACTTGACTCACTGAGTCAAGCGGTTAACTCAGTTAGTTAGGAAGTTAACTCAGTAGCAATCCCAATGTAAGCTTCACATCCAAAGGTTCACATACTTGGAAATCAAGGAACATGGTGCACTTAATTTCAAGTGATGCATTGGAATAAATGTAAGCGGAGTGTCTTGAATGGTCTTGAATTGTCTAGAATGTTCCACATGCTGTTAGAACTATGTAGAATCCAAGAACAAAGAGAGTGAAGAGTTACTGTCCCAAAAATGCAGCAGAAACTACAAAATTGTACTGAGTAACCGGTTACCCTATATTGAGTAACCGGTTACTCTAGGCAAAATTTGCCCAGATCAGTCAAAAACAAATGCTAAGGTCCCGGTTTCGATTTTGCACCTCTTGTTTTGATGAGTAAACATGGAAACCTTTATTTTGTGCTTGTTTTGATGATGTGATGACCTTATGAGGATGCGATTAATCGGGCCTAAAAAACCTGAAAAATCCTGCAACAAGAAACACATAGAGAAAAGTGCGAATGTGTATGCCAGCGATGCAAATGCACATGCTTATGCAAAAAGTAAAATGGAGGTCAAATTTCGGGTTACGACATGCATACTTCTTGAACGCCTTGAATGCATCACTTTTCTGCACTAAAAAGAATGTCTAAGTGTATCTAGAGAAATCATCAATAATAACTAAAGCATATACATTACCTCCAAAGCTTCTTGTTCTTGATGGACCAAATAAGTCCTTATGCAACAATTGTAGTGGCCTTGAAGTGGACACCACATCCTTAAATTTGAAAGTTGACTTGGTTTGTTTCCCTTTTTGACATGCATCACACAACTTATCTTTGACATATTTTATCTTTGGTAAACCAATAACTAAATCATGTTTGATTAATTTATTCAAATGCTCCATATGAATGTGAGTAATCCTTTTGTGCCATAGCCATGAATCATTATTGTTTGCCATAAGACATTTAACCTTCAAATAAACGTCATCAAGGGAAATCATAAAAATATTGTTAATTCTTTTACCTTTAAGTATTACCTCATTAGTGACTTCGTCTTCTATCAAATATTCATCTTTGGTGAAATTGATTTTGAAGCCTTTGTCACAAAGTTGGCTTATGCTAAGAAGGTTATGCTTTAATCCTTCAACATAAAGCACATCTCCAATAGTTGTGAAAGGTGGTGCTCCAACTTTGCCTACGCCAAGAATCTTTCCTTTATTATTATCTCCATAGGTAACAAAACCCTTGGCCTTAAGCACTAGATTTGAAATTTTGTTTATATCTCCGGTCATATGCTTCGAACAACCACTATCAAGATACCATAGATTTAAAGTGGTCTTCACGCAAACCTACAAAACAAATTAAGTTTTGTTAGGTACCCAAATAGCCTTGGGTCCTTCATAATTAGTACCTTTCTTTACCCACACATAATGCCCACTTGCAACACTAAAGTTTCTTACATAGCAAGCATTAGGTGTATGGTTAATAATACCACAATAAAAACAAGAAGGAACAAAATTGCTTTTATATCTTGGAATATATGATTTCTTTTTAGGAAATCTTTTCTTTTTAGGATAAGGATGCACATTCCTAGGTTTGTTCACTTTCTCTTTAGAAGTTTGGTCACTAGCCTTAACAAAGATTGTTTTACTAGAACTTGGTTTAGAAAACTTTGAGTAACCAAGTCCATTTTTATCATTTGAATATCTTTGTTGACTAAGGACCGCTTCTAATCCAATTTGTCATTTCTCATATCTTTCAAGGACTCTTTTTAATTGAACAATTTGGAAAGAAAGTGATTCACAATTTTTACATATCAACTCTTGTTTTCCTTCACTAATTTTCTTTTGTTTTTCATCTTTTGATTCTTTTTCCATAACATCAACTTTTTCTTCTAAAGATGTTATTTGTTTCTTTTATGAAGATATTGTTTTATACAAAACCTTACATTCATTTAAGAGTTCATTAATGGCTTCTTGTGCGTCATTATCATAAAGAGAAAATTCATTACTAACCTCGTCATTTTCATCATCGGAGTTGTGTGTAGCCATTAGCTCCAAATTTGCACTTTCATCGCTCTCCGAGTCGGATGATGAACTAATGTCATTGTCGTCCCATGCAATATATGCCTTTTTATTTTTTGATTCCTTCTTGCCTTTGAAACTTATTTCTTTGCGAGTTTTGGACAATCGGGCTTTATGTGACCTTGCTTTCCACATTCGTAACATGTAACATCTTGAGATGAAGTGGTAGCCTCCTTTTTCTTGAAGTGTTTCTTTCTTTTAGCATAATTAAAGGACTTGTATTTATTACGAAAAAATTTACCGAGTCTTTTTAAAGCACTTTGTAATATGTTAATGGCTTTCTTTTCATCGAGCAATTTCTTTTTATCATCTTCATTATAAGCATTTTTAACCTTTGGAGTTGCAACATCGTTTACTACACTCATTGGTTGATGTGGACCATTTTCAACAGTTTCCCATACTACATCTCTTTGTGCTTCTTAGTGTGCTTTCGTTCTTATTTTCCAAAAATCAAAGTATTCTCCAAAAAATAGTGGGGGCTTGTTACTACTACCGCCATCTTTGAAAATCGGATTTGCGCTTGTGGAAGCCATGCTGGATCTTGAAGGAACATGTTACCTATAACTTGCTCTGATGCCAATTGTAAGTAGGAATACACCTAAGAGGGGTGGGGGGGGGGGGGGGTGGGGGGGGGGGGGGGGGTGAATTAGGTTCCTTAGAAAAATTTTCTCGGTTTTTCGACGTAATTGAATTTTGCTTTCCTAAAGTTACTAAGTGATGAAATACGGTAAAGTACGGAAAGTAAATGACACGGCGATATATCCTGGTTCCCTTCACAGACCGAGAGTACTTCAGTCCCCTTACACAGTAAGAGATTTTTAATAATGTTAGATCCTAAGACAAGACTATCCTAGCCTTTCTATACAGACTCTAACAAGCACACCAAGAACAATCTCTTGGATTTTACAACTTAGTTGAAATGAGAACAATCCTCTCAAGATCAACCTCTTGTTTCCAACAAACCTGGACAACAAGGAATATATCAAACCCTATAAGAGAAACAATCCTTCTCCTTATAGTCAACACCTAAATCCAAACAATTCTTGGAACTTAGGATTTTTACAATAAATCTGAATTGTTGTAGAAGTGTTTGAAACTTGACTCTTGAATATATCAATCACAAGATTGATCTTCTTCTTGAACAAATAATCCTTATACAGAATATACAAGTGTTTTATGATGAAAGAATGAAACTAAAATGGTTGTGATGAAAGTTTAATGTAAAAGTTTCACTCTTAGAAAATTCTGATTTTTCACACTTGAGAAAATGAAAGTTTTATGATAATAAAAATGTTTGAAAATTGTTTGCAAGAAGGTGAATTCAAAATCTGAAATTATGAGTTTATATAAGCCACTAAACACCTTTACAAAAGGGTGCAAATCTCCAAAGGTTGCCATGCATCAAAAACCATTTTCAAAAACTTATAAGGCTGAAAAATAAAATATTTTCACATACTAGTTCAGTGTTAATCGATTAACACTATTGCACTAGTAATGTGTTAATCGATTAACACCTTGTAACGAGCAAAAAATTCAAAATTTCTTAAGGTTAATCGATTAACAGAATTGAACTACCAAATGTTAATCGATTAACCAGTGTTAAAAGTTGAAAAATACTTTAACAAAAGGTATGAAAATGAATGGTTTTCAAAATCAAATATTTTGATGATTAATGCCAAATATGATTGATGATATGAATACTTGTATATTCAAGGATAAGTTGAGTTAATATACCTTTTAGATTATGATCAATTGTTTGAAAAACTTCAAGACTTTTTGATATAATTAATACTTGAAACTTGATACTTGACTTGAATCATTTCCTTTTTGATCTTCAATAGATTTTACAATGTTGTTGTATTCATAAAAACACATTTGAGAATCTTGATTCTTCAGCTAAAGGGGAAAAGCTTTCTAAATTGTATTGGGCAAAAGCTTTGGTTGTTAGGGATAGTGTGAATGCTATCGGCATGGAAGCATCTTTGTGTCACCAAAGATTTATTCATATTAGTGAAAAGAGGCTGAATGTTTTGGCCAAAAAGGATGTTCTTCCTGGATTAAAGAGTGTAGATTTGGAGAAGTGTTCTCATTGCATGGCTGGTAAACAGACTAGAGTATCTTTCAAGAGACATCCTCCTTCAAAAAAGTCAAAGTTGCTTCAATTGGTACATTATGATGTTTGTGGTCCATTGAAGGTAAAATCCTTTAGTGGTGCACTTTATTTTGTTACCTTTATTGATGATTGCTCCAGGAAACTATGGGTTTATGCCTTGAAGACAAAAGACCAAATTTTGGAAATGTTCAAAGAATTCCATGCTTTGGTTGAGAGGCAGACAGGCAAGAAGCTGAAATGTGTTCGTTCAGACAATGGTGGAGAGTATTGTGGACCATTTGACTCCTATTGCAAGCAGCATGGTATTACACATGAAAAGACTCCTCATAAAACTCCTCAATTGAATGGTTTAGCAGAGAGGATAAATCGAACACTAATTGAGACAGTAAGGTGTATGCTCTCTGAAGCCAAGTTGCCTAATCATTATTGGGACGATGCACTATACACGGCAGTGCATGTTCTTAATCTCACTCCTACTGTTTCTTTGAACAGTGAAGTTCCAGACAAAATTTGGTTTGGAAAGAGTGTCAAGTATTATCATTTGAGAGTCTTTGGTTGTAAGGCTTTTGTGCATATTCCAAAGGATGAAAGATCCAAGTTGGATGCAAAGTCAAAATAATGTATCTTCATCGACTATGGGCAAGATGAGTTTGGCTACAGGTTGTATGATCCCGTAGGGAAGAAGCTTATTCGAAGCCGCGATGTAGTGTTTATGGAAGACCAAACTATTGAAGATATTGAAAAGGTAGAGAAGACTACACTCAAGAAAGATATTAGTTTGTCTAATGTTGATCCAATTCGATTACCTAGCCATAAGCTGGATGCTATAGGTGGTGATGATCACAAGGGTGAGCCATATGATTATGTTGATGATCAACAACTTGGAGATGAGGTAAATATTCCAACTAATGATGGTGAATGGGAGAACGATTTGTTACAGGGTGAAAATCTTGGTGAAACTCCAGAATTATCTCAAGTTCAACCTAGGAGGTCTAACAGGTAGAGACAACCTTCTACAAGGGATAATTCTGATGAGTATGTGACCTTGACTGATGAGGGTGAACCCGAGTGTTTCCAAGAGGCCATGGAAAGTGATGAAAATCAAAAGTGGATGGATGTAATGCATGATGAGATGAAATCATTACACGATAATCACACTTATGATTTAGTGAAGCTGCCTAAAGGCAAAAGGGATTTGGAAAACAGATGGATTTATAGAGTTAAACATGAGAGCAACTCTAAGTCTCCAAGATATAAAGCCAGATTAGTGGTGAAAGGTTTCTGTCAAAGAAAGGGTGCTTATTTTAATGATATTTTCTCACATGTTGTATAGATGTCATCTATTAGAACCGTGTTGAGTTTGGATGCTACTCTTGATTTAGAGGTTGAGCAAATGGATGTGAAAACGAATTTTCTTCATGGTGATTTGGAGGAAAAGATCTACATGAAACAACCCGATGGTTTTGAAGTTAAAGGTAAAGAAGATTATGTGTGTAGATTGAGAAAGAGTTTATATGGGTTGAAGCAAGCTCCAAGGCAGTGGTACAAGAAGTTTGAGTCTGTTATGTGCGATCAAGGATACCAGAAGACTACTTTAGATCATTGCGTCTTTGTTAGAAAATTTTCTAACGATGACTTCATAAGCTTGTTGTTATATGTTAATGATATGCTTATTGTAGGGAAAAGTATTTCTAATATTAACATGTTAAAGAAGCAATTGGGGGAGTTATTTGCCATGAAAGACATGGGAGCAGCTAAGCAGATTCTTGGAATTAGAATCATGCGTGACAGAAAAGAGAAGAAACTTTGGATGTCACAAGAAAATTATATCGAAAGAGTGCTGCAAAGGTTCAATATGGAAAGTTCTAAGGTGGTAAGCACTCCTCTTGCTACTCATTTCAAGTTGAGTTCTAATCAAAGTCCTTCAAGTGAAGATGAAGCATTTGATATGAAACGTGTTCCTTATACATCTGTTGTGGGTAGTTTGATGTATGCAATGGTGTGTACAAGACCAGATATAGCACATGTTGTTGGTACAGTCAGTAGATTTTTGTCAAATCCAGGTAGAGAGCATTGGAATGCTGTAAAATGGATTTTAAGATATCTTCGCGGTACTACTTCTATGAGGCTTTGTTTCGCGGTACTCTGACTCTGATATGGCTGAAGACATTGATTCTAGAAAGTCCATTTTGGGCTACATGATTAAATTTGTAGGGACTGTTGCTTGGTAGTCCAGATTTCAAAAGTGTGTAGCATTATCTACTACAGAGGCTGAGTTCATTGGAATTACCGAAGCATGCAAAGAGTTACTATGGTTGAAGAAATTTTTGCAGGAGCTTGGTTTTGTTCAAGACAAATATGTGATATTTGTTGATAGTCAAAGCGCTATTCATCTTGGTAAGAATCCTACTTTTCAAAATAGGTCCAAACACATTGACGTGAGATATCATTGGATACGTGATGTTTTGGATGCTAAGGTGTTGGAGTTGGCTAAAGTTCATACAGATGATAATGGTTCTGATATGATGACTAAAGCATTACCAAGAGGCAAATTTGAAGCTTGTTGTGATATCGCCGGTTTGGTGATTTCCTCCATATAGTTGTGAGGGGGAGATTTGTTGGGTTTGGGCTCCCTTCCTATGTGGAGAAAGACCCAAATATGAATAGCCCATTTGACTCACTTATTTAAGTGGAGATGATCAATTTAGGGTTGAGAGAGATAGAGAAAAATAAGGATTCAAAAAGAAAGAAAAGAGGAGAGAAACTCATTCCTGTTTTTCTGCAACTAGTCTCACTAAATCGACGTTCCCCAATTCGTTAACCGTTGAATCAAGCTCAAATTTGGTGGGAGGTTCGTAACACATATATATATATAACTTTTGACCGTTCAAATTTTCAAAACAACGTCTGAGGTGAAATTTATTTGCTTCGCACTGAAGCTGCAAATTTGGGAAATTTTTTTAGCTTTTTTATTCTTATTTGTAAGGTAGTTTGCTTTGTGATTTGCGGTTGTTAGCACTAGTTTATGAATCACTATAAGACTCTCTTGTACCCTTAAATGATTATAGTGGAGTTATTTCTTTGATCTGGACGACTCGTGGTTTTTACTCTCATATTGAGGGGTTTTTCACGTTAAAAATATCGGTGTCTTTTGTGCCTTTATTTTGTTCGATTTGTCGTCTTATATTTGTTTTTGATCCTCAAGATTCCTACAAGTTTGGGGGAGTTTTATATCCGCTGCGTATTGGTCTATTATTGTGTCTTAATTTCCCATCAGAGTGGCATCAGAGCTCTTGGTTAAGGGCTATTTTATTTGTTTGAATGACGGAGTCAAATACAAAGATGAAGATGATATTGTTGAATGGTTATAATTATCATTTATGGAAGGGCAAGATGAAAGACTTACTATTTGTGAAGAAATTGCATTTACCGGTTTTTAGTTATGCAAAGCCAAATTCTGTGTCTGATGAAGAATGAGAGTTTGAACATCAACAGGTATGTGGTTTTATTCGACAATATGTAGAAGATAGTGTCTATAATCATATTACTAATGAGGCACATGCAAAAACTTTGTGGGAGAAGATAAAGTCCTTGTATTCCTCTAAGTCAGGGAATAATAAATTGTTCTTATTGAATAACTTCATAAGTTTGAAGTATAAAGATGGGACTTCTATTTCATATCACTTGAGTGAATTTCAAGGCCTCCTTGATCAGATGTCAGAAATGAGTATCAAATTTGATGATGAACTTTTGAGACTATTTCTATTGCTATCTTTACCAGAGTCATGGGAGACATTTCGGGTTTCTATCACAAGTTCTACTCCTAGAGGTGTTGTTTCTTTGGAAACGGCTAAGGGTGGTATTATTAATGAGGAGATGAGAAGGAAGGCACAGGGTTCTTCATCTCAACCCGAGGTACATGCCACTAAAAATAGGGGGAGAAGTCATAAAAAGGAACCGAAAGGTGGTAGAGAGAATAGCAGAAGCAAGTCCAAGCCGCGATACAAGAATCTGGAGTGTCATTATTGTCACAAAATAGGACACATACAGAAGTATTGCTATCAGTGGAAAAGAGATAACAAAGGCTAGAAGGGTAAGTCTAAACAAAGAGATCATGAAGATCATGATGATGATCGTGTTACTACTGCTACTAGTGATGATCTTGTTATTCTTCGTGATCATGAGCACGTTAATCTTGTATTAGACGAAAGCATGTGGATAGTTTACAGTGGTGCTACATTGCATGTTACACCAAGGAAGGATTTCTTCACATCTTATACTTCTGGTGATTTTGGAGTATTGAAGACGGGTAATGATGGTGCATCTAAGGTAATTGGTGTAGGTGATGTTTGCTTGCGAACCAACATGGGAATATGCAGTTTATGATTTTATTTGTTTATAAGCCTAAAAGCATGCTGATAAAATCACTAATCCTTAGATAAAAGCATGCTAAATATTCAGTTTAACCTAGCCATATTCAGTTTAACTGCATGTTCCAATAAAAGCATGCTGAATATTCAGTTTAACTGCATGTTCTCATAAAAGCATGTTGAATATTCAGTTTAACCTAGCCATAAAAGCATGCTTTTATGCTTATAAACAAATAAAAGCATGCTGAATATTCAAAATCTAACCTATATGGCATATGAAGCGCTAGAAACATAAAGACTTTTGGAAAAGTTCTCTAAGATGGATTGTAAGAGCAGAAAATTACTTGGGTTTAAGGTTTGCTTTCTAAAATATTTATTTGAGCACAAAATCATATATTTGAATATTAATTTTGTTTATCTAACCCTTAATTTGTTTTTCTTCAGAATAAAATGTATGCAAGATCCGTAGAGAATAATCTTGCACCCAACATTTGATCTTCCCTAAGATTCAATAATTCGAAGATCTAAAATCTAGATCTTCAGGGAATTTGATTTTTACCTAGATCTCTAGGGAATTTTATTTTTATTGTAAACAATGTAATATTCTTGGTAAACAAATGTAATATTCTGGGTAAACAATGTAACAATTTTTTTTTTTTTTTAAAAAAGAAGAAATAATCTTACCCCTCGATTTTCAAGATAAACCGAGATATAAGATACGCTAGTTTTGAATATAATAAAAGTGTTGCTACTGGGGTTCGAACCCATAAGCATCTAACTTTACCTCTCGATTTTAATTCCACCGAGGTGATAAGTGGAGATTTTCATGCCGCTCTTCGTTACCTCGCTTCTTTAGCCGAGGTATTATGCATTCCGTGTTCGAGATTAAAAAAAAGTGCTTTTTGTAGTAGTGAATACATAAAAGTTAAGGTTAAAAAACAAATAGATATGCAACAAAACCTAGAAATAGATATTTTTTGACATAAACAAACTTAAATCATTTCATTAAACAATTGTTTCTCAATACAAGGAGGAATTAAATTAAAATTACTATGCCTAGTCTAAGAATTGACCGCTTTAGCTAACAAGTGAGCAACCGAATTTGCTTGGAATTTAACAAACTTAACCTCAAAGTTGGGATGGAATTGTAATAACCTCTTAATAGAAACAATGATTAAAATAAATTAAGAGCTACCACCATAGTTAGCATGGATTTCTTGAACCACCATTTTGGAATCACTTTCAAATATTACATAATCCAATTGCATCTGGATGGTTGTTTGTACCGAGTCTTTCAAGGCCATGGCTTCTGCTTCTATGATCGAATAAAGACCAAAATCCCACACTATACCTACAATAACAAATCTACCATAACAATCTCTAACACACCACCCCTTATTTGTTGTTCCTCTTTGATTATGTAACCCAGCATCAACATCACACTTCACCCACCCTACATTCGGCAGATTCCAAACTGTTTGGTAGTTATGGCCATTATTATAATAAGAATGGGGATCTTGTGCTTTAAACAAATCATGCCAAGTATGAAAAGCTTGCATACCTAAATGAGTTACATCATCTCTTTCATTGTTCCATGTCAAGTTATTTATATTATTCCAAAGAACCCAAATCATAACAGCAACTCTCCCTGCAACCCTCTTATCCTATTTATTATTACTAGCTGACTTGCCTTTTCACTTCCTCATCCTAGGTTTGCTTTTAATCTTACTACTATGCCCCAACAAATCTTCCTTTGGATTTCCTTTTTGTTCTCTAATCACATCATCATTTAACTTGCTATGTTTCCCTTTCTCTAACAAGTTGCATTGTACTGCCACATTATCTGAAAAACTACCAAAGCGTCTTTTTGAGTTTCACCTTCCCCCAAGTTTGTTGCGCTGACTCTAAGGTCTGGGGGGCTTAGGTTTTCCTCTTCTTTAGAAAGTGGAAAAGAAACATTTTCTTCTTCCCCTAACTAACTGTTTGAAGAAAACTCCAATTCATGATCCTCTGCCATATTCACCTTGGTCCCCGACAAGCATATTGTTGGGTGGGGGAGCGTCTTCTACAACCTTGAGAGTATACAAACTTCCATTAATCTTAAAATTGAAAGTTTCATTAAGAACATGAAACACTTTGTTCTTACTAAAATCCTAGCCACATCCATTTTAAGTTGATCTCTATAGTCGTCAACGGAACAAATATACTTCCTAAATGGTTTAGAAATAAATTTGAAGAAATCGAAGTTCCACATATGACAAGGAATGCCAGAAATCCTTAGCCACGTGACTCTTTCATTGTCCATGTCCATCATATCCCACCTGTGTATCTTTGAAAACCATTGGCTAAGCCAATCTTTCCTAAATTCCACCAACTCCATGAGCTCACCCTCCTCTATTTTCTCTAGAAAACAAATATTTGCACCTAAAGGCACAACTTTTATTGCAAAATATCCTCCAGTATTGAAAATTTCCTAGATAATATAAGTCATTCTAGGATTTTCGACGACACCCACACACGCTTTGTTGAATCTGCTCCATTGCTCTCTATTTTCAATGTTGAATTTCAAATGAGCGATCAAATGATTCTTTGGCTTACTACATTCAGATCTACGCCCAAAGAATTGACCAAAAGTGTTTTAAGAACTCAAGACATTAGTGTAGGATCTAACATAAATTTTTCCTTATCTCTTCCAAAACCTGCCCCTGCAACATTGATATTGTGGTATTCCTTTTTCCTACTCCTTGATGACTCCTGGAACCTATTGTTATGAGTAGGATCATTGCTTTGAAAACTGGATTGAGTGGACTCATACCTTTGAAATCTTGAGAGGTATACAAAGATCTCGTGTCTCCGACATTGAAAAAGTAAATGAACCCATATTTTTCCTCGATGTCCCTCTTTGCAGGGATTACAACCTCATATATATCTCTAAAGCTTTTGAATTCTCTGTACATATCTTTTACATTGAATTTGTCAGGGAAAGTAGTAAAGAAAAAAGATGTTGGATCACCTTGTTCTCCACCCTTTCTTGACCTCCTCTCCCCACATTATCCCACCTTGTTGATTTTAACTTGTTAAAATATCCATATTTAATCATTAATTTATTGATATTATAATGAATTACTATCAAACTTAAAATCAAGTTTATCACCTTACAAAATGAAATATTGTTAATGCGTTTAGTGAGGAGAGAAAGAGAGAAAATAAAGAAACAAGGATTGATATTATTCGATTTAATAAAATTGAATTAAAAAGTGTCTATTTATATACACTAAAATAACAAACTAAATAAGAAAACCCTAAACCCTAATTAGCTTTAGGCTTGGGCCCCATAATACAACTTGGATTATATCTAATATCTCAACATATCCTCCTATAATCCAAGTTGTCAAAACACACTAATCGCTGTCGATCTGAACTATTCCTAATTTCTTTCTCAAAGTTAGGAACCTGTCGATCTTTAATTCTTTGGTGAAAATGTCGGCCAATTGTGCTTCACTTGAATAATGCCTTACTTCAAGCTCACCTCTATTCACCTTCTCCCTTAAGAAGTGAAATCTAGCTTCGATGTGCTTACTTCTTTCATGCAAAACTGGATTCATCGCCAGATTTATGGCTGACTTATTGTCGATCTACAGTACCAGAGGTTTCTTCACTTCGACCTCCATTTCTTCAAGCACAGATCTGATCCAAATTTCTTAACATGCAACATAGGATCTTGTTATATATTCAGCCTCACACGTTGACAATGCCACCATAGGTTGCTTTCTCGAGCACCATGAAATTGGGGCACCAAATAATTGAAAGAAATATCCAGTAGTGCTTCTTCGATCTTCCTTATCTATGTACCTGTCATCATCTAAATAACAAGTAACCATAGCTTCTTTTCTTCCAGAGTCTCGTCGAAATAAAATTCCATAGTTTGTCGATCATTTTAAGTATCTCAGGATTCTTCTTGCAGCCTTCATGTGTGACACCCTTGATTCACTCATGTATCTGCTCACTAATCCGACTGAGAAACATATATAAGGTCGACTGTTGCACACATATCTCAGAGATTCGACAATCTGTTTGAACAAAGTTGCATCAACTTTGTCTTCCTCTCCATGCTTCTCCAACTTTAAATTTGGTTCGATATGCAAAGATGCATGGGTCGAACCATCCATTCGGAATCTCTTGAGTATGTCTTTGACATACTTTCTTTGATGTATCATCATGCCTTGCTTCGACATTTGAAATTCCATGCCTAGGAAGTATGACAACTTTCCCAGATCTGACATTTCAAATTCCTTCTTCATCAGCTCTTTGAACTTCGACAAGTTCTTCAAGCTATTTCTAGTTACTAGCAATTCATCGAAATATAAGCAGATTATTGTTATATCTTGTGCCACAACCTAAACATAGACACCATACTCATATTTGTATTTTATGAATCCCAATTCAACCAAGTATGAGTCGATCTTCTTGTTACATGCCCTAGGTACCTGCTTGAGACCATAGAGCGCTTTGTGCAGCTTGTATACTTTACTTGATTCCTCCTAAATCATAAGCCCAGAATTTTGTGTGACATACACCTCTTCGTCTAAAGGTCCATTAAAAAATTCCAATTTCACATATAAGTGAAATGTTGACCAGCCTTGCTTGCATGCCAAGGCCACCACTAGTCGAACAGTTTCTAATCTTGCGATAGGTGCAAATACTTCAAAGTAGTCGAGTCCCACTCTCTAGAGAAATCCTCGAGCTACCAATCTCGCCTTATGCCTTGTTATCGACCCATCAACATTGTGCTTCAACTTGAACACCTACTTTACCTCGATAGCTTTTGTATGAGCTGGCAATTCGACCAACTCCCATGTGTTGTTTCTTTCAATTGCTTGTAACTCTTCGACCATAGCAGACTTCCATTGTTTATATTTGTTAGATGTCAATCTTGCTTTATATTTCTCATTTATAATTGGCATTTTTCAACTCTTTTGTGTTGATTTATTGGAATTTCTACTTGGAAGTTTTCCATTTTTCAAATATGTGAAAATACATTTGGTACCTTTGATTTGTGTGTTATTGTGCAGAAACTAGGCATTAAGTCATCAAAGAGTGAGACACAAGGAAATTGAGTAAAGTTGCCAAAGGAATGGAAGAATATCAGTAAGTTCGCTAGGCGAACTTGCTAGCGAATATTCGCTGGGCGAACAACTGGCGAGGCACCAGCGAAGGCTCCCAGATTAGAGGCAGTAGAAAAAGGCACCTAAGTTCGTTGTGTGAATAAGCCAGCGAAGGTTCCCTATGACAACACTCCAACGAAGACCTGGCGAAGCATCTCAGAAAAGAGGCAGTAGCTAAAGGGACCTAAGTTCGCTGTGCGAACTTGTAGGCGAAGAGTTTACTAGGCGAATAATCATTCGCACTGCAAACTTCTGAGTTATCTCAGAGGTGGTTTAACTATGTAGAGGTACATCAGGTGCCTATTTTGATGTTTGCTAGGCGAATAAACTGTTCGCAGTGCGAACATGACAGATTCTAAATGTTATATTTAAGCCCTTTTGATCATTTTTGGGGATCATAACCCATTTTTACACACCAAAACCTAAGATTCTGAGTTCTCTTCATCCAAGAATGATATTTTACATAGAGAAGCTGGATTCGCATCTGATTTCGATTATTCGACGTGGATGCTCATTCATCTCCTCCCGAAACTTGTGAAGCAAGCTACCATGGTGATGGGTAGCTAAACACATTTGTGTCTAGATTAGAGGTAGTTAATCTTGCTTATATGTATTTCTTTTGATCTTTGTTATATGAACAAGGTTGATGATCAATATATGATGAAGTTGTTTGTTTTTAATGTTGTATTTATGGTTTGAATCACTCTAGACATAGATTTTCCAAATCTTGATCTAATGTCTTCATCTATTAAAAACCAAACTCTAGACATAGATTTGGGATTTAATATTTGCTTTGTATTGGTCTTAATGTTTATTGTTTCGATTGTTGGCGTGAGACATCATCTAACGATTTAAACGATAATACTCACGAAGTTGCTTTAGACATAAATGGATTCGCGAGGATACACGATTGTATTGATCGAAACTAAGTTCATATGCTTGATTAATCAGATACGTATAAAAGGGATTAACGAACTTTAATCTTGACATGCTTTCCTTTTATACAAAACATCTTTTGACCTAATTTATTCTTTGCAACAAACTTATGTTACAAGAAAAGAAATCTTTTGAAAACCCTTTACTTAGAACGGTAAACTATTGAACAGCGATCATCTAATATCACACAATCCCTGCGGATACGATAACAAAAACCCACATCGATACTGTTTCAACAATATTTGAAGGCTTCTCTATAATTATTTGGTTCAGCACCAACAAGTTAAGCAAAATGAACTAGTTCCCCATCTATTGTGACTTCATCATCACCAACCACTTCATAGTCTTGAAGTCTTGTTGGACGAGCTCTAGTTCGTTGAGATCTCTGGCTTGTGCCAACCATATCCACTTCTACTTCGAGTGTGTTAAGAGTGTCAGCAACTACTTCGACTCCTTCTTCGACTGGAGTATCAAAAATGTCTTCGACTTCGACACCATTACTTGCTTCGTCAAAATCATAGCTCATCAGTGGCTTGTCAATTGCATTACTAGAATTCCAATCCCAGGAAGAATTTTCATCAATCACAATGTCTCGACTCATCACAATATTCTGATTAATTGGATTGAACAACATGTATACTCCGGGCTTATGATATCCTACCAGAATCATAGGTCCACTCTTATCATCAAGCTTCCTTCTCCTAGCAACAGGAATATGCTTGTAGCAAATAGAGCAAACACCTTCAGATGATTCACTGATGGTCGTTTTCCACTCCACACTTCTTCAGAAACCTTGTTCTTCAGCTTCTTGGTACGGCACCTGTTCATAATATAAATAGTAGTCGAATTAGCTTCACCCCATAAGGATTTTGGCAAATTCATATGCTTCAGCATGCATCTCGCCATATCCAATATGGTCCTGTTTCTTCTTTCTGCTATTCCACTATGTTGAGGAGTATAAGGAGCAGTTATATCGTGATCAATACCATGTTCTGCATAGAATGCTTCAAATATATTGGATGTGTATTCGCCACCTCGATCTGTTCGCAGAACTTTAATTTTCTTTTCACCCTGGTTTTCGACAAGTATCTTAAATCTCTTAAAGATTTCAAATACTTTGTCCTTTCTTTTGATCACATAGATCCAGAGCTTTCGACTGTACTCATCGACAAATGAGACGAAATACTTGTTTCCACCAATGGTATGCTCTTCAAAAGGACCACATACATCTGAATGTACAACTTTGAGTATCCAAGATGATCTCATTGGCATAGCCGAAATGAAAGACTTTATGGACTGCTTTTCGACTAGACAACCTTCACAGAGTTTTTCAGACATCTCAAGACTTGGTATACCAATTACCATATCTTGAGTGATCAGTTTTTTTTTTATTTTTAAAAACTGTATATTGCAACTAGAACACCAAGAGTGTTCAAAAAAACAGTACAACAAACCAGCACAAAAGAAACAGGCCTACTGATAACACAGGCCAAAGACAGAAAACCATGATAAACAGACTCCAAAACCAGAAAAATCCAAACCAACTCAAATCTACAAACTACTCCCCTATATGGTACATACAGAAAACGTGCAAATCCGAGTGGGGGTATGTAATTTTCCCGTAATTAGACCACTTCCAGGCGAGAATCTTGATATCCCAACAAACTTCGTCGAAATTAAAATATTCTTCAGAAAAGATAATCCTATTTCTCATTAACCATAAACACCATATCACTATTAACCATATGGATCCAATACTCATGCTACCTTTTTCCATATTACCCACCCCACACCAGTCCAAGAAAAATTGGGTTATGTTTACGCCGAAAAAACTTCTAATCCATATCCAATCCCCAGTTCTCTCCCAGATATCTTTTATAGGGATGCACTCAAAGAAAGAGTGTTCAATGTCTTCTTCCCTGCTAGAACAGAAAACACAGATAGGATCCAAACCTCCACACCCTCTTGAGTGATTAGTTGATTTAGCGACCTAAAGTTCAGATAGCCAAACCTCAGATGCCACAATTAACTATTCTTGTGGTCGACAAATTTTTTCAGACATTGTACCTCAGTCAAACTGATCACGGTCTTAAATGCTCTATTATTCGACAGAGGAGATTTCAAGACCAAGTTATTCTGGATGTCAAAAAGTTCAAAGGCTCAATCTTTCATAACCACTGAGAGCCCCTTTTCGACTAGTTGTCCAACACTTAGCAGATTGTAGTTCATTCCAGGAACATAGAGTACATCTTTGATCAAGGCTTTTGCTCCATTACTCCTTTGAATAACTATTTTGCCAGTACCTTCTGCTTGCAACAAGCTATTATCAACAAGTTTGACCTTGCTCTTCTTCGACTCATCAAAATATACTAACCATACTTTTCGACCAGTCATGTGATTCGAGCAACCTGAGTCGAGGAACCAGATCTTGGATTCAACATAGTCATTTGTAACTGCATCCATAACAATCATATCATCAGAATCATCTGAATCTTGACGTGCAAGGTTTGCTCCTTTGTCCTTGTATTTTGTTGAACCCTTCTCTTTCTTGTACCAACAATGCTTGGTCAAGTGACCCCACTTATCACAGTTATAGCATTGCACATATTCTTTCTCTTTGAGGATTCAGAAGTTCTATCATCGATCTCATTCTTGTGAGGATTCGACCAAGACTTATTGCCCTGAGTCTTGTCGATTTTTCCTTTGAACTTGTTAGAACCATCATTCTTCTTCCACGATTGAGCCTGTAGTGCTTGTATCGAGTCTTGAACTCCTTTCCTTTTGACAATCCTAATCTCATGCACTTCCAGCGAACCAACCAAATCTTCCAGTTTTAGGGTTTCAAGATTGTTGGATTCTTGAATAGCTACGATAATGTGATCAAAGTAAAAGGTCAACGTATCCATTACCTTCTCAACTATTATCTTATCAATTAAGGTTTCACCACAACCCTTCATGAGATGGACGAGTTTCTGCACCTTCGACACATATCCTACAATCTTTTCATCTTCTCCCATTGACAATAATTCATATTGTCGTCGCAAAGTTTGCAACTTGACAACCTTAACTTTCTCACCTCCTTCATAGTACTTGGCAAGAATGTCCCACGCCTCATTCGCGATTCAGCATAAGTGGTTCTGTCGAAATTAGCCGCATCAACCGTCGATTGGATGTAGAACGCTGCCTTGCAATCCTTCTTCTTGGCCTCCTTGTGAGCGGTTCTCTGTGCGTCAGTTGCATCTTCACCAAGCACAGGAACACCATTCATAACCACTTCTAGGGTTTCATGAAAACCAAATAGAGATTGCATCTGCTTTCTCCATCGGAGCCAATTTTTGTTGTCAAGAGTTGGAAGGGAGTTTGGTAAATTTCAGTTACCATTCATCTTTGCAGCGATTGATCAACAATAACCCACTATCCCGAAAACACGATTTCTGACGTGTGATTCTTGAAAGCACGATCAAAAATCTAACCGGAGCTCTAGATACCAATTTGTTAGTGCGTGAGACACTTTTTATTGATTTAATAAAACTGAATTACAAAGTGTCTATTTATATACACTAAAATAACAAACTAAATAACAAAACCTAAATCCTAATTAACTTTGGATTTAGACCACGTAATAAAACTCACTACAAGAAAACATGTAATTAGCTAGGGGGTTATCCCCTCACTAAGCCAAAAAACCCATCACAAAACATCATTTTGCGAGGGGGGGGGGGGGGGGAACCCCTAGCAAATCAGGCCATCGCAAATTATTGGCTAGGGGATAAGCCCGTCGCAAAAGTGGCTAGGGGATAAGCCCCTCGCAAAAAACCATCAAAAAAATTTAGCCTGCTTCACTGCAGGTATAGACACAGCTAGTGGCACAGTGGGCACAGACGTGTCAGAAAATTTGCGAGGGGATAAACCCCTAGCCAAAAAAGCTACGTATTGCCATTAGTGAGGGGTAAACCCCTAGCTACGTATGTCAGACTTTTTGCGAGGGGCTCCCCCTAGCTAAAAAAGCTGCGTATTAAATTTAGTGAGGGGTTATCCCCTAGCTATTTGTGTCAGAATTTAGTGAGGGGAGGAGCCCCTAGCTAATTACCATATGTATTAAATTTAGTGAGGGGTTAGCCCATAGCTATTATATAATTATATTATTTTAATTATAATATTATTAACTAGAATAATATAATAATATAATAAATTTTTATATAATTATATAATAAAATATTAAAATTTATAATTATATTAATAATTAGAAAAATATAATTATATAACAAATAAATATACATATTTTAATATAATTTTATAATAAATAATTATATATTTTTAAATTTTGTAAAATATAATAATTTATAAAAAATGCATTAAAATTAAATATTCACATACATCACCAAATATTCACATACATCACCAAATTAAAAGTGCATTAAAATTAAATATTCAGATACATATTAAAAGTTTCATATTTCAACAATTTAAAGTTAATCATCTTCATCATCCTCCTCATCTTCCTCATCTCCCCTAGCACCTTGGTTCATATGCGCGGCCATAAATTGTTCAAATTTTAATGCGTGCTCATTTGCAATCCGCATTGCATCCTCATACTCTGCTGTTTTAAACAATTTTAATATTAATCTGAAAAATATATATTTTATAACAGAAATTTCGAAAACTATTTTAATTTTAATTTAAAAGATATATTTTATAACAAAAATATTTTTATAACTAAAATCTAAAACATATTTTTAAACTATTTTATAACAGAAATCTAAAAGATATATATTTTATAAACCTGAATCTATAAACTATTTTAATTTAATTTATTCTAAATATATATATATAATTTTCGAAATAAATAATTTAACACAACAAAATATTTAAAATATTCAGAAAAAACAATTAAATTTGTACCTTGAGAAGCTCCTTTAGATTTGTAACTTCAGCTTCTGGATTAAACTTGAATACTTTATCATTCACATACATGTAATATAACAAATAAATAAAAAAATTAATTGTTGAAATACATGAAACAAATTTAATAGAAAAATATATGAAACAGAAAATGTATGGAATGGGAAGAAAATATATACCTGTATTTGAAAGAAAAAAAGCTTGAAGGTTGAAATGAGAAAAAAATGGCGGCGGAGAGAATGAGAGAAGATGAAGTAGAAAATGGAAATGTGGGACGAATTAGAAAATGAATTATATATATTAATTGCAGTCTTTGGAAATGTGAAACGTTTTAATTTTAAGGTGCATTTTGCGAGGGGATAACCCCTAGCCAAATTAATGGTAATATTTTGCGAGGGGGGGACCCCAAGCAAAATTTACGTGTCAGATTCCATAGCTGCATGCGTGGCACGTGGATAGTTTGCGAGGGGATGCTCCACGCCATCTTAGGGATAAAATTTGCGACGGGCTACCCCCTAGCCATGGATGGCGTGTTGCAGTCCTGTGTCAGCAAAAGAAATGTCTTTTGCATAATGATTTGACCATAGAATCTTTATGGTGAGGGGTTGCCCCTCGCAAATCACCAATCACCATTTAGTGAGGGGTTTACCCCTCGCAAATATTTTCCTTGTCAGCCTTTTTGTGCTGAACCCTAGTGTAGACTGGTTTTAAAATTCAAACTTGTTTTCCCTCCTCATTTGCGAGGGGTTAGCCCCTAGCAATTTTTTTTTCTTTTTTTTTTTTCTATTTTGTGGTTTGCGAGGGGTTTACCCCAAGCAACCTCATTTTTTTAGTGAGGGGTTTTCCCCCTAGCCAAATACCCTAGCTAATAACATGTTTTCTTGTAGTGACTTGGATTATTTCTAATATCTCACCGAATATAAACTCACATCCATTGGACATTAAGAATTATACTATGCTGCCAATTCTATTTAAATTTAAAGCTAGGAAAGAGTGTAAATTTGTAGAAGTGGACAATGTAGTTCACTTGTTTTCCCGACTTTTGCTACCAATTCGATTTGAATTTAAATTGTTATATGTGGGATCTATTTTTTATGTCCAATAGCACTCTCTTTCTTTCTAACAAGAACCAAACTTCATTGTCATGATGAGTCATATCAGAGATGGAGAAGAAATATCACTCTCACACTTAATTCCACAATCTTAGTAGTAGCATCTTAACCACTAGTCCACTAAAAATCCCTTCACGCGTCTCAAGTACATCACCATGCATTTCACTCGAATCGTTTAGTTATTAATCAATATTTGGTCGACATTTGCTGCAACCAATAGAGATGTATTGCATTCACAAAATAATATAAACTTTGTGTGATCAGCCACCGTTGTTTGGGCGGCATTGATGTTTTGGTTTTTGTTTCTTGACCTTGTGTAATACTGTAATTCATATTGTGTTTTTTGTCTCTTGTGGTTTCACCTTATACTTTGAATTATTTATTTCAATCAATACTTTCTGAATAATTAGGAAAGATTCGTCATGACTACTGTTAACTCAAGGTATGTAAGAAATTTCCTAGTCGACAAATATAAAATGCATAAACTAATATACTGATTCTATATATTTACCCCTACAAGAGAGCTATTTTATAAGGAGAATTTAAAATTCTTTGATTTATTAATATTATTTTGCCATTTAAAAAATTAGAATATGCTTTTATATCAATTTCTTAGTGATAAAAGCATTTGTGAGGGATTAAGTGGATTTTCACTTTTAAAGAAATAATAAATGGTTTTCAATTTGTATTCAAAATCGAAATTTAAACTATTTTCACGATAATCCTTACTTATAGTTATAGTTATCTATTAATATAAATAAATTATTAATATTTACAAATAATTTTTTTTATAAAAAATAATTAGAGCTTTTCAAAGAAATATAGGTGACAATTGTTAAAATTAGTTTTTTGACATTTCAGTTGTGGTAATTAGTTACGGGTTTTTGTGCAATCAGTTACAGAGTTATATTTTGATTGGAGAGCTGCTGACACGGGCTCGTAATCAGTTATGGCATTTTGCGTAACCGGTTATGAAGACGAAATTTTGTTTTTTCAGTTTCTATTATTTTCAGCTTATTGAGTTAAGCTGTTTTTTCTGTTATATCTAATCATTTGTGTGTACTTGCTATAGAATACATTGTTAGCTCACATATTGTGGTTAATGCCAATTATTCTTCTCACCCTCAATTACTCTTTCTCTCTCTCTCTCTCTCTCTCTCTCTCTATTTCTTAACTTCATCTTCTCCAAATTAACTCAATTCTCCATTAATTCACCATTAGAGATTTTGTATGTTCTAACATTTGGCATCAAGAGCTCTAGTTCTGATCAATTTCCGCTGCAAAAATGAGTACCATTTCCAACGATAGAATTCCCACCAACCTTCTGATTCTTGATTCGAAGAATTATGATAAGTGGTCAAAGCAAATGAAAGTTCTGTTTGGGTATCAAGAAGTTCTTGATATCATCAACAATGGAGTTACACCACTTGGGGCCGAAGCCACAGATGCTCAAAAGGCTGCATTCAAAGAAGAAAAGAAGAAAGATTACAAGGCACTCTTCTTGATTCATTCTTGTGTCGATGGTGACAACTTTGAAAAAGTTGGCGATTACGAGTCGGCGAAGCAAGCTTATGCAGAGGTTGTTAAAGCTAAGGTGGTGAGGTTACAAACTCATAAGAGGCAATTCGAGTTAACGCAAATGGAAGAGAATGAGACGATCAACGATTATGTGATGCGTGTTGCGGTGAAAATCGGATAACAAGCTATTACTTAACTTGCATCATTTTCTTTTACAACCGACTTTGATTTATCCAAAGGAAAGGTTCAAGATCGTTAAAAAAACCTAAAGGGGGAGATCTAAGGTTCGGGGGTTGATTATACAAAGGGAAGGTATTAGCACCCTAAGTATCTGTAGTACTCTACAGAAACCTCTTGCTAAGTTTGTGTTATGTTATGTTTGCTTGCTAAGAACACGAAATAGAATTAGTCTCGTCCTAATCATGATTTAATCGAGGAATCGATAATCAATGATTCTTGACTTTCATCGACTAAAAAGTGAATGAAACTGAAATAAAGAGAAAGCGGTCTCATATTGATCAAAGTTTTGTTGATTCAATGAAGTCAACCAAACCATGAAGTTTGTTATGTCATCGACCAAAATAAAGATAATGAAACCAGAATGAAAAAATAAGGTTAGTCTCGTCTTAATCAAGATTTAAATCGATAAATCGATAATCTTAGATTTTTGACTTTCATCGACCAATAAAAATAAGTAAAAAGTGGCCTCATATTTATCAAGACTTTATTGATTTGAAATAATCAAAGTCAAGATTTGTGCAATGTCATCGGCCTAAAGTAAAGAAAATGGACTCGAAATGAAGAATAAAGTTAGTCTCATCTTGATCAAGATTTAATCGGAGGATCGATAATCTTTTGATATTCGACTTTCATTGACCAACAAAAAATAAAGAAATGGGCCTCATACATATCAAGACTTTTTAGTCATTTTGCATAAATCAACTAAGTCGTGATTTTGTAATATCATTGGCCCAAAAAATCGAAATAAAGATCGTAAGCGAAAAATAAAAATCAAAACAAAATTCGAAAGAAAAAGTTATGAATTCAAGAAATAACATGATAAATTGAAACTAAAAATTCAAAGTGCTCCTAAAATAAAAACTAGAGAAACAAAATTAAGAAATAAATGGAAAATAAATTAAAAATAGTATGAAATAATAAAAGGGTGGTGATGAAGCATGTTTTTTGTCTTTTTGAATTTTTATCTTATCTTTTAAACATCATTTATAATAAAACCAAACAAAAATTATAGGATATTACAATACTTTCTCCAGAAAAATATTAACATGCTAATGAACTTGATAACAGCATAGATAAATGATCATGGTACTTTGAAAACGGAGAAATAAAAGAGGTGAATGTTACCTAGTGGAGACGGTCCACTGCCTCTTCAATGACACGAGTTATGGAAAAATGAAGACGAGCCTTCTCTCCAGAAAATTTGCAAGAATAATTGAGGGAGAAAATTAAGAGAGTATTCAGCCTTTGTGTGGGGTGAATCTGGTGTCTCAAATGAGAGAAAGAGAGATCTTATTTATAGTGTGAATAAAGTGGGAGTGTTGATGTGGCAATCCATGTGACTTTATGAGAATGATTCTTGGCCATTGATAATTGAAGTGTAAGAATGCTTTTTGGCCATTGATAAATCCAAGTTGGCAATCCATTTGAAGTGTTTGTATTGTAGTGGTCCCCACTTACCATGAAGATAAACAAAATAAAAGTAATAATAATAATAATAATAAAGCTTAGTAATAATAAAACTAATAATAATAAAACTAATAATGATAATAAAACTAATAATAATAAAATTAATAATAATAATAATAATAAAAAGGAAATAATAATAACAAAACTAAAAATAATAAAAAAGATAATTGAAAATAGTTAGTAAAAAAAAGAAATAAAACAAATTAAATTCTAACAAAAAATGCATGATTATTGATATGTTTACTAAAATGCGAAAACAGAGACCAATGAAAAGGATATGCAAACGATCAGAATATCAGAGGGTAAAATTTGGGGTACAACAGTTGCCCCTATTTAAATATCTTCACCGGATGACATGAGTGATGATAGTCTTCATGAAATCATGGTGGAAGGTATTTAAATATAGATAACCAAAAATTTTGCCCTCAGACGCACTGACATGCAATGCTATGGACATAAATGCTGACATGCAATGAACTCTAATATGATGAAAATGATGGAATGCTAAATGCAAAGGGGCAGACAAACAAAACACCAAGGATGAAGGGCAATCCACCACAGGTGAGCTTACTGGGAAAGAATAAGGTTAGCATTCACGAGAAAGACTCGCTGGGGATACAGACTGTCCAACGATAGACTCACTGAGGAGACTCTAAGGATGCACCGGTGATAGAAAAATAAAGAGGAAATCCTACAGGTCCTCACTGGGGATGGGAGCCAGAGAGGTGCTCTCCACTGGGGAAAAGTCCAAGGAGATGAACGACAGGTTTATAGGTGACCAGACGACACTGGGGAAGTATAAGATACTCTTACCGGGCATGGAACCATAAAGAAGACATGATCTCCACTGGGGATCAATTTGGATTAAAAGGATTGACACCAACAAAAGATTTTCTGGGATTTTCTTATACTGAAGAGTTCAAACGGGATCTTCAAGAAAAACCAGAAAAGACAAAGAAAGACACATCCAGAAAACATCAGATGACAAAAAAACCAGTCATCCAATAATGGCTGTGAACGAAGGGTACGAATCATAATATCTAATAATGGCTTTAGATGAATGTGAACAGAGACTACATTCAAGAATGGATTTGAATGCAAAGAAACCAGTCATCCAATAATGGCTTTGAATAAAAGGTATAAATCACAATATCTAATAACGGCTTTAGATAAAGTGAACAAAGACTCTATCTGAAAAATATCAGAAAGAGAGACACATCCGGATAGGCATCAGATGGTAGAGAAACCGGACATCCCATACTGGCTTTGAAAGAAAGGTATAGATCACAATATCTAATAACGGCTTTAGATAAAGTGAACAAAGACCTGACCTGGAAAAAACATCAGAAAGAGAGACACATCCGGAAAGGCATCGGATGGTAAAGAAACCAGACATCCAATAACGGCTTTGAATGAAAGGTATAACTCGCAATATCTAAAAATGGCTTTAGATGAGTGTGAACAAAAACTACATTCAAGAATGGTATTGAATGCAAAGGAACCAATCACCCAATAATGGCTTTGAACAAAAGGTATAAATCACAATATCTAATAACGGCTTTAGATAAAGTGAACAAAGACTCTATCTGAAAAATATCAGAAAGAGAGACACATCCGGATAGGCATCAGATGGTAAAGAAACCAGACATCCAATAACGACTTTGAATGAAAGGTATAACTCACAATATCTAATAATGGCTTTAGATGAGTGAACAAAGATTACATTCAAGAATGACATTGAATGTAAAAAACACCAGTCATCCAATAATGGCTTTCGATGAAAGGTATAACTCATAATATCTGAGAAGGCATCAGATACGAATGAGACAAAAGGTGAAATCTAAGAAGGCATTGGACAAAAGGAACCACAGTATTCAAGAAAGCATTGAATGAATGTGAACAAAGGTGAAATCCAAGAAAGCATTGGATGACTATGAACTTTCAGGAATGGCACTGAAAGTAAAGGTAGATCACTATATTCAGGAATGGTATCGAATGATAGTGAGAAAGATATCCAGGAATGACACTGAATGGAAAGGAGAAAACTCATCCAGGAATGGCACTGAATGGACAAAAAAGACTTTCAGGAATGGCACTGAAAGATATCCAAGCAAATTTGATGAGGATTACAAAAGAGAGGCAAAACTTCCAGGAATAGCACTGGGAGAAACAAGGGGAACAAGATATCCAGGAATGGTACTGGAGATCACAAGAGACAGACATCTAGGAATGGCACTGGAGATCACAAGAGACAGACATCCAGGAATGGCATTGGAGTGAGAGAATATAAAGATCCAGGAATAGCATTGGAATGAGAGAAGACCAACATCTATCAACAAAATTAGATGCACAAGAGAATGACAACATTCAGGAATGACACTGAATGAAAAGGACAGGTAACATTTTGGTAAGACGTGGATAACGACACGACCTCGGGAGAAATGCAAATGAGGATGAAACACTCATGCTATGCATATGGTATAAATTATGCAGATGATATATGATCAAACGCGAATGCAGATGTCGACGAAATGGGTCGACTCTCTGGGAAGACAAGACTGAAAGACTGATTCCTCTACACGGAGATCATTGCCATTCTGCTTGGGACTAGAGATGCTTCTGCTGAACACATCTTTGCCACACTAATAAACTGTATCTAGTGATGATCCTTGTAAAGAAGGATGGAGAGCTGCTTGGGGATTCTTCAATAAACTGCCCCAGATTAGCTGATTATTGTAGATGAGCTGATCATTGCTTCGGCTTGATTGATTCTGGAAATGACTGTTTCATGGTGCTCTTGGAAAGCTTGCCACAGTCTGGGTCTTGAAAATGATTGTTTTACTGTACACTGGGAAAGCTTGCCCCAGTATGAGTCTTGAAAAATATTATGTATAAACCGATTTTGAGAAGTCGCCATTAAACCTCAAATCTTGAACTGATTCTCAATAGAATATGGAAGGAACTTGCCCCTGATTGGATCACTGACCAAGTTTCTCAATTGTTTGAAAATTCCTTAAGAAGAAAGCTAGTTTGCAAACAAACGTATTTGTACAAACATGGTAAATGCAAAGTTCATGCAACTTTTGAAATCAAAATCATTTTGAAAGAGGTGCAAAGTATATGGGATACTGGTCAGAACACGGTGGTTCAAGACATTAAAGTGAAACGTTTAAGCAAAGGGTGTAATACCCAAAATAGGTGACCTGCAAAGATATTTTGGAGTCAGTTTACGCAACCTTGCTGTAGTATACTTTCAAAATAACCTTGCTTCAGTTAGGTCTTTTGAGGGTTATAACGTGGCCTGGTTCACGGTTTAAGAAACAAAGGATAAAGGCTCAAAGTTTATTTGTACCCACCCAATCTACGTGATGAACTTCAGTCCTATGCTCAGTTAACTTAAACTATGCACTCAAATTCCCATGAGTTAGGAATTGCACTGATGATAGCGATGATGGTTCAAAATTCAATGGACTTGAGATGGCGATCACTGCTTCCTTACAACTTTTGGTTGTCATACAAGCTTGTTCTTTCTTCTTTTCTTTTCTTTTTTTTTAGTGACTGCCTAGCTTAAGGATTACGACGAACCATCGTTGGAGTTCGACTTGCAAGACATCTTCGACACTTGCTTGTTGTGCGCGAAGGAAAACTTGTGAGTGCAACTTTTTTTTTGAAAGGTGTCTTGCGTGAAACTCTTGTATTTGAATGCACAATCAAGTTAACTGAGAACTACCCTACCCCAGGTTAAGATTGCGGGTTTTTATTTGTAAAGAAAGGAAACTCCTACTTCAAGGCTCGAAGGGGTTAAAAAGGGATTAACTTCCTTATTTCTCCAGTGTTTGGGGATTGAAACAATGTCTTACATCGTCAGCAAAGTTTTGATTTGAAAGCATACTAACAGCAATTTGGGTATGACGTTTTCATCATCCTCTATCCAATCTTTGCATAATCAACAGAAAGTGGACAAAAAAATTTTTTATTTTATTTTTCATGAAAGAGGAAGCAATAAGAAGTAAATAGCAAACACAAATGAATTGAATCAAAAGTTGCAGTGCTCATTTCATTAATTGTGAAAGTACAAACATAATTTGAAAGAAAACAGCTATTACAAAATAAGGGAAATGCAAACAACAAGAAACAAGGTCTAATGACTATTCAACTACAAGTATGAGTTGTCCTGTCTTCGAAAAGTAGCTGAGCTGAAGTCGACTGAAGCGTCACTTGCCCTGGCAGAGGGTTGTTCTGACATTCTGCGTCTGATGTTAGCTCTAGTCCTGTATCAGTGTCAAGGAATCAGCTTGACGACTCACAGGTGACACTGGAAGATGGAGACAGCTGGAAATGAGCCACTAGACAAACAGACACGTGCAATGAATCATGCAAAGATGCAAATGATATGCAATGCAATGCAAACAGGATGCAAAACACATGCAACAGGATCAAGGGTTCGAGATCACAGCATGGAGTCTGGGTAAAGAACCAATCCAAGGGGTGTGTACTAGGGTTCATAAACTGTAGAACAGGGTTCTAAGAAGTTCCCAGAGTCGACAATCCATCTTTCGGATTTTAAGGATTTCCCAGATGACTTGGTAATCAATAAAATTCTCAAGAGGATCTCGTCTGAGTGTAGTATCGCGTGACAACCAATTCAGAAATAGACTTCATCATGGTCACCGCACTACATCCTAAAAGGCTTAAGTGGGTTAAAGGTAACTACGATCCTCAATATCACTGGCTCCTAGGTCGAGAGTAGCACGCTTTCACGAACGAATTCGTTCAACATAACTAGACTCTCGAGAGGGCCTCAACTGAGTGATGGTGCTATCAATTCAACTTTTCAGGATTCGACTCTCTCAAAGCCTCCTTGAATACCATCGTCATATCCTAAGTACACTCAAGTCCGGGTTAGGACTTATCTCACCACTCAAAAGTAGTACCCTGCACACAGAAGATCCCAAGCAGAAACAGGTATACAGATATATACAGATATAAATATACAAATGTACAAGCAAGCAAGCATATAAATAACACAAATACAAACAAGATAGGCTTAACCCTCTTAGGGAGAGATCCCTAGTGAAGTCGCCATTTCTGTTGCGGTGAAAATCGGATAACAAGCTATTACTTAACTTGCATCATTTTCTTTTACAACTGACTTTGATTTATCCAAAGGAAAGGAACAAGATCGTTAAAAAAACCTAAAGGGGGGAGATCTAAGGTTCGGGGGTTGGTTATACAAAGGGAAGGTATTAGCACCCTAAGTATCTGTAGTACTCTACAGGAACCTCTTGCTAAGTTTGTGTTATGTTATGTTTGCTTGCTAAGAACACGAAATAGAATTAGTCTCGTCCTAATCATGATTTAATCGAGGAATCAATAATCAATGATTCTTGACTTTCATCGACTAAAAAGTGAATGAAACTGAAATAAAGAGAAAGCGGTCTCATAGTGATCAAAGTTTTGTTGATTCAAAGAAGTCAACCAAACCATGAAGTTTGTTATGTCATCGACCAAAATAAAGATAATGAAACCGGAATGAAAAAATATGGTTAGTCTCGTCTTAATCAAGATTTAAATCGATAAATCGATAATCTTAGATTTTTGACTTACATCGACCAATAAAAATAAGTAAAAAGTGGCCTCATATTTATCAAGACTTTATTGATTTGAAATAATCAAAGTCAAGATTTGTGCAATGTCATCGGCCTAAAGTAAAGAAAATGGACTCGAAATGAAGAATAAAGTTAGTCTCGTCTTGATCAAGATTTAATCGGAGGATCGATAATCTTTTGATATTCGACTTTCATTGACCAACAAAAAATAAAGAAATGAGCCTCATACATATCAAGACTTTTTAGTCATTTTGCATAAATCAACTAAGTCATGATTTTGTAATATCATTGGCCCAAAAAATCGAAATAAAGATCGTAAGTGAAAAATAAAAATCAAAACAAAATTCGAAAGAAAAAGTTATGAATTCAAGAAATAACATGATAAATTGAAACTAAAAATTCAAAGTGCTCCTACAATAAAAACTAGAGAAACAAAATTAAGAAATAAATGGAAAATAAAATAAAAATAGTATGAAATAATAAAAGGGTGGTGATGAAGCATGTTTTTTGTCTTTTTGAATTTTTATCTTATCTTTTAAACATCATTTATAATAAAACAAAACAAAAATTATAGGATATTACAATACTTTTTCCAGAAAAATATTAACATGCTAATGAACTTGATAACAACATAGATAAATGATCATGATACTTTGAAAAGGGAGAAATAAAAGAGGTGAATGTTACCTAGTGGAGACGGTCCACTGCCTCTTCAATGACACGAGTTATGGAAAAATGAAGACGAGCCTTCTCTCCAGAAAATTTGCAAGAATAATTGAGGGAGAAAATTAAGAGAGTATTCAGCCTTTGTGTGGGTTGAATCTGGTGTCTCAAATGAGAGAAAGAGAGATCTTATTTATAGTGTGAATAAAGTGGGAGTGTTGATGTGGCAATCCATGTGACTTTATGAGAATGATTCTTGGCCATTGATAATTGAAGTGTAAGAATGCTTTTTGGCCATTGATAAATCCAAGTTGGCAATCCATGTGAAGTGTTTGTATTGTAGTGGTCCCCACTTACCATGAAGATAAACAAAATAAAAGTAATAATAATAATAATAAAGCTTAGTAATAATAAAACTAATAATAATAAAACTAATAATGATAATAAAACTAATAATAATAAAATTAATAATAATAATAATAATAATAATAAAGAAATAATAATAACAAAACTAAAAATAATAAAAAAGATAATTGAAAATAGTTAGTAAAAAAAAGAAATAAAACAAATTAAATTCTAACAAAAAATGCATGATTATTGATATGTTTACTAAAATACGAAAACAGATACCAATGAAAAGGATATGCAAACGATCAGAATATCGGAGGGTAAAATTTGGGGTACAACAATGCGTCTCACACGTTTGGTGAATCAAATCAAGTCTTGTGGAGAAACTGTTTTGGAGCATAATGTTGTGTCGAAGATTTTGCGTTCTTTAACGTCAAGATTCGACAACATTGTGGTGGCTATCGAAGAGTCGAAGGACCTTGCGACGTTGAGAAAAGATGAGCTTCAAAGCTCTCTTGAGGCTCATGAACAAATGATGGATGAGAGAGGAAGAGACAAAGCTAAAGCGGAGATTTCTTTTCAAGCACGACTTAACGAGAAGAGTAAAAGATCAAAAGGAAAATAGACTTCGAAGGGGAAGCAAATTCTCAGAATTTTGGTGGAAATGATCCACAAAATTCGAAGGTTTCGATGGTGCAAAAGGGTGAGAGAAGCTCCAAAGATAGTGGTCAAGGCAGTAACTTCAAGAAGTTTGACAAGAGTAAGTCGAAGTGTTACAATTTTCATAGACTTGGTCATTTCACAAGAGATTGTCCCGCGAAACCAAGGGAGAATCAAAGCGATGAAGCTAAGGTTGCGAGACAAGAGGTAGATGATGAAAATACACTCTTATTTCTAATCACTGAGGAGAATTATGGCATTAAAGAGGTGCTGGGCAGAAGCTGTAAATTGCGGGACAACAACTGCAGCAGTTCGAAAAATGCTGCAGAAACGCGTTCGGAGCAAAACGTAATGATCATGATTCGAGATGGAGTCTAAGACAGTAATGAATGGTACTTGGATTCTGGTTGTACAACACATGCGACAGGTAGAAAGTATTGGTTTGTGCAAATCAATCAATCTGCAAAAAGTAGAGTAAAGTTCGCGGATGATACCACTCTTGCGGCCGAAGGTGTCGGTGATGTTTTGATCGAAAATAAGAATGGTGGACATTCTATGATCAAGGATATTTTGTATATTCCGGGAATTAAGTGAAATCTCTTAAGTATTGGCCAATTGCTTGAGAGGAGTTACAAAATTCGCTTGGAAGACATGATTTTGCGCGTTGTGGATGCAAACGGTGTTTTGATCCTTAAGGCTCCTATGGCTGCCAATAGGACAGTCAAGGTAGAGTTGAAAGTGATGGAGCATAGTTGTTTAGCTACAACGGAAAGTCGAGAAGACTGGTTATGGCACTACCATCTTGGACATCTCAATTTTTGTGATCTTGACGCGTTACAAAGAGATGGTATGGTAACCGGGTTGCCAAAAATCAACATTCCGACTAAGATATGTGAAGAGTGTGTGCAAGGGAAGATGCACAAGAGTAATTTTCAGAAGGATGTGGGTCATATGACCAAACATCACCTTGAGGTGGTGTATTCTGATGTGTGCGGTCCAATGCAAGTTGATTCGTATGGTGGCAATAGGTATTTTGTCACATTTATCGATGATTTTAGTAGGAAGCTATGGATATACCTAATCAAGAGAAAGGATGAGGTATTTGATGTGCTCAAATGATTCAAGTCCATGGTTGAGTGGCAATGTGGTCACAAGCTCAAAATTCTCAAAATGGATGGTGGAGGTGAGTATACCTCGAATGAGTTTGGGAATTATTGTGATGAAGAGGGGATAATGCGTGAGATTGTACCACCTTATACGCCACAACAGAATGGTATTGCCGAGAGAAAAAATCGTTAGATAATGAACATGGTTCGAAGCCTGATTAATGGTAAAGACTTGCCGAAGGAACTATGGGGTGAAGCCATTTCTACAGTCGCCTATTTGTTGAATAGGTGCCCTACAAAGAAGCTTGATAAGGTGACTCTAGAAGAAGTGAGGTCTGGATTTAAACCAAGCTTAAGTCGTTTTAAAGTTTTCGGTTCGATAGCATTTCGACACGTTCCGGGTCAGCTCTGAAAGAAGTCGGACGACAAGGGTGAGATGATGTTACTCGTTGGTTATCATCCTACTGGAGGATACAAGTTGTTGGATGTTGCAAACAAGAGGATTGTGATTAGCCGAGATGTTGTGGTAGACGAGCTGCAAAAGCTTGACAGCAGTAGAAAAATTGCTGATGCAGGCTCCGTAACCGATTACGCTAAAAGTGGTAATCGGTTACCACATGTATTTTTGGATTCTGAAGCTGTTGGAACTGGTTTTGCAGAAGGCATAACCGGTTACGAGAATCATGTAACCGATTACGGGATGGAAAATCAGAATTTTCAAAATCCTGGAGGTGCAGAACAACAATAGGTCGAAGCCGAAAACTGAGGAAATGTTAGACGACCAAAAAGGCAAAGAGTTTTGCCTCAGAGACTCCAAGAATGTGAAGTATTTCAGGATAACGAAATCAATAATGATGGTGATTTCATTCACTTTGCGCTTATGGTCGAATCTGAACCAGTGAAAGTGTAAGAGGTTCTAAGCTATCCAAAGTGGACTTGTGCAATGAAGGAGGAGCTGGAATCTATTGAAAAAAATGGTACTCGGGAGTTGGCCGATTTACCGCTTGGAAAGAAGCCAATTGGTGTGCGATGGGTCTATAAAGTGAAGAAAAATCCCAAAGGCGAGCTGATCAAGCATAAGGCTCGATTGGTAGCGAAAGGATTTTTGCAACGTGAATGTATAGACTTTGAGGAAATGTTTGTAACTGTGGATAGGCTTGAAACCATCCGATTAGTTGTTGGCATTGCGAATAACAATGATTTGGAGATATATCAAATGGACGTCAAATATGCATTTTTGAACGGACTACTTGATGAAGAGGTTTATGTTTAGCAGCCCCCTGGATTTGTAGTAAAGAATTAAGAGATGAAGTTCTACAAATTACATAAAGCCCTATATGGTTTGAAATAAGCTCCAAGAGCTTGGAACAAACCCATTGATGGCTTTCTTATTGATATTGGTTTCAAGCGGTGTGTGTCCGAACATGGAGTTTATGTGAGATTGGATGCAAATGATGGTGTGATCATTCTTTGCTTATATGTGGATGATCTATTGATTACCGGCAGATGTGAGAAGAGTGTCTCTAAGTTCAAGAGTGAAGTTATGGATGAGTTTGAGATGACGGACCTTGGCATTATGACGTATTTCCTTGGCATAGAGTTCCATAAGTCAAAAATGGGACTGCTCATGCATCAAAGGAGATATGCTTTTGAGATCTTGAAGAGGTGTGAAATGGAACATTGCAATACTGCCATTACACCATGTGAGGCAAGGTTGCAGCTGTCCAAGAGTGAGGATGAGCAAGATGTGGATCCAACGCTATATAAGAGATTGATTGGATCATTGCGGTATTTGTGCAATACGTGACCGAACTTGGCATTTAGTGTCGGTATTGCTAGTAGATTCATGAAGAGACCGAAAGTGTCTCACTTGGAAGCAGTCAAGAGAATCCTTAGATACATTAAAGAAACCCTTGGTTGTGGAATTCTCTTTCCCGCGTTGGATACGAGCCGAAAATGTGATTTACTTGGTTTCACCGATTCCAATTGGTGTGGTGATAAGGATGATATAAAGTCAATTGCTCGATACATCTTTATGTTTGGTAGGACACCAATCTCTTGGTGTTCGAAGAAGGAACCGGTGGTAGCACTCTCGTCTTGTGGGTCCGAGTACATTGCGACTTTGTTGTGTGCGTGTCAAGCTATGTGGCTCATGAATCTATTGAAGGAGTTGGGTAGCAATGAGAGTGAGGCTACTACACTTCTGGTTGATAATGTTTCTGCAATCAACCTTGCAAAGAATCCAATTGCACACGAAAGAAGCAAGCACATAGAGATGCAGTTTCATTATTTAAGTGAGCTAGTGAGTGAAGGAAAGTTACGATTGGGTTATTGTCGAAGCGAAGACCAAGTTGGAGATTTGTTGACCAAGGGGGTAACAAATGAGGTGTTCAAAAGGTTGAAGAAAAGCTTGAGCATGCTGGACTTGGAACAACTGAAATGAGGTGGTGTGTTAAAACCAGTTTTTTTTGGCATTTCAGTTGTGGTAACCGATTGTGGGTTTTTGCGTAACCGGTTACAGAGTTATTTTTGGCTGGAGAGATACTGGCACGGGCTCGAAAACAGTTACGAAGGTGAAATTTTGTTTTTCCAGTTTCTATTATTTTCAGCTTATTGAGTTAAGCTATTTTTTCTGTTATATCCAATCATTTGTGTGTACTTGCTATATAATACATTGTAAGCTCCCATATTATGGTTAATGCCAATTATTATTCTCACCCTCTATTACTCTCTCTCTCTCTCTCTCTCTCTCTCTCTCTCTATATATATATATATATATATATATATATATATATATATATATATATATATATATATCAATTTCTTAACTTCATCTTCTCCAAATTAACTCAATTCTCCATTAATTTACCATCAGAGATTTTGTATGTTCTAACAACAATTTTTTTGAATAAATTCAGCCAAAAAGTGATAGTGTTTTTTTATAGGAAGTTCTAAAGATACATGGCGTTTAGAATGGAAAAGTGGAAGAATTTTTCTTTATAGGGCCATGTCAAATTAATGGGCAAGGCCTTTATTTAAAATAAATAATTAAATAATAGTATTAGTTTGTCTTTTATTTAAAATAAATAAAAATTTCAACTAATCATGACAGACACATAACATCAATTTGGGGTTGGGTTTTGCTGCCTTTATGGTGGCAAAGACACCATACCTTTAGGCCATAATTAACCAATCTTTCATTAAAAAAATTAAAAATGAATAAATAAAAGGACGAGGGAAAATTTGGGAGAGGGAGATAGAATGTTTCTCTTGTAGTATTTAAAAAGAAATATCACCAGATTCAGATTTTAGATTTAATAAATTTGCACACACTTTGATGACGGTTATCAGATAGAGACAGACACCCAAGGAAGAAAACTTAAAGCATATTAAAAAATGTACCCATGACTATCTTACATGATTTCACACCAAAATATAAACAAAAAATGAGTTAGTTTAAGGCTTCATAAGATAGCTAATTCCAAAGTTTCATAACTGAAAACCTTGGCTACAATTCTCTCTGACAAACATTCCTTTTTTATACCAAAGATTTGGTTGCAACTATAATCATTTTTGCATAAGTTCACACTTGACAATGCCATCTTTGAGATGTCATTTTTCTTTTCATCAACAACAAATTTTTTCTGATCATCATTTGTGACATTGATTTTCTTAGTGCTCTCTTTAGTTAAAGCTGAAGTTTGAGTGCCTTTAAAAGTCTCAAATGTGTTGCCAGTTAGTGTTTGTACCAAATTCATCTGTGTAATCTAACTTTACATCAATATCATTTTTATTTTTTATGACTTTCACACACTATTTATCATTTGCATTGTTCTTTAATGTGTTTTCAGTAATTTGGACATGGAACATAGTTCTTGACCCTTCAACAATATTCACTTGTTTCGTTTGATCATTTGGCAAGTGTTGTACCCCAAATTTTACCCTCATTTTTCTGCTAGTTGATGTTTTATTTATTGTTCTCTATTTTAACTTAATATTTATTTCAATATCTTTATCTGTCTTTATTTTAATTTATATCCAATATGGCCTTTTTATTTCATTTATGTTTAAGTTGTTTAATCTTAGTTTAACTTAATTTCGATAACTAATTTAGATAATTAGATTAATTATTCATTTAGTTTTTTACTAATTTTAATTTAGAATATTAATTAGGTTATCATTTTTATTAATCATATCATTAATTCAAATTAAGGAAAATGAGCATTTCCATTTATCACCATTGGTCCACCGTGTGCATTATTTTTGAATCATAATTGGATAACTTCATTAATCAAACAACCAATGAGAATCAAGATCATTTGTGTTGACTTTTCAACCCTTGACATTGGCTAATGATGGAGTGACATGTGGCATGTGAATGAGAAAAACACAACACATCTTCTTCTCCCTTGTCGTGTATCTGTTTGCAGAGGAGGAGGAAGATTGCAAGTGAATTCGCAAATTCTCACCACAAGCTTGGTGCCATATCTTCAATTTCAATTTACCCAAGGAATTTCTCCTTCAAGCATACAGGAATTAACTTGTACAAAGTGGATTGTGAAGTGCTCCATTTTCAGCTCAATTCTGCGCCACCTGAGAACAAGCAGAGCAATGTCGCTCTCACTTTCCCCAAACCACGCCTGCGTTTGCTTACAACAAATGAGAGGTGGAAAAGCAATACCCTTCTTGATGATAACCCTGCCAGAAGCTGCCACAAACCAGAGGGAGGGAGCGTCTGTCCCTTGAAGCAACATTGGAATCCAACTCCAAACCCTACCCACTACTTTGCCCACCAGGTGTTCAAGGTTTAACCCGACCCAATCTCTTTGCCTATATAAAGAGGTTCAAACTTAGTTCATGATCATCAACAATTCTCCTCACAAACACTTATAATTTCAAGCTTTGTGTGAACTGAGCAAGTGAGTTTTTTTGAGTGGCTGTGGAAGTGTTCTGAACACTCAAGGCATTAGCAAAGCTTCTGTTTGAGGAGCTAGAGTAGAGAGATTTCGTGCTGCTCAACATCTTTAGTCCCACAAGGTATGTCCTTCATCTAACACTCTTTAATCCATGTTATCATGATTTCATTGTCTCTTTTGAGTGGTATATCTGATATCCTGCTATAAAAGTCATGTTAAGATCATGATAACCATATGCTGCTTATCTTTTGACCTATGATGTCCATTGTGTGTATGTATGGTTTGTGCCTTTTAGATATTCTAACATGATATGTATGACCCTGCTGTTTACCACTTCTGTTATTACTGTCATCCCATGTTTAAAGGTCATTGTTGCTTTCTAAATGTTGATGGTTATAAGTGGATTTTGTTTGACTCACCTTGCCAAGTTTATGTTTTGGTATCCATATACATTTACATCCTGGTACACACATCTCTGTCCATGGCAGAATCTTTGTTTTTTATCTATGTGTTGAAGTTTAATGTGTGAATTGCTAAAGTACATACATAGTTATGCTAAGTGTTTGACTTATCTATCTGAATCTGAGTTGTTGCTATCTCATGGTCTAAGCCTTAGTATACCAGCCATGTGTTTGTTTTTTTTTCATCATCTGGTTGAAGTCGTGCATTACATCAGTGGCCTTGTTATCTGCTTGTATGTATAATACTAATACACTTAAACTGATGGCTGTTTTGAATTGGATAACTAAGTACACTCTGAATGGTTACTAGCTGCAACTTATAGTTTTAGAAATCCTCAGCCAAGCATGATTATCATAGTTCCATACACTCTCACAAGTATGTACTTGCACACTAAGGCACCTATCCATGCTTGCATTTGTTGCTATCCACAAGTAAACTTTCTATTTGCTTCAATATGATGTGTGTGCCTATTTCATTTATGATTGCTATCCAAGTTGAGAACCACTAGACCATGTTTTGTTTTACACTCATGAACTATGCTAGGGCTGTTTGGTGAGTCTATCTTGTTTGTGCATGAAATGTCTTTGGTGTTAACCATCTGTTTTAACCTAAACTGACTAAAATAGGAACTATGAACTACTTGAAACTTATGTTAAGTGTTATATCACTACCATGTCCTAATCTTTGTTGCTATGTCAGCTGCTAGTGGTTCATAAGTGATAGATTATTGTTGTTGTTGTTGTGTAAATGTTCATCATGCTACTGCTATAGGTGCTACTGACAATTATTTTCAATGATAAATACTTGCCTTTACTTACATCTCATACTCGTGCATAATTTTGAAATTGACCATCCTACTGTCACTTAATTCTTGCATACGTATTCAAGTTTATTTTGGTTGGAGTTGTGAATTTGGTTTATACATTCTGACCTTGATAAGTTGGTAACAGTTCTTTTGAAAACCTGAAATTCTTTGCTCATTTTATTCAAAGTTTCAACTTTCATTTCAGCCACTTAGGGTTTGATGTTGATCTGCTACGTAAGTCCTATAAATCTGTGTGTTATTTTGTGATTTTTGAATCAAGGGATGATTTGGAAATAGTTGAACAAAGGGTGTTTATCCATGACAGTTTGGTCTAGGTTTGAATTTCTTCTCATTCGTATGTTATCATTGTGTTAGTTTGAATGCTTTGTGATGTTTTGAGGAACCTGATAGTCAGAACTGTTTCATTTATATTTGATATGTCTGTTTTGAATTTTGTAGCAACTTCATTTTTAACCCTTATGATGCTTTCATTTCAACCTGCTTGTATATGTTTCGTGTGATAGGATTTAATGTAAACAAAGACACCATTGTTTTCCTTGTTCTTTGTTGTTTATGTTAGAGCTTTATTTTATTAAGTTTGGTTGTATGTTGAGTAAGTTATACCTGTGTGAACATGGCTGGGTAAGTTGAGCTTGGTTGGGAATTTGAACATGGCTGACACGCGTGGGTTTTGCGTTTTGGGCATTTATGGAATTGGTTTGGTTTATTCTTTTTTTGAGTCATATAATTCATGGATGAGAGCGTAGTACCGCTGGTCCATGAAGGGAGTAATAAGTGTTTGCAAACAAGGGTACTGGGGTTCGATTCCCTCGCCCAACCTTTTTTTTCTTTTCCTGATTTCGCTTGTTTTTACATATATATTTGTGTTTGCATTATATAATTAACTGCGCGCGTTGGCCTGTTGGTATTGATTTTAAGCTGTGAACGGAAGTGTCTTGAGTTCAAACCCTAGTGATGCCATTTCTAATTCTTGTCACTTGTTAATTTTACTTTTTTTAAGTTTATGCTTTAGTCTTTGAAATATCATAACTTGTTCACCTTTTATCATTTCTCTTCCATTCTTTTTGCTAATTACTCCTAATCAAACCTATTTTTCATATGTAAAAAGAAATTGACAAAAATATTTATCTTTGAGACCTTTATACATGATTAGCTCATAAATGCTTATTAGGGTTCTTATTGCACTTTCTTATTCATCATACTATGTTATGTCTACATATCATGATTGATCCTTGTTTAATACATGTATGATTCCACTTTGTATTAATATTTTGATCTTGTTTCATCTCATCAATTTATTTATGTCTTTTTATGAACTTGTTATCTTTTAGTATCTTATCAACCGCTTTTTCTTTCCCCTCATTCCAAAGGAAGGTTAAACATGTTGACTCCTAAAGTCATGACCTCCCACCTTAACTTAAGTAACCTCTTAGGAGAAAACTTCATTTCTAGGCCTCATCAGAGCCATAGAAATCACAACTAGCCTTTGGTTAGAGTTTCTACACTCTTGGTGATATTCATCCTAATGAATACTCACTTTCCCTATTGACTAAAACATAACATAGGACCATTATAACTAGATTTAGAGAGTTCTTGAACTCTAGAATGAGCTTGTACTCATTCTCCCCTGTGAACTTTGACCATAGTCAAAAGTTCATTACTTAGTAGAACTACGCATACTCTGATTCTATTCCCGAGGATACGTGGGCGCAAAGTGCGATGCTTTGTCGAGTATACTTAGATACTAACCCCTAGGGTTTCAACCTTTAGGATAGAACCTTTAGCAAACATAAGATAACATTAAAACAAGAGGTTCCCGTAGAGTACTACGGACGTTTAGGGTGCTAATACCTTCCCTAGGCGTAACTAACCCCCGAACCTTAGATCTCCCCCCTTTAGGTTTTTCTAACGATCTTGAACCTTTCCTTTGGATAAATCAAAGTTGGTTGTAAAAGAAATATGATGCAAGTTAATTAATAGTCTGTTATCCGATTTTCACCGCAACAGAAATGGCGACTTCACTGGGGAAGTTAGACCTATTGCTGGTCCTTTCCTAAGAGGGTTAAGCCTATCTTGTTTTTATGTTAATCATGTTTGCTTATTTACTTGTATATGCTTATGTATGTCATATTTGCTTATATATCTGTATATCTGTTCTTGCTTGACATTTTTCTGTTTAATTTGGGTTGACATGGTATCTATGAGTGAGATAAGTCCTAACCCGGACTTGAGAGAACACATATGTTTAGGAACCGTGGACATAGTCAAGGGAACTTCGAGGGAGAAATCCCAAAGGAGGGAACTTGAAGTCCACACTCAGTTGAGGCCCTCTTGGAGGTGGTAAATGTTGAACAAGCAATCGTGAATGCGTTACTACTTTCGACCTATGAGCTAAAGATACTGATGACCTTTAGTTATCCCTTTACCCCAACTTGGCCTATTTAGGACGTAGTGCGATGACTGTGAGGGAACAATCCCAAATGGTTGCTACGCGATACTACACTCAAATGAGACTCTCTTGAGAATTTTATCGATCACCAAGCAATTGGAAATTCGATAAAATCCGAAAGATGGGTTGTCGACTCTGGGAACTTTTTAGAACCTTGTCTTACAGGTGAAAACCATAGTACATACCTTTGGGATGGGTAGACCTTTGACTCCATGCTCGTGACTCTTAAATTAGGTTTCTCTGTATGCTTTGTGCTTATCTGTTTATGTGTGTTTGTTGCATTCATCCTAGGATCATATGCATTGTGTCTATTCAAGGGATTCAACTTTGTTTTGCAAACTTTATAGGATGGATTTTGAAAAAAGGAAAACGAAGAAGTACACCTTCATTAGTCCAAAATTGGAAGATTTAAAGAATCTGGGTAAGCCAATCAATGAATCAACAACGTTTCAAGACAAGTATGGGAAGATTTTCTCTCTGATGAAGACAAAGATGGTAGATGGGATGCTCCCTACTCTCATGCAGTTTTATGATCCCATGTACCATTATTTCACTTTTCCGGATTATCAGTTAATGCCTACGCTCGAGGAGTATGCTATTCTAGTTGGGATTCCCATCACTCCAAACCCTCCTTACTCAGGTTTAGAAAAGGCGCCTAAGGAGAAGGAAATTGCATAAGCGGCTCATCTCAAACTGTCAAGGGAGGACTTTTTGGGTTACCTGCTAAGTTTCTAATGGAGAAAGCCAGTTATTATGTTAGTATGAAGAATGTGGTGGATTATGAAGCTGTTATGGCCCTTCTCATCTATGGGCTATTTCTGTTTCCCAACATTGAGAACTTTGTTGATATGAATGCAATCAAGATCTTCATCATTGGAAATCCAGTTCCAACCCTACTTGCATATGCCTACCATTCAGTGCATTTGAGGACTGCTCATAAGGGAGGGATGGTAACATGCTGTGGCACACTGTTGTATAGGTGGTTTATTTCCCACTTACCCCGTTCTAAGACCTTTTGGGATCTCCAAGATGGACTTCTTTGGTCAGAAAAGATCATGTCTCTCACCAACACCGATCTAGAGTGGTACCACCCATTGCTCAAAGGCAAAGATATGATTGTTAGCTGTAGAGGATTTGCTAATGTACCGTTTCTTGGCACAAAAGGAGGCATAAGCTACAATCCAGCTTTAGCTTACCGTCAACATGGTTATTCCATGGAAGCTAAGCCTAACAATATCTACTTGGAATGTTTGTTCTTAGGGAAAAGATGGCTCACACCTGGCGTCATGTTCACACAAGAGGTATCTCTGCTTTGGGAAAACCTGAGTGTTTGACTTCAGAATCTTACACTCAGTGGGTGCAAAAGAGGGCTATTGAGTTGAAGATGCCATATGATGGTCATGATCATATCCCATTAGCTCCCAGAGATCCTGTTCTTTACTTCACAAGCAATGAGGACGAATTGAAGATCCGGCTGGCTCAAGCAGAACGAGAAAGAAATGCATGGATGAGCAAGTATCAGATTCTTGACTTTGAGATGAATGAACTTCAGAAAAGTCTCAGGAGAAAGGAAGAAGAATCTGTCAGAAAGAGGAAGGCGCAGGGAGATTTATTTTCTCCTAGCACATCATCTCCACCAGAACCATGGAAGTCACAGTTGGCCAAGCTCGCTGTTGAGAACGAAAGGCTACAGAAGGAGAACCAGAAGCTCACCATGAGATTGATGGGAGAAGATTGATTGATGGCTTAGGACTTAGTTTTCTTTATTTCACATTCTGTATTTGGGTTTTCGAAGGTGTAATCATCTTTTGTTTGTAATCCAAAAACTTTATTACTAATGAAATGAGATGAGATTTTTCTTCTAAGAAAAAGGTTCCTTAAAATTTGCAAAATACAATGTTGAGTTTCCTTGAATTACACCCATCATGTTGCATTGTATTCTGCTAAACTATCAAGACGCTAACTTTGTTTTTCAAACTTTGTAGACAATGGACGCTACCAAAAGGATAAACTGGCCCTTTACCTTCCTGATCCCTAATGTTGAACCGTTGATAGAGATTGGAGGAAAGATTAAAGACCCGCCAAGTTTTATTGACAGATATGGAGACCTCCTCACTAATGAAGTTACAAGTGAGGGAAGGATTGCTGGAAACCTTGGTACAACTATACCATCCCGATTACCGCTATTTTCTTTTTCCTGAGTTTCAGTTGGTACCGACCTTGGAATAATTTTCTGCTCTAATTGGAATTCCTGTCAAGAAAGCTCCAATTTTCTCTGGAATCAAGATGATGCTTTCCGTCAAAGAAATTGCCAGAGTCACGAAGATCAGAGTATCAGACATTCAAGATAATTTTACTATCAAAGGAGGACGACCTGGACTCCCCGCCTTATTCCTGATGGCAAAGGCCCTTTATTTTAAAGACCGTGGAAATGAGGCGTTGTTTGAATTAACTTTTGCCTTAATGGTCTATGGCTTGTTCCTGTTCCCGAGTGACAAGAATTTTGTGGATATCCAGGCCATTCAGATATTCGCCATCAACAATCTGGTCCCTACTTTACTTGCAGATGTTTATCACTCAGTTCAGTACAGATATTTGAGAGGTGGTGGACAAACTGTCTGCTATGCGGCCCTCTTCTACAAATGGTTCACCTCCTACCTACCAAAAACTCCTGCCTTCTGGGAAGTTGCAGACTATGGTTTATGGTCCAAGAAATTGATGAAGTTAAAACACACTGACATCGAATGGTATAACCCGACAGATGAAGGGATTACTATGATCGTTAGCTGTGGGGACTACCCTATTGTGCCTTTGATGGGTGGAGATGGCTGCATAAATTATAATCCTGTTCTCGCCCGCCGCCAGTTAGGCTACTTGAAGAAAGAACCTCCCAGAAACGAGGATATGATCAAGATGTACTACGAAAGAGATGAAGGATTTGAGATGAAAAAGAGACTCGAGTATGCATGGCGCAATATCAACAGACAACTCTGGAAGGCTGAATGCCAGGTCTCTGAGACCCCATCTGCAGTGGTCCCGTGACATTGCTCAAGTGACAAGGAAGCCATTTCCTCGACATGATTCACCCTCTAATGCCAAGCAGAAGATGGCAGAAACAATGGCTGATTTGTTCTTCGAAAGGGAAAGGACTAGGAAGCGCATTGAAGAGCTCACAAGGAAGATTAATGGAGAAGAAGAATCATCCTCTAGTGGATCAAACTTTTAGAAGTGCCATCTGTTGGTTTCTATCAATGTTGTTATTTCTCATTTCAGTTTAGGAGCGTCCTTACCTTTTGAACCCCAAGCAGAAGAATCCTCCGCTCTAAAATGTAACAGCTGAAAATCTCAATGAAGAAGTTTATTTTGAGGAAGACTCCATTTGTCTACAATGTTTGTAAATATTTGTGTTTCTTGATAGTTTAGTTTGCATCTGCATTTTTTTTGCATATCATTTTGCATCTTTGCATGTGCATGTGCATTCTTCTTTGTCTTATTGTCGTCTCGTTCTCTTCAGAACCCGTCACCTTGATTTTCCAAACGCCAATACCCAAGTCCAAACTCAACAAAGGATGTCTGAATAATACGGTGAAATAGACAGAGTCAACCGTGAATTGAGAGAACTCCGAGGAGGAATGGGGCAGTTTCTGGAAACTATGAAGGTCACACTAGCAACGATGAAGGAAATTTGGGAGTACCAGAAGGAAATGAAAGAGGAGATCAGAATCCTCAAGTGCCAGATGAATTGGGTTCTAGAAACTCTGTTGAAAAAGGAGAATCGCATTCATCCCGTCAAACCAGTATTCAAGAGAATTCGACGAAGATCAAGAAAACCAGAGAGGAATTTCACTCCGTTGCCAATGGCATATAGTCAGCTTTTTCCAGTTTTGATCAAAAGTGGATTGATAATACCGAAGGATTTAGAGCCAGTGATCCCTCCATACCCACTAGGTTTTGATGCCAACGTCCGATGCGACTACCACGCTGGGGCACCGGGGCATTCAACTGAGGATTGCAAGGTACTCAGAAGCCAGGTTCAGACGCTGCTTGATTATGAGAAGTTATCATTTACACCACAAGGCATTCAAATCAACTATCCTTTGCCATCTCCTAAGGATCTCTCGTGTCCAGAATTTGTTTTTGGAGAAGCTTCATGCCAGCTGAACGTTGGTCCTGTTCCTGCATCCAAACGTAATCTTCGTCAAGTGTTTATGGAGACGGGTTTTCAGTCTCCAACATGTGTTTCTCCTCAAGATAAGAAGAAGTGTGCTGCCAAAAGAGGAAAATTTAACCACCAGCCTATCCCGGTGCCGTTAAGCAAACTTTTCCCACTGTTGATGCAAAACAAGCTGGTAACTCCAAGACTTCTCACACCTTTCCAGGGACCTTGGTATGATCCCAACCTAACCTGTGAATTCCATAAGGGAGCTGAAGGGCATGATTTGGACAATTGTCGAGCTTTAGAATATTTTGTTCAAGAGCTAATCCATGACAAGGACGTAATCTTCGAAGAAGACCGCCCAAAAACTGAATACAAATTTCGCACTGGGACCATTGGACATCCCATTGAAGAATGCAAGGAATTTGAAGAGAAGCCGATGAGCTTGCTAAAGAAACTGAAACCTCAGGAAGATACTTCAGACGCTGGTACCTCAACTTTCAAAGCAAAAGGTAAAGGACCTGCAAGGCCTCTCAAAGTTCTATACCACAAAAAGCAAGTGATTGTTGGTGAAGACGTTTCCCCGTTTGGACCCGGAAACTAAGATCTTTGAAATGATTCGCCAAAGTTGGATGTGTTTTGTATTTCAGTTGTATTTCCTTTAATTGTATTGATATTTGCATATGAGATTTGTTGTACCTTTAAGTTGGCAACATTAATGAAATATTTATGCATCTTTTGGTTAAATCCATTCGTTTCACTCATTTAATTTTATTTTCATAAAAGCAAAAATATATATCTTTTTCACCCCTTTTTCAAACTTTTGTTAAAACAAAGATTGGGGAGGATGATGAAAACCTCATGTTCATAATTGTTGTGGTATACTTTCAAATTAACCTCGTCGAGGATGTAAGGCATTGTTTCACATTTCCTAAACATTGGAGAAGTAAGGACGATAATCCCTTGTTAACCCCTTCGAGCCCGAAAGTAGGAGTTTTCTTTCCTTACAAAAAAAACCCTTAAATCTCAACCTTGGGGGAAGGGTAGTTCTCAGTTTAACTCGGTTATGCATTCAAACACGAGCGCTTCATATAAGGCGCCAGTCAGCTTTCAAATCAAGTGACTTCCTACTTTTGGAGATTTGACGTATATCTTGAGTTAACTGAGCGTAGGATTTGAGCCTTTATCTTTGTTTCATAAAACCGTGAACCAAGCCACATTACAACCCCTAAAAGACCTAATTGAGGTAAGGTTGTTTTGAAAAACATACTACAGCAAGGTTGAGTAACCTGACTCCTAATAATCTTTGTTACTCGCGTGTGTTGGTCACTTCCTTAATGATTGGACCCACCATTGTTTTTGACTATTTAATCATTTCAGGGTGCGTTTTTTATCAAAGCTTTATTTTCAAACTTTGCATTAAACTTTGCATTAAATTTTGCCAATTTTAATGAACAACACTTGTTTGTAATACCATTCGATATCAAGGAATCCCAACAAACGCGGTCAGTCAAGGATTTGAACTTGATAAAAGAAATTTGACTCAGTCAAGGGCAACCAAGTGTGAGGTTTGCCAATCTATTATCCCAAGAGTTGACAAATCAGAGGCAGAATTCTGCAAATTCAGAATATTGGGGCAAATATTCTTGAGATCATCTTATGACAGGTTTTGACTTCAGTAACCCATCAGCAGGGGCAAATCCGTTCCCCAGTAATTTCTACTACAGTTTGAGTATCTCGAGTATAAATGAACAGAAACAGCTACGTCAAGATTCAAAAGTTTGAAGATATTGGATCATCTGGTATTTCATTTCTTCCGTAAAATTCTTTTGATTATTCAAGTTGGAAGATATTGGATCATCTGGTATTTCATTTCTTCCGTAAAATTCTTTTGATTATTCAAGTTGGAAGATATTGAAGCATCTGGTATTTCAATTCTTCCGTAAAATTCTTTTGATTATTCAAGTTGGAAGATATTGAAGCATCTGGTATTTCAATCCTTCCGTAAAATTCTTTTGATTATTCAAGTTTGAAGACATTGAAGCATCTGGTATATCAATTCTTCTGTAAAATCCTTTGATGACTTACCCTCACAAACCAGTTAATCAGGGGCAATCAGGTCGAGATTCAGGAAAATCTCTAAAAGTCAACGACATCTTCACAGATCAACCAAGTTGACAGGGGTAAGTTTGTTCCCCAAATCGTCAAACAACCAGTCTGAAGCAAGTTCAAGGACCTTGTATCACGAATACTGTTAATTTGGGGCAGTTACGTCAAGATCTCTCCAAGAGTTTGAAGATATTGAAACACCTTGTATGCCAATTCTTCTATAAAATCCTCTTGTTATCATATAGACCGTCTAGCCTGGGGCAGATAAGATTTGAAGATGGTAGGTATGCCAGTGGAATGCATAATTACTTTGTTAGCTCCCCATCAAGTTGCTACATCAGCTGATTTTGACAAATTCCCAATGGATTTATTTTCCCAATAAAGAAGAAGAACTTTCCCAATTTATCCAAAACATTTGTCTAAGCTAGGCTTATGCTTTGGTTTTCACCTTTGAGTACCAGACCCCAGCTCTTTATGCAGGAGTCCCCAGAGAAGTCAGTTGTTAGACGACAGAATTCTTAGTCACTAGAGTTGTTATTGGTCTTTGAATACAATAACCTCGTCATTTTCATCTGATTCTTGGAAGCGAAAAAGTTTTAAGGAAACACAAAGATGAACTAAGTTTTACTCTAGTATCAAGATGTTTTATGGAATCAAGTTGGTACAGGAAGAATTGGCAGTACTATATTTTTGGCATGGATTTTCCATCTCCAGTGGAAAGAAGATTGCCCCGGTTACCCTTGATGTTTGGATTTCAGGGTGTGGGTTATGTTATCTTTTCCTCCCTTTGTTTTTGCGTCGCTCGCGTCGTTTCTCGCATGTAGCTAAGCATATGCATCATACCATAGCATCTTTGCATCTTTGTGCTCTGTTTTGCTTGTGATCTTTTATTGGTGTCTGTCATTATTTCCCCAGTGAAGTAAAGACATTCCCGGTTTACTTTGTGTCGTGCTTGTTCGGTCTTAACCTTTGCGCGCCAGATTTGAATCTTTAAACCTTTTGCTATTCCCCAAGAAGTTTAACATTAAAGATTTTGTAAAACTGTTCTTGTTTGAATCGTGTCAAACTTGAACTTGGACTTTGTTTGAATCGTGTCAAGCATTGTCTGCTTGTTTTGAAACTTGTTCTTGTTTGAATCGTGTCAAACCTGAACAGAGTCTTTGTTCGAATCGTGTCGGACACTGCCTCTCATTTTAAAACTGTTCTGGTTTGAATCGTGTCTAACTTGAACTTGGACTTTGTTTGAATCGTGTCAAGCACTGTCTTCTTGTTTTAAAAGTGTTCTTGTTTGAATCGTGTCAAACCTGAACAGAGTCTTTGTTCGAATCGTGTCGGACACTGCCTCTTGTTTTAAAACTGTTCTCGTTTGAATCGTGTCAAACTTGAACTTGGACTTTGTTTGAATCGTGTCAAGCATTGTCTTGTGTTTTAAAACTTGTTCCTGTTTGAATCGTGTCAAACTTGAACTTGGACTTTGTTTGAATTGTGTCAAGCACTGTCTTCTTGTTTTAAAACCGTTCTTGTTCGAATCGTGTCGGACATTGAACCCTTACCTTGGATTTTTGAAAACTTGCTTTAGGCTAAGCTTCTTGGAACAAATTTCTTCAACCTTATAAGACTCCTAGTTAGTGCGCAGGGTTTGTCTCTGTCTTCCTGGCTTTTTTTGAAGATCCCATTTTGAACTCTTTAGTATAAGATCCCCAGGAAGTCTTTGCTTGGTTGTCTGTCCTTTTGACTGATCCCTAGTGATCAGGTTCTTCTTTCTAGTTTCATGCCCAAGAAGAATGTGGGTTTGTTTTGTCCCTAGTAGTCTATCTCCCCGGTTTTTTTTTCCAGTGGAGATTGTTCTGTGGTCTTTTCCCCAGTGTTTCTTTGGAGTCTCCCCGGTGGGTCTCTTTTGTTGTTTAGCTTGTATCCCTAGTGAGGTGTTTCTCATGGATACTAATCTTCGTCCTTCCCCAATGAAGCTCTTTGGCCCTTTTGCTTCCTGTTTACCCCTTGGTGTCTCGTTGTGTCTGCATTTTCTTGCATCTTCTTGGCATCATGTTTGCTGCATTGCATATGTGTGCATCTGAGGGTAAAATTTTCGGTTATCTGTATTTAAATATCTTTCACTTTTGATTCCATGAGGATCTTCATCTCTCATGTCATTTGGTGAAGATATTTAAATAGGGGCAACTGTTGTACCCCAAATTTTACCCTCATTTTTCTGCTAGTTGATGTTTTATTTATTGTTCTCTATTTTAACTTAATATTTATTTCAATATCTTTATCTGTCTTTATTTTAATTTATATCCAATATAGCCTTTTTATTTCATTTATGTTTAAGTTGTTTAATCTTAGTTTAACTTAATTTCGATAACTAATTTAGAAAATTAGATTAATTATTCATTTAGTTTTTTACTAATTTTAATTTAGAACATTAATTAGGTTATCATTTTTATTAATCATATCATTAATTCAAATTAAGGAAAAGGAGCATTTCCATTTATCACCATTGGTCCACCGTGTGCATTATTTTTGAATCATAATTGGATAACTTCATTAATCAAACAACCAATGAGAATCAAGCTCATTTGTGTTAACTTTTCAACCCTTGACATTGGCCAATGATGGAGTGACATGTGGCATGCGAATGAGAAAAACACAACACACCTTCTTCTCCCTTGTCGTGTATCTGTTTGCAGAGGAGGAGGAAGATTGCAAGTGAATTCGCAAATTCTCACCACAAGCTTGGCGCCATATCTTCAATTTTAATTTACCCAAGGAATTTCTCCTTCAAGCATACAGAAATTAACTTGTACAAAGTGGATTGTGAAGTGTTCCGTTTTCAGCTCAATTCTGCGCCACCTGAGAACAAGCAGAGCAATGTCGCTCTCACTTTCCCCAAACCACGCCTGCGTTTGCTTACAACAAAGGAGAGGTGGAGAAGCAATACCCTTCTTGATGATAACCCTGCCAGAAGCTGCCACAAACCAGAGGGAGGGAGCGTCTGTCCCTTGAAGCAACATTGGAATCCAACTCCAAACCCTACCCATTACTTTGCCCACCAGGTGTTCAAGGTTCAACCCGACCCAATCTCTTTGCCTATATAAAGAGGTTCAAACTCAGTTCACGATCATCAACAATTCTCCTCACAAACACTTATAATTTCAAGCTTTGTGTGAACTGAGCAAGTGAGTTTTTTTGAGTGGCTGTGGAAGTGTTCTGAACACTCAAGGCATTAGCAAAGCTTCTGTTTGAAGAGCTAGAGTAGAGAGATTTCGTGCTGCTCAACATCTTTAGTCCCACAAGGTATGTCCTTCATCTAACACTCTTTAATCCATGTTATCATGATTTCATTGTCTCTTTTGAGTGGTATATCTGATATCCTGCTAGAAAAGTCATGTTAAGATCATGATAACCATATTCTGCTTGTCTTTTGACCTATGATGTCCATTGTGTGTATGTATGGTTTGTGCCTTTTAGATATTCTAACATGATATGTATGACCCTGCTGTTTACCACTTCTGTTATTACTGTCATCCCATGTTTAAAGGCCATTGTTGCTTTCTAAATGTTGAAGTCGTGCATTACATCAGTGGCCTTGTTATCTGCTTGTATGTATAATACTAATACACTTAAACTGATGGCTGTTTTGAATTGGATAACTAAGTACACTTTGAATGGTTACTAGCTGCAACATGATAGTTTTAGAAATCCTCAGCCAAGCATGATTATCATAGTTCCATACACTCTCACAAGTATGTACTTGCACACAAAGGCACCTATCCATGCTTGCATTTGTTGCTATCCACAAGTAAACTTTCCATTTGCTTCAATATGATGTGTGTGCCTATTTCATTTATGATTGCTATCCAAGTTGAGAACCACTAGACCATGTTTTGTTTTACACTCATGAACTATGCTAGGGCTGTTTGGTGAGTCTATCCTATTTGTGCATGAAATGTCTTTGGTGTTAACCATCTATTTTAACCTAAACTGACTAAAATAGGAACTATGAACAACTTGAAACTTATGTTAAGTGTTATATCACTACCATGTCCTAATCTTTGTTGCTATGTCAGCTGCTAGTGGTTCATAAGTGATAGATTGTTGTTGTTGTTGTTGTGTAAATGTTCATCATGCTATTGCTATAGGTGCTACTGACAATTATTTTCAATGATAAATACTTGCCTTTGCTTACATCTCATACTCGTGCATAATTTTGAAATTGACCATCCTACTGTCACTTAATTCTTGCATACGTATTCAAGTTTATTTTGGTTGGAGTTGTGAATTTGGTTTATACATTCTGACCTTGATAAGTTGGTAACAGTTCTTTTGAAAACCTGAAATTCTTTGCTCATTTTATTCAAAGTTTCAACTTTCATTTCAGCCACTTAGGGTTTGATGTTGATCTGCTACGTAAGTCCTATAAATCTGTGTGTTATTTTGTGATTTTTGAATCAAGGGATGATTTGGAAATAGTTGAACAAAGGGTGTTTATCCATGACAGTTTGGTCTAGGTTTGAATTTCTTCTCATTCGTATGTTATCATTGTGTTAGTTTGAATGCTTTGTGATGTTTTGAGGAACCTGATAGTCAGAACTATTTCATTTATATTTGCTATGTCTGTTTTGAATTTTGTAGCAACTCATTTTTAACCCTTATGATGCTTTCATTTCAACCTGCTTGTATATGTTTCGTGTGATAGGATTTAATGTAAACAAAGACACCATTGTTTTCCTTGTTCTTTGTTATATATGTTAGAGCTTTATTTTATTAAGTTTGGTTGTATGTTGAGTAAGCTATACCTGTGTGAACATGGCTGGGTAAGTTGAGCTTGGTTGGGAATTTGAACATGGCTGGCACGCGTGGGTTTTGCGTTTTGGGCATTTATGGAATTGGTTTGCTTTATTCTTTTTTTGAGTCATATAATTCATGGATGAGAGCGTAGTACCACTGGTCCATGGAGGGAGTAATAAGTGTTTGCAAACAAGGGTACTGGGGTTCGATTCCCTCGCCCAACCTTTTTTTTCTTTTCCTGATTTCGCTTGTTTTTACATATATATTTGTGTTTGCATTATATAATTAAGCTGTGAACGGAAGTGTCTTGAGTTCAAACCCTAGTGATGCCATTTCTAATTCTTGTCACTTGTTAATTTTACTTTTTTTAAGTTTATGCTTTAGTCTTTGAAATATCATAACTTGTTCACCTTTTATCATTTCTCTTCCATTCTTTTTGCTAATTACTCCTAATCAAACCTATTTTTCATATATAAAAAGAAATTGACAAAAATATTTATTTTTGAGACCTTTATGCATGATTAGCTCATAAATGCTTATTAGGATTCTTATTGCACTTTCTTATTCATCATACTATGTTATGTCTACATATCATGATTGATCCTTGTTTAATACATGTATGATTCCACTTTGTATTAATATTTTGATCTTGTTTCATCTTATTAATTTATTTATGTCTTTTTATGAACTTGTTATCTTTTAATATCTTATCAACCGCTTTTTCTTTCCCCTCATTCCAAAGGAAGGTTAAACATGTTGACTCCTAAAGTCATGACCTCCCACCTTAACTTAAGTAACCTCTTAGGAGAAAACTTTATTTCTTGGCCTCATCAGAGCCATAGAAATCACAACTAGCCTTAGGTTAGAGTTTCTACACTCTTGGTGATATTCATCCTAATGAATACTCACTTTCCCTATTGACTAAAACATAACATAGGACCATTATAACTAGATTTAGAGAGTTCTTGAACTCTAGAATGAGCTTGTACTCATTCTCCCCTGTGAACTTTGACTATAGTCAAAAGTTCATTACTTAGTAGAACTACGCATACTCTGATTCTATTCCCGAGGATACGTAGGCGCAAAGTGCGATGCTTTGTCGAGTATACTTAGATACTAACCCCTAGAGTTTCAACTTTTAGCATAGAACCTTTAGCAAACATAAGATAACATTAAAACAAGAGGTTCCCGTAGAGTACTACGGACGTTTAGGGTGCTAATACCTTCCCTAGGCGTAACCAACCCCCGAACCTTAGATCTCCCCCCTTTAGGTTTTTCTAACGATCTTGAACATTTCCTTTGGATAAATCAAAGTCGGTTGTAAAAGAAATATGATGGAAGTTAATTAATAGCTTGTTATCCGATTTTCACCACAACAGCAAGCTATTGGTGGATCTATCTCTGTATTCATATGTATGGTTTTAAAGGGATGCAAAGAACAGATTGAGAAAGATGAAGAAGAATAAGAAGAAGAAGAAGAAAAAGAAGAAGAAGAAGAAGGAGGAGGAGGAGGAGAGAGAGAGAGAGAGAGAGAGAGAGAGAAAGAGAGAAAAAGAGAGAGAGAGAGAGAGAGAGAGAGAGAGAGAGAGAGAAGAGATAAAATACTGATTTAAGAAAATATGAAAGATGTGGGGTTCATAATTATTTTTTAATAAAAATTCAACCAGTCACCTGTAGGTAACTCGTAATCGATCTGGGTAGTTAAATATAAATAATAATAAATCTATAATTAAAATGGCACTGCAGTTGAGTGGGAAACTCTTCTCCTTTCCCTCCATAAATGCCACCTCAAAGATTATATCCTAATTATTTATATATCCAGATTTCAAGAATTTACAAATCAAAATCTCAAATGTTTAAACTTTGGGAATTTAGTAATCGCCATCATTAACACATGCAAAATTTAAACGAAAATTCTTTTTGTTTCATGCTAGAACCAGAAATAGTTGAAATAGGGGGTGAGGAATCCTGAATCAGTGATGTTGATCTCCAATACAATGTAACGGGGTGGATCTGCCAGGTTAGCACTCCAACTCCCAATTCATTTCAAGATCTAAGACGATCGTAGTGAAAAATTGAGATCAGAAAGTACACCTTGCTTTCCGTGTGAAATGACCTTTATACCTTGGATCAAACGGAGTGGATTTGGGTTTATTTGGGCCTAAACTATTTTGGCCTTTGGTCGGCCCATAACAGTAGCTCCTAAGGCTTTCTGGGTGCTAAGGGATCTAGGGAAGCCTTTAGCGGTTGAGGCCGACCTTCGAGGATTTGTCTAATGCAAACAAGAAGTGAAATGCTTAGGGTCATTTATAAAAGTAGTGGGGAACAATCACATTAAATGAATTTCAATCACTGAAACATTTCCTATTTCTTACTGATACATGGACTGACGTGACTAGTTAATGCGTGATGTATATCTTATAGTGCACTCTAGTGCACTTGAGTTTGTTTGCATCTTCAAGGAGAAATCTAATTGTTGATTCCATAACTCTTTTTCACCGCAAATATGGATTGTTTAATCATTTTTGCCTATATATTTGAGGAGTTGATCACTGAAGAAACTTTTCACAACTCTTGGCATTCATTTTCTTTCATAATCCCTCTTATTAGAAAACCTCTTGTCTACCTTCCTTCCTTCCTTGGAATTTATTAGCGATTGTAGTTCTTTGATTAAAGCTTTTGGATTTCTCCATTACTTCTCCTCATCATCCTCATATTACCAAGTACCTTTCTCAACTAAAACATGTACCTTCAACATTTCCTGTTTTATGGTTAAGATGAGTGATAGCCCTATTTGCATAGATAATTATCCTGAAAGTAGTGTTTCTTTCGTCGCTGGAATGGTGGTAGTTCCTGATTCACATTCCCCTTTCATTACCCATGATTATATGGTCACGAAGTTGTGTCCTTAACCGATGATTCTGATTCGAAAAGGGTCGGTCCATTCGGCCTAGGTTGTGTGAACTTATTTATACCCTGGTGTGCGACATGTGTGTAAACACTGTCGATGTTTGAATTCATTAACCATTATTTTCTTTATTTTTTACGATTAGTTAAATTGAATTGGTTGGTTGTGCGGAAAGAAATGGCTGGAGGTAGAAACAATCTAGCGATTACAGAGGCCTTTAGGGCGATGGCTCGGGTGATGGCGCAAGAGGATGAAACTTTGTAGGCGAATCAGAATCAAATTGGTGGAGCTGAGTAGTTTCGTGGGCTGGGAAAATTCCAGAAGAATAACCCGCCTATGTTCATGGGAAGGTATGATCCTAAAGGTGCACATACTTGGATTAAGGAGATTGATAAGATCTTTAGAGTCATGGTGTGTGTTGATGCTCAGAAGGTGTTGTTTGACCTCACATGTTATCTAAGGAAGCTGAGTGCTGGTGGGAGAATGCCCACTAAAGATAGGAAGTTTTTAGAACTGTTGTTACTTGATAGAATTTCAAGAATGAGTTTTTGGACAAATACTTTCCAGCATATGTTCGCAATCGCAAGGAGATCGAGTTCTTGGAGTTAAATTAAGGTAATATGATAGTGGCTGACTATGCAGCCATGTTTGAAGATTTTTCCAACTTTTTTCCTCACTATAATGGTGTGGATGCTGAAGGTTTCAAGTGTGTGAAGTTTGAGAATGGTTTATGTCCTGAAATAAAGCAGTTCATCGGATATCACGAGATACACCGTTTCTCGTCGATAGTCAACAAATGCAAAATTTATGATGAGGATAGTAGATCCAGATTTGCTCACTACAAGAGTGTGAATGAGAAGAAGAATGGGAATCAGAATCGTGGAAAGCCGTATATGACCCTAGTTGTCGAGAGGAATCAAAAGCCTCGGCAGAAGACCGCAAGTGGGAGGGTTAAGTCATTGTGCCTCTGAGTGCAAGAGCGCAAGTCTAACATGTTTCAAGTATGGAAATCTAGGACATTGTGCCGCTGAGTGCAAGAGTGCAATCATGACTTATTTCAACTATGGATAAACATGTCACGTTAGTACCCAATGTCAGAAGCCAAAGAAGGCACCAGATACCGTACATACTTGTGAGAAAGTATTTTCCTTATTGGTGTTAAGGCCTCTGGACCTGATAATTAATTAAAGTTATGTGCCTCATAATTGGTATCTCTTTAGTTGCAACCATCGACAGGGGCAGCGTAACCTGGGAGTTAGAGAACTAGTTGAAGGAGTCTTATTCGAAGTTGGTTTTAGCCACATCTTCATTATTGTTACCTTTCTTTTTGTCGTTGTTGTAGATCTTCTTCTTATTTTCCCTTTTCAACTTCCGACAATACCTTTTTATGTGTCCTTTTTCCCTACAATAATGACACTCAATATTAGATAATCTATTAGAGCCTCCTTGTGATTTACCACGTGATGTCCCATGATTACTTAAACCTCTACTTTTATGTCTCCCCTTTGACTCGATAACCAAATCCTTGGAATATGATGAAGAACCTTGTGACTTACGCCTTAACTCCTCATTCAACACACTTTTTTTAGCCTAGTCCATCAAGATGATACCATTCGGAGCGGAGTTAGACAAATATTTTCTAAAAGTCTCCTAAGAATTAGGCAAAGTACCAAGGAGCCACAATCCTTTAATTTCATCATCAAAATTAAGATTCATCGCCGACAATTGATTTAGAACCCCTTGGAAAATTTTCAAGTGATCGATCATTGGTGAATAATCACTATACCTCAATGCCATTAATTGCTTGAACAAGAACAACTTATTGTTTCCCGTCTGTCTTGCATACAACTCCTCAAGTTTGGTCCAAAGAGAGCGAGCATGAGTCACCGAGCTCGCATGATTCAAAACATTATCATCCACCCATTGACAAATGTAACCACAAACTCGTCTATGAAACAAATCCCATTCTTCATCAATCTTTCCATCGAGTTTTTCACTAAAGAAAATCGGCAAGTAAAAGCCTTTAACATAAAGCAAATATTCCATCTTCCTTTTCCAAACATTATAGTTGGATACATTCAAACTCACCATCTTAGATGTGTTCGTCTCCATCGTTACACAAATCAAACCACTTGTTGGGAGGGAATCCACAACGTAAATAATTCAACAACATAATCTCTCATAAATAACAAATGCAAATTAGAGATAATCACCAAAACACATCAAACAATACAACACAATTTTAGCGTGGAAAAACCTCTGTTAACCAGGAATAAAAAACCACGGGACTTGTAGGCCACTTAAATCTCCACTTCAATCAAACAATGGGTAGAATCAAGGTTTTCCCTAACACTAGTTAGAGGCATACCTCAACATACCCAAGACTTACAATCAATCTCAGAATTCAACAAGATACAAGAGATACAATCATTCAAAATAACAACAAAAACAGCACCTCAGAACCACTCGACAGACAAGTCTATAAAAGTCAAAATCCGATCTTCAACGTTAAGAATGTACCTCTATTTGTGATGAACACTGTCACCAAAAATCAGGACGATCTGACAGTTGGGTTGTGAGAAAACTTCGATCTTGTGGAACTGGTCTGTGCTGAATTGGGGCTGTGGGAATAATGTATTCTCTCTAACTTTTTTTTCTTCTGTCTCTCACACACCAAATTAAATAACCTAATTCTCTTTGTTGGATAATAACAAAGACTTACATATACATGGACTACTACCTCACATTCATTTTGGTCACTTCAAATAGGAGGGATAACCCAACAATTTATGACCCTGAACGGAAGTCTATCTTGCACGCCCTCAAAGGCGACATCATTAAGGGACATGGCAAATTTGTTATGTGCATTGAAATTTTTTGCATATGACAGATAATGAAAAAGAGCGTAAAGAGTACCTGAAAAATTAGATGTGGTTGAATTCAAAGAGATATTGTAATTATAATCAAATTAGTGATCAGGTATTACCCACTCTTTCGTGATAATAGAGGTTGTAACGTAATTTGGATTAGAAATGATAAATTTGGACAAAATAAATTAGTTCTTGGGGTTAGAAACTAAATTTTTTTTATTCATCCATTCTTTATATTTTTTTTTCTTTTCCCACAATAAATTCTTCATTTGCAGATTTTTTCAAATACAATAATCTCTAATTATTGAAAATCTTGCACAATTTTCTTGCATTAAAATAGAGTTTTCTTTAGACTAAAACGCACATTGATATTTAATAAGTTTGGATTTCCTCAAGTTCAGAACGTGATTTCACCCACATCTTATTGCATTTCAATTGCATTGTTACATTTTTATGCTTCAAAACACCATTTAGAAAAACTAATGTATTCATCGATTCACAATCCAATGCATTTGCATTTTTAAAACACAATTTGCCTATAAATTCATTCATATAAATTATATATATTGGACAATCAAACTAAATTTCTCCCTAAAACACTGAATTAGACATCAATAGTTGATTTCAATTTGAATTTACAGGCATGTTTGTTTTTCTTTTTTTTAAATGATTTTTATAATGTAATATAATTTTGTGGAAAAAAAAATTACAAAGAAACTTTTTATAAAAGCTTCAAATGAAAATTTTTAGGTATATCATCATTTTATCGAAACATTTTTTTGATATCAAAATTTTAAAAAATCACTTAATTTTGAAACTATTTCAAATAGTTTTTCATGAAAATCATTTTTGAAATACAACTTTTTAAAAAAATTGTGATTTTGACTATGTTTTGATCTTCAATAATGTATATTAATGTTATAGAATGTCAAAATTAGTATTTTAATTTATAAAAAACAAATTTAAAAAAATTTGTAATATTTTAAAAAATATTTTTGTAGAATCTATTTTCAAAATTGAAAAAAAAAATCTATTTTTTTAAAGATAAAATAAAAAATGGCCCAAAATGGTTATACGTGGAATCTATTTTCTCTGTCTTAGAGTAGTCTCTTTCTAGTAGTCTCTTACTCTCAAATTTCTCAAGTGCATCACCGTGCATTTCACTCAATTCGCTTATTTATTAATCACACTAGTTTATTTGGTCGACATTTGCTGCATCCAATAGAGATGTATTGCATTCACAAAATAATAAATTTGTGTGATCAACAACCGTTGTTTAGGCGTCATTGATGTTTTGGTTTTTGTTTCTTGGCCTTGTGTAATAATTCATATTGTATTTTTTGTCTGTTCTGGTTTCACCTTATACTATGAATAATTTATTTTAATCAACTTTCTGAATAACTAGGAAAGATACAACATGACTACTATTAATTCAAGGCATGCAAGAAATTTACTAGTCGACAAATATAAAATGTATAAACTAAAATACTGATTCTATAATATACCCCTACAAGAGAACTATTTTATAAGAAGAATAAAATTAAAATTCTTTGATTTATTAATGTTATTTTTCCATTTAGAAAAAACAAATTTTAAAAAATTAGAATATGCTTTTATATTAATTTCTTGGTGATAAAAGCATATGTGAGGGATAAAGTGAATTTTCACTTTTAAAGAAATAATAAAAGGTTTTCAATTTGTATTCAAAATCGCGTGTTAGAATATAGTTATGTATTAATATAAATAAATTATTAATATATATAAATAATTTTTTTATTAAAAATAATTAAAGTTTTTTAAAGAAATATAGGTAACAATTTCTTAAATAAATTCAGTCAAAAAGTGATAGTTTTTTGGGTTAAATAAGTTTTTGGTCCTCTAAATATTGCAGATTTCGTTTTTAGTCTCTCTAAAATTTTTTTTTAAGAAATCATTTCTTCAAAAATTTTCGTCTAAACAATTAGTCCCTAACGTCATATGTCACTAACGGATGTTTATGTGGCATGCCACGTGGAACTTTTTTTTATGATTGGCATACATGTGGCAATGCCTACATGTCAAAAAAACCTAATGTATATGACACGAGATAATTTTTCCCATTTTTTATTTTATATATTCATAAATCCTGAATTTGTAGCTAATTTCTAGCTAATTTGTATGAACTAAACTTCATTTTTTTTTTGTTTCCTGCTCTTTATTATTTTCTCTTACAGTGGTTAGCTATTTTTCATTAGAATTAGGGGTGTTTGCGGTGCGGTTTGGGCGGTTTTGACGCTAAAAATCATCTGAACCGCAAGAGAAAAAAGCATGCGGTTTGGTTGGCTTTTAAAAAAAATCCAATCCAAACCAAACCAATGCGGTTTGGATTGGTTCGGTTGGTTCAGTTTTTTACAAGATTTTTATTGAGTGATATTTACATATATAGAGAACAACATAACTTTGTGTTTAGTCATTCACACATTGCCAAATAACAACAAAACTCGTCATATTTAGACAAAAAGTTCTCATTCAATATACAAAAATCAATTTAAACAAAAGTGAAAAAAAAATAGTAGCATAAAACAATATCAAAAATATTATAATAAAACAGAAAATAGAGGAGAAGAGAGATTAGAGAAGATGAAAAAGAAAGAACATAAGAGATGTGAGATTAGAGAAGAAATGTGCGATAAAAATATAATTAGAAGAGAAAATAGTAACATAAAAATGAGAAAATGAAAAAGAAAAAACATGTGAGATGAGAGATTAGTGTAGAAGAGGTGAGACGTACATGACAAAGAAGATGAGAAGAATGCGCAATACTATTAGGAGAGTTTTGAGAAGATTAAAACTGAAAAGTTAAGTGTGAGTAAGAGAAAATATTTCGTAATTGTAAGGTTAAGGCATAATGGGTTTAAGTTTTGGTTAGATGTGGGATAAGTGAAGTTTGAGTTGTAACATAATTCGGTTTGGTTTGGTTTAGTTCGGTTTGCAAAATACAAACCGCAAACCAAACCAAACCGTACAGTTTTGTTAAAAGATGGCCCGAACAAATCCGAACCAAATGCGGTTTTTTGCGGTTTTGGTTTGGTTTGGTTTGGTTTGCGGTTTTCTATTGGGTTGGTTCGGTTTTGAACACCTCTAGTTAGAATGACTTTTCTTTTGTACAAATATACAACCTTCTGCATATAACTTATATACATACATATACAAATACTAGACTAAGATATAAAAAAAAATAATGATGGATTGAGATACATCAAATCTTCTAATAGAGAGGTATCTTCTGTTAGCATGTACACTTAGTTAGTTGTTATTGCTTGATTTCTTGTTCTCATGAATTGCAGAACTGTTGCTACTTTCTCCGGTCTGATAGTGCGCTATTTTACTTACCTTTTCATGGTACACAATAGGCGGGGTAAATTTCAATGGAGGGAAGTTTTCGAATTGCATAAATCTTTGATTTTTCTGCAAGCTGCTCAAGATCTCAAACTGCACAAACAAATAATATTGCAAGAAGTCAAAATGTTGAACCAAATAAGAAAGATTCTATTAATTGCTCTCTATAATATACTCATTTTATATCTTATGATATGGGTGAATTCTATGGTGAAGTCACAAAAATGACTTCTTTGGTAAAGTCATTAATTTGACCAATCAGAAACAAACCCTAATTTGCCCTAATTTAATGAGTGTCACGTAGGATTATATTGTACATACAACTTACTATGTAATCTCATATTATTAATATTGCAATTAAGTCCTTATCATATTAAAAATGACAAAATTAATATTTTAATTGTTAAATTGAAAATCAAATAAAAGTGCCAAAATCATATAAACTTCATCTTTCTCTTTTCTCTTCTGCGAATTTCAACTCTCAGTTCATACACAGGGTTAATTCATGCTCAACAACATTCCGCCATTGTTTAGGGTTTAGTTCACAAGGACGTCGTACTCATTCCGCCATTGTTTGCTTGTGCTCAGTTCGTGCTCAGCTCATACCACCAATAATCTGCAAATCGCGGTAAATCTGCAAAACTGCGCAGTTTGATTGTGTTCTTATTGAGAACAGAATTGCTAAGGTAAATACGTCATTCACTGTTATATTTAATTGATATTAGTTTCTAAGATTTAATCATATCGAATTGGTGTATTACATTTGATTTCAATTTGGGAATTAGGGTTTATGTCTGATTTTGTTTTTTGTATATGTGTTTCAATTTTAATGATTTCGATTTTCAATTTTCTGAGTTACATTTGATTTTAATTATGGAATTAGGTATTGTGATTGATGTTGAGTTTTGATGTGTTAAAAGTTGTTTTAATTCAGGTTCACGATGGAAAACTCAGACGAGTCATTTGAGGTTGATTCCAATGAAGTTCATTCCACTGATGTTGATATTTCTGATGTTGAATTAAATGATGATGAGGGTAACAGTTATCAAAGCTCAGATGATGATGTCGACGATGCTGATAATGCCGATGAAGATGATGCGGCAGAATTAGATGAAAGGGTAAGAATTAATTCCATGACTTCTGATGATATTCGTGCTATGGAATTCGATTCTATTAATGACGCTTATGATTTTTATTATAAGTATGGTAAATGCAAAGATTTTGCCATTAGGAAAAGTGATATTAGGAGTAGAGGGTCTGAAGGTAGTAAAATAATAGTAATGAGGCGGTTTGTATGCAATAGGCATGGTTTAAGAGAGGATAAACACTTTCGTAGGTTAGATAGGAAAAGAGAGGAGAGACGTATGACCCGTACTAATTGCTTAGCTAGGCTTCGTGTGCACTACAACGTCAAAAAGGGTATATATGTAGTGTCATTTTTTGAAGAGGTTCATAACCATGAATTAACCCCATATAGGTTTATGCACTTACACCTTGGTTATCATTAAATTTCTGAAGCGGATAGAGCTCAGATTGATGGTCTTCAGTCACATGGAGTTAGAACTTGTCATATAATGGGGTACATGGTTTCTCAGAAGGGTGGATACGCTGAAGTTGGATTTACAAAGAAAGATTTGTATAATTATTTTGATAAAAAAATGCGTGATACTATTAAAGATGGTGATGTTGCCGCTTCTTTAAATTATCTAAATGTAAAGTCATCTATTGATCCCATGCTATATGCAAAATATGCCGTCAACGGTGATGGACGACTAAGGTCTCTTTTTTGGGCTGATGGGAGTAGTAGATCCGACTATTTTTGTTTTGGCGATGTGGTTGCGTTTGACACAACTTACAAGAAGAAAAAATACAACTACTCATTGGTTATATTTTCAGGGTCTAACCACCATTCTCATGCAGTTATTTTTGGTGTTGTGTTGGTATTGGATGAAACAACGGATACCTATAAGTGGTTGTTGAGTTGTTTTTTAGAGTGCATGGATGACAAATACCCACAAGCAGTGGTAACAGATGGAGATGGTGTTATGAGGGAGGCTATAAAATAGATTTTTCCCGATGCAACCCATCGGTTATGTGCTTGGCATTTGAATAAGAATGCAGGTGAAAATGTAAAGAACTCGGAATTTTTGGAAGGCTTTAAAAAAGCAATGTACTCAAATTTTTCAAAGGATCAATTTGAAGAATTTTGGTCAGAGCTAATTAAAGAAAATGAACTTGAAGCAAATCCATGGGTAACTAAGATGTATGAGAATAAGTCATTGTGGGCAACTGCATATTTACGTGACAAGTTTTTTGGACGTATAAGAACTACATCTCAATGTGAAGCGGTTAATGCAATAATCAAGAGTTATGTAAGGAAGAAAGGCGGCATTTTTGAATTTATGCACAATTTTGATGAGGCTCTTAGACACTATAGAAACAATGAACTGGTAGCCGATTTTAAATCGAAATTTTCAGAACCGGTGTTGACAACTCACTTGCGTTTGATTGAGAGCGTTGCCGCTAAAATTTATACAGCCGAGATTTTCAAAGAAGTTAAAGATGAAATTATGAAGGCTGGTGCGTTGATCATTAAGATGTACATATTGACAAAATATTGTCAGGAAAACTATGAAAGACGAGTTATTTATGAAGGTACAACATTTCATTGTTCTTGTAAGTTATTTGATTCTCGTGGGCTTTCATGTTCTCATATTTTTTATGTCATGAAGGAAGAACATGTTGAAAAAATTCCTAGTAGTACGGTTCTGTCACGCTGGACAAAGGATGCCAAAATTCAATATTTGAACATGGTTGATAATGGTACAGTTGATTCAAATTCGATTGAGGTTGCTCGTTTTGGTGCATATTGTTCTCTTTTTACTACTTTTTGCAAAGAAGCTTCAAAAAAGAGTGGTGTTTACGGGGAAATAATGGAGGACGTCATGAAGTTACACAAAAAATATTGCAGTACTGACGATCAAATTGGGACACAAAGGTCAGCTGTAGGTGATCCAATAACGGTGAAGAGTAAAGGTGCTCCGAAGAAAAGAAAGAATGACACAAAAGCTGTCAGGCCCTGTTCAAAATGCAATAGTACAACTCATAATGCAAGGAATTGTTCGGTAAGTTCGATAACTTGTGATCTGATTGTTAGAGTCAATGTCTTGTTTTATTTTAAACATAACAGTTGTTATTGTTTAATTTGCAGAGTATAGAAAACGCGTCATCTGAGTGAAATGTTGAGTTGGAGTCGGTGTAGATAACTGATTCTATAAGCCAAATTTCTAAGGTATTATATGTTTCTCTAATTATATTGTGTAATTATTTGTATTCAAATAATAATTTATTTTTATCAACAGAAGAAGAAAATAAAAAGAAGCTGCAATGGTGATAGAAGTATGCAAAAGAAATTTTCAGCAAATGTGGATGTTGCAAGCAATGTATGGAATGAGTTATGGGGAAAATTCAAATTCGTGCTTCAGTCCACTACAACAAGTGATGAAATCTGCTGGTCATGATTGAGTATACCCATCTATGTAATTTGAGTAAAAAAATCAATGTTTTTAGGTAGTGTTTATGAAATCTGTCGGGCCTATGCTTGAATGTGATAATGTTCTCAACGTACAATGTTGTTTGTGGCTGAAATGAACCTGTCAATCTGCAAGTGTTTTGATCTTAATAGTATGTGAATCTATATGTGTAATTCAACATTTTATTTGAAACTGATGTGGATTAGTATGGCATTGTGTGATGAGCATTTTTCTCTGAAATTTAAGCACCCTCACTGTACTGATATAACTTGTTGGAGTTTTACAATGTTTCAATGTCTTGAAATGATCTTTGTTCGTAATTATATTGTGGTATATCTCTTTTGGCAAACTCTACTAACAAAGATATGGCCAACACATAATCAATTTCTTGTATTAGGTATTCAACAAATGAAAACAATCCAAGATAAAAACAGCAAGGTGTTGAACATCTTAAAATAACTTGTTGGATATTTGCAATGTTGCAATGTCTTGAAAAATGATCTTTGTTCATGATTTGTATTGCTTGGATTTTCTTTGAAATGCCTAATATAAGTGTTTGGAACTGAATGCATGATGGCCTATGTTGTGTACATGATGCTGGCAGTAGATGAGTTCTTTGGTGTGGATTTCAAGATGTTTTATCAGTTGAATCCTTCATGGTTTTACTGTGGTATCTGTTGAATCCATTTTGTGGTTAATCTGTTTTGGCAAAAATATACAAAATGTACATTGTTTAATGGTGTATCAGTTGAACAAATTATATGGTGTATCACAAATCAATGGTGTATCTTTTTTGGCCAACACATATTAAAACTCTGCTAACAAATATATGATCTGTCATTGGTGTATCAGTGGTGCATAAGTTCAATTTTTGATAAAGCTGAGATGAATACAACATTTTGACAATAATACAATAAACATCAAGATCTAAAACAGAGATGAATACAACATAATCAATTTCTTGTATTAGGCATTCAACAAATGACAATAATCCAAGAAAAAAAACAAGGTCTAAAACATCTTAAAATAACAAATGATTATAATCCAAGAAAAAAACAGCAAGGACTTAAACATATTGGATGTGTTTCTTTCATTTTGTAGTTTCATCTTCATCTTCTCTCCTTTCTTGCATTGAATTTCTTTAACTATGGCAGTCATGTCCTTCAAAATCTCTGCGCAGTTGCAACCACGACATTTCTTCGCACTGTGTGTATGGTCATCGTTCGAATCCAACAACAAATTTCTTGTTTCATGTCCTATTTTACGAACATATGTAGGTTGACCATCAATATCATCATCCCATATAAACAGCTTACAGCTTGTCATTGCCTATAAATGAATCAAACGAAATATTAAAAACAAACATAAAATGAGAAATTATTTTAAATAAGAAATTGTTTTAACATAAGAAATTGTTTTAAAATTCATCATCCCACAAGAAAATCTTTTAAAACAAACAAAAAATTAACAAAATCAATAACAGACTCCAACTCATAAAATAAGAAATCGTAACAAATAAAAATGAAATCCAACTCACCCCCCAATTTGCACACTTCCAATACCTCATTTTAGGGTTATCATTTGAATTGGAGATGAACAACCTCATTGGTTTATTACAACCACATTCTGGTATTTGAAGCGCGGCAGAGAGTTCGAAACAGAAGCCGAAGACATGATTGAAGGGAGGTTTATGAATAAATGATACTCAGAAGCTTTTGTAGGCGTGCAAAAACTGCATTGGAATGTGGTAAGAGATTTTGGGGGGAGGATTCCCTCCAAAGAAATTATTCAGTTTTCACTTTGACATGGGTTAGAGAGAACGAAACATGAAGCGGCATAGAACATGTAGCAGCAGGAAGGATTTGGATTTAATTCGGTGCAGCATATGCATTGACATAGTATAGTTAACAGTCGTTCGATATAAATCAATGGTTAACATATATAAGTGACAGATTAATCACAGCCCTCCACAATAAATAAGCGGCCGTGATTTAAAATAGTGGAAAACTTTGTCAAATTATACTGCAGCAGATATTGATTATTAATTTAATCTAGTTCATTTAACAATATTTCATTTAAAAATAGACAAATTGTCAAAACAACAATAATTTTTTATAAAATTAAAAATTTTAAATTTTTTCTAAAATTCAAAAACTTTATTTTTCTAAACTAAAATTCGAAAACTATAATTTTTTATAAAATTAAAAAAATTTAATTTTTTCTAAAATTCAAAAGCTTTATTTTTCTAAACTAAAATTCGAAAACTATAATTTTTTATAAAATTCAAAAACTTTATTTTTCTAGACTAAAATTCGAAAACTGTAATTTTTTATAAAATTAAAACACTTTAATTTTTCTAAAATTCAAAAACTTTATTTTTCTAAACTAAAATTCAAAAAACTATAATTTTTTATAAAATTAAAAAACTTTCATTTTTTCTAAAATTCAAAAACTTTATTTTTCTAAACTAAAATTCGAAAACTATAATTTTTTATAAAATTAAAAAACTTTAATTTTTTCTAAAATTCAAAAACTTTATTTTTCTAAACTAAAATTCGAAAACTATAATTTTTTATAAAATTAAAAAACTTTAATTTTTTCTAAAATTCAAAAACTTTATTTTTCTAAACTAACAGATGATACCCAACAATGTGTCAAATAACAGATGAGTATCAACTGTGTGTCCAATAATAGATGATACTCAACTATGTGTCAAATAACAGATGATACTCAACTATGTGTCAAATAATAGATGATACTAAACTATGTGTTCAATGAATAGATGATACTAAACTATATGTCAAATAATATATGATACTAAACTATGTGTCAAATAATAGATGATACTCAACTATGTGTCAAATAATAGATGATACTCAACTATGTGTCCAATGAATAGATGATACTCAACTATGTGTCAAATGAACAGATGATACTCAACTATGTGTCAATTAATAGATTATACTCAACTATGTGTCAAATAACAGATGATACTCAACTATGTGTCAAATAATAGATGATACTCAACTATGTGTCCAATGAATAGATGATACTCAACTATGTGTCCAATGAATATATGATACTCAACTATGTGTCAAATGAACAGATGATACTCAACTATGTGTCAAATAAGAGATGATATTCAACTATCACTACGCCAAAAATAGGAATAGACAGCACCAAAAAGACAGCGTTTTTATAAAAAAAGCGCTGCTAAAAAGAATAAAAAAATTTCGCTAAAAAAAAGCGCCGTAAAAGACAGACTTTAGAAAGCGCTGTTAAATGCCATAAATGGATGCCACCTTAGAAAGCGCTTTTTGGAAAGCGCTACTGTAGGTATTACTTTAGACAGCGCTTTTAAAAAGCGCTATCTAAAGGTAACCTTAGAAAGCGCTTTCAGAAAAGCGCTCTTATAGGTCTTAAATTCTTTTCACTTTAGAAAGCGCTTTCTAAGCAAACTGCTCTTATAGGTAGCACATAAGAAAGCGCTTTCTGAAAAGCGCCCTCTAAGGTCAAACACAAATTTTTTTTTTTAAAACTAATTTTTACATAAATTTGAAATAATATTTAATTTTATATACTAAATTGATTATTTAAAAATTTATTGTAAGTTTAAAATAAATATGAGGCGTATTTGTTTCAATGTTTGAAATTAATTGAGAATAATATTCCTAGATTTATTATTTTTCTAAATAATAATTTTACTTTTGTGTTTTTGTAAGAATTTAAAATTTTCAAAAATATTTGTAAAATTTATATATTTTAAAACAACAAAATAATTAAAAATAGATATATGTGGGACTAGTGTCAGTTGAGATTTTTTCTCATAAGAATATTAAAATTTAGTTTCAAAATAATAAAATTAATTAAAATAAAAATTAATGTTACAGGTATCAAAACAATGACCGAAGAAGGTTACAATCTTTTTAATAATTAACATTACTTCATCAAAAGTGGTTTAGAAATATAATTAAGGCCAAAGTTTTCAGAACGCTCCAACTTCTCTCCACACTATTTTAACTCGGTCACAAATTTTCTTTCTTCCCTCTTGAATTTCACTGAAAATTTCTAAAATTTGAGAACATCCAACTTTTCCCTCCATCATGTTTCAACAAAAGCCCCATTTTTCAATCACACCCTTTCTAATTTCACCAAACAAAAACCCTAATCTCTCAAAATCCCTTTGAATCGATACCCTTCATTCATCTCTCAGCCCATCTCTTCGAATCCCTTAATCCCCATATCCCTTCTTCTCTCGAAATCTCTCAATCACTCAAAACCCCTTCATCTCATTTTGGTTCTGGTTCTCTGCTTCTTCCAAATATGTGTTGCGGTGATATTGTTCTGAACCAGTTTTGACGGTCTCAGATTTGTTTTGGAATCTAATTCCTACAGCTTCATCTCAGTTTCTTATGGGGTATCAATTCTTTCCTCTCAGATCTCAATTTGTTCTTCTCCATTTTTGATTGTGCTTCCTTAAATGCAGGTTAAAAGGGAGACAAATGAAGAACCGAAACAATTTTCTACATGCAGTGGCATATACAATTGTAAAATGTTCTAAGACAATAATAATCCACTAAAGGTATTTTACCATTGATTATGCACACCTTAGAAATTTTGCATATGTTGTACCTGTTTCCTTTTAAGTTATAATATCTTCTCTTGTTGCTATTTGTGGTGCCTCATGTGGTAAAGCAGATTCACTGTGAACAATGTTTTGAAGTTGAACTTAAAAAGAAGTTGTGCAGATGCATTTTAATGTTTATTTGGGTTTGCTTGTATCCTAGAACTGCTATTAGTATTTGACTATATTTCACTTTTATCTTTGAGTGTATTAGTATCTTATAGGGATAAGTTGAAATATGTTGAGTAGATGTACCAGCACATCTATGACACTTATATTGTAACTAATGTTTTTTACTGGTGCAAAATCACCATTATATGGCATTCAATATTTGTTTTTAGTATATGACTAATTATTTATGTTTATTTATTTTCTTGCAACAATTTATGTAGGAAATGGTTAGTGGATGCAGAATGAGTGATGCTGATGGTCAAACAGAAACAAGATTGAATTGTCTCAGACTTTGCCAATATTCTTAAAGAAAGGCTAGCATATTTGAGAGGGGTTGTAGAGACTACATATATGTGAATGAAAAATGATACCAGAATTGTTAAGGCCATATATTGCTTAGATGTGTCTAAGGTACACATATGTCGATATTCTCTTTTTGGTAATTGAATTTGTATTGATTTTCTAATTAAACATTTTATCAAATTTTCTAGTTTATGGCTGAATTCATTTTTTATTTTGATAGGTTGATATTGAGCTTGGTTAGTGCATGATATGATATTTTGGGGAGGGATGTATTCTTGACAGTGATTGACCACACATATGAAGAATTTCTTTTGCTTTAAAGACCTGGAATTTATTAGTAAGCTACCTTCACTTTATTATATTCTTATTAGCAAATTGGCTTTACTTTATGAATAAAACATACATGTTTAGATTTAAGGAAGTAATGCAATATAGTATTTTGATAACTCAAAGGTCTATCTTTATTGCCTCTAAAACATGCTAATACTAATTAATAGGAGTAAACATCACAATTAGTCTCCGTGAAAATAATGGGAAAAAAAACGAGAGACCTGGGCTACATGGTCCTTGAAAAATGAAAAATATCAATTTAGTCTTTAAAAAAATCTTGAAAAATCAAGTCTGTGTAATAATTACTGTGGTTACTTAGAATTCATGTAAGGTTTAGTGTGAAAAATCAAGTCTGTGTAATAATTACTGTGGTTACATAGAATTCATGTAATAATTACTGTGTAATAATTACTGTGGTTTACTAAATAATGCGTATTTTGTTTTGTTATGTAGTATTTATCGGATATGTCATATAATTTATTATATTTAACTAAATAATACGTATTTTGTTTTGTTATATAGTATTTCGATGATATGGCGTGTCCTTATTACACGAGGAAACAATTGCAAGATACTAAGGAGGAATTGTGCGAATTTTTTATTGCAAGAAGAATTCTTTCTTGAATGTATAGTTTTGTGAATGTAAATTCTAGTTTATTGAAATGTAAATTCTATACAGGTTTGAAACCATACAATAGAATTTGTGCAAATTTTGCATGTAAATTCTAGTTTATTGAAATGTACAAATTCTATACAGGTTTGAAACCATACAATATAAGGAATTGTGCGAATTCTGCATTAATGTAAATTCTAGTTTTGAAATAGAATTTGTTGATGGAAATGCGTATCCATACTGGTTTATTGAAATGTGAATTATACAAGTTTATGGAAATGTGAATTATACAGGTTTCTGCATAAAAAAAATGGTTAAAATGGGATTTTTTAAAAAAATCTTCAAAATTATACGTAGACAAAAGACAGCGCTTTTGAGAAAAAAACGCTGTCTAAAGTTATACATTAGACAACGCTTTTAAAACCGCTGTCTAAAGTCCCCCTTTAGAGAGCGCTTTTAAGGAAAAAGCGCTCTCTAAAGGTATATAAAAAAATCATTATACGTATACATTAGACAGTGCTTTCAAAAACGCTGTCTAAAGTCCCCCTTTATAGAGCGCTTTTGAAGAAAAAAGCGCTCTCTAAAGTATATAAAAAAATTCTTTAAAATTTTAAACGTATACATTAGACAACGCTTTTAAAAGCGCTGTCTAAAGTCCCCTTTTAGAGAGCGTTTTTTCATAAATAAAAAAGCGTTGTCTTTACCTACGACAGCGCTGGCTTAGACAGCGCTTTTAAGCGCTGTCATAGACCAAAAAAAGCGCCCTCTTTTCCCTTGTTTGGCGTAGTGTATACGTCAAATAACAGATGATATTCACCTATATATCCAATGAATAGATAATACTCAATTATGTGTCCAATGAATAGATGATACTTAACTATGTGTCCAATGAATAGATGATACTAAACTATGTGTCCAATGAATAGATGATACTCAACTATGTGTCAAATAAACAGATGATACTCAACTATGTGTCAAATAATAGATTATACTCAACTATGTGTCAAATAACAGATGATACTCAACTATGTGTCGAATAATAGATGATACTCAACTATGTGTCCAATGAATAAATGATACTCAACTATGTGTTCAATGAATAGATGATACTAAACTATGTGTCCAATGAATAGATGATACTCAACTATGTGTCAAATAATAGATGATACTAAACTATGTGTCCAATGAATAGATGATACTCAACTATGTGTCCAATGAATAGATGATACTCAACTATGTGTCTAATGAATAGATGATACTAAACTATGTGTCCAATGAATAGATGATACTAAACTATGTGTCAAATAATAGATGATATTCAACTATGTGTCAAATAATAGATGATACTAAACTATGTGTCCAATGAATAGATGATACTCACCTATGTGTCCAATAAATAGATGATACTCAACTATATGTACAATGAATAGATGATACTAAACTATGTGTCCAATGAATAAATGATACTAAACTATGTGTCAAATAATAGATGATACTCAACTATGTGTCCAATGAATAGATGATACTCAACTATGTGTCCAATGAATAGATGATACTCAACTATGTGTCAAATGAATAAATGATACTCAACTATGTGTCAAATGAATAGATGATACTCAACTATATGTCAAATAATAGTTGATACTTAACTATGTGTCAAATAACAGATGAGTATCAACTATGTGTCCAATAATAAATGATACTTAACTATGTGTCCAACGAATAGATGATATTCAACTATGTGTCAAATAATAGTTGATACTCAATTATGTGTCAAATGAATAGATGATACTCAACTATGTGTCCAATGAATAGATGATACTCAACTGTGTCAAATGAATAGATGATACTCAACTATGTGTCCAATGAATGGATGATACTCAACTATGTGTCCAATGAATAGATGATACTCAACTATGTGTCCAATGAATAGATGATACTCAACTATGTGTCCATGAAGTGGTGTCAAGGTCAAAAGCTTATTAGAGTAATCAGGAAAACCGTCATAAGGCATCGCTGAAATGTGATTGAAGTTTGATGTTTAATGTTTGTATGATTGTGAAAAGCAATTATTACATCGTTGGGATAATCCTTGTGAAAGCATTGGCATTGGTGAATCTTTAATAGTTAAATTTTTAAAATATTGTTTCATTTACATTGTTAGTAGGCTTATTTGTAGTTGGACTGGCTGTTTCAGCTTATGCAATAGATGTTTACTATGTGATTTTGAATTTGGGAATTTTAAGACATCAAATCCAGTTGCATTGTTTCAGCTTATCACAGTTCAAGTTTTAAAACATTGTTGCTTTGTTTACTATGTGTTTTGACCTTTTTGACAAATTCAAAACAAAATACTACTAGTACTAGTATATCACAAATACACATCAAATCATAAAAATGATGATTTTTCACATCTGGATTTCACATACCTCTTTTATCTGGCCATGCACAACTGAATTGAACTAACGTCTGACTTGAGCGGTTCCAAGTTGACTTCACCTCTATTCAACACGATGCATACTCATATATGCTGTTTCAAAATGCAACAAAACCACATTGTATCATCAAATCCAAATCATAAGCTCACTGTGATGATCAAATATTCAATTCGGACTTTTTACAAAATAATACTAAATAAAATTTTAGACTAATTTTAAACACAATTTTTGACTAATCACTTACCACACTTTTAGACTACTTTTAAATGCATCAATTTTCCTGCAGCCATCAGGTGATCTCTGAAGACTGTACCACCTCCAAACTACTTCTTGAAGTTAGCATAAAAATGCATTAGACAAAATCCGTTTTCAATATCAGTATACTCTTCCTCAAATACTTGCATTATTCCCTAAACACATAATAACATAGATCATTAGTAAACTATAATGACAAGCAACTACAATAACCACCAATGGACCATTACACATACCTTTCGCTGATCAAATATGAAGCGCCACCTACTCTCACCACCAATATCATCAAGAAGTAACTTGACAAAACAGCTCCAAGAGTCCTTGGTGAAGCTTATCTACAACCCCAATCTTCAACTTGTCAAAGGTAACTAACAACATTGAAAATAGAAATCATTACATTTGAAAACCATATACAGAAAACAAAATCAGGCATAAACCCTAATTCCCAAATTGAAATACCCATATATAGAAAACAAATTCAAGCATGAACCCTAATTCCCAAATTGAAATCAAATTTAACTCCTCCAATTATAATTTATTCGAAATCAGTAAATCTTAACAACTAATTTCAAATAAATATAACAAACAATTTCGTATTCACCTTAGCAACTGTGTCTTCAATACGAATGTCCCCCTCGAATGATAATTGTGGTGTTATATTCGATGAGCAATTGAATCGAAAAAAGCCATAGAATCGGAATATGAGGTTGCTATTTGAAAGGTTTTGACTATGATTGAAAATGATCTAGAGTGTGAGGTTGCTATTAGAGAGAGTCATGTTGGGAGAACCTGTGAGGTGGTGTTTGGAGTGGTCCGATAATGGTGGTTTGAAGGTGGAAAAATGAAGAACGAAGAAGAACAAGAAGAACAAATCAATTGATACTCTGTTTTTTAATTTGCAAATTATATAATTTAAATTTAAATAAATGTTATATTTAAATTTATAAATTATTATTAATTTAATGAAGGACTGATATGCAATAAATAAAAGTTTTAAATAAAAAGAGGTTCACTATAAATGTGTTGCACTATAACGCTGATGTGACGTTGATTAAATTAGGGTTTGTTAGGGCTTGTTTTTTATTAGTCAGATTAATGACTTCACCAAAAAAGTCATTTTAGTGACTTCACCCAAGAAGTTCCATATGATATGTATGAATTGATATAAATTATAGTATTCTTACTTTATATGATATAATATAACTAAGTTAATTTGTAATAATGTATTTTGGCTTCCATATTTTCTATTCAGGAACATACCATACGTGAAGTATCCTTCCAAACACCACATAAAGTACACTTTTACAATATCATTGGAATACATTTTAAAAATAAAGTTGAAGAGAATATTGGTGACTGAGATTGTAAATGAAATGACACCAAAGAACTTAATCGTTTGGAAAGAAAATAACCCCCCCACAAAAGGCGCAAGAATGCTCAAGTTGCTTCATCAGGTATGAAATTTCTGCATGCACTTCTTATCTCTCATATTCCATATTTGTTGTGTTTTGTGTATAAAAGGGGCGGATTATAGTGAAGAACCAAGATCAATATCTATAACTTCTTGGTTTTTAGAATCCTTCCTGATTAAGTTGTTGTAGTATTTTTCTATAAAAGGGTTTGTAGTTGTACTAGGAATTTATATATCAGGTTGAGTTGAATGAAGTATAGTGTGTTGGTGTTAAAAAACTTTCTTCCAAATTATATGTGAGCTGTTAGTGTGTATATGTTTGTGAATGTTTGTGTAATTACTCATCAAGCACCACTAGTTGGTCCATTTTGTTCAACCGGTAATTACTCATCACCATAATTTGCAAATTGCAATTGTACTCCCTCCGTTTCAAAATGACTATCGTTTAAGGTTTTTGCACACAGATTAAGGAATGCAATGATAGTGTTATAAAATATTATGTTTTTACTAAATTAGTCTTATTAATCCGTTGGAAATAGTGTACAGAGTAATGATTATATGACACAATTGAAAAAATAACAATTATTACTATATTGAAATGTGAGAATGACATTTATTTTGAAACAAAAAATTTCTCCAAAAACAACAGTCATTTTGAAACGGAGGGAGTAGTATGATATAACTTAGGAGCATAAATGTGACTTTTGAAGCTTCTTCCTTTCTCATTAAACTATTCAGTTATGTAGCCTAGAAGTAGTTGTTGATGCATGTTCTCATTTTAGGTCATCTAAGGAAACTCCTCCTTAGGAATTATGATTGAGATGGCAGGGTCTTGTAGGAATTAGTTATTCAGTAGCATCCAGAAGTCGCATTCAAATCAGAGTTATTATTTAGCAGACAGAGACATCATTGGAGAGCTAAGAAAGTAGAACAATGATTTAGGTCATACAAATTAGCTAGAAATTATCTTGAAATTAGCTACAAATTCTAGATTTATAAATATACAAAAAAAATGGAAAATTTGCCACGTGGCATATACGTCAGGTTTTTTTGCCATGCTAGCACTGCCACGTGTATGCCCAGTCATAAAAAAAGTTCAACGTGGCATGCCACATAAGCATTCGTTAGTGACATTTGACATTAGGGACTAATTGTTTAGACGAAAAATTTTGAAGGAACGATTTTTTGAAAAAAAATTTTGGAGGGACTAAAAACGAAATCTGCAATATTTAGAGGGACCAAAAACTTCATTAACCCTGTTTTTTTAAAAGGAAGTTCTAAAGATTGGTGGCATTTAGAATGGAAAAATGGAAGAATTTTTCTTTATATGACAATGTCAAATTGATGGGCAGGGCTTGGCTGCATTTAAGGCACCTGCCTTTGTGTCTATCTCCCTCTCTCAAATTTCTCCGTCATCCTTTTATTTATTCATTTTTAATTTTTTTTAATGAAAGATTGATTAATTATGGCCTAAAGGTATGGTGCCTTTGCCGCCATAAAGGCAGCAAAGTCCAACCCCAAATTGATGTCATGTGTCAGTGATTATTAGTTGAAATTTTTATTTATTTTAAATAAAAGACAGACTAATATTATTATTTAATTATTTTCTCTTTACTGACGAAATACATGTGTCTTATTCATCTTCTTCAAATTTCATTGATTTCTTTCAACATTGTGGAGTATCTTTTTTTACTTTTTATTTTTTTGTCTCACAAACATGGGTTTATAGAAGTTGCGGTATCAATATTCTGTGATCTTGAAAACTCATTCAAATCTGATATTAGACAAACTCTGGTCGCATGTGGCACTATTCATTTGTTTGCTAACAAAAACATGGGAAGAAGTAAAAAAAAAGCATAGGCGTGTTGTAAGTGTAAACTAAACTTACATCAAAGAAATCAAGTCCACTGGATCCTTAGAGAGTGAACTCTGCTAAGGTAGCAAGTGGTGTGGCTCCATTACCAGAGCATTCGAGTTTACCGGAGTTACAATCCTCACTGAGGCACGAGATTTTTTTGGTGGAGTATTGCGAACAGAGTGTGCATCTAAAGAAATGGCCTCCCTAGGAAGTCAATGGAATAATTGATTTGGAATCGCTGAATTGAAATACAAAATTAGTGGTTGAAATTGACTCCATGCCACAAATATCTTCTCTTGTAGTATTAAAAAAGAATTATCAACTAGATTTAGATTTCATATTTATTTAATTTCCACACACTTTAATGACGCTTATCGGATACAGACAGACACCCAAGAAAGAAGACTTAAAGCATATTCAAAAATATACACATGACTATATTACATGATTTCACACCAAAATACCAACAAAAATGAGTTAGTTTAAGGCTTCATGAGATAGCTAATTACAAAGTTTCATAACTGCAAACCTCGGTTGCAATTCTCTCTAACAAGCATTCCTTTTTTATACCAAAGATTTGGTTGCAACTGTAATCATTTCTGCATAAGTTCACACTTAACAATGCCATCTTTGGGATGTCGTGTTTCTTTTCATCAACAATTTTTTTTTTCGGATCATCATTCGTTACATTGATTTTCTTACTGCTCTCTTTAATTAAAGCTGAAGTTTGAGCGGCTTTAAAAGTCTCAAATGTGTTACCAGATAGTGTTTGTACCAGTTAGTATTTCTTTAAGGGGAAATTCATCTGTGTAATCTAAATTTACATCAATATCATCTTTATTTTTGATGACTTTCACACACTCTTTATCAGTTGCATTGTTCTTTAATTTGTTTTTAATACTTTGGACATGAAACGTAGTTCTTGACCCTTCAGCAGTATTCACTTGTTTCGTTTGATCATTTGGCAAGCTATTGGTGGATCTATCTCTGTATTCAGGAGTATGGTTTTTAAGTAATGGAAAGAACAGATTGAGAAACAAGAAGAAGAAGAAGAAGAAGAAGAAGAAGAAGAAGAAGAAGAAATAAGAGAGAGAGAGAGAGAGAGAGCATGGAGATAAAATACTGATTTAAGAAAATATGAAAGATGTGGGGTTCATAATTTATTTTTAATAAAAATTCAACCAGTCACCTGTAGGTAACTGGTAATCGGTCTGGTTGTTAAATATAAATAATAATAAATCTATAGTTAAAATGGCACTGCACTTGGGTGGGAAGCTCTTCTCCTTTCCCACCATAAATGACAACTCAAAGATTATATTCTAATTATTTATATATCCAGATCTCGAGAATTTACAAATCAAAATCTCAAATGTTTGAAATTTGGGAATGTAGCAATCAATATCATTAACACATGCAAAATCTAAACTAAAATTCTTTTTGTTTCATGCTAGAACCGGAAATAGTTGAAATATGGGGTGAGGAATCCTGAATCGGTGATGTTAATATCCGATACAATGACGTGTGGTGGGTCTGCAAGGTTAGCACTCTAACTCCCAATTCATTTCAAGATCCAAGATGATTCTAGTGAAAAATGGAGATCATAAATTATACCTTGTTTTCCGTGTAAAATGATATTTATACCTTGGATCAAACGGAGTGGCTTTGGGTTGATTTGGGCCTAAACTATTTTGGCCTTTGGTCGGCCCATAACAGTAGCCCCTAAGGCTTGTCGGGTGCTAAGGGATCTAGGGAAGCCTTTAGCGGTTGAGGGCGGCCTTCGAGGATGTTGCCAATTGTGAACAAGTAGTGAAATGCTTATGGTCAGTTATAAAAGTAGTGGGGAACAATTGCATTAAATACGTTTCAATCACTGAAACATTTATTATTTCTTACTGATACATGGGCTTACGTGACTAGTTAGGGCATAATGTAGCTTATAGTGCACTCGAGTGCACTTAGGTTTGTTTGTATTTCCAAGGAGAAATCTAATCGTTGATTCCATAACTCTTTTTCACCGCAAATAAGGATTGTTTAGTCTTTTTGCCTATATATTGGAGGAGTTGAGCATTGAAGAAACTTTTCACAACTCTTGGCATTCATTTTCTTTCATAATCCCTCTTATTAGAAAATCTCTTCTCTACATTCCTTCCCCTTGGAATTTATCAGCGATTGTAGTTCTTTGATCAAAGATTTTGGCTTTCTCCATTAATTCGCCTCATCATCCTCATATTACCAAGTATCCTTCTCAACTAAAAGTAGTGTTTATTTCGTCGCGGGAATGGTAGTAGTTCCTGATTCATATCCCCTTTCCATTACCCATGATTATACGGTCACAAAGTTGTGTCCTTGACAGATGATTCTAATTCGAAAAGGGTCGGTCCATTCGACCTAGGTTTTGTGAACTTATTTATACCCTAGTGTGCGACATGTCTGCAAACACTGTCGATGCTTGAATTCATTAACTGTTATTTTCTTTATTATTTATGATTAGTTAAATTGTATTGGCTGGTTGTGTAGAAAGAAATGGCTGGAGGTAGAAACGATCAAGCGATTACAGAGGCCTTTGGGGCGATGGCTCAGGTGATGGCGCGAGTGAATGAAGCTTTGTAGGAGAATCAGAATCAGATTGGTGGAGCTGAGGAGTTTCGTGGGCTGGGGATATTCCAGAAGAATAACCTGCCTATGTTCAAGGGGAGGTATGATCGTAAAGGTGCCCATACTTGGATTAAGGAGATTGAGAAGATCTTCAGAGTCATGGCGTGTGCTGATGCTCACAAGGTGTTGTTTGGACCTCACATGTTGTCTGAGGAAGCTGAGTGTTGGTGGGAGAATACCCACCAAAGATTGGAAGTTGTTGGAACTGTTGTTACTTGAGAGAATTTCAAGAATGAGTTTTTGGACAAATTCTTTCCAGCAGATGTTCGCGATCGCAAGGAGATTGAGTTCTTGGAGCTGAATCAGGGAAATATAATGGTGGCTGCTATGCAGCCTAGTTTGAAGAGTTGTCCATGTTTTTTCCTCACTATAATGTTGTGGATGCTGAAGGTCCCAAGTGTGTGAAGTTTGAGAATTGTTTATGTCCTGAAGCCAGGAAGTTCATCAAATATCAAGAGATACGTCGTTTATCGTCGATGGTCAATAAATGCAGAATTTATGATGAGGATAGTAGATTCAGATCTGCTCACTACAACAGTTTGAGTGAGAAGAAGAATGGGAATCAGAATCATGGCAAGCCGTATATGACCCAATTTGTCGAGGGGAATCAGAAGCCTCAGCAGAAGACCGCAAGTGGGAATGAAACAAGCGGAGAAGGTGTTTGTGCTTCTCTGAGATGTTTCAAGTATGGAGGGTTAGTTCATCGTGCCTCTGAGTGCAAGAGCGCAAGTCTAACATGTTTCAAGTATGGAAAGCTAGAACATCGTGCCTCTGAGTGCATGAGTGCAGTCATGACTTGTTTCAACAATGGAGAAACATGTCACATCAGTACCCAATGTCAGAAGCCAAAGAAGGCGCCAGATACCGCACATACTTGTGAGAAAGTATTTGCTCTTAGTGGTATTGAGGCTTCTGGACCTGATAATTAATTAAAGTTACGTGTCTCATAATTGGTATCTCTTTAGTTGCAATCATCGATAGGGGTAGAGTAACCTAGGAGTTAGAGGACCAGATGAATGAGTCTTATCCGGAGTTGTTTTTAGCCACATCTTCATTATTGTTACCTTCCTTTTTGTCTTTGTTGTAGCTCTTCTTCTTCTTCTTATTTTCCCTTTTCAACTTCCGACAATACCTTTTTATGTGTCCATTTTCCCCACAATAATGACACTCAATATTAGAGAATGTATTAGAGCCTCCTTGTGATTTACCACGTTATGTCCCACAATTGATTCGATAACCAAAACCTCGGAATATGATGAAGAACCTTGTGACTTACGCCTTAATTCCTCATTCAACACACTCTTTTTAGCCAAGTTCATCGAGATGATACCATTCAGAGCGGAGTTAGACAAGGATTTTTTAAAAGTCTCCCAAGAATTAGAAAAAGTACCAAGAAGCTACAAACCTTTAATTTAATCATCAAAAGTAAGATTCATCGCCAATAATTGATTTAGAGTCCCTTGGAAAATGTTCAAGTGATTGATCATTGGTAAAAAATCACTATACCTCAATGACATTAATTGCTTGAATATGAACAACTTATTGTTTCCCGTATTTCCCGTCTGTGTTGCATACAACTCCTCAAGTTTGGTTCAAAGAGAGCGAGCATAAGTCATCGAGCTCACATGATTCAAAACATTATCATCCACCCATTGACGAATGTAACCACAAGCTTGTTTATGAAACAAAGCCTATTCTTTATCAATCTTTCCATCGAGTTTTTCACTAGATAAAATTGGCAAGTGAAAGCCTTTAACATAAAGCAAATCTTTCATCTTCCTTTTCCAATCATTATAGTTGGATTCATTCAAACTCACAATCCTAGATGTGTTCGTCTCCATCGTTACACAAATCAAACCTAGACTCTTATACCACTTGTTGGAAGGAAACCCACAACATAACAGAATAATTTAACAACACAATCTCTTCCAAATATCAAATGCAAATTAGAGATAATCACCAAAACACACCAAACAACACAACACAATTTTAGCGTGGAAAACCCTCTGTTAACCATGAGTAAAAAACCACATGACCGTAGGCCACTTAAATCTTCACTATAATCAAAAAATGGATACAATCAAGGTTCTTTCTAACACTAGTTAGAGGCATACATAAGCATACTCAAGACTTACAATCAATCTCAGAATTCAAAAAGAAACAAGAGATACAATAATCCAAAACAACAACAAAAACAACACCTCAGAACCTCTTGGCAGACAGCTCTAGAAAACTCAAAATCCGATCTCCAACGTTCAGAATGTACCTCTATCAGTGCTGAACAATGTCACCAAAAATCAAGACAATCCGACGGTTGGATTGTGAGAAAACTCCAATCTTGTGGGACTGGTCTGTGCTGAATTGGGGCTGCGGGAATAATATATTCTCTCTAGTTTTTTTTCTCTCTCACACACCAAATTAAATAACCTAATTCTCTTTGTTGGATAATAACAAAGGCTTACATACACATGGACTACTAACTCACATTCATTTGGGCCACTTCAAATAAGAGGGATAGTCCAACAATTTATGAGTCTGAAGGAGAGTTCCTCTTGCACGCCCTCAAAGACGGCGCTATTAAGGGACATGGCAAATTTGTTATGTGCATTGAAATTTTTAACATATGAATGATGATGAGAGATAGGGTAAAGAGTACCTAAAAATTAGATGTGATTGAATCCAATGAGATATTGCAATTATAATCATATTAGAGATCAGGTATTACCCACTCTTTCGTGATAATAGAGGTTGTAACGTAAATTGGATGTTTGGACAAAATAAATTAGTTCTTGGGGTTAGATACTAAATTTTTTTTATTCATCCATTCTTTATATTTTTTTTTCTTTTCCCACAATAAATTCTTCATTTGCAGATTTTTTTCAAATACAATAATCTCTAATTATTGAAAATCTTGCACAATTTTCTTGCATTAAAATAGAGTTTTCTTTAGACTAAAACGCACATTGATATTTAATACGTTTGGATTTCCTCAAGTTCAGAACATGATTTCACCCACATCTTATTGCATTTCAATTGCATTGTTACATTTTTATGCTTCAAAACACCATTTAGAAAACTAATGTATTCATCGATTCACAATCCAATGCATTTGCATTTCTAAAACACAACTTGCCTATAAATTCATTCTATAAATTATATATATTGGACAATCAAACTAACTTCATCCCTAAAACACTGAATTAGACATCAACAGTTGATTTCAATTTGATTTAAATGGTTATATGTGGAATCTATTTTCTCTGTCTGATAGTAGTCTCTTTCTAGCAATCTCTTTCTTTCCAAAGATAATCAAACTTCATTGTCATGATGAGTCACAACAGAGAGGGAGAAGAATCTTACTCTCACATTTCTTAATTTCACAATCCTAAGCTTCTTAACCACAAGTCCACTAAAAATCACTTCACGCGTCTCAACCACATCACCATGTTAATTTGTTTGGTCGACATTTGCTGCAACCAATAGAGATGTGTTGCATTCACAAAATAATATAAACTTTGTGTGATCAACCACCGTTGTTTAGTCGTCATTGATGTTTTGGTTTTTGTTTCTTTGCCTTGTGTAATAGTAATTCATATTGTATTTTTTTGTCTCTTCTGGTTTCACCTTATACTTTGAATATATTTATTTCAATCAATATTTTCTGAATAATAATTAGGAAAGATTCATCATGACTACTATTAACTCAAGGCATGCATGAAATTTACTTGTCGACAAATATAAAATGTATAAACTAATATACTGATTCTATATATACCCTATAAATACTATAAATATGGGTGTTTAAATCCAAACAAATCTAAATAAAAATTATAAATTTGGTTAAAAAATCAAAAAATTGTAAAAAATTAAAAATTATTAGAAGTATTTGATTGTCATTTTGTAAAAACAGCACAGTTTAGATCGAATTTTGGATTGATATTTCAAAATCAAACCAAATCGTATGTATATATTTTTATAGTTATTTTTATATTGGTATGATTTGTTGTTTTAATTTATTATTAAATGATATTTATTTTTTAAAATATTATTTATTAATTTGATTTAATCTATTTTATCATTTTATTTGTTTCAATCATAAGTGATTATTATCATTTTGTAATATTACCTTTTAATTTAGCATATTTTATATATTCTATCAAATTTATTATTTAGTACTTTTATAGTATTAATAAAAAATATAATCTATACTTTGAATATCTAAAAAATCGATTTAAATCTAACCGCATGAAATTAGATTGGATCATATCAGATGTTTTAACATATCATCCAAAACCGAACCAAACCGCGAATAAATTTAGAAAATTTTACCTCTTACCCCTACCATTATCCCTATACCCCTACATTTTCTAAAATACTCCAATTTTACCCTTTTTATTTATCAAATAATTTTATTATTTTTCGGTATGTATTTTTTCTTAACCAAATAACTTGCAATCAAATTTTCTGGTTTATATTTTTTCTTCACCAAATAACTTGGAATCAAGTTTTCCGGTATGTATTTTTTCTTCACCAAATAACTTGTAGTCAAGTTTTCCGGTATGTATTTTTTCTTCACCAAATAACTTGCAATCAAGTTTTTCAGTATGTAATTTTTCTTCACCGGTTAAATTATATGCCGGAAAACTTGATTGCAAGTTATTTGGTGAAGAAAAAATACATACCGGAAAACTTGATTGCAAACTATTTGGTGAAGAAAAAATACATACCGGAAAATTTGATTGCAAGTTATTTGGTGAAGAAAAAATATATATCGAAAAACTTGATTGTAAGTTATTTGGTGAAGAAAAATACATACCGGAAAATAATAAATATTAAATAATAAAATTATTTGATAAGTAAAAAGAGTAGAATTGCCATATTTTAAAAAATATAGGGATAGAAGGATAATGGTAGGGGTATGAGGTAAAATTTTCGTAAATTTATTATTGGATCAGATGATATTTTACTTTAAAAACAATCCAAATTGCTCCGCGAACAGCTTTAGTCCTCTACCTACAAGTTAAAATTAAAATTCTTTAATATATTAATATTATTTTATCATTTAAAAAAATAATTTAAAAAAACAGAATATGCTTTTAGATTAATTTTTAGGTGATAAAATTAACTCTTGGAGCATTTATGAGGGATTAAGTGGATTTTCACTTTTAAGGAAATGATTAAAGGTTCATAATTTGTAAGTCTACGTTTGAATCTAAACTATTTTGATTATAATATTTATTTATATTTATATATTAATATAAACAAATTATTAATATTTATAAATATTTTTTTATTAAAAATAATTAAAGTTTTTTTTAAGGAATATAGGTAACAATTTCTTGAATAAATTCAGTCAAAAAAAGTGATAGTTTTTTTTTTGGTTTTGTTAAGAAGGAAGTTTCAAAGATTGGTTGCGTTAGAAAAGTAAGAGTTTCTCATCATGGAGCACTGTCAAATTAGATGCCACGTGTTAGTGACGATTGGTTGGAGTTTTTATTTATTTAAATTGAAAGACAAATTAATATTATTATATAATTATTTTCTCTTTGATGATAAAATGCATGTGCACAGTTCATCTTCAAATTTTATGGATTTCTTTCATCATTGTGGAGTTATTTTTTTTTGTAATTTTTTTCTTATAAACATACATTTATAGAAGTTGCGGTGTTAATATTTCATGATCTTAAAAACTCATTTAAATATGATATCGGAAAAACTCTGGTTTGTTAACAAAAATAGATGAAAAAAAAGCATAGGCATGTCGTAAATGTCAACTAAACTGACATTGAAGAAATCTAAGTCCACTGGATCTTTCGAGAGTGAACTATACTAAGGTAGCATGTGGTGTGGCTTCATTACTGGAGCATTCGAGTTTACTGGAGTTACAATCGTCGGTGAGGCATGAGTTTTCTAGTGGAGTCTTGGGAACAAAGTGTGTGTGTCCCCAGAAATGGCCTCCCAGGAAGTCGTGGGAGTAATTGATTCGAAATCGCCAAATTGAAGAACAAAATCAGTGGTTGAAATCGGTTGCATGCCAAAAATATCGTCTCTTGTAATATTTACAAAGAATTATCACTAGATTCAAATTTTAGATTTATTTAATTTCCACACACTATAATGACGCTTATCAGATAGAGGCAAACACCCAAGCCTTATGGCATATTCAAATATATACACATGACTATATTACATGATTTCACACCAAAATACTTACAAAAAGTGAGTTAGTTTAAGGTTCCATGAGGTCGCTAATTACAAAGTTTCATATTTGTAAATCTTGGCTGCAATTCTCTCTAAAATACATTACTGATTTCTTTAACAAAAATTTGGCTGCAACTGTAATCATTTTTACATAAGTTCACACTTGACAATGCCATCTTTGAGATATCATGTTTCTTTTCATCGACAACATTTTTTTTAACATCATTCATGACATTGATTTTCTTACCGCACTCTTCAGTTGAAACAGAAGTTTAAGCGTCTTTAAAAGTCTCAAATGTGTTACCAATTAAAGTTTATATGGGTTAGTATTTCTTTGAGGGGAAAATCACCAGTGTAATATAACTTCACATCAATATCATCTTTATCTTCTATGAATTTCACACAATCTTTGTGAGTTGCATTGTTCTCCAATGTGTTTTCAGTACTTTGGACATAGAAAATAGTTTTTGACCATTCAACAATATTCAGTTGTTTTGTTTGATCATTCGGAAAGCTATTAGTGGATCTATCTGTATTTAGGTGTATGGTTTTGAGGTGATGGAAAAAACAGAGAGAAAAAGAAGATGAAAAGGATAAAGAAAAGAAACAGAGAGAGAAAATAATGATTTAAGAAAATATAAAAGATGTGGGATGCATAAAATTCAACCAATCACCTTTAGGTAACTGGTAATCGATACTGATAGTTAAATATAAATAATAATGAATCTATAGTTAAAATGACACTACATTATGGTGGGAAACTCTTTTCCTTTCCCACCTTAAATGCCAACTCAAAGATTATATCCTAATTAGTTATATATCAAGATTTTTAGAATTTACAAATCAAAATCGCAAATGTTTGAACTTTGAGAATTTAGCAATCGACATGCATGAACTTGTGCAAAATCTAAACTAAATTTTTTTTTGTCCCGTGCTGAAACTATACATAGTTGAAATAGGTGGTAAGGAAAGATAAATCGATGGTGCTGATCTCCAATACGGTGGTGTGGGGTTGACCTTCAAGGTTAGAACTCCAATGCTCAAGTCATGTCAAGTTTCAAGTGATTGTAGTGAAAAATTAGAGATAAAAAAGTATACCTTGTTGACCTCAGTAGTTAAAGGCTTGTTGCGACACGAAAAATACTCGTGCGTTCGCACGCTCGAAATAATAATAGAGTCACCACCGAAGTTTATTTATTCCAAGAGGAGCGGGAAAATATCAATGAACCCCTTAAATAAAAAGAAAATGGTTGTCGCAGTCAAATTCGAGTTTGGGAGTCGGTTATGCAAGGGGAATGTATTAGCACCTCTCACATTTGTTGTACTCAATAGAAACCATTTAGTTAGTTTTGGGAATAGAATGTTAGCATTCGTTTATGATTTCTTCTAATTATTAAAAGTTGATAAGATTGCGAGTCTTGCTCCTACGTATCCTCAGGTGCGATGAGGAATTCAAAGCTACATAGTTCTTAGCAAGAAAACCACGTATGTGTTGGTTGATTTTAGTGAATGATGCTTAGGTTACATTCTAGTGGTTAAACATTGCTTTTATGTTCGCGCATGGGAGGCTTAAGCGTTTGCATCGCGGTAGAATGGATCCTACTTTATCACATTCTAGCGGTTAAACGTTGCTTGTATGCTCTCGCATGGGAGACTTAAGCTTTTGTTTGTATCACGGTAGAATGGATAAAATATTATTCATTAATGAAAATGTTTGATTTTTGATTGCGCTCGGGAAAAAAATGAGTTTGATTAGTTGAGTTTGTTTTTGGGTGGAAGATGAAAATTCAAAAGGCAAGCTATACAACAGGTATCCAAGTACTCTGGGAAAAGAGGGATATATACATCTAACTAGTCTTTTTTCATCCACTTTAATTGTGAAAAAGTTTGATAGAATTAAAGTCTTTTGAAGATGCTGAGTACTTGAAAGGTAAGCTATACAACAAGTATCCAAATATTGGGGGAAAAGAGAGGCATACACCAAACTAATCCTTTTTCATCTGATTTATTGTGAAAAAGTTTGATATGATTAATGTCTTTTGTCGATGACGAATACTTGAAAGGCAAGTTGTACAGCAGGTATCCAGGTATTCGGGGGAAAAGAGGGATATACATCCAACTAGTCCTTTTTCATCCGATTTATCTACGAAAAAGGATTTTGAAGCATTTTCGATTAAGTTACAAAAGGACTTGATATTGATCAAGTATTTGGTTCGCGTTGGTTTGAAACTAATTAGATAATTTTTTATTTGATGGTGAAGTGGTGAGATATTTATGAAAACTACTTAATGTTGATTAAGTATTTGATTTTTTTATCTTGGGGAAATTTGATTTTATTAACAATTTATTGAATTTCTTTTTGAATAATTAAATAAATAATTGAAATATAAAAAATAAAATAAAAACAATAAAAGGGAGGGTGCAAGCATGCATAGGGGTGTAGCATAGCAAAACTGACAAGCATGGGCTTGGCCCAAAAATAAAAAATAAAAGGGAACAAGGGGTGCAGATCTGAGATTCAGAGGTAAAGCATAGCAAAAACACATAGGCCCGTGGGAAAAGAGGCCCAGACTGATTGAAATCAAGAATAAAGCATGGCTGACAATTGACCCACGCATGGCCATTAGATTATGATCTGATGGCTCGGATTGCTTCCTTTGATTAAAACAAGTGTGACCATTATATTGGCCTGCATGGAGATCAAACCAAATCAACATACTAGGGTTGCAAGGTCCACAGTGGAGGTTCATGGGGATCCAGTACAAGATCCACTCCCCAATTTATCCAAAACTTTCCAATGAACACTAGGCACGTGTAACATTTGAATTAGATGGAAAACACAACTTCTTCTTCCTCATTCTCTCATTTTGCTCTCTCTCAATTCCAATTTCACCATGAACAAAATTTCAAAATAGTGCAAAAACACGCCAGAGAATGAAACATACATCAATGGTAGATGCAAAGGATGATTAATCCCACACCAAACAAGCTCAAAATTGGAAAATTCAGAGGCTCAATGTTCATACAAAACAGAGCTTGATTTAGTTTCCATTCAAGTCATCACATGAGTTCAAGACAACATAACGAAGCTACTTAAATAGTTATATCATGAAAATCAAGCACAAATTGTAAGTCTGGAAAAACAAGAATTAACAAGAAGAACGCCTTGACTAATTTTGAAATTAAATGGTCATGAACATGAATTGGAACCAATGATCACGGGGGAAAGATTCAACACATCTGTAGCAACATAATCGTATCAAGAAACTACGCAAAAAGTAGAGAATTGTACATGACTGAAGAATGAGATTTCCAGCGAGTATGATGATTCCAGCAATGATTTTCCAGATTTCTGCCATGTCCAAATTTTCAGGTAATGCTTTTTTTTCTTCTTCTTCCTCCAAGCCTCTTATTTCCAAATCCCTACTGTATTGAGCTTAAAACCACTGTAAATGCATTTCTCTCTTTTTCCTTTTCTCTAAAATTTGGTTGCAGTGATGAGTTTTAAACTAGCTGCACTCAAAGTAAGCTTTAGAAGTTGTTCATGATCAGGAATAACTTATTAAAGTGGAGAGTAAATTGAGATTTTTAGTGAAAGATGTATTTGTGGATTGAAGGTAGTTTGTTAGGCTCAAACTTCAATTTTCGTTCTCCTCTTCTCTCTCTGATTGAAGTTGTTTGAATAGGCAAGGAGTGAACTAGGGTATTAAGTATGCCAAGTCCATTGTGAGCATGTGAAAGTATAAGATATTTTGAAAGTTGTTATGGAATCCGTGTGAGGGAATGATGATGAATTTCTTGTGATCAATGGGATAGCAATGCGCAAGGTTAATGTGCACTTGGTAGCAGAATTTGTGGAGGGAAAAAAGAGTGAGAGAAATCGTGACCTCATCTTGTAAAAACCATATGCAAATATTTGTAAATTCATGCATGTATATGTGTGTTGCTATGTAATGTAATGATAACATGAATGTATGCAAATGATTATTACTTCTGTTTATTTCTGTTTTGATTCTTTTCTATTTCACTTCATTTGTTTTGCACTTTGTTTGAATTTTGGGATGATAGTGTGTGATATGTATGGGATAAAATCCACATGGTTTATATTGAACTTGGATGATGATGATGATGTGCCACAAATGGGATTACATGGTAATGTAATGTTATGATTATGGTGAAATGAGTGAATAAAATTAAAACTTGTTTCATTATGGCTTAAGTATGATGAATACATTTTTATGGCTTATGTATGGTGAAATGTACTTTGTATAATGGCTTATGTACTTAACTTGTATGGATAAGATTACATATGTCATGAGAATGAATGAAAAATGAAAAATGATTAGAAAAGTACCCATGAACCAAATGTTGACTTTCTTGGTTTTTGTTGACTTTGGCTCTTTCTAAATGATGCAATATGCACATGGTGAATGATAGGAATTTATTTGGAATGATGCAACCATAGAATTATGCAAATGATCAAAGGTTGACTTTTGGTTGACCTTTGATGGATTTTGAAATGAATGAATTTTGAATGATGTATGACATATGATGTATGTAATGTACTTAGAATATTTTTTGCACTTTTCAAATGAGGTAACATTTGACTTAATGAAAAGAATAAAAAGAAGATTAAAAAACCTGGGACAAAATTAGGGTATGACAGCTGCCCCAATTTAATTACCTTGAACCTAAGAGTATGAATGACATTGGTCTTCATACATTTGTGGTGAAAGATAATTAAATACAAAAAGACCCAAATTTTTTCCTTTGAATGAAGGGTGATGAGATGGATAAATTCTTTAAGAGTCAACCTTGCTGGGGATATGAATGGTTGGCCTCCACACACCGGTTAGGGATTTGCCTTCAATGACAAACTTTGGAAACAAACTAAAGCCGAGAGGTTCTCTGAGAATTAACAGAGAAAGAACTTAATCGACAAAACAATCAACAATTGAGAGACTATATGAGAATTAACATAGAAAACTCTCCACAGACAAAAACAATCAACAATTGAGAGACTCTCTAAGAATTAAAAGAGAAAACTTTCCGCAGACAGAAACAATCAACAATTGGGAGTCTCTCTAAGAATTAACAGAGAAAAATCTCAATAGACAAACATGGAAAGGTTCTACGAGCATTAACGGAGAAAAAAATTAACTGACAAACATTGAAAGACTCTAGGATTAACAGAGAAAAACTTTCAACTAACAAACATTGAAAGATTCTCCGAGAATTAACAGAGAAAAACTTTCAACTATCAAATATTGAAAGATTCTCTGAGAATTAACAGAGAAAAACTTTCAACAAACAAAAATCGAAAGATTCTATGAGAATTAATAGAGAAAAACTTTCAACAAACAAACATCAAAATATTCTCTGAGAATTAACAGTGAAAACTTTCAACAAGCAGACATCGAAAGATTCTCTGAGAATTAACAGAGAAAAACTTTCAACTGACAAACATTGAAATATTCTATAAGAATTAATAGAGAAAAACTTTCAACAAACAAAGATTGAAAGATTCTTCGGGAATTAACAGATAAAAACTTTCGACATATAAACATCGAAAGATTCTCAGAATTAACAGAGAAAACTTTAAACAAATAAACATCGGAAGATTCTCTGAGAATTAACAGAGAAAAAATTTCAACTGAAAAACATTGAAAAATTCTCTGAGAATTAACAGAGAAAAAATTTCAACAAACAAACATCAAAAAATTCTATTAGAATTAACAGAGAAAAGCTTTCACCAAACAAACATCGAAAGATTCTCTAAAAATTTATAAGGAAAATTTTTGAATGATAAACATTAAAAGATTCTCTAAGAATAAACAGAGAGAACTTTCAAATGATAAACATTGAAAGATTCTCTGAGAATTAATAGAGAAAAACTTTCAACAAACAAACATCGAAAGATTCTCTGAGAATTAATAGAGAAGACTTTCAAGAAACAAACATCGAAAGTTTCTCTAAGAATTAAAAGATTTTTTTTCAAAAACACAACAACAACTAAGAGATTCTCTAAGAATTAACAGAGAAAACTCTCAACAAAACAACGACAAACTTGGAGATTCTCTGAGTATTATCAGAGAAAACTCTCAACAAAACAACAAAAAACTGGGAGACTCTCTAAGGATTAACAGAGAAAACTCCCCACAATCAATAAAGGAAAATGATAACTCTACTGGGGATTGACTAGTATCTCATAAGAAGACCGTCAATTGAGGAAAGATTCTAGAAAAGACTCGCTAGGGAGAAGTTTTATTGGGTGAAAACACTCTGCAGGGGAAAAGCTCTAAAGGAGACTTTGTGGAGAAACCTCTGCTTGAGGTCAGATTTCAGGAGACTAAATGGGGATATCTAATAAAAAGACGTGCAGAGTAAAAAATCACTTGAAAAAATACCACTGGCTTAGCTTGGGATTGATCTGGGTTTTCATAAAAGGTCTTGAATCATGGTTTGTGTTATGTATGCATGTCTTGTTTGTATGGCATAATGTTCCAAATTGATGGATACGCTACTGTTGCGGTGAAAATCGGATAACAAGCTATTAATTAACTTGCATCATTTTCTTTTACAACCGACTTTGATTTATCCAAAGGAAAGGTTCAAGATCAAAGAAAAACCTAAAGGGGGGAGATCTAAGGTTCGGGGGTTGGTTATACAAAGGGAAGGTATTAGCACCTTAAGTATCTGTAGTACTCTACAGGAACCTCTTGTTAAGTTTGTGTTAAGTTATGTTTGCTTGCTAAAAGGAATCTGTACTAAGGCTAAGGTAAAGACCTAGGTATGTACACTAAGTTTGCTCGCCAAGACGTCGCATCTTGTGCCTACGTATCTGACTAAAGAATCAGAGCAACCGTAGTTCACCTAACTAAGGGTGAAAGAAAAGGAAACATTGACTATGGCCAATGTTCCAAAGGGAATGAGCATAAGCTCACGTAGAGTCCATGATAACTCTCTAAGTCTACGTTATGAAGGGAGGAAGTGAATTCTCATGATAGTGAGAACCACACAGAGTTCATGACAACTCTGTAAGTCTGAGTAAAAGGTAAAGTGAGTTCTCATAATAGTGAGAATCACATGTAGTTCATGATAACTCCATCCTATTACTAAACTATGAGGGAAACGGCTCTTATGAGGCCAAGGTGAAATGTGAATGGATTCTGACTTAGGAGTCAAAGTGAAAAAACTTTCCTTTGGATGGAGGGTCAAGTGTGAACAATCATGAATATACAATGAACAATATGAATATGAACAAGTATAATATAAGCAAGAATAATAATCAGGATAATATCTAACAGAAAATAAAATCAAGATAATATTGACAGAAAGTAAAGTCAGTGATTAATGATTAACTTATTGGATCGGTGAATCAGGTCCAATGTAGTGCTAAACCATCGTAGCACGGTCTATGAGGAAGACCATACTATAGGAGGAGGCATAATTCAATCTTTGTGTTAAGACACGATGGAGAAATGATATTAATGATCATTCTCCGATACAATCGTGCCACACGAAAAGAAAAGGTAAAGACCTCACCTTAAATCACAAACTCTCGTTGATTAGTCGAAGGTAACCTATCACGATCTCAAAGTATAGAAAGAAATCTCAATGATCACTCACTACAGATTTGAAATAATGAAGGTTCATCGCTTCGCTAACAATGTTCGTGAATAGAAAGACTTCATCAGTAAAAAATGAAAATGAAGATATAAGAAAATACATAATGAAGTAGAAATAAAGTCGGTCTCGTCTTAATCATGATTTAATCTAGAAACCGATAATCTATGATATTCGACTTTCATCGACCGATAAAATAATGAAGGTGGCCTCATACATATCACGACTTTTAGTAATTTGATAAATCGACCAAGTCGTGATTTCTGTAATATCATCGGCCCAAAAATAAAGAAACTGGCTCGAAATGAAAATAAAATCGGTCTCATCTAAATAAGGATTTAGATCGATAAATCGAATACCTTTCTATTAGATTTTCATTGACCAATAAAAATAAATTGAACAATGGCCTCATATGAATCATGATATTTGTGACTTGAATAAATCAACAAAATCAAGAAGTTTTTTATGTCATAGGCCCTAATAAAAATTGAAAATGAAATTGTAAAGCTGATCAAAATGGAAATAAAATTCTTAATCAAAACCTCAAATATATTAAACAACAGAACTTATAAAAAAAATGTGAACCCAATTAACAAAAATAACCAAAATGTTATAATAATTAAAAAAAAAGTGGAAGAAGTAAAACGAATAGAAAGGGAGGCGGGGCGTTGGACTACGAATGGTACAGCTCCAACGTGGGCCTAAAAAAAAGGCCCAACAGCAGCCATCCACAACTTATCCAGAAAGAAAACAAACACAGGTTTCACGTTGAAATTGAACTTGTCACGTTCTGATTCAACTTAACCTGAAAATGAAAACAGAGAAAGGATAAAAACTTCTATCCTTGGAACAAATCGAACGCCGCATAAACTCCCCATTTTCAGAGGAACACCATCGTGCTACAACCAAATCCGGGCGAGGTCAAAACAGAGGATCCATAACATCGTCAAAAACAAAATCAACGCCAGCCTATATCGTCTCAACCTTTCTGTATGTTTTCTCGCTCGATTTAAGTTCTAAGCCTTTGTTTCAATCGATTTAAATCTCAGGTTTGGTTCGATTTGATTTCGATTTCGATTTCAATCTCACTCTCTTCTTCTCTGTTCCGTTTTCTGGTATCGAATGGATTTGTTTTTTATAAAGGTTCGTGATGTTTGGTTGAAGATGATTCGATGACGATTGGAGGGTTTGATTGAAGGAGAAAGAGGTTTTGTGCGATTTGAAATGGTGGAGTTTGAAGGTTTGATTTAGTATGGTTGGGGTTCTTTGAGGCTATTTTGCAACCTCCAAAATGGAATATGTGGTAGCTTTGAATGGTGAAGGTGATGTTGCTGAAAAATGAGATGGTTTTGGATTTGAAATTTGAAAGGGAAGTGTTGCTGTTGAAGAATGGAAAGGGCTAAAGGTCGATTGAAGTTATTGGTGGTGGGTAAGGTTTTGACGGTGAATTAGATGAAGAAGGAGGAAGGTTTGAAGATGTGGGTCGATGGAGGGAAAGAAAAGAGTGGTTGATGGAGTTGACAGTAATTGTTGTGATTGTTCTATGGTTGGAGAAGGGTTTTGTATGAAGAGCGGAGGAATAGTTGTAAAGGTTGTACGGTTTATGGAGATTTGTTTGGTTTTGGGCGGAAAGGCTTGTCCTTGTTGGAGATCTTGTAGCAGAAGGTTGGATTTGTTTTTGGTGATAGCAAGATTTGGCTTTTGAAAAAGCAGGTTTTTGCGTGTTGAGGTTTTGGAGGTAGTGTAGGGAAATCAAGTTGTACGGGTACTTTTGGAGTGGCATGGGATCCTTCTTTTTGGATTTTGTGGCAATACAATAATAATAATAATAATAGTAAAAACAATAAATAATAATAATAAGAATAATGACAAAAAATGAAAATAATAATAATAAAATAATGATAATAAGTAAATGAAAATAATAGTAATAAAAATAAAAATAGAAATAAATGACTAAAGATAAAATGTATTAAGAAGAAAGAAGAAATTAATTGTAAACTAAATTAGTGATTTCAAAGTAACAAAAAAACAAAATTCTAAATTAAGAGAGAAAATTTCTAAAACTCATAAAACAATTGAATAAAAAAGAAAAAGTGACAAAATTACACAAAAATAGCGATGATTATGCTCGACGGACCATATGACTGCAAATGCTAAGACAGATGACCTAAAAATGATATGACAAAAATCAGAGTGTCTGAGGGTAAAATTTGGGGTGCAACAGTTGCCCCTATTTAAATATCTTCACCGGATGACAAGGGATATGGAAAGATGGTGAAAGATATTTAAATATAGATAACCGAAAATTTTGCCCTTAGATACGCTGATATGTAATGATATGAACCAAACTAGTCTAGGATGCGGGCGTACCATGAACTCCTAGTATGATGATATGATGTCGTGATAGTGCAAAGATGCAGACAAACAAGACACAGAAGGTAAAGCGCAAACAACCACAGATGAGCTTACATTGGGGAAGGATGAAGGTTAGTATCCATGAGGTAAACTCACTGGGAATACAAGCTAACAGACAAAAGAGACTCACTGGGAAGACTCTGAGGAAACACTGGGGATAGAAAAATGAAACTTGAGGGGAAACCCTACAGGTCCTTACTGGAGATAGGACACCAAAGAGGTGTTCTCCACTGGGGAAAGACACATTCTTACTGGGCATGAAACCAGAAAGAAGACATGATCACCACAGGGGATCAGTTTGAAATAAAAGGATAGACATTCTACAAAGATTTTCTGGGGATTTCCTATACTGAAGGGTTCAAACGGGATCTTTAAGAAACGCCAGAAAAGATAGAGGTAAACTCTGCGTCAGATGATGAAAGGTGACTGGACCTTTTGGCTGTGAATGAGGTTAATGAATCAAAAATGTACCAGAACTGGTTGAGATAACAAATATGGTTCCGTTGATGGAGGATGCCAGCGATGACTGGACTTTAGGTTCAAGCTTGACACGATTCAAGCAGAAACAAACTAAAATAAAAGCCTAAGGTGACTCGATTCAAACCAAAGACGGTGCCAACGATAATTGTACTTTGGGTTCAAGTTTGACACGATTCAAACAGGAACGGGATCTTAAGACAAGAGGCAATGTTCGACACGATTCGAACAAGGACTCGGTTCAAGTTTGACACGATTCAAACAAGAACAAGATCATAAAACAAGAGACAATGTTTGACACAATTCGAACAAGGACTCGGTTCAAGTTTGACACGATTCAAACAAGAACAATATCCTAAACAAAGAGACAATGTCCGACACGATTCGAACAAGGACTCGGTTCAAGTTTGACACGATTCAAACAAGAACAAGATCTTAAAACAAGAGACAATGTCTGACACGATTCGAACAAGGACTCGGTTCAAGTTTGACACGATTCAAACAAGAACAAGATCTTAAAACAAGAGACAATGTCAAACATGATTTGAACAAGGACTCGGTTCAAGTTTGACACGATTCAAACAAGAACAAGATCTTAAAAGCCTAAGGTGACTCGATTCAAACCAAAGACGGTGCCAACGATAATTGGACTTTAGGTTCAAGCTTGACACGATTCAAGAAAGAACAGTTTTAAACAATAGGAAAGATGCCAGCGATGACTGGACTTAAGGTTAGACTTCTTGGGGAATATCAATTATGGTTGCAACAAGGGATGGCGGCAAGGAACAAAAACAAGGATCACATCATCAAGAAGCTTGATGGCAAGGAACAAAAATAACATATCTGAAGGTACAGAACCTGAACTCGGAACACCTCATCAAATAGATTAACGGCAAGGAAACGAAACATATCCGAGGGTATAGAACCTGAACTCGGAACACCTCATCAAACAGATTGACGAAAAGTAAATGAAACATATCCGAGGGTATAGAACCCGAACTCGGAACACCTCATCAAACAGATTGACGGAAAGGAAACAAAACATATTCGAGGGTATAGAACCTGAACTCGAAACACCTCATCAAACAGATTGACGAAAAGGAAACAAAACATATCCGAGGGTATAGAACCTGAACTTGGAACACCTCATCAAACAGATTGACGGAAAGGAAACAAAACATATCCGAGGGTATAGAACCTGAACTCGGAACACCTCATCAAATAGATTGACGGCAAGGAAAGAAATAGGGATCACATCAAACAGGTTGATGGAAAGGGACAATACACATCTGAAGGTACGAAACCTGAGTTTGGAACACCTCATCAAATAGATTGATGGGAAGAAACACCTCAAATAGGGATCACATCAAACAGGTTGATGGAAAGTGACTGATTGAAGGTAACATCATTTGTAACTGCAGAAGTATGAATAATACCAAGGACGGATAAGCTTCTCGTGAGAGAGATTGCCCCTTGTTGTTGGGTAAAAATTCCAAAGAGATGTTGATATTACAACACTGCTGGAGGAATAATCATGTCTTCAATGAGGATCCGTAAAAGATTCTTCTTGCAAGACACAGTTCAAAATAAATGCACATTCAAAGATAGGTTTGAAACCACATCTGTCAGGGACCAAAGTTCAGTCTAGGAACAAGCTAGAAAGAAACAGTCAAACAAGACTCCAATTGAGGAATGAACTCAAATGGGATTTATCTCATCCAATTGAGGAAAAAGATAACTGAACCAACTATCATCCACGAGGATCGAACTCTGTGGGGATTTCAAGAATGGATGGGCATTTTATGCCTAGGGCTGACAACTCTATTGGAGAGAATAGACACACCCAGTCACTTGGGGAGATAAATGCCAAGTGAACAAAACAGGTAAACACCAGGAAAGGAAGCAAAAAATGCTAAGATGTTATGCATATAAGTGCCTATGCCATGCTTATGCTGACAAAACAGACAAAAAGAAGCGAGACTGAAGATGAAATAAACATCTCGACAAAGGATACCCAGCCAAACTCATCAGATTGGACCATTACTGGGGATGAACTTGCAGATGAAACAGCTCTACTTCAAGGTTATGACCTTCTCTGGGGAAAGAATACTCCACTTGGTATAGCATTATGACTTCACTAGGATTGTCATCATGAGCTTGATTTCTTCACTGGAGATAAGAGATCCATTGAGAATTGCCAAGATTAGCTGAAGAGATAACTTTTTGGGGAGCTAGCAGAGACGCCATAAAAGCTGAGTAATTCTGCATGACTCATCTGCCCCAGAGTACATGGTCTGTTAGAAAAATACATCAAGAGAATTTTACAGAAGAATTGGCATACAAGGTGTTTCAATATCTTCAAACTCTTGGAGAGATTCATGAATTTCAGCCTGACTGCCCCTGATTGACTGCTTTGCACGACAAAGTCTTTGAACTTGTTCTTCAGACTGACTGATGACAACTGGGGAACAGACTTGCCCCTGTTAGCTTGGTTGATCTGTGAAGGAGATGTCCCAGACTAGTTGACCTTTGAGAGATTTATTGAATCTCGACCTGGTTGTTTCTGATTAGCTGTATTTGCAATACGAAGTCCTCGGACTGCGGTAGAAACAACTGGGGAACACACTTGCCTCTGTTGGTGGGTTACTAGAGTCCAAACTTTAAACTTGTCATAAGATGACCTCAAGAAGGCTTGCCCCAATATCCTGAATTTGGAAAGTTCTGCCCCTGATTCAATAGCTCTTGAACTGGTGGATTGGCAAATCCCTCCGCTTGGTTGCCCCTGGCTGAGCATCCTTTTTCAAGTCGAATTCCCTAGCTGACTGCATTTGTTGGGATTTCTTTGACATTTTATTGTCTTTGCAAACAAGTATTGTTCGTTTAAAATTGGCAATTTCAATGCAAAATTCATGCAAGCTTTTGAAAAACAAAGTTTATTGATGAAACACGCACACAGTGGAATGATTAAATAATAAAAAACAAAGTGGATCTGGTCATTTACAGGATGACAGATGAAGTGGTCAACACACATAATTAGCAAAGATCATTAGGAGTCAGGTTAATCAACCTTGCTGTAATATGCTTTCAAGACAACCTTACCTCAATTAGGTCTTTTAAGGGTTGTATCGTGGCATGGTTCACAGTTTTATGAAACAAAGGATAAAGGCTCAAAGTTTATTTGTACCCGCCCCTTCTTCGTGATGAACTCCAATCCTACACTCAGTTAACTCCAGCTACACACTTACGTTCCTATAGACTAGGAATGAATTGATGATAGTTGATGATGATTCAGACACCCTGGTAGTCATTACTCCCTTGTAACATTTGGTTGTCTTTCGTTGTCTTTGCTGAGGTTATGAGACCTCTTCTTGTCTTTTGAGGTTATGAGACCTCTTTTTTCTTGATTGTTATACAAACCTTCTTGTATAAGGCGAAGTTTTGGGCTTCCCATCTTTCTTGGCTTTTTCCTTGAAAGGGACTCGGCTTATTCTTCGATTAAGGATTTTTCAATGATCATTCCTTATTTGTAGCTTGGAGGAACAACTCATTTGATCTGAGAGAGCTGACTAGTGTCTTGCATGAAGCGCTTGCATTAGAATGCATAACCAAGTTAAACTGAGAAATACCCACCCCAAGGTTGAGATTTAAGGTTTTTTTTGTGTAAGGAAAGAAAACTCCTACTTCTAGGCTCAAAGGGTTAACGAGGGATTATCTTCCTTATCTCTCCAGTGTTTGGGAATTGAAACAATGCCTTACATCCTCGGAAAGGTTTAATCGAAAGCATATCACAGCAATTATGGATAATATTTTCGTCATCCTCTCCAATCTTTGCTTAACAACAAATTTGATAAGTGGGAAGAAACAAGATAAAGATATATTTTTTTTTTGTTTTTTGTAAACATAAAAGCAAATGAGTGAAACGAATGGACTTAATCAAAAGATTGCATAAACACTTCATTAATCTTGCCAATTTGAAAAACAAAATCTTATAAGCAAATAAAAATTCAAACATGCAAAGCAAAATACAACAAAATGCTGAAACAGCCAAAAGATGCCAACTTCAGGGAATTAGGCTTTCCTTTCTTGACTTGCCAAACTGGTCTCAACAGGAACCTGCATAGGTTGAGCTGGGGCAGCATCGTTCACAGAAGTCCTTTGAATGCTGTCGTCTTTCTTTGGCAAGGTTGTCACAATCTGATCAAACTGGTTTCTCAACAGATCGAAATCCGCTCTAGTTACAAATTGGTTCTGCTCTTCCGAGTTCATGATCCTTCACAAGCTACTTCAAGTCCAATGATGGCTTCAGGAAGTCAACTGGGTTACAGACAGAGGGTGGATGAGACTCAAGGCGGAGAAATGCAAATGCAATGCAAATGCGATGACGATGCACATGCAATACAAATGCAAGCCAAATGGTTTCAAGGAACTCGAAAACAAGTTGCAAACATTTTGGAAAACTAAAAAGTTTTGTTTCAAAATCCATGATCCCTTTTGATCTTTACAAAGGAAGAACATTTGAGTTCTTTAAAACCAAAGGGCTATTATGAATGGATGAATGTATGCACAAACACATATATACAGATATTCACATATTCACACAGGCAAACAGAATGAGGGCCTAGGTTTGAAGATCACGAGCATGGAGCCATGGTCTACCCATCCCGAAAGGTGTGTACTATGTGTTTTCATCTTTTCAACAGGGTTCTAAGAAGTTCCCAGAGTCAACAACCCATCTTTCGGATTTTATTGACTTCCCAATTGCTCGGTAATCAATAAAATTCTCAAGAGAATCTCGTCTGAGTGTAATATCGCGTAGCAACCGTTTAGGATTACTCCCTCATAGTCATCGCACTACGTCTAAAATAGGCCAAGTGGGGTAAAGGGATAACTAAAGGTCATCAGTATCCCTGGCACCAAGGTTGAAAGTAGTAACGCATTCACGATTGCTCGTTCAACATATACCACTTCCAAGAGGGCCTCAACTGAGTGTGGACTTCAAGTTCACTCCTTTGGGATTTCTCCCTCGAAGTTTCCTTGACTATGCCCACGGTTCCTAATCAAATGTGCTCTCAAGTCCGGGTTAGGACTTATCTCACCACTCAATAATGGCACCATGCACACAGAAGATCCCAAACAAACAGATATACAGGTATATACAATATGCACAAGTATAGCAAGCAATCATAAATAACATAAACGAAACAAGGTGGGCTTAACCCTCAAAAAGAATTATTTCCCCAGTGAAGTTGCCATTTCTGTTGCGGTGAAAATTGGATAACAAGCTATTAATTAACTTGCATCATTTTCTTTTACAACCGACTTTGATTTATCCAAAGGAAAGGTTCAAGATCGAAGAAAAACCTAAAAGGGGGAGATCTAAGGTTCGGGGGTTGGTTATACAAAGGGAAGGTATTAGCACCCTAAGTATCTGTAGTACTCTACAGGAACCTCTTGTTAAGTTTGTGTTAAGTTATGTTTTCTTGCTAAAAGAAATCTGTACTAAGGCTAAGGTAAAGACCTAGGTATGTACACTAAGTTTGCTCGCCAAGACGTCGCATCTTGTGCCTACGTATCTGACTAAAGAATCAGAGCAACCGTAGTTCACCTAACTAAGGGTGAAAGAAAAGGAAACATTGATTATGGCCAACGTTCCAAAGGGAATGAGCATAAGCTTATGTAGAGTCCACGATAACTCTCTAAGTCTACGTTATGAAGGGAGGAAGTGAATTCTCATGATAGTGAGAACCACACAGAGTTCATGATAACTCTGTAAGTCTGAGTAAAAGGTAAAGTGAGTTCTCATGATAATGAGAATCACATGGAGTTCATGATAACTCCATCCTATTACTAAACTATGAGGGAAACGGCTCTTATGAGGCCAAGGTGAAATGTGAATGGATTGTGACTTAGGAGTCAAAGTGAAAAAACTTTCCTTTGGAAGGAGGGTCAAGTGTGAACAATCATGAATATACAGTGAACAATATGAATATGAACAAGTATAATATGAGCAAGAATAATAATCAGGATAATATCTAACAGAAAATAAAATCAAGATAATATTGACAGAAAGTAAAGTCAGTGATTGATGATTAACTTATTGGATCGGTGAATCGGGTCCAATGTAGTGCTAAATCGTCGTAGCATGGTCTATGAGGAAGACCATACTATAGGAGGAGGCACAATTCAATCTTTGTGTTAAGACACGATGGAGAAATGATATTAATGATCATTCTCCGATACAATCGTGCCACACGAAAAGAAAAGGTAAAGACCTTATCTTAAATCACAAACTCTCGTTGATTAGTCGAAGGTAATCTATCATGATCTCAAAGTATAGAAAGAAATCTCAATGATCACTCACTACAGATTTGAAATAATGAAGGTTCATCGCTTCGCTAACAACGTTCGTGAATAGAAAGACTTCATCGGTCAAAAATGAAAATGAAGATATATGAAAATACATAATGAAGTAGAAATAAAGTCGGTCTCGTCTTAATCATGATTTAATCGAGAAATCGATAATCTATGATATTCGACTTTCATCGACCGATAAAATAATGAAGGTGGCCTCATACATATCACGACTTTTAGTAATTTGATAAATCGACCAAGTCGTGATTTCTGTAATATCATCGGCCCAAAAATAAAGAAACTGGCTTGAAATGAAAATAAAATCGGTCTCATCTAAATAAGGATTTAGATCGATAAATCGAATACCTTTCTATTAGATTTTCATTGACCAATAAAAATAAATTGAACAATGGCCTCATATGAATCATGATATTTGTGACTTGAATAAATCAACAAAATCAAGAAGTTTTTTATGTCATAGGCCCTAATAAAAATTGAAAATGAAATTGTAAAGCTGATCAAAATGGAAATAAAATTCTTAATCAAAACCTCAAATATATTAAACAACAGAACTTATAAAAAAAAAGATGTGAACCCAATTAACAAAAATAACCAAAATGTTATAATAATTAAAAAAAAGTGGAAGAAGTAAAATGAATAGAAAGGGAGGCGGGGCGTTGGACTACGAATGGTACAGCTCCAACGTGGGCCTAAAAAAAAAGGCCCAACAGCAGCCATCCACAACTTATCCAGAAAGAAAACAAACACAGGTTTCACGTTGAAATTGAACTTGCCACGTTCCGATTCAACTTAACCTGAAAATGAAAACAGAGAAAGGATAAAAACTTCTATCCTTGGAACAAATCGAACGCCGCATAAACTCCCCAGTTTCAGAGGAACACCATCGTGCTACAACCAAATCCGGGCGAGGTCAAAACAGAGGATCCATAACACCGTCAAAAACAAAATCGACGCCAGCCTATATCGTCTCAACCTTTCTGTATGTTTTCTCGCTCGGTTTAAGTTCAAAGCCTTCGTTTCAATCGATTTGAATCTCAGGTTTGGTTCGATTTGATTTCGATTTCGATTTCAATCTCACTCTCTTCTTCTCTGTTCCGTTTTCTGGTATCGAATGGATTTGTTTTTGATAAAGGTTCGTGTTGTTTGGTTGAAGATGATTCGATGACGATTAGAGGGTTTGATTGAAGGAGAAAGAGGTTTTGTGCGATTTGAAATGGTGGAGTTTGAAGGTTTGATTTGGTATGGTTGGGGTTCTTTGAGGCTATTTTGCGATTTCCAAAATGGAATATGTGGTAGCTTTGAATGGTGAAGGTGATGTTGCTGAAAAATGAGATGGTTTTGGATTTGAAATTTGAAAGGGAAGTGTTGCTATTGACGAATGGAAAGGGCTGAAGGTCGATTGAAGTTATTGGTGGTGGGTAAGGTTTTGACGGTGATTTAGATGAAGAAGGAGGAAGGTTTGAAGATGTGGGTCGATGGAGGGAAAGAAAAGAGTGGTTGATGGAGTTGACAGTAATTGTTATGATTGTTCTATGGTTGGAGAAGGGTTTTGTATGAAGGGCGGAGGAATAGTTGTAAAGGTTGTACGGTTTATGGAGATTTGTTTGGTTTTGGGCGGAAAGGCTTGTCCTTGTTGGAGATCTTGTAGCAGAAGGTTGGATTTGTTTTTGGTGATAGCAAGATTTGGCTTTTGGAAAAGCAGGTTTTTGCGTGTTGAGGTTTTGGAGGTAGTGTAGGGAAATCAAGTTGTACGGGTACTTTTGGAGTGGCATGGGATCCTTCTTTTTGGATTTTGTGGTAATACAATAATAATAATAATAGTAAAAACAATAAATAATAATAATAAGAATAATGACAAAAAATGAAAATAATAATAATAAAATAATAATAATAAGTAAATGAAAATAATAGTAATAAAAATAAAAATAGAAATAAATGACTAAAGATAAAATGTATTAAGAAGAAAGAAGAAATTAATTGTAAACTAAATTAGTGATTTCAAAGTAACAAAAAAACAAAATTCTAAATTAAGAGAGAACATTTCTAAAACTCATAAAATAATTGAATAAAAAAGAAAAAGTGACAAAATTACACAAAAAAAGCGATGATTATGCTCGACGGACCATATGACTGCAAATGCTAAGACAGATAACCTAAAAATGATATGACAAAAATCAGAGTGTCTGAGGGTAAAATTTGGGGTGCAACAGCTACACATGAAATGATGCATGAAATGTTATGATTAATGCATGTAAGTGTGCCAATGGATGATTGTACTTTTTCAAGGCTTAGCTTTCTTTTATTGAAAAGGTTAAGAAAAGCTAGGTTTCAGAATAACAATGTCAATTCATGTTTAGTATACCAATGAAAATTGGACTTTTAAATGCCAATGATGCTTGGATTTTGGGTTGTTGAACACAATTGGGTTTTGTGTTATCGATGAGCATCAAGATCTGAAGGTGATGCCAATGAAGATTGGACTTTGGTTTCTTTCTGGTTGTCAATGAAGATTGGAATTTGGCTATGAAGGTGCCAATGAAGATTGGACTTTGATCTCTTTCTGGTCACCAATGAAGATTGGACTTTGGTTTGTGGAAAGGAGTTAACTTCCCGACACTGCAGATATGGATTCTCTTGGTGCTTCAAGTTTGACCCGTTGCTGGCAAGCTGCATGTTCATTCAGAAACACGACTTTTGTGTTGATTAGGTCGTGGTGACCTGTGGCTGATTTCATGTCTTGTGCATTGATCACTCCACTAGAAACTATTGATCTTCCTTTAGACATTTCAAAATTAAAACAATTTACTATTTTTTTAAAATGCTTTTATTATTCCCAACATTTTAAATCAGTGTTTATAAAAAAATAGTTAACATCTCGCAACCAAGCAGAAAAACAAAATAATAGAGAAAGAGTGAGCCTACACTATACATCAGTATTTCATGGATCGAGGATTCAAGAGGAGAAAGAGTGAGCCTATACTATACATCAAGTCTCAAGGCCAGTACACTCTCTTACTCTCTCTATATGTAGACGATCTTATCTACAGGGGAAACAATACTAAGATGATAATGGAGTTTAAAGAAGACATGATGAAGATCTTTGAGATGACCAACATTGGTTTGATGAGTTACTTCCTCGATATAGAGGTAAGTCAGAGAAATGATGGGATATTCATCTCGCAAAAGAAATACACATAAGGCTTACTTAAGAAATTCAAGATGTACGAATGCAAAATCGCCGTTACTCCACTCGTAACAAATGAGAAACTACCGAAGAATGATGGAGCACGAAAAACTTATACATCTAAATATAGAAGTCTAATTGGAAGCCTCTTATATTTGACAGCTACATAGCCAGACATAATGTATGCTACAAGTCTTCTATCAAGATTCATGCAAAGCCCAAGTCAAATACACTTTGGATCAGGAAAAATAGTTTTGAGGTATCTACAAGGAACAAAAGAGTTCGGTATATGGTACACTACCAAAACTGACTCAAGATTACTTGGCTACACGAACAGTGATTGGGAAGGTTCGGTAGATGACATGAAAAGCACATATGTCTATGCTTTCTTACTAGGATCAGGAATTTTCTCTTGGGTGTCGAAAAAGAAAGCTACAGTTGCACAATTAATAGCAAAAGCAAAGTACGTGGTAGTTGCCGAAGCAACGAGTCAAGCTATATGAATTTGACGGATACTTGAAGACATGGGAGAAAAACAAGATGAGCCTACTATAATAAATTGCGAAAACAAATCATCAATTGCAATGTCAAAGAATCTAGTGCATCACACAAAAAACATAGAAATCAAGTATCACTTTATTAGAGAAGTTGAAGCAACTAAAGAGATCAAACTCAACTACTGCAGGACAAAAGATCAAATTGCAAAAATATTCACAAAGGCGTTACCGAGACCAATATTTGATGAGCTACGAGCTACGGTTGGAGCCAGATAAATTTGCATCAAGGAGGAGTGTTCAAATTGCTACAAATTTCTAAAATATTCTTAAATATAATGTGTATGAAAATGGTATAAGAGCCTAGAACTATAATGTGTACGAAAAAGGTAGAAGAACATAGAACTACAACTGTATGGAAATGATAGAAGAACCTAGAACTATCATGATACTAATCTATCATGAAACATCTAGTAAGAACTAAAATAATGTAGAAACATTCACCACCATTGAGAGGTTGGTGACTTGAGCTTATAAATAGGTAATTGGTACTTTATAAAGCATCATCAAAGAAACCAACGTCATAGCCTTCTTTCCAAACAATTTTCTAAAAATATCTTATATCAACTATCAATTATTCAACTATTAACAAGAATACAATCCTATGTCTTAGTGGGCATTATCCACTATGCATTCAATTGTGGAATATTTCTTAGTCCACCCAAGGGTATTGATTAGCGGTGAGCCCAATAATTTTAAATAATAAATAAATAAATAAATGCAAAAACTACCTAGCCTCAGCCAAAAGAGACGCTACTAAATAATATATAAATAAGTAAATAATTTTGATTAAACATATAAAATTAAAGAAGTAAATAAATAAATTACTACATATTTATCGTCGATTAAAGCTGACGCTGAAAATAAATAAATAATTCAAACCAATTACTTCAACAACATATCGTCGATCAAAACTGACACAAACTTAAAATAAATAAATAAAAATGGAGAGCCAAACGAAAAAAAAAAGGGAAATAAAATATTTTTTATAAATAAAAATGGGGAGCCAAACGACAAAAAAAAAGGGAAATGAAATTTTTTTTTGCACCAACCAAAATTTAGAATGAATAATGTAATGTTTGCTACAGCCGCCGCTAACATCTTAATTAAAAAATAAACAAATATATAAATAAATAAATATGTAGCATCAGCTACATGCGACACTAGACTATTTACGAATAAAGAAATAAATCATTACAGGCTATTTTAGTTAGGCTATTTTAGTTATAGTGGATATGTTAGCGTTCGCTACAATCGACGCTATGATAAATTTTATTTGAAAGAGAAAGATTAATTAAATTTCCTAAATAGCTTATGCGTTTGGAGATGTAACACCAACGCTAATAGCGTCAGAGACAGGGCCGACGCTAAATATTTGAGGCTAAAATGCATTTTTCTTGTTGTCAACCTTAGACCAAATTATCCAATTTATTTTCTTATTTTCTTCGACTCTCCACCCCAAAGAAACACCTTTAGGGTCCTTGAAAAAGGAAAAAAAGAAGATTGGAATATTAGTCAAAATTTCATTCAAAAGAACCATCCTTCCTCCAATCGACAAAGACCTATTATGCCAAGCCGCAAGATTTCTTCTAAACTTAGAAACAGTAGGACTCAACATCTCTCTTCTTCTTGAATTGATTCCAATAGGACTGTCAAGGAACACAAAAGAGAGAGAATCAATACCACAAGTCAAGAATGATGCTACTGTTTGCAAAAATTCACACTTCAAATTATAGTCATGAATTTTTCTTTTGAACAAATTAACATGTAAGTCAAACACAAATTAAAAACCTCTAAGCAACGCTTTAATACTTCACAAATTCTTCCATGAACCTTCACCTATCAACACAGTATCATCTACAAATTGTAGGAGATCAAAATGAATTACTTCACTAATTTGAAAACCTTAATATTCGCCTAGAGATACCGCATTACGCATCAACCCAGATAAACCCTCCGCTGCCAATAAAAAGAGAAAAGGAGATAAAGGGTCCTTTTGACACAATCCTCTAAAGACTTTAAAATCACTGATGGGACTACCATTGACCAAGATAGACATTGAGCTATTAAACACAAGGTCATCCATACAGCCTAGCCACTTGGTTCCAAAGTCCATTCTTCTCAACATATACCTCAGAATATTCCAAAACACATAATCATAAGCTTTTTCAGAATCAACCTTCGCTACATACAAATCCTTTTATGCCTCTTTATAAAATTCACCAACTCAAAAATTATATAGCAATCGGATATCAAATTAGACATAACCTTCTTTAATCTAGAAGCTACTAACTTGGCCAAAATTCTATAAAGACTTTCGGCCAAGCAAATAGGTATATACTCGTCAAGAGAAATAGGATTAATAAATTTAGGGATTAAGGCTAAAAAAGACGCGATAACAAATTTTGGCAACGAAGAATTCACATAAAATTCATTCACAAATCAAATAAGATCATCCTTCATAAAACTCCAACAAACTTTGAAAAATCACATATTAAACCCATTAGTCCTGGATTTTTCTCCCCATCATAGAACCAGTTTACGTCCTTTAATTCATCCACAAAGAAAGGAACCTCCAAATACACCATATCCCCATCAGATAAATGATTAAGCGGAACACCTGATAAAATGGACATTCCGCACCTCTAATTTTACATCTTCCACTTGTTCCACCTAACCATTGGCTGTCCTAACACACTAACACCTTTATGTCAACTATTTTTTTTATCTTTTTGTTAATGAATGATAAAATCGTGGTTTTCAATAAATCATGTGTCATTAAGAGGAAAGAGAAATCATTAATCAAATTTTAAAAATCTTTTAATCTCAACCTTTCCTTTTTAAATTTGATGGTTCTTATTCATTCTCACATTTTCATGTAACTTACTCATTCTCACTAGATATGCCCCCTAAATATATGCGTGATAATGAGATTGGTAAAGTTAGAGGGTCTAGTGCTCTCCAGCCATCTATTCCAGATATCACACGGAATCAGATTATGGTTGGAACAAGCTTTGACAACCAATAAGCAATCTATTTCAATCCTAACCTTTTTCCAAACACGAGACTTGGCAATGTCGAGGGCTCTCAAAACAGCAAGAAACTTAATAGAGATGGACAAACGAGTATGTAATTTTTCAGTGAAAGCAAGCAAGAAATCCTCATTGTTGTCCCTAAAAATTCCACCACATCCACTGATTTTAGAATTCAGACAACACGCACCGTCACAATTACCTTTAACCCACCCCAAGTTAGGGGCGACCATAAAACTTTAATGATGTTGGGAGCACGAGGAAGACGGATAAGGACACCAAAAGGTTTAACCAAGGCGAAATCATCAATCGAGATGGAAGAGAGATTAGAAGCACAATTTTTGGATAGCATCGTTTGATTCTGAATAACACTGTTTGTTTTTCTATTGTCGGGCCTCAAATTATCATGCTTTAAAGAATTCCTAGATGTCCATATTTGATTAGCGGTAAATATGAAAGCAACTTACACCACAAGATCAGATTGATTCGAACCAATATCCTTATAAATTTAGAACCAATATGTTAAACAGTTTGGATAAGAGTGAATACCGGTCTTCCACAAAAGCCAATGGCAAAGAAATTTCGCACACGGACACAGGAGAAACAAGTGCTCAGAACTTTCTTCACAAGCATTAAACAAACAGCAAGAGAATGCAAAGAAAATGCCCCTCGATCGAACCAAAACCTTCATAGGGATTTTGTCATGAGCAAGCCTCCAAACCAACATCGACTTACTAGACAGAATTTCACGACACCACAAATTCTAGGCCCAAGAACAATCCAAACAAGAACCCTCCTTGAAGCGGTATGCATCTTTGCAATTATTTCAATTAATTAATGTGATTAGTCGATATAATCATGATCTGGATCCTCTTCTCTTTCCTCTCTCCAGCCCATTGTCTTGCGCCAATTTCCACCATTGATTATATTTCAATGCAGTTTTTTTTATTCTTTTCTTTCAAATTCTCTTGGCTGTTGAATTAGAAATAGAATACAAATGGCAGAAAATAATCTGTGCGCATATAAATATAATCATGAGTGATGTACTTTAGTGGAATATCATATAGAATTGATTTTTCTAAATAAAAGTGTTAGAGAACTGATTACCACTTTTGATGGCAATTGTTTGAAATCTGGATATTAAATCATAAAATATTTTATTATAATATTTAAATAATAAGAATGTAATTTAAACAATATAATTATTAAATATAATGTATAAAATTAATCTATACATCGTACGGATAAACATTTAAAGAAATGAATGATATGAGTGTGTGGATATAAGTGTTCTGTTTTTGCAAAGATCCACAAATATGGGCTAATAAAATATCATCTTGAGTGTGCCGGGCCTAAAGTTATACGCACAAAAATAGATTTCACCTCCAAATATTATTAGGGATTTCTTCAAATAAAAAAGACTTAATTGCAATTTTGTTCCTCCTATTTTTATTTTTATTTTTTAGTTTTAGTTCCTTTATTTTAAAATTTGGAATTTTGGTTATCCTGTTTTCAATTTTTTTTTAAATTTTTGATCCCACTATTTTAAAATTCGGAATTTTAATCCTTCTATTTTCATTTTTTTTATATTTTTGGTCTTCTATTTTTAATTTTTAATTTTTTTTTTATAATGATCCATGTAATAATTAGTTTTTTATCCTCTAAAATATTTAAGAGGATCAATCTGTTATGTTGTAATATATGTAACTTGTTAGTTCGTAAGTAATTGTTGTAGACATACTATTGAATTGCTCTTTCTAATAGATCATTTTCATGATCAAAATATTTTAGAAAGATTGTTGAAGAATATTACAACTTAATTGTTTTCAAGATACATTTAAATACATAGACTATGAGATAGTCATCGGGAGGGTACTTCCAGTATTGTTTTAGAGTTTTTTTTCCTTATTTTTTATTTTTTTATATATTTTTAAAATATTTCTTATATTACCTAAAGCATTTTTATGATGAATAATTGAATAATTACAACACAAATAAAATTTGAAAATAATCGGTATCAAAACAAGTTGACTTTATCAAAGATTTAACGAATGAACCCTAATTCCTTTAACCTTTAGTTCAACTAGTTCAAACTAGTTGAATGTTAAATAAAAAATCAACATGAATCGATGATGATTTACTATTTTGATAATAATTTTTTTGTTTAAACTTATTTCCTAATTACTCTATTACTTTCACTAAATTTTTTTTAAATAAGTAATATTTTATAAATTAATCTAGGAAAACCTTTTTGATCGTGAAGGCTGGATCAGATCCTATAGAAGTGCGCCACCAAGTGCGTCTGGGATGCTGGTCGTATGGAGAGGAGGGGGGCGTACCTGCAAGGCACTCCGACGCTCAAGTAAGAAAGGGTCAGAGAAAATGGGCAAGTACAAAGTATGAGTTCTTAGGGTGGATATTGGATATCTGACCCTCTCAAGCGAGAGGGTTTATATAGAGCCCCCAGCGCGTGGCCAACGGTCCTATTTTCGAAGCGAAATAACCGTTTTCCCGAAGAATAAGTAACTGCCCGAACTAGCCGTTATGTCGGGCAGGGATGCTCGAAACTAGCCGATATGTCGGGCATAAGCGTAGTTTCGGGCACCCGCCCTTAACTGTTCGGGGAGCAATGAAGTCGTGTGTAACGGGCAGTAATTCGGGGGAGGAACGATGTGTTCCTTGCCCGGTCGGAGGGGCAGAAAGGTAACTTTTGCCCCTTCGTGGATTGGACTCAGGCAATTTGAGCCGCTCTGGAGCAGAAGCGGATTGGGCCATGTCTAGCCATTGGTCCAGTCCAGAACAGGAGCCCCCAAGTCGTTGCTCCCGAGCATGGGAGTGATGACTTAAGGACAGATCGTTGCTCCGGGGAGCTAGCATGAAGTCGTCGTTTGAAGACGAGGAGCATTGTCTCAATGTGCTCGTGACCCCCGGTGTCCGTGAAATTCGTGGTCGTGACCTTGTTGCCCGGTGTTTGGGGAGACTAATGGTCAGACGGAATTGGAAACGTTGGGTCGCCACGTGTGCCTAGAGCTCCGTGTAGCAGTTACTAGGCAATGATGGCTAGTTGATAGCCATCATGGCCTACGAGCGCGTGTTCGCACGTGCCCCTTTGTATAAAAAGGGGAAATTCGTTCCATTTGGAACTTTTTCGCTCTGATTTCTCTTCGTCTCCTTCAACATTCATGCGTTCATCTACTCAATTCAACAAGGAAATCAAGGAAACAAAGATCTCTTAAGGACTTCGAAATGTTGTAACGAGGCAAGGGTTAACAAGAAAGGGATATTTATAAAAGGCCAATGAATCAAAGTGGCAATTAAAAATTTTCAAAAATGAAGAACATGTCGACTTAGTCAAACCTCAAATCATTTCAATCTTTCCTTTCTTTCTCTTCTCTTTTCTTACATGGTGCCCTCTCTCATTTGAATCAAATGCTTCTTTTATTTTTCTTTTTAAGCAACTCACTTTTGAGTGCAAAGCATAGCAAATAATACTTTTCATTTTTCTTTCTTTTTCACAAGAGGCACCATTTCACCAAATCATTTCTTTTTCACACAACAAACACTCTCCCCAACTTTAAACCACACTTTAATTTAATGACAATGTTCTTCAAAAGCATGTTCAAACAAAGGGTTAAGTGTATACAAAAACAAACTAGAATGAATCACAACGATTTTCTTTTAACAACAACAACCACAATTGAGTGGGTTTTCCGGCATTTTGCCGAATTTCGTTTTATGATTCATTCTACTTGTGTGAAGGCTCAAAATTGGTTAGCAAATGCTCACACTTCTCACCGGGTAAAGTAAAGCCAAAAGAATTGGTGGTTTTTCTCAATGACAAACAATGCCTAGATCACTTCAATGTTTCCAAGATTTACCAATGAATACAAGATTAAGCATGAATCGCACGAACTAAACAACAGCTACACGACTACTCTCTTTTGTGAATTATGATGGGCACTCACTTTTGTGGTTTTGTCCTAAATGATTCCCATATGAATATACATGCGAAATGAAACAAAGCTTGAAATTTGTGTAAAGCAAAATGTTCATACACATGCTAACATTCTACAAAGCACAAACAGAGTACCTTTTTCGTGCAACAATCCAGAATTTTATCATCACCATCGATGATTGGTGTAGCATATCGCTTTTGAACAAAGAAATTAAAACTTGCTTCAATCAATCAACTTCCTTAAATCAAGAACAAACACAAAAAATTTGTACCAAAAATCATGCACATAAAACCTCATCCGCCCGGATGGAAACTTCAATAATAATAAAAAAAATTGTAACAACTAAAACCATATCCACAACAAAAGTCAACATCCGCTCGGATGTGAACTACAACAATATCCTAAACAAAAGTCAATAATACTAGCAACATGCTAAACATAATAAAATACAAGGGTGAAACAATCAAACCCATCAATAAGAACTCGAACTCAACTCTCCATCATCACCATCATCATCATTATGAACAGCTGCCCCCTCCGAAAAACCTTGCGTGGCCTCAGGCCACCTAGCATATGCCATAAGGTCCTCTCTAGACCTAAAAGGATGATCAACATGAGGTTCTCGGATCTGAAGCTGCAGTTGCATCATGGAATCATGCATAAATAAAAAGGCACGCTGGTGAGCCTCGTGCATGGCCCAATTGGCCTCAGCACTCGAATCACGAACACGCCCTGCAGGGGTAGCAGCAGCAACAGGGACAGCTTCATTGTGTGCTTGTAAAGAAAAATGGGTGATAAAATTGTCATCCAAAACATTCAACTTCACATTCCCATGGTTTGGAAGGGTGACTCGCGCCTTATGACACAATGCCATAATCAGCCTAGGATAAGTCAAAGTACAAGTCATCCTATCACCTAACGGTGTAGCGCTCACAACAATCCTCTTCAGCACATTAGAAATGATCCGTGCTAAATCCACGGTCTTCTCGTCGTCAAGAATACAAGCTAAGAGGCCTGCTGTCTGCATGGGAATAAAGGATGTGTGACTCTGAGGCTTTAGGTTGTGCAAGACAACCGACATTACAATTTGAGTATGTGTAGTCAACACACCTCACATGAACTTCAGAGGGGCACCACTTGCACTCAACTGATAAGACTGACCTGGCACACACAAAACCTCTTTTAATTGTTTGGCATTCCAGTTTCCTCAAGCCAACATCTTTCCGTAATCGCATAATTCATCTTCAGCCAACTCTAAGTGATTCCCAAGGTAGGTGTTAATTGCATCCCTAGAAAAATCAATCTCCTTGCCCCTTACCCAAGTTATAAAATTGAAAGCCTCATCACCCGAAAGCAAGGCATTAGCAAAAAATTTCCTAACAATATCCAGAAGATATTCGGGGTAAGGTTCAGAGAGCTTGTCCCAGCCTCCTCCTTGCACCAGAGAAGCAGTGTGTTGATAACTTCCTAAGGGATCAATCTGTATAATTCTATCAGGCCAAACAGTTCTTCTCTCGAGTTGTTGATATCTCAGCTGCTGTTCAAGACCAAGAAACCGATTGTGATTAAATTGTCCTGATGGAGGTCGTCTTGCTGGGTTTGATGTCGAACCGACACGCTGTTTCTTTCTACGAGACATCTGGAAAAAAACACACAAAACATCCACAAAAACAGACAAATACATTAACGAAAATAACATTAAAATATGTCTAAATTCCTAAACAAATACAACAAATAATCCAAGGGATCAAAACAGAATTTTTGAAGAGGGGAATTTTTTTGAAAATCCCAGACCGCGCTAAGCGCGCAGAAGCACACTAAACGGGCTCTGTGATTTGCATAAAAATTCCTCTCTGCAACAGACAAGCATACAATGGGTAAAACCCTAATTCCTAAAAACAGACATATTCAGAGAGATTCTTCAATTACGAATACATAAAATTAAATCGCTAATATCTACAAAAAAAACCTAATTTCTACATTCAAAGTCCCTAATTTCTACAATCAAAGTTCCTATCCACATGCAATTACACTAGTCTAGTGAGAATAATGGAAAATGACAACAAAAAGAAGAACAAGATGAACAAGAACATTGAACATTAAAGCTACAACCCAAAATGGGTTTAAAAAAAAATTAAAAAGAAATGAAGAACTTACATTTGTTGATGTAGATAATGGGCAAGAAAATGACAAAGATGAAGCTAAGGCACAAGGAATCCAAGGAACTCTAAAAAATTTTGGAGAAAAATGAAGTTGGGGAGAAGAAGAGAGAACTTAAGATTTTTGAGAAAAGGGGGAAATGAGGCACAACCTCAGAACCCTAGCTTCTAAAGCAAAATCTGGGCCGGGTCAGCACTATTTGGGCCCAGACAAAACCATATTTATATTTTTCTTTTAAATTTTGCAGACCGTGCTAAGCGGCCTCTGGCCGCGCTAAGCGCGCTGCTCACTGGAAGTGGGGTGACTTTTTCTTCAGAGCGCGCTAAGCGGGCTCCTGCGCGCTAAGCGGGCTCTGCAACATACAAAATACTACCAGCAGCTTAAAACAAGGTTCCAGCAACACAAAATATCATTCCAAGCAGCAAAATCACACCAACTTACAAAAAACACGATTAAACAACAAATTGACCAAAAACGATAAAAACTTACAAAATTGGGGTGCCTCCCAACGAGCGCTTATTTAACGTCGGATAAGCTCGACGGTCCAAGACGATCAATGAAGAACGTCTAGGAGAACGGAACAATTTTCTCGATCTAAATTACCTCTAAGGTAGATTTTCAAACTTTGACCATTTACGGTCCAACGGTCTTTTTCTGCATATCTTCGATCACAATTGCTCCAAAACTTTTAACTTCTTTAACAAGGAACGGTTCTGACCACTTCGATTTCAACTTTCCCGAGAAAAGTTTCAACCGGGAATTGAACAATAATACCATTTGGCCAACCTTGAAATCCTTTTGTAGGATCTTCTTATCATGATAACCTTTCACCTTCTCCTTATACAACCAACTAGAATGATATGCGGCATTCCGCATTTCCTCCAATTCATGTAGTTGTATTTTCCTTTTTTCTCCGGCCAAGTTCTTATCAAAATTTAACAGTTTTAGGGCCCACAATGCTTTGTGCTCCATTTCAACGGGTAAATGGCATGTTTTACCATAGACCAATTGAAACGGAGTTAAGCCAATTGAAGCCTTGTAAGCGGTACGGTACGCCCACAATGGCTCATCCAATTTTTGTGACCAATCTTTTCTTGAACTTGACATGGTTTTTTCCAGAATTTTTTTCACCTCACGGTTGGACACCTCGGCTTGACCGTTCGTTTGTGGGTGATAAGGGGTCGCCACTTTATGCATTACACCATAATGTTTCAAAACACTTTCAAGGGATGTATTGCAAAAGTGTGACTCGTCATCACTTATATGAACTCGAGGAGTGCCAAAACGGGAAAAGATGTTTTTCTTTAAAAAATTTATTACCGTTTTGCCATCAGCCTTAGGAGAAGCAATCGTTTCAACCCACTTCGAAACATAATCAATCGACACTAAAATATACTCATTTCCAAAAGAGGGTGGAAATGGACCAACAAAATCTATGCCCCAACAATAAAAAATTTCAACCTCTTGGATATTTTGAAGGGGCATTTCATCTCTTTTTCCATTTCCACCAGTTCTTTGGCAAGCATCACAACTTTGCGCATGAAGATTTGCGTCTTTAAATAGAGTATGCCAATAAAAGCCTGATTGCAAGACTTTCGTGGTCGTTCTCGAACCATTAAAATGGCCTCCATAAGGCTAGTTGTGACAGTGCCAAAGAATACTCTGAGCTTCATCACTCGTAACACACCTTCTCAAAAGGTTGTCACCTCCTAACTTGAACAAGTAAGGGTCATCCCACACATAATAATTAGCATCCGACAAGAACTTCCTTTTTTGATTCCAAGTTAGGTCTTCGGGTATTCAACTGGTTGCTTTGTGGTTAGCAATATCCATAAACCAAGGCCTAACTTGGACTCGAAACAATTTTTCATCAGGAAATTCCTCTTGGATTTCCTTTTCTGTTTTAGTTACCTCCACATTGATCAAGCGGGACAAATGATCCGCCACCAAATTCTCTGAACCCTTTTTGTCTTTTATTTCCAAATCAAATTTTTGAAGTAAAAGGATCCAACAAATGAGCCTTTGCTTCGAATTCGGTTTAGTGAGCAGATATTTGATTGCCGAATGATCGGTGTAGATTACCACTTTTGACCCTATTAGGTAAGAACGAAACTTCTCAAGTGCATATACAATCGCAAGCAATTATTTTTCGGTTGTGGCGTAATTTACTTGTGCCTCATTTAATACCTTGCTTGCGTAATGTATAGCATGAAAAGTTTTGTCCTTCCGTTGACCTAACACCGCTCCAACAGCGTAATCACTCGCGTCGCACATTAGTTCAAAATTTAAAGTCCAATTTGGCGCGATGATTATTGGAGCGGTAATTAGTTTTTCTTTCAAAATTTGGAAAGCAATAAGACATTCATCGTCAAAGAGAAATACCTAATCTTTGTTGAGCAAGTTGCTCAGTGGCCTTGCTACTTTTGCAAAATCTTTGACGAATCGCCTATAAAATCCCGCATGCCCTAAAAAGCTTCTGATTCCCTTGACGATGGTAGGAGGAGGCAACTTTTCAATCACTTCAATCTTCGCTTGATCGAATTCAAGGCCTTTGGAAGAAACTTTGTGCCCAAGCACAATTCCCTCCGTCACCACAAAGGTACACTTCTCCCAATTCAACACCAAGTTTGTCTTTACACACCTCTCAAGGACGGTTCCCAAATTCTTCAAGCATAAATCGAAAGATGCTCCAAACACGGATAAATCATCCATAAACACCTCCATTGTCTTTTCTATGAGGTCGGAGAAGATAGCTTGAACACACCTTTGGAAAGTTGTCGGCACATTACATAAGCCAAAAGGCATCTTTCGATAAGCAAAAATGCCAAAAGGACAAGTAAAAACCGTCTTCTCGTGGTCCGCCGGGTCAACCACAATTTGATTGTAGCCTGAATAACCGTCCAAAAAACAATAGAATTGTTGCCCGGATAACCTCTCGAGCATTTGGTCCATGAATGGAAGTGGAAAATGGTCTTTTCTTGTTGCGGTGTTCAACCTTCTATAGTCAATACACATTCTCCACCCCGTCACAATCTTTGTTGGGATTAACTCATTCTTCTCGTTTCGGATAATGGTCATGCCACCCTTTTTAAGAACAACGTGCACAGGGCTTACCCATAGACTATCAGAGATCGGGTAGATCATTCCCGCATCCAATAGCTTCACAACTTCTTTTCGAACAACCTCTTTCATAGTAGGATTCAAGCAGCGTTGTGGTTGAGCAACTGCCTTGAAATCCTCTTCCATTAGAATCTTGTGCATACAATAAGATGGACTAATTCCTTTAAGATCGAAAAGAACCCACCCTATCGCTTCTTGATTTCTTTTCAACACTTGAATCAAACGAGTTTCTTCTTTGTCGGACAAAACGTTGCTAATAATAACCGGCTTGTTCCCACTTTCATCAAGGAATACATACTTCAAATTAGAAGGAAGCACCTTCAATTCAAGTTGAACTTTCTCATCACAAGGTTCTTTCTTCAACTCTTCATTCTCAACTTCCCAAGGTTGTCATTCTTTGAGAGATTCAAGCTCTTTCAAACATTCTTCAAGAGCTCTTTCTTCTTCATCGGAAAATACTTCAAAAGCATCATCAAGAGCCATTTCCAAAGGAGACACTATATGAACATGCTTAGAAACCTCCAAAGTTGCTTCTTATATTGCATCTAGACGAAAGCTATCATGTTTGTCTTTTGAATGCTTCATTGCTTCGAATAGATTAAAACATACCTCTTCGTTTAGAACCCGCACTTTCATAAGGCCTTCATCAACATCTATCATCACGCGAGCGGTCTTCATAAAAGGGCAAACAAGAATTAGAGGAGCATCCTCATCCTCTTCCATATCAATAACAATGAAGTCCACCGGAAAGAAAAATTTATCAACTTTCACCAACGCATCTTGCGCCAACCCAATCGGATGAGTGGTAGATTTTTCGGCCAATTGCAATGTCATTCTGATGACCTTAATTTCAATGTTCCCAAGCATTTTCACAATAGATAATGGAATGAGATTGATGGTTGAGCCCAAATTAATAAGGCCATTTCCAATAAAGACATTACCAATTGTAATGGGTAAGGTAACTCGCCCCCGGATCGGCTTCTTTTTTCGGAAGAGTTCTTTGAATAATAGCACTACAATTTGCCGCAAGAACAACGGTTTCCAGCTCTGAATATTTCCGCCTCTTTGTAAGAATATCCTTCATAAATTTGGCGTACTTCGGCATTTGCTCTAGAGCTTCGGAAAAAGGGATGTTGATTTGTAGTTGCTTAAAAATATCCTTGAATCTTGAGTATTGCCTAGCATTTTCTTTCCTTGTCGGCACATGAGGGTAAGGCATATTTTGAGTCGGTATCGGATTCATCTTCTCCTTCTTAACTCTCACATGTTTCTCTTTTTTCTTCACTTCCTCCACATTCTCATTTTCAACTTCAACAATATCATCATTTTTCTTTTCAACTACAACCTCATTATCATTTTTCTTTTCAACTACTTCCTCATCACTATCCTCCTCAATAATACCATCAATTTGTTCTTCTTTCACCCTTTTGTAACTTTCTTTTGCTAACTCCTTCCCACTTCTAGTAACGATTGCTTTGTAATGCTCCTTCGGGTTTACGTGAGTATTTGCGGAGAATGAAGGACCCGACTGTTGCTCGGCAATTTGTTTGGCAAGTTGCCTAACTTGATTTTCAAGATTCTTTATCGCCGCATCGCTACTCTTTTGGTTGGGCATAGACATTTGCATGAATTAATTCAAAGTGTCTTCCAACTTAGAGCTAGGAACCGGAGGTGGTGGAGGTTGATAAGGATTTTGCCAGCTTGAAGAACCGCCACCATAACCTTGATTATTTTGATAGTTCCCCCTTGGTTGATATCCTTGATTGTTTTGGTAATGTTGTTGAGGATTGTTTTGATAAGGTTGTTGTTGTTTTCTTCCTTGATAATCTCGTTGATTGTTCATGTAGTTCACTTCTTCAAATCCCGGTGGAGGACAACATCCGGTGTCGTGCTCTCCTTTGCAAAGTTCACAACATGCAACTTGTTTACTCATGCTTGGTTACTCCTTCATTTCCTTAATTTGTTGAGTCAAAAGTTCCACTTGTTGAGATATAAGCTTGTTTTGCGCTAGGATTGCATCATTAGTTCCCAATTCAAGTACTCCGGGTTTCTTTTGTGAGTTGTTACGGTTTTGACTTTGAAGATCATTGAGAGCCATTCTATTGATGATATCCGTAACTTCTTCGGCACTCTTTGATAACAAAGCTCCACCAGAAGTGGCATCCAATAATGTCTTGCAATTTGGTTGGAGACCATTTCTGAAGATGTGAATTTGAGTTAACTCGTCAAACCTGTGGCCTTTGCATTTTCGAATCATGGATTTAAATCTTTCCCATGCTTCATTTAGAGACTCATTAGAACCCTGAGAGAACACAGAAATCGCAGTTTTTGATTCCATAAAACGATTGTGAGAAAAGAACCTTTCTATAAATTTCTCCTCCAGAACATTCCAATCGGTCATCACAGCAGGAGTTTGGTCAAGATACCAATCCTTAGCTTTGCCAAGCAAAGCATGAGGAAATAGTCTCTTGAATAAAGGTAACTCTTGCGCTTGATCCACTCTGGCCGCTAACGTTATCTCGTAAAATTTGGTGAGAAAAGCGAAAGGGTCTTCATGATCCATTCCCGCGAACGGACTTCCATATAACAAATTCAGAGTTCCCGTTTTCATCTCAGCTTGCCTTCCATTATTTGCATTGTGAGCAAACTGAGCGGTGTTACGCAAACTATTTACACATGGTGTGGAAGCGGGAGGTGGAGGTGGTGGGTGTTCCATGATTGGCGTGAACTGTGGAATTGGTGGTGGTGTAGAAGTCGAACTTCCCTCTTGTTCTTGCCTTTGTCTAGCTAGTAGCCTCCTTCGTCTCGTTCTGCTATTGATTCTACGAGCAGTTCTTTCAATCTCGGGATCAAATAGAAGTTGGTCTGCCGGTAGTTTCCCTCGCATAAAACAAAGTCTGCACACTAAACAAAACAAATCAACAAGCACAAGAAAATTTTTTAACAAGTCTAAAACTTCAAAACTATTGCAATGCTTGCAATATCAATTAACAATCCCCGGCAACGGCGCCAATTTATTGGAATACAAATAGAGTTAGGGTTTTTGTTATCATTCCACAGAGATTGTTTAGAGATATCACCGCCTTTCTACAGTTGAAAAGGTTTTAAACTTTAATCGGGACAAAGGATTTTGGTTGTTTTCATTCGGAACGTTTGCATTCAAAGTTAAGTAATGAACGGTAAAAGGATTTGTTTTTGAAAGATTTATAAAACACATGCCAAGATTAGGGTTCGACAAACCATTTTGCACGTATAGAATCGATAAAGCAAATGAACTCATTTAGACGATAAATATAATCACATATCCTCCCAATATGTTTATCTCTAACACATATTGTGAGTTTTACCATTTTGATCCTTTGATGATCTCTCACTCAAACTATCAAAATGACAACATTCAAGTTCAATATTTATGAACATCAACTCTCATAACTATCTCTAGCCTATGTTCATTGATGGATGAAAAACCTGGATAAAGAGTAGGAACACATTTCTGAATCATGAACCAACACAAAGGATAAACCATAGAAACAAAGTTTTTCACCATATATTCATCATCCAAGAGTTCATAAGCTAGAATCAATACCTATACATATAAAAGAAAGGTTTGTCTACCTTCTAATCTTGACACAAAAGAGAAATTAGCTCTCCATTGACATGGAAGCTTCACAAACAAGAAAATGGAGAAGAGAAACAAGCATCAACGACGATCTCTAGACAAATGATGCTCCGATTCTTTGAAAATAGGACACTACAGTGTTTTCAAAGTTTTTTCTCTAAGGAAATGAATAGTCCCTTCCCAAAATCTGATCTAATATATTTATAAGGGGGATGAGTTGCGCAGAGCGCGCTAAGCGCGCAGCACCGCGCTAAGCGCGCTGTACTTTATTATTAAACCGCCCTTGACCGCGCTAAGCGGGCTACTTTCTGGAAAATGCTCCCAGTCCGCGCTAGGAGCGCGCTAAGCGCGCTTGCAGCATGCTCCAAAAATTCCAATTTCTTCAAAAATGCTCCTTAAGAGCCTTCCATGCTCCAAGCTTCCATTGAAATGCTAAAACCTACAATTATAAACACAAAAATTAAATAAATAAGTCTAATAATGCAATTAAACTATACTACGATTATTTACCGGAAACAACGGGAAAAAGCATTGATTAACAAATAAAAATCTCAAAAGGTGTCAAAAACTAAACTAAATATTAGCACATTTTAGCACCTAACAAACAACTATTGTGATAATCTTTAATGCATAACACTTAACAACGGTTGGTATAAACAATTGTTGTGATATATAAACTGAGTTTATTATAAATTATGTGAAATGCTTATTTAGCCATTGCTCATTAAACATATAACCTTTCAATCTGATCTAGAATATTATAATACAAAAAATTAAGTTATATTAGAAGAACAAGTTCACGTTTAATGCTAGACAAGAGTTCTTCAACATCTTATCCTCATTTTGCTCTTTAACAGTTATAACTTTGTTTAATGCTCATAGTTCTTCAACATCCCCTTCCTTCACCTCTAGTTCATTTTGCAAAATATTATTTACTTTGCAAACAAAATTAGAGGTGGAGAAATGGGTGGTTAAAGAACTACAAGCATTAAATAAAGTTCTAACAGTAAAGAACGAAATGCAGATAACGGGCTGAAGAATTTTTGTCTAGAATTGAACGTGTATTTATTTTCTAATATAACTTTATCTATCATATTATAATTTTCTAATGCAATCTGAAAAGTTATATATTCGGTAAGGGATTGAAAAAACACTCAAACCACATTAGATATAATAAACATATATTTTAAACAAACATTAACAACAACATTCATCAACAACAAACCTTAAACAACATACAAGATACAACAAACAACTCTTATTAAAAACAATAAAATCATTAACACATAGCATAAACTACATACAACATACAACTTTTATTAATAAAAATAACAACAATATATCAACTCATAGAATGTTTCAGAAATGCACATGTCCCATAATGACATCCACAATGAAAGGAGGATGAACCTGAAGTAAGAGCTGCAAACTTGTGTTAATTTTGAATGGATGTCATTCTGGTCTTTCACATAAGTTTTCAAAGCTCACTTTAGCTCCATCCTCGTTATTGAAACAAGCATCCATACCTATAAGTCAAAACAAGCAGAAAGTTCAAATATTATGAAACAAGCTATTGAAACATAAACAATAATACATAAATAAATTTTGAAACATAAACTATTGTGAAGCTGAACCTGTAAGGTACTCTAAGACTTAAGAATTTCTAAGATGTACAAGTGTTAAAAAATTCTAAGATAAACTTGTGTTTTTTGTTTGACACAGTAACATCATTCTTATTGTCAAAATGGTTCGAGATTTTTCTTTAAGTCTTCAGCTCCTTATATAGAGATGAAAAAGAGACATTTAAGAGTTTGCACAAGAGAGTCTTTTAGAAGCTTGATTCAGAGACATTGAGATGTTTCTTGATATGGTTAATGTCGTTGAAAGCTCATTTGAAATCCATTTGCTAAAAAAGGAATCATACGTCGCATCACAGTTGTCTTCTGCAGATTTTTGCTGAAGTCTTCACGTGATGAGAAGAAGACAGAATGCCCTCAGAGTCTGAATCTCTAGAGTCTGGATCTTCAGAGGCTGACTCTTTAGAGTATGGATCTTCAAATCCTGGTTTCATTAAGAGTTTGAGTCTTAAGAGTATGGTCTTTAGCTTTTGATCTTTCAGAATCTGGATCTTTATCTTCTCTTTAAATGTCCATTATCCGTACCAGTACTAGGTTCTCTTCATAAATTTTAGTCTATGGTCTTGGAAACTTGAACATTTGTTAGTATACCTTATTATTCTTTAAATACTTTGTTATCATCAAAACCTTAGAGATGTGGTACAAACCAATTTTGTTCCAACAAGTATGTCCACCTAGAATGTATGCACGTCATACTAATGAATCACCTATTTCTTCTTCAATGTAACACAGCTTTTCAAACCAAGATGAAGTGATCTTTTTAATGCATCAATATTTTTAAAAGGTCATCGATGTTGAATGAGATAGACATTATGGATTTCGTGTTGTTTTTGGGATACTTGATCTTACAAGAGAGATAAATTGTAACCATTTTTGTTATCTCCAACCATTTGGGTGAAATAGACAATTCAATTAGGTCATGCACACTATGATTCATGCAAAAATTGGCTCAGCGCTTGAGCAAAAACCTATGATCATGGGAAATATGGGATTTCTTATTATAGAGAAATATAAAAAGTGTTGTAGTTCTACTGTCTAGATATATGTATTTTGAAACTTTTTTTTGTTACAAAGTGCATCAAAAGAAAATGAGTGACTCATTCTCCTTGGATATATTAACATTGTTTCGGGTCAGTCATAATGGTCATCAGCTGACCACTCAGGGGGAGTTACAATTTATATAGAACATTAACAGCATATGAGAATTAGCCTACGGAGGAATACAATCGATCCAACTCCCAAATTTATCAACCGGCTCCAGCATTACACACCTAGCAAATAACGGGTCGTTATAACCTCTCCATTATATAAAGAGAAAATGTTTCAGTTTCAGGTACACGATTTCAAATCAATTTTCATTCACTCTTTTCCTTCACATACTAACTTGAGTGTTTGAATTCTATAACCTTGCAGGCCAGTCCCTCCTCCACCACACCGGAAGCTCCAATTAGTTGGTTTTCACCACAACCACCAATTAACCAATTAATTTTGGTTCTGCAACAGAACGGTGGCGATGTCTCTAGGAATTAACTTATGATTCCCGCATTTTCAACGATCGCACATTATTTCTTTGATCTATCGGTTTGAAACATTTCCAGTTTATCGAATCATAGTTCTTAACATCGAACGTTAGATCCACCGCATTCGACCTTATCAAACAACATATCGACCTCGATTTCCTAAATTTCCAGATTCATGACTATAAAAAATTTCAATAATGGCTAGATCTAAAGCTACTCTTTCTGTAGCAACATGTAAAGCAGTTGTCGCCGCCACTGCCACTCTATAGGTGATCAATAAATCGACTCTACCTCCTCTAAGTGATATTTCAAATCAAGTAGCATATATTCCTCAACATCCAAATACCCTCAAAGCTCCTCAAATTGATGGATATACTCCATTACCTCTTATCAGACCTCCAATACAACCTTCAGCTTCTCAACCAAAAGCCTTACCTTGTTTTCAACTTTTGTAAGCTAATATCAGGATACAAGTTGCCAATGAATTGCAGAAGAATATGTATAACATCCATCGGTAGAAAAATTTACAAGCAATAGAGGAGAGATTTCTTCGTCTAAAATAAATCTTACACAACACGCCTCCACAAAGAAACACCACGTAAAAGGCTATGTCAAAGAAAAGCTAAGTTACCATCCCTGAGTCGATCACATTGAGAAGGGACGAAACTCATAAGTCGCAGAATCATTAGAAGAGCGAGAAGCATCTGATTCTTCCTCCAATCCCCAAAGGAGATCGACGTAGCCATGCTCTCTCCACAGAACCAGGTAGACAAACAACCAACAAAGATTCCGTAGAAACATCCCCTATGTGCCCGCATTTTAGATAGCAAAATACCAAAATCATTGGAGAAACCTTTTAGGTTAGGAAAATACAACGGGAAGGGAGACCTCGACGAGCACATTCAACTCATCAATGAACGGATAAACTACTTCAACGCTAGCGAAACATCCATGTGTAAGCTATTTACGTTAACCCTAATTGGATCTGCGAGACTATGGTTCAACACTTTTCCAGACGGGAGCATCGAGTTTGGGACTGAGTTGTAAAATAGCTCCACCGCTAACTTCATTTCCCAAAAGAGACAGCTAGTGACAGTATTCTCCTTAAACGGGATCATACAAGGAAATAATGAGAATCAACAGTCTTATATCGAATGTTTCACTAAATTGGCAGTGGAAGTTAAAGAAGCCAAAAAGGGTCTCAAATGTTGCGAGATAGCCCTTTTAGACAGAATATAGGAAGACGAGAAATGTATATCATCAAGGAAAATCTGAACTTCCAATTCGATAACCTGGTCGCTAGTTACGCCAATTCTAACCACTCAGTCGGGAAAGAGTATCATTGGCGGAAAGATAAATCAGACTGAGGAATGCATGCTCGATACGATTAGTACACTCATTTGAATGCATCACATGAAAAGATTTATCAAGAGTGTACTAACACAGAGTTCCAAAAGGGAGGAATCAGAACCCCTTTTCCCATCAGAGAGTTATCACATATAGACATGACAAAGTATTGTCTCTTCTACAAGGGCTACAGTCATGACACTGATAATTATATACAGTTGAACGACGTTATTAAGGGGTTCATAGAAAGAGGCTAATTATCCGAATATATGAAGGGAGGACAAAGAGAAAGAGAATATTTTCCTAAGAGTAAGACCTCCTCAAAAGTCATGGATGCTAAGACTAGTGGAAAAGATAAGGAAGCTATTAAAGGGAACACCAATACATTGCTGCTAACACTAGAGCGGCACCCCGAGCAAACATCTCGTCCAAAGGAACGATGAAAAGAAAGATAGTCGAGATTTTGGATGTCCATAAGAAGGATGAAGAAACGTTGACAAAAACCCTTGACTGACCTATGTTAGGGTTTTGGGACCGCAAGAAAGTTGGGAGAACCTCAAATGAAATCTTCCCCTTAGTGATAACATCTACGATCAAACATTTCGATGTCTCTCAAATTCTTATCAATGATGGAAGCTTGTGTGATATCATGCACTATGAGCTATTTGAGAAGATGAGCCTCGAATAAGGTAGTTTTAGGTCGTATGAAGGCTCAAATTTACATGCATTCAACGCTATGACGACCCATCTATGGGGGTGCCTCAAGTTAATGATATAGGTATAAGAGAGGAAAGACGTTCGGTGCGTCAGCTCGCAGTTCCTTGTAGTTCGCTGCAGAAGTGTTTGCAATTGCATTATCAGATGGCCCTTTGCAGCCACCTTGGACGTTATAACCTCATAAGACCATCTTAAGCTCAAATATCATAATCTTCTAGGAGAGTCCATCATAATCAATGTTGATCACGAAGGGGCGAAGATAATATATCAACATCGAGGAAGACCTCGCAAGTTTGCAAAATCCAGAACTTCGCATTTCGGATCAAACACACATACCTCAAACAGGTACAGACAAAAAGACTATTATTTCTTCATTAAAAATATACTTTACATACAGGATGTGACAACAAAATAAGTGGAAGGTTATCCCGACATGGAAACGACATTCCCATCTTTGAGCATTTGATCCTACTGAACCCACTTCCTTGAAATACGCATTGGATGGTGAAAATGCTTCACTTGTTGCAAGGAATTCTCAAAATACTCCAAAACGGCCGCAAGACTAGTAGTAGAACACTCAGTTAAAGGATGAGCTAAAGAGGCATTTTTAGTCGTAGAGCCTCCAAATCTCTTTGAACTGCCGAAAGAGACAACTGGATAAATGTTATACTAGCCTGGATAGAAACCAGATATTTTTCCTTCCTCGATGCACCCCTCAATAATAGAGTCATCTAGTTGGCAAGAGAGCTGGGAAGATTAAGGGGTGGAGGGCACCTCTTACCCCGGTAAGAGAAATGGAAGCTTTTTGTATTTTTTGCATGTATGTATCCTATTAAAGTGTCAGGCTATGAACACTTTCCTCCAGCCGTTATTTCTCCTTGTGTTGTTGGTCATACTAGAGAGCATCGCAACAACCAACACCACCAATGGCCAGAGCGTCAGATGTGCTTCAAGTGTAATGTAGTTCAATCGCAAGTTCTTTCTCCAAAGCATGCCTGGACATGTTGTCTTAATTGGAGTAGTCGTCCTTTGAAGAAGGAATCTGGTGTTCTTTAGAATGGTGTGGGTTTGTCCCCGTTAATAGTGTAATTGTCAGAGGACTCGATGCACGTAGCGTTCGATAGGGAGCATTCAAAATAAAAACTGAACAAATACATTCATTGTATCCAGGTAAAAAATTCATAATTTTTATTTACTATTGGCGGTGCTAGTGTGTAAGATATATTTAACTGATGGTTGCCATATACCTCATACATATCTGCTATGAGAAGGATAACATTAATCAAAAGTATCAGACTGCGAGTTTAGATAACTTCCTAGAGAGGTTAGGTATAACGAAATTAGTAGTGTTTAAGGTGGTGTGATAGTTAGAGATTGTGTGAAACCTAGACATGGTAAGAATGTTGAAGACCTTGAAAAAGATAAGAATGATACAAAGGTTAAAGACGGAGATGATAATGTAGACAAAGTTAAAAGATTAGTTAAAATGTATATGATTATGGAACAAATTATAATATGTATAAGAATTAAAATTTTGATATATAATGTTGATATGTTTGAGAATGATACCATCGACCTGGTTAAAGATTAGTTAAATTGTAATGATTAGAGAACTAATTACGTCTTATATCTATTATGATATTTTAATATAGTTATTCAAGTTATCATTATTTTTTATATAGTTATTAATGTTTTTTTTACATTATTTCTGATCTCAGTTTGCATCCTAGGATCCGAACGCTCAAAAATATGTTGTGGATTCTAAAATTCAGGTTTCTTAATACATCACCCATGTTTCTTAGGCACCACCTGAATTTTCGTTTTTGCTTCCTGATTCCGGATGTGCACATCTGGACGCACCAATTTTTTAAAAAAACGTTGATGTGTTTCGGATATGCACATTTGGAAAAATTCCGGATATGCAGATCCAGGAAAAAGCAGAACTTTAATTTTTTTTAAAAATCGGTTTTGTTGGTTGGTCGCATATGCTAATATATCATCGCAACTTAATATACATTCGACAACATTCATATATAAAATAAAATGATATATATATATATATATATATATATATATATATATATATAATAAACCTCTGTCAAAATACAATACATACTTGTAATAAAAAAATACATAAAAAAAAATCTACTGCGTATAGCGAAGGATCTCTCCTGGCTCCCCTGCTCCTCTGCCCCGACCCGCCGTCCTGGCTCGATGTCTGCGGTACTGAAGCACCCCCCCCGAGCAATCTCAATAATCCTATCCACGGCACGTCTGCCACCAGAGCCCTCAGGGAGGTGACCGTCCGCAATGGTCGCCCGCGCTATCTGCTCTATCTCACGACAGCGATGTAGGACATCCTGAGTATAGTCCAGCTGAGACTTCCGCTCCTCTAATATCTCCTGATGAGCAGGTCTGGGTGGCGATCCCTCAGTAGTGGGCACCATGCATGGGTGTAAGACAGTGTAGCACCACATGATGTACCCGGCAGCAACGCTCCAATCTCTCGGCGCTCTGGTCGCCCGAGTCTCTTCGGTACCAAGTGGGACTGGAAGTCAGCATATATCTCATCTATCTACACGCGGGTCAAGCCTAGAGGAGCAGACTCATGAGGCATCCTGGGGATCATCTGCGTGTAACCGAACTGGCACAAGACGCGCTCCGACAGGTATCGAGCAGTAATGGTCGAACTGCATGTCAACCATCCTGAGAACAGCGAAACCTCATCGAACGGGCGCGTCACACGGTGATCTGCATAGGCGTCATAAAAAACGTCCTCAGCAGCCATCCGATCAAGATACACTCTGTAGGGGTCGGCCGCCTGGTTCCCTCTGAGCAGGAAAAATACAGCAGTACGTGGCATATCCACGGTGTACTCGTCGACACTCCCCCAACCAGTAATCTTGGGAAAGTGCTTAAAATCCACGCCTGAAATGGAAAGCATAACATCGGTGTCAAACATTATAATCAGTATAGACAGAAAAGAAATGAAAAAATGACTTAGAATATTAGATTGTTACCACGTATAGCGTACAGCTGCCTGCCAGAGTCTTGGCTGCCCAGCGGCAACCATCTGAGAGTCTGGAATAGGTGTATGCCAGCACAGCCGCCCCCAATTGTACCCATGGATCTTTTGAGATCCAAAAGGTACCTGAGGTAAACGACATCAACATAACTGGCGCTGGTGTCCACAAACACCCGCGTGCCAAGCAAAAACAGGTAGTAGCATCGCAGGGCATGCTGCCTGTGGATCGCCACCTCAGCTGGATCACCTGCTGCCTGTCCTGCCTCTGCAAGCGCCGTACTAAATCTGTGTGTCAGAAAGGAGAACCAGACGTATGCGCTTCTCAACTGCGTCACCTCCGCAAGTGCCTCCTCTGGGGTAGCCTCAAGCTCCTCAATCAGCATCTTCATCACGTCCCCCTTCGACATCCTACCGTGACAGAGAAGGGTACCCGTGATTGGTAGATGTAAAAGGCACGAGATATTATCGAGTGTGATCGTGATCTCGTCGTACGGTAGATGGAATGAGGATGTCTCAGGGTGCCATCTCTCAACAAAGGCCATCAGCATACCGTACATGATCTGGGGATACCCAATCCTAGACAGGCCTCCAAGACCAAAGGCAGCAAGTGCAGACGTGAACCACTCATCCCCTGGCAGCGCCGCAGGCATGTCCATAACCTTGCCCCCATGGTTATAGAACTTCTGTGAATCCTTCTCCTGAAAATTTCCAAATAAAACAATGTTACAAATGAACATATTTTCAACGAATACAATTCTATAAATAAACCGAGAAAGGTTACCTATCCTAGCCAGACATATCTGGAAGTATGCTCAGAGTACCCCACGAGTAGGGACATATCAGACGGTCCCCCAGGGTAACCGCCAGCTCATCGAAATCGTCATCGGCGTCACCACCCTCATGTGCTGGGTGACCACCCTCTAGAACAGGAACATGAACAGGGGATGGAGCTGGAGTCTCCCGACGACGCCTGCGTGCGGGCTGGGAACCTGATGAACTAGCAGTAGAAGCCCGACGCCTCCGAGATGTAGAATCGGCGGCTGACGAGGGAGTGGCCTGAACCTGTGACGTGGAAGTGGCCTGAACCTATGATGTGGAAGGCTGTGGTGTAGGATGCGGTGTAGGATGTCCCTCAGCTGTAGAGGCTACTCCAACTCCCTCTACGTCGGAAGCCTCGGCTGTAGACTGCGTCCGCTCACGTCGGACAGATGCGTGCTGAGCTGTCCGTCCATGTATGATACGATCGTCTCTGCCAGCCATGTAATCTGCAAAGCATAATAAATAAATTATAATTTTTAAAAATAATTTAAAAAAAAATAGAGACCTTCCGGATTTGCACATCCGGAAGTACTCAGAATATTTAACGTTGGGTTTTTCCGAATGTGCACATCCGGAAGTACTCGGAATATTTAACGTTAAAATCCTTCTGGATCTGCACACCCGGTATGTATTTTCAAGTTCAAAAATTGCAGCCATGGCTGCTGTACCATGGAAAAGGGCATTTTAATGCCCTGATCGTCCGTTTGACGCAGCAAACAATACCTACATTGTCTCTAACCTATGTTATTCATACTATCTAACAATTTCTACACCTAAATATCTACTCTAAATCGATTACTCGAAAAAAACTCTGAAACTCTAAAATTCGAAAACTTACCGATTAAATTGAGATACGGAGAATTTGGAGTGTCTTGAACGTTGTAGAAGTTGCTCTGCGCCGAACTCGAGTGAAAAAAGTCAAAATTTGTGTGATTGAGAATTTGAGAGTTTGAGAGAGTTTAGTGTTTGAAAAATGAAAATGTGAAGAATGGGGGGAGAAAGAAGTCTGGCGCGAAATAATAAGAAATTGTTCCGGATCTGCAGATCTAGAATTTTTCCGGATATGTATATCCGAAACACATCAACGTTTTTTAAAAAATTGGTGCGTCCGGATGTGCACATCCGAAATCAGAGGGCAAAAAAGAAATTTTTCGTGGTGCCTAAGAAACTTGGGTGGTGTATATAAAAATGCCCAATTCAATAATTCAAATTATAATTCCAACAAACAAAATTGTAAAGATAAAATTCTAAAATTTCCTAAAGAATTAGTTCTACTTTTCAAAAGCATTCATTTTCACACACACACACACACACACACACACACATATATATATATATATATATATATATATATATATATATATATATATATATATATATATATATATATATATATATATATATATTCAACCAAAATCAACAATTTGTTTTAAAAATGATACTTTTTTTAAAGAAATGAGAACACTTCTTTTTCATAAGGATAAGTTCAAATCAATAATTCACTTTTTAAGTGATAAATTCTATATTAAAAAATCAATACAACTTAAAATAAATTTATAAAAAAAAATATCTATTTTCTAAAACTTAGAATTCTAAATTATAATTGAAACTTGCAACAAAAGAAGAGTCTTATGCAGGCTTGGCAATTCAAATGGACACACCATTACAACAACAACACCCACCAATATTTCATCATTCTATATTCATGTTTTCTCATTGAAGTTTTTATATAGCTTTATAGGTTTTTGAGAAGTGGATTTTTTTTTTTGTTTGATGATGCTTTTTTTCTACTTTTCTTGGTGGTGGGCATGTAAAATTCAAGTGCATTTTCCACCCCCTTAAAACAAGGCTGTCACTATTAATTTCAATGGCTATTATAGTCTCAACATCATCCATTAATTTCCTAATTTATTTAACTAAATAATTAATCAATTTTCATATTCAATGATTCTTTCCCTTTTGTCATATATTACAATGATTCTATCATAAGATTTTTATTAATTATAGAGGCTACATTATTATAACTAGCTTACCGGGAAAAAAGGAAACAAGCAATAAAAAAAGCTTGACCAAAGTGAGAGTGCTCATCACATAATCAAAGTAATGTCACTTTATTTTACTTTTGAACATAGGTGAGGTAATATGTGGTGCAAATGATTCTAACTATAGACATTTGACAAAGCAAAGATATATTAAACCCAATGACACTTCAATTTGAGATTGGCTGAAGCCACATAAGTATGATTATGTTTGATGATAAGGATGGAGAAAAGCTAAGAATATCACATGGAAATGGTGATTTGCCAAGTGGAACAAATATGAAATAAAGATATAAAATAAAAACCTAATATATAATTAAATTTGCTAAGACCTTGTTGTGATTTAGTAGAGAGCATCATTTTTGGGGGGATGGTTTGGCTTATATATTTGTCTTTTTAAAGGTGACTCACATGTGTGTAATGCCAAGAATCATGGGTCTTGGTTATGCGTATCACGGTTTCTTTATAATTGTGATTTGGTTTTATTATGGATGTGATTCATTAATCAACTTGATTTTGTTTAAATTTATGTTAATTAAAATGAAGTTAAAGAATAAAATGATTTATATACTTTTACTGAAAAATAAATTTGAAAGTTTACATCTTTCATCTAATATAGAACTTTTATTGTACATTCATCACACCTGTGATTGAACATCAGAAGTATGACTCAAAACATGAGAGCGGGTGGACTAATAAATCAAAGATAAACTTTAATATTATCTAAGAATTTGGCTTAATTATAACTTAATCATATAAAAGTTACTTATAATAAGAGAATTGCTCTCACATATAAAGTATATTCAGACTTTATCGTATCAAATATAGATTTCTTAACACATTATCTTCACGCCTAAGATGGGCTTCCTAAGTGTGGTTTAAAATATCTGATAATGATAACTTGATAGCAGGTGGTTTAACAAACTTAAAAAAGAAATTTATATCATCTTAAAATTAAGGTTGATTTAATTTAACCTTACATAATTAATTTGTCATGCCAAGATTATTCTTATTTATAAATATAAGTTCATTACTTTTTTCATTCAATATATAACTTTTAGTACTTTGTTTTAAAAACTTAATATTGTGTCATACCTTGTCTATTCATGTTATCCACTACTTATATCCATGAATCGAGCACAATATTATTGGGTGTGAGGGGGTTAGTAAACATTTGCATACCATATAAGCTAAAGATAGAACCTGATTAAAATTTATAAAGAGATGCACCTAAAATCCCTTGATTTACGTTCGAAAAATGTTTTAGCCATTGAATAGAGTATCCTATCAAACTTTTGCTATTGGATCATTCGAGAGTCACGCTCCAAATATTTAGTTTTGAATGTGAAAGTGTTTTATTAATTAAAAATCTCGTATTGAATGAAAGATGGTTTCAAAAAAATGTGTTTATTAATGAGGATAATCTTTTGTAAGGTTGATTTATATGCATAATTTAAACTCCAGCATTAGCAGTTCTTCCATACGGCCAGAGTGGGCAAATGTTCAGGCTTGGACCGGGCCAATTTTTTTTTTGGGTATTCATGTTTTTTTAAAAAAAGCAAATAAAATTAGAGAAAAAAAAAAAGAAAGAAAAAAGAGTGGAACGAAGAACGGTCAGGTAAAGGAAAAGGAAACACTGTTTCTCCATCTCTCTGACTCTGTGACGTCTCCTCCGACCTCCCTCCCTCCGTCGCAGTCGTCGTCGCCTCCCTCATCCTCTGTCTCTTCTCTTCCCTCCATCGCTGGCTCCTTCTCTTTCCTTCTCTCTGCCACCGCCGTCTTCCCTTCCATAATCTCGTAGCACGTAACATAACTTGATTATTGAATGGTAGGTAACCATTATTCCTCTTTTTTTAGGTTATTTGATGAATCATGTAATCAATTATAGCATGTAACTTAATTTGACAGTAAGTTGCTATTAACAAAATATGTTGTTTTGTCAAAATATGTTTTATTTGATTCTTTATTCTTATTTAATTCTTATTATTTTAAATTTTGTTTTATTTGTTTGAAGAGCATTGCTTATTCTTATTTGTTTTATTGCTTATTCTTATTTGTTTTATTTGATTCTTATTCTTTTAAATTTTGAAATTACAATTTTGTAACTACTTTATCTTTTGTTCAGAGATGAGGAGATTTTTGGTTGATAGAGAAAATATTGAGAATGTGAATGTTGAGCAACCGGAAGCCGAATTAGAACCACCGCCTAATGTGGTTAATGAGTTTAATCCAAATGAGATTGTGTGTGATCCAGGTCGTAGAAAACAAATTAATGAGTATGCTCTGGATATTCAAGACCAAGTGAGGAGGGCATATGTATTGAAGGGTCCAATGCAACCAGATTCGCCAAACTTTCCTCGTACTCCATTTAGAAGTGTTAAAAGAGCATTTAGTAAATCATGGTATAAGAATTATACATGGTTAGAATACAGTGAGATAAAGGATGCAACTTATTGTTGTTATTGCTTTCTCTTTAAGCAACCCGGGAGGGCCAATCACTTTGGTTTTGAAGTCTTCACTAAAAGCGGATATAGAGATTGGAAGCATGCATCTCAAGGCTTGAAAGGTCACGTTGGTAGTCATAATGGTTTGCACAACTCATGTGTCAAGCACTACGATGATTATAATAATCAAAGACGAAGTGTAACAAATAAGTTTGCTAAAGCAACCAAGGAATCAGAAAAATTGTATAAGATTCGTTTTACTTGTTCTGTAGATTATTCAAGATATTTCATAGCACAAGGCATGGCTTTCCGTGGCCATGATGAATCCTCTACTTCTCTAAATAAGGGCAATTGTAGAGAGATGGTAGATTGGGTAAAATCTCAAAATGAAAAAGTGAGGGATGCTTTTGACTGTGGTGGAAAAAATTGCACAATGACTTGCGGTGACATTCAAAAGGAGCTTGCAACGTGTTGTGAACATGAAGTTACCGAGGTGATTATGGAAGAGCTTGGTGATAGACAACTCTTCGTGCTTATTGACGAGTCACGTGATATATCCGTCAAAGAGCAAATGGCGGTGATGTTGAGGTTAGTAGTTGTATTTTCCAATTTCCAATTTTTATTACCTATTATTTTCTATGCCTCCAAGTAAATTTTTTGAATTTGTTTTAGGTTTTTGAATGACAAAGGGAATTTTGTGGAACGATTTATTGCTCTACATCATGTCAAAGATACTACATCTGAGTCATTAAAGGATGTTCTTCATGGTATTCTTGATAAGTACACGTTATCGATTTCAAGGATACGAGGGCAAGGATATGGTGGAGCTTCAAATATGATAGGTGAAATTAATGGTTTCCAAAGAAAGATTCTAGATGAAAACCCTTATGCTTTCTATGCCCATTGTTATGCTCACCGTTTGCTATTGGTTGTTGTCTTTGTTGCTAGTAGTTGCTCATCTATTCATGATTTCTTTGAGTACATCTCCTTGATTGTGACCACAACAGGTGCATATTGTAAGATGAGTGATGCTTTGACGGAGGCATCACACCAAAATATTTTAAATAAACTTGAAAGTGGTGAGATATCTAGAGGAAAGGGCGTGCACCAATCATCTAGTCTCACTAGACCCGGGGATACTAGATGGGGTTCACATCATACTACATTTCTTCATTTGGATCAAATATGGTCCTCCGTGTTAAAGGTTCTTAGTATGGTTGATGAAGATGGGCGTGGACCATCTCAAGCAGCGGGTTTGATAGAAAAAATGGAGAACTTTAAATATGCTTTCATTTTGAAGTTAATGTTAAAGTTGTTTGGCATCACAAATGAGCTTTCAAATGTCTTGCAAAGAAAAGATCTTAATATTGTGATTGTCATGGAATTAGTTGATGATGTCAAAGCTCGGTTGGCCACAACGAGAGAGAGTGGTTGGGATAATTTATTTGCCGATGTCCAAGATTTTTGTGTTGCTAAAGGTATTCCAGTGCCAAATATGGATGATGAAATACCGGTTCGGGGTCGTTCAAGGGTAGAAGGGACGACTATCACTAATCTTCATCATTACCGTGCAAAGATTTTTTATGTTGTTATTGACAAAATATGTGTGGAGATGGATCATCACTTTAGTGAAGAAAGTAACATTATCATTGATTGCTTCTCATGTCTTGACCACAAGAACTTTTTCTTCAAGTTTGATGTTGATAAGGTTGCTCGTCTTGCTGATATTTATCATGCAGACTTTTCTAATGATGATCGAGGAATAATTAGGGATCAACTTGACACTTATGTTCTTCAAGTGAGAAGAAATGCTTCATTTTCCACTTGTGAAGATGTTCAAAGTTTGACTATGAAGATGGTTCAAACTTAGAAACATTTGGTATTTCCATTAGTTTATAAACTTATTGAGTTAGCTTTGATATTGTTGGTGTCGACAGCATCCGTTGAAAGAACTTTTTCAGAAATGAAGATTATCAAGTCTAAATTGCGCAATAAGATCAATGATGTGTGGTTCAATGAGTTGATGGTATGTTACACCGAGTGGGAGATATTCAAGTCACTTGATGATATTAATATTATTTGAACATTCACCGCAAAGAAGTCTCGGAAAGGACATTTGCCTCGTAATTTTATTTAACCCGTTATTGTAAGGTTATGTTTATATCTTTTATTTTAAACTATATTTTTATTGACAAAATGATGAGTCTCTTTTATTTTGATTAATGACTATTTATATATTATATACAATATGAATTTGCAGTATTTAAATTTTTGACCAGGCTTTATAATTTTTCTGACTCCGCCACTGAATTCCAGTATAATATTAGAGTATCATTTAATTCTGTTGATGCATATTTTTTTCACTGTTAAATTACTTAGTTCACACTTTTGAAGTTTAATCTTAAACGTAAGTGACTGTCTTAAAAGTTTCAATTTATATCAAAGACGATTTGAAAATAAATATAGAGCATTTCTTATTACACCACCCATGTTTCTTAGGCACCACGCGAATTTCCACTTTCGCCCCTTGATTCCGAATGTGCACATCCGGACGCACCGTTTTTAAAAAAAATATTGATTTGTTCCGGATGTGCACATCAGGAAAAATGCCTGATTTGCAGATCTGGAAAAATAGCAGAACTATATTTTTTTTAAATCAGTTTTGTTGGTTGGTCGTAGATGTTAATATATCGTCGCATTAATGAATATTGAATAAGAGGATTATTTCATTATTACTACTATAATGAAATTCTCAATATATCAGCGAACGGGCACGTCTCACGGTGATTGACAAGAGGGAAGACTTCAATTGCTGATCATAATTTTGCCTGATTTTAAGGGCAAATCATATGGTAAGTTTTGTAAGGTGGTGGCATCAATGGACTGATTTTGTGTCACAAGATACAGAGGGATTGTTTCCGCTCAGGTTCATTGCGAGGAGATAATTCAAGATATTTTTAAAATAACAGTGGATCCTCAGAAGGGAAATCGGCCAGCTGGAATGATAAGATAATTTTGGTAGATTTGTGGATTCCTCGTGATTTTCTTTTGATTTTCAGGGAGTGACGTGTGGCTTTCTATAAATCAACTGGGTTTAAGCCTAAAAGGATTATATTTTACAGGTTCGAAGATTGTAGGACAAATGAAGATCAACAGTAAAATATTACGTCTTTGACGTTATCCAAGATAAATGGTAGCAGAGTCGATACAAAGTTGGTGGTACTCTTATTACTGCTTGCAGAACCAGAATCAGAATTTTCGACTTCACTTATGTAGTATCAAGCGCGGAAAGCTAGCAAGTGTTCCCCGATTTTAGCCACTATGATAACAACTAAAAAGTTAAAGTTAGCTATGCCATACCTTCCGAATTGCATCCATCTCATAAAGCAAAACCTGACTGAACTGACCCTCACGTACTTCATCTCTGATAAGCAGAAATTAACAATGCAAAATAAATCATATATAAAATTAAAACAAGTTATAATATATACATATACATAAATATACATCAACATGTATCATTTAGGCACCACGCTCGATACTACATAAGTGAACTCGAAAATTCTGATTCTGGTTCTGCAAGTGGTAATAGGAGTACCACCAACTTTGTGTCGACTCTGCTGCCATTTATCTTTGATAATATCAAAGAAGTAATATTTTACTGTTGATCTTGATTTGTTCTACAATCTTCGAGGATAGATTTGGGAGTTCGGATATTCACAATGCCTTTTGTTCTGGACTGGACCAATGGCTAGGCATGGCCCAATCCACGCCTGCTCCCAAAAACGCCAAATTGCCTAAGTCCAATCGACAAATGGGTAAAAGTTACCTTTTTGCCCCTCCAACCGGGCAAGGACTGTATTTCTCCTCCTCGGAACCGCTGCCCGTTCCGCACGACTTCATCACTCCCCGAACAACTAAGGGCATGTGCCCGAAACTACGCATTTGCCCGACATAACGGCTAGTTTTGGGCACCCTGCCCGACATAACGGTTAGTTTTGGGCACCCTGCCCGACATAACGGCTAGTTTTGGGCAGTTACCTATTCTTCGGGAAAACGATTATTTCGCCCCGAAAATAGGACCGTTGGCTACACACTGGGGGCACTATATAAACCCTCTCACTTAAGAGGGTCAGGTATCCAATAATCACACTTGAAACTCATACTTTGTACTTGCTCCTTTTCTCTGGCCCTTTCTTACTTGAGTGTCGGAGTGCCTTGCAGGTACACCCCCTCCTCCTCTCTACACGCCCAGCACCTCAGAAGTACTTGGTGGCCCACTTCTATAGGATCTGATCTGGCCTTCACGATCAGTGGCGCCGTCTGTGGGAACTCTTGTTCTCCCCTTCTTTCTTTCCCCAGAAACCAAAGATCAAAGCAAACTTCCAAGATCATCATCATGGCCTCTCAAGATCACGCCAAAGGTGCTCTCCAATCCGCTGTCCCCCCTAAGCAAAACTGACGTTGACGGTCCATCATCTCTCCTCGGAGATGCCCGTTTTCTGAAAGACGGGACCCCAGCTTCTCCTTCCCCCACTCCCGCTGATCGCAACAACGACCAGACTTCACTGGACATCCAGCCCGTTCCTGTCCCACCCAACGCCGACCCGACCATGGTGGCCCTTCTGGAGGCGCTCAATAAGACCAACATCCTAATCCTTCAGCAGAACGAAAGGATCGGGGCTTTGGAGGAGTCCACCCGTCCAAAATCCTCACCTCTAAGGAAGAACCATCGACGATCCAAGAGCCCGCAGCCTCGGCGAGAAGTCGATCGAAGGCTACGCCAAGAGCCAGAATCTCGCGCTGTTCAGAAACACGACCAGGTTTCCCCGTGGAACCAGCACTCCCCCGGCCACAAGAAGACCCGAAGAGACAAGCAGTCACCTTCGATCAAGTCAAAAGGCCGGGCCCGTTCACCTTCTCCTTGAAGAAGTCGCCGACACGAGCGAACCGTCCGATCCCCGTCACCATCCAGTTCCAGCAGCGATGATGAGCCTCACGGCCCGTTATCCCAATAAATCTTGGCAACACGCCTCCCCAAGGGCCTAGAAAAGTCCCCAGCACTGGGCACGTACGACAGGACAATTGACCCCGACGAGCACATCGAGAACATCGATGCGCTATTGGACTACCGTGGCATCCGGGGCACCATCAAATGTCGGCTATTTCCAACCACACTCCGAAAAGGGGAAATGACGTGGTACAAGAAGTTGTCCGAAGAGTCTATTACGTCGTGGAAGCAATTGGGCAGAATGTTCTCCCGACATTTCACCGCGTCGCGCCGTCACCCCAAGACTGAAGCCTCCCTTGGGGCCAAAATCCAAGGAAATGACGAACCTCTCCAGGCATACATCGAGAAGTTCAACAAAGAAGCAGTACAGGTCCCTACAATGGATGAGATGAAAAAAAATTTGCTTGAGCAACGGCTCCGCCCAGGCTCAGAATTCTCCAAAGCCGTCGGATTCGCACCTCCGAGGAATCTGGATGCCCTCCTCCTCAAGGCACAGTCGCACATCCAGTACGAGGAGAAGGAAGCGGCCGACTCCGTCCGAGCTTCTTGCCACCAAGAGAACGCTCGGGCCTCCAGAGGCGAAGAAGCCTCGACATCCCGTCGAGGAGAAAGGAAGCGCGAAGACCGTCCACGGGACTCCCGCGACAGCAAGGGACCCTTCGGGCGATTCCACGACTATACCCCCCTAACCGTCTTCAGGGAGAAGATACTGTCCGAATGCACAAATTCGGAATTCAAGCAAGCAGGGGTCCGCTTCCCCAAACAAATATCGGCCAAGCCCAATGTCGACAAATCGAAGTGCTGCCGTTTCCATAAGAGTCACGACCACACTACCGAAGACTGCATCCATTGAAGGATGCTATCGAGATACTGATCAGGGACAGCCACCTGAAACAGTTCACCAAGAAGAAAGATGCTCCCCGGCAAGACGCTCAGGAGTCCAAGAAGGTAGAGGAAGAGGTACCTTCCTCGGAAGAAGCCAGCATCCAGGTCGCCATGGCCGTTTCACGACCAGAAGACTTCTACGTCCCAGATGGGCTCAGCGATCCTGCATACTTCGCGGCCCACAGCCCGTGGGAAGCATTCCCCTCTGCCATGGTCATCTCGGGCGGGAGCTTCAATAAAGTCACGGCGGGCTCCGTGAAAAGGAAATTCGAGCACCTAATCAGCACGAGCTCTAATAAGGTGACCACGCTCGACCAAGCCCAGAAAGGCTTTGTCCCCGTCTCCTTCTATCGGGAAGAACTCCTCGAAGGATCTCCAAACTCTAGCATACCCCTGTTCGTTAGAGCTCGAATGGAAAACTTCAATGTTCGAAAAATCCTTGTCGACCAAGGCAGCTCGGTTGACATCATGTACTCCCAGCTGTTCTTAACACTTCAGCTAGACGAATCACACCTCACCCCCTACGTGGGGTCTGATTTGCAAGGATTCAACAGATCAGTGACCAAACCCTGGGGGTACGTTGAACTGATTGTAACCTTTGGATCAGCGGAGATGGCCAGGTCCGTCAAAGTGCAGTTTCTGGTGATCGATTACCCGTCACTGTACCAGTGTATCTTCGGAAGACCAACATTGGCCAAATTGGTAGTTGTGTCTTCCACCGTCCACCTTAAGATGAAGTATTACACTTCAAAGGGGATGGTCGCCACCCTCCACAGCAACATCGAAGCTGCACGACGATGTTTCGAAGCAGCCACGAAAGGACTCAACGCCATCGCCTCCAAGTCAAAGGTATCGAGCAAGCCAGTCTTGCCCAGCAGTTTCGAGGAAGCTAAGCCTCTGCCTCAAGTCGACTTCATCGAGCTCGACAGTCGCTTCCCCGAGGAAGATCAGCAGGAGGACCAAACAGCTTCAACCAGCTCGTCTACCCCGTCCAGCAGCAGCTCCCATCCGATGCGCCCTATCCCGGATGGCAACTTTGAGCTTGTTTTGTTCGGCGATGACCCTCAGCGGGGAGTAAAGATTGGAGCGGACCTCCCCGACATAGCGAGGAAGCAACTCAAAAACTGCCTCCGTGAGAACGCTGACCTGTTCGCCTGGAGCACCGCCGAGATGCTCGACTTGGACCCGTCCGTCGCCTACCATCAACTCACGATTGACCCGGCCGTCAAAGTAGTAGCACAACGTAGGAGAAAGCAGACTTCGGAGAAGATGGAGGCTGCAGAAAAAGATGTAAAGGACCTCCTCGAGGTCAAATTTATCTCAGAGGCCAAGTACACCACTTGGTTGTTCAACGTTGTACTTGTGAAAAAATCTAATGGCAAATGGCGAATGTGCATTGACTACACCGATCTTAATAAGGCATGCCCGAAGGACGCTTACCCCCTCCCTAATATTGATAAACTTGTTGATAATTCTGCCGGTTTTAAACTTTTATCATTCATGGACGCCTATTCGGGCTATAATCAAATTCCAATGGCAATGATCGATAAAAAATACACGGCCTTCATGACCGAATCAGGCAACTATTACTACAACGTAATGCCCTTCGGCCTGAAGAACGCCGGCGCGACCTATCAAAGAATGATGAACAAGGTCTTCTGGGGAGAGAAATGCGACATGCTCGAAGTCTATATGGACGACATGATCGTAAAATCCCACGAGGAAACTGATCACACTGCCCATCTAAGGAAGGTCTTCGAACAGGCTAGAAAATACAAAATGCGTTTCAACCCGGAGAAATGCACGTTCGGTGTCCTAGCAGGCAAATTCCTCGGCTTCTACTTAACGGAACGAGGAATCGAAGCCAACCCCGATAAGTGCAGAGCATTCTCCGAGTTTCCAACACCCAAGTCAAAGAAATCCATCCAGTCCCTCAACGGGATGCTCGCGTCATTGTCCCGTTTCGTGGCCAAGTCTGCCCAACACGCCTTACCATTCTTCAAACTCCTTCGCAAGGAGGCAGCATTCGAATGGACCGAGGAATGTGACAAGGCTCTTTTCCACCTAAAACGGGCACTCTCGGAACCACCCGTCCTCTCTCGCCCGGACAACGGCGAAACTTTATACCTGTATCTCGCCGTAACAACCGAGGCGGTAAGCGCCGCTCTTATCCGCGAGACGCCTGACGGGCAGAAGCCCATATATTTCACGAGCAAAGCACTGTAGGGACCAGAGTTGAGATACCAGTAAATAGAAAAAGTGGCACTAGCCCTCATCAACGCAGCTAGAAGATTAAGACACTACTTTCTAGCCCACACGATTGTGGTTCGAACAGATCAGCCTGTAAAACAGCTGCAAGGACGACCAGACATGGCCGGAAGGACGCTCAAATGGTCGCTCGAGCTGTCTGAATTCGACATCCAGTATGTGAGCAGGAAAGCCCTCAAAGCCCAGGCTCTGGCTGACTTCATCGCAGAAATGACGTTCGCAAACTCCCCCGCATACGGAGCACGCAAATGGGCCATCTTCGTAGACGGGGCCTCTAGTTCAGTGGGAAACGAGGCAGGCATCATACTGGAAAGCAACGAGGGAATCATCGTTGAAGTTTCACTCACCCTGTCCTTCCCCACCTCTAACAACCAGGCTAAGTACGAGGCATTCCTCGTCGGGTTATGCTTAGCCGAGGACCTTGGCACAGAAGAAGTCGTTATTTGCACAGATTCACAACTCGTGGCCCTCCAAGTCCGAGGAGAATATCAAGCCAAAAACAACAACCTGGCTGAATACTTAGCCCTGGTCAAGAAGAAGATGGTGAAGTTTGCAGTAGTATAGGTAAAACATGTTCCTCGCGAACACAACGTCCGGGCAGACGTTTTGTCTAAACTAGCCAGCACGAAGAAGAAAGGCGGAAATAAGCCCGTCATACAAGAAGTACTTCCTCGACCCAGTATTGAGAAAGCTTCCCCGATACTCGACGTACAAGTGATCGGCGACAACAATTACTAGATGACCCCCGTTTACAACTACCTCGCTAGAGACGAACTCCCGTCCGACCCTAAAGAAGCCAGCGTAGTCAGGCGAAGAGCCTGCTCCTACGTCCTGGTCGAAAATAAACTCTACAGACGGGGATTCTCCATCCCGCTGCTCAAGTGTGTCGAGGAAGAAATGGTCGCACACGTCTTGCGGAAAATCTACGAAGAAATCAACGCTCAACATCTCAAAGGAAGGTCCCTTGCCCGAAATGCCCTCTGAGCAGGATACTACTGGCCAACCATGCAGCACGACGCGAAAGAGCAGATGAAGAAATGCGATAAATGCCAACGACACGAGAACATGCACCTGGCTCCACCCAATGAGATCAAGTCTATGTCCTCCCCGTGGCCATTTGCCTGGTGGGGCCTGGACATCCTAGGACCCTTCGTGATAGGATCAAATCAGAACAAATAATTAATAGTAGGAGTGGACTACTTCACAAAATGGATAGAAGCGGAGGCCCTGGCCAAGATAACTGCCCTTAACATACTGCGTTTCTACAAACGAAACATCCTTGCACGTTTAGGCATCCCCCAAGCGATAGTCACGGACAATGGGACACAGTTCACGGACAGGAAGTTCCAGGACTTTGTCGCCCAGCTAGGCACGAAGAAACACTTCGCATCCATCGAACATCCCTAGATAAACGGGCAAGCTAAAGCGGAAAACCGAATCATACTTCGAGGCCTCAAATGGAGGCTGGACAAGACGAAGAAAGCTTGGGTCGAGAAGCTGCACAGCGTCCTATGGGCATACCGCACGACTCCACACTTTTCAACCGGGGAAACACCCTTTCGTCTAGCCTATGGGACCGAGGCCATGATCCCCGTCTAAGTTCACGTACCCTCCAGGCGGACAGAGTCGCCCCTAGACGAGGAGATAAACGATGAATCATTAAGAGAGGAACTCGACCTCGTCGAGGAAGTCCAAACTGGGGCAGCCCTCCGCGAAGCCTCATTAAAACAAAAAATTACCATCAGGCATAACGCCAAGGTGATACGACGAGAGTTCGACGTGGGAAGCCTTGTTCTAAGGAGAAAACACAAAGACTCTCGCGAAGGAAAACTAGCCGCTAACTGGGAAGGACCCTATCGTGTCCGAGCAAAAATGGAGAATGGGGCCTATTACCTAGAACATCTCAACGGGGAAGAACTTGCTCGACCATGTAACGCCGAAAAACTGAAACAATACTACAGTTAAGGGCTTAACCATTGGTTGGACCCGTCACAACGACGAGCATCGCACACCGACCACGATGCGCGGCTAGGTACAAGCGTCGCATGATTGAAAAGCAGAACCCCACTCAGGAACGAGCCAGGTATCTACTCGACAGCGGTCCTCAATCGAGCACCGCCTTCGTCAAAGTACCATGATTAGAAGAACACCCAGCTCGCGATGGAACGTTCACACCACGAACTCAGGCCTCAAACGCGACCTGAGTTCCGCATCCTCGCCAGGATATTCCCCGACAGTTCGATCAGTACCCCTCACTGCTGAACACATCAACAACAAGCAATTCCTTTAAACTTGAAGCAAATCAAAGTAACCCCTATTACGTGCATACATACACAAACGAGCATAAGTAAAAACACTTAGCGAATTTTAAAGCAGATAATGCCATGTAAGTCACAAAACCGGCCACAAGGACCAGGCACATAATTAAAACTGATAAGTGGCCACAGGGGCCACAATTGTACTTGTTACATAAACAGGGGACCATGCCCCCATCCAAAATAAATTACAACAATTACACGGCACGCAAGCCGGACAAATTACAACAACAAAAAGAAAATCCTTCACTCATCCGTCTGGTCAGAGTTGGACTGAGGCCCCTGTTTTTCCTCGGGCTGATCCTCAGCATGCTCTTCAAGAAGGGAGTCAGGCATAACGATTCAGCCATCTTCAATATGCGCCAGATAATGAGTACCCTCAGTGGAAAAGTCAAGTCCGGGGTTCACCACCCGCAGTTGAGACACGAAATTCTTGAAGGATTCGTCCGCAATGACGATATTGTCATCCTCAGCCGCCAACATACGGGCAACTAGCTCAGACCTTGTCTTCAGCTCCTTCACGTCCTCGGGTTCATCTTCGCCTGGAGCATTAGCTGACCTCAGCTGCTTGGACAGTTCCTCAGTCGCCTTCTTCTCCGTAGCCAACGTAGAATTCTCCTTCTTCAGCCTGGTCACCTCCTCGTCAGCCTTCCTGCAGGCATCGTCAGCACTCTTAACCTCTTCCTTGAGATATGCCATGGCAGCCCGAGCAGCCTTGAGTTCGGACTCAGTTGCAGAATCCCCTTCGGTATAGATGACTGCCATCTCCAAAACTCTGACCAGTGCAGAGGCATCTTGGGCCACCAACGCCCTCTTGCTCGGGCGATCCATGCTTTCCAGCCGAAGAGACTCTGCCCGCAGTACGACCAAGGATGTACCCTCGAAGAATCTCTTATTAAGTATACAAGGATGAAGCTAAAACTTCCCTTTCTCTGGGGCCCGGCTGAGATCCACAGCATCGTTGGCCCTCGGCCGCTTGGTTCGTGAGGTCAAGGGCAGGGGAGATTCCCGGGGAGCAGGAGTGGGAGAAGAGGTCCCCGCAGCGGACTGAGCAGGAGTGGGAGCACACGCATTAGCAAATCGAGACTTTGGAGGAGCCGTTCCAGGCTTGTTCCTCGCAAGAGCATTTTTTACCATCCTCTGATGAGCCTGAGGCATCTCACCTGCACAAACAGAATACGAGCATGTTAGACACAAAGAAAATAATTCGGGCAAATTAAAATAACACTAAGACTACCAAGCAGATTTTGAGCTTCCGTAGGAGTCTTGCACTCCAGGAGCGCCTTGGTATTAATAAAGTGGTATTCAACCCTCTGGCTACCATCCTCCTCGAAGATCGGGTCACCCTTTTTTGTCCAGCATTCAGCGAGCAGGAAGGAGTTAACGTACTTCACCAGCGTCTCGTACGCAACGACATCTTGCCCTTCCAAGTCGTGCGGCTGGAGAATGTACTCGTTGGCCTCTTTGGTGAAATGGTGAGGTCCCTAGTGGATAGGGAACTTGTATATCCTCTCCCTAATAAACTTCCCCAATTCATCGCGCAGGTCATTTCCCTCCTCGTCAACCTTGATCTCCCAGACATAAGTGCTATCCCGGGCAGCTTCTGATACGGGCTCGATGACATAGTACCTCTCCTTGAACGTCCGTATCGATTCCAAAAAAGGTTTAAACAGTTTACGAGGCTGCTTTAAAGAAACCCAACCATACCTCCTCCCCGACAGTTGCCGTTGAAGATGGAAGACGGTGAAAAATAAAGGAAGAGTAGCCCCTATTCTCAGATACTCGCACGTTAGCTCGAACGCCCGAATGAAGGCAAGCGAGTTCGGGTGCAGCTGCGTATGGGCCAACTTCAAGTGCCCGAACACTGACTGTTGGAAATCAGTGAACGACAACCTCAGCCCCAGCTCTTTGAAGGCATATTCATACATGGCAAAGCGATCCCCGTAATTTGTACAGACCCTATCACCCTCAGAGGGAAAGTGCACCTTCCACTCCTCCTCTGGTCCGACTTCCGTAAAAACATCTCCCAGGTACGTCGCGATGGTGGACTTATGCTCGGCTGGTTCAGCCATCATCCACTCCTCCGTGGAACCTTCAACAGCATTCTCTTCAACATCCTATTCCTCCCCGGCTTCACTGGGGACACTCGAGGATTCTGAGCTGGTGCTCTCCGAGGATTCCGAACTCGCCTCTTCCTTGGAAGAATCTATGATAATCTCCTCGTTTGGCCCCGTCGCCATGTCGATCACCTGAAAAGCAGAGAAACAAGTGAATTTGACGAAGAATCAAATCCACCCTTCCACCACTAGTCAAGTGAAAGGGCGCGCAAAGGGCTGAGGACGACGTCCCCGACCTAAGCCCTAACATCGAACAAAAAACTCTAAGAGTCTCCCACGAGGAGGTGCCCGGAGCAAGCCACTTCCGTAACGAGGAACTTCCACGAGCCACTTCCCAGTTCCCGTTGAAGCTCCGCCGGAAACTGCAAAGCCTCACCGAAAACTGTAGAGGCTCGCTGGAAACTTCATCGTTGCTCCGAAATCTAAACAATCACGGCGGTTACGCAAGCATCATCATCGCAATGACGCCGGAAACCGCCTGATTCACAAGAATATCCTCAAACCTAGCGGCCTCACTGTCGCTCCCAGGATTTTCATCCAGGTACAAACGCGAGAGTGGCGCGGAAGAACAGAATCGTCAGCCGTGTAAATTTATCCCAAGACAGGGAAAGGGAACACCGCATAAACCTTAGGAAGGGGGAAAGGAATGGTCATCGCAACCATAACCTGGGTTCGGGAGTCGGTTACGTGAGGGGAAGGTGCTAGCACCCCACGCGTCCATCGTACTCGATGGTATCCACGCTTGTTGTCTAATCTAAGGGTGAGTTATACTATCATCTAGGGCTGTACTAAGACGGAGAGGGGAAAGACAAAGACAGACTCGGTAGGACGTCGACGTCCTAGTTCTACGTACCCCCTTGTGCAATGGGGAATTCAGAGTCAACGTAGTTCGGACCAAGTTCTTTGTGTTTTTTATGAGCGACGTTAAGTTCGCGTCCGACAGTTAGGGTCGATGCCTGTTTGCGACTCAGACGGAAGGTAACGTGCCCTTTTTTGAAAATATCCTTTAGTTTGACGATCCCGAAGGACGAAAAGGTTTTGAAGTTGGTTTGTGTTTTTTAGGACAGAAGTGGCTTAAGTTAGTTCCTAAGCTGCATTGCACCAAAGTCTAGGGCACAGGGGTAAATACTTAATGCATCGTCCCAAGACAGGACGCTCGCTAAGCACTCTAGAAAGATGAGAGGAAGCCCCTTATTTCTCATTCCCCATACTTAAGGCTCGTGCGCAATACACCTTATTATTATTAAGTGTTTTAAAGAAATTTGAGATGAGAAGAGAGAAGACACAAGGGTAACTATAAAGGGAAACTGATGGTCCTAATGTTATCATGCATGGGTGACCTACGGTTAGTGAGGCTTGAAGATGACCTAAACCCTAAAGAATAAAGATAGGAGAGAAGAAAGGTAAGGGTAACTGGTCGTACCTGGATCAGACAGTTACTGGTGGCCAACGACGTCCGTTGAGCTCCGGCTCCGGTGAGGTTGAAGGACGGCGGGGGGGGGGGGGGGGGGGGGGGGTGGGGGGTGTACCTGCAAAGTACTCTGACGCTCAAGTTAGGGAGTGCACAGAGTAACAGCAAATACAAAAAGAGTGAGAAAAGTGACTTAACCTGACCCTCTCAAGTGAGAGGGTATTTATAGAGAGCCCCCAGCGCGGGGCCAACGGTTACTTACATTGGGCTGGATTGTCAGGCCCAATCCAAGTAACTGCCAGGGCTTACGTGGCGTAGTGAAGACCAGCGCGTGGTCTTCGCCCTGGGGTAACCGCTCCTAGATTTCCGGGACTAGGGCAGACCGAATCCTTCGGGAGTGGAGTGGTTACTTGGAACGTGTCTACGTGGTACGGACCGTTAGACACTCCTCGCTGGGGAGGAGCCTTCTGTGTCGAGGACCCGTCAAGCCGTACGACGGACATGGCCTCGCGGGGAGGAGACATGTCTGTCGAGGATGATGTGCGGTATTCTCGCGGGGGAGAAGCTGGTATGTCGGGGACGTACCTATCCGCTGGGGTGCGAGGTCCTCTTGCCCTGTCGGCCCAAGTACCCGACACTGTAAAGTGCTCGGGGGAAACGTTGGTATGCTTGCAGCAGTTAAGTGCCCCGCAGAGGGGTCTTATTGGGCCTCCCCATGCGATATGGGTTGGGCCTGCTCGACTGTTGGGCAGCCTCGGCCCAGTCCAGAACAGGAGCCCCCCAAGTCGTTGCTCTGAGGTGGCAGAGCAATGACTTAAGGGTTATTGACATGTCGAGGATACGCTAAGAGAGGAACCGAGGAGGTCGTTCTCCTATGCGAAATTCCTTCGGCCGGATGAGCGTCGGGCGTCGGACAGATGTGTCTGGTCGTATGGTCGGGGAGATGAAGGGTTTCGGATTCGAAGCATTGGGGAAAACCGAAACGACACGCGTGGGGAGACGGGCGGCTGCATGCGTGCCACGTGTCGCCTGCCATTATTACCTAGGGAGGCTGGCTAGGGTAGCGCACTCGAGTGCCCTACGCCCCTCGAGTCTCGCGAGAACCGCTTATAAAAGCCGCTCCCCTCGCTCATTTTTCACTTTTCCGCTTCTCTCTCAAGAATCCTTCTCCTTCTCTCTCTAACCTCTTCCGTCGTAGCTCGCCGCCGTCAATCACCGGGCACTCTCTGTCGGAAGCTTTTCCTCCGCTACGACAGTTGTTCGCCGCCGTACCACAGTCGGAAACCTCCGTGCCGGAACCCTACACCGCCGCTTACCAGGTATTTGCTTCAAACCGGACCTTTATTTTGCGTTTTTCTTCAATTTTAACTAGTGTAGGACGTTTCCTTGGTGAATTGATGATATTCCCATGAGAAACGAAGGGATTCCTGGCAAATACGGCGGGAATCTTTAGTTGTGGAGGGAGAGAGTGCGAAGAGCTTTGCTCGCTTTTGATGAATATCTCGGGGATCAGGGACGAACACGTCGGGGACCCGTTGAATGTCTCGGGGTCCTTAATAATCAGTATATTTGTTAGTGCCGTGGGGACACGGGGCAGAACCTTCCGGGGAGACGATGAGTTCCCCGGTGGGCAAGTTGATCCTCGGCCGATCGCGTCGGGGAGTTGAGAAAGCCTTGCCCCTTCCTCGCCCGTTCGCTTGAACAACAGTAGAGGGGTGAATTTGATACGACCAATCGAATTCACCGTTTCCTTCTACTTTTCAGGTAAATGGACGATTTGGCTGTGGAGGTGGCCGTAGGATATTTCGAGGAAAACGACGACGACCAGCCCGACTCCCCCATGGCTCACATGGCCTTTGCGCAAGAGAGGCCGCTCGAGGATTGGGTCTGTAACGAAGCCCTGGAGATGTCGTCCATCTTCGTGTACCCAGATGTGGGCGATGCTTTTTGCACCGTCGAGCACCGACTAATCGGAAGTGGTCAATCCTGGAAGGTTTTTCGTCCCGAGGAGCATCACCGGATATGCTCCCCTTACCAGGGAATGCGAGTCCCCTTATATGAGTTTATGTTCGAGAAGGCGGGGTGGAGGCTGCCTTTCACGGATTTACAGGAGGGGATCTTTGACTGGTTGAAGTTGGCCCCTTCGCAGATTCATCCGAACTCGCTGGCCTTCGTCCGGGCCTTCGAGCTCGTATGCAAATATTTGGAGATCGTGCCGACCGTTCGCCTTTTCTTCCGCATATTCCACCTCCAACGGTCGTCGGCCGGAGGTCGACACGGCTGGGTGTCCTTCAAGCAGAGCAAGGCGCTGTTCCACACTTACTTGGATTCCATCCGGGATTTCAATTTCCGCTATTTCTACGTGAAGCTGGTCACCTTCGAGGCGATATATTCATTGTACCGGAAAGTCACCCGCGAGGTCGACGGCCGTTCCGAGGAGGTGCTGGAGCCAAAGTTTCCTCTGTACTGGATGGAGGAACATTTTAAGAAGGGAGTTGACAAATATAAAACGAAGCCCGTTCAGATGGAGGCCTACGAGTGGGAAGCCTACAATAAAATCGTAGCTTTCGTTGACAGTTTTACCGAAGCTCGACACGAGACGCTGGACGGCCAGCCTATACTGGGTGCAGATGGGCAGGTGAAGAAAGAACGTCGCTGATAAACACCCGCGTTCTGCTCGAGACCTTCTCCGACGAGGAAGCCATCGAATTGTTAGGTGGTGAAAACGTCCTCGCTTTAGGTCTTCCTCGCATCTGTGTTTCTCGCTTTACTAATGTTTTCTTTCCTTTTGCAGGAACAATGGCCGGAGCCGAGGAGAGGTTGAAGAAGCTAAAAGCGAAGAGGGCCCGGGAAGCGCAGGCCCGGGAAGAGGCGTCGCGCTCAAAAGATCAAGAGGTTGTCCCTTCTGGGGCCCCGCACGAGGGTGTTTCCATGGCCGCCATGCCTGAAGGACCCAATCAGTTTCAGCCTGCTGCCGCTGTGTCGGGGACCGCGGGTGGTCGCACAACTCCTGCGGGAAGCCAATCCCCGGCTACCCAAAGGACTCCGAAGAGGCAACGCGTTGCGGAGGTCGTCGACCTGGGTGGTGAAGACAGTCCCCCGGTTCCTTCCAGCTTTGACCTTCCCCCCTGCCATCAAAAACCTCACTTCTTCTCTGAGGCCACTTATCCTCGCACCCTTTCCTCCGAGATCCAAACTGTGCTGGGGACTGCTACTGAAGTGAGGAGGAATATGATTTTTGAGGACCTGTCGGCCGTCATGCGTATCTGCTCGACTGCTATCATTCTCAATGACGAGACCCGCCCTGCTGCTGAACTGGCCCGCCTGCAGGAGAAGCTGGATACCTTGGGCGCTGAGATGCTCGGTATGCGCACGGAACTAAAATAGTGCCGAGATCTGAACAAAGAGCAAAGCAAGCAGCAGCAGCTGGTCGAGGCCAAGCTTAAGGAAGCCGAGGAGACAGAGAAAGGCCACCTTGCCCGAATCGCTGAACTGGAGTTGGAGGAGAAGTGGCTTAAGGAAAGGATTGCCGAGTTGGAGGATGCTGTGTGGCCGGCCAGGGGGAAACTGAGGGAGACAGGCTCCTAACCACTCGTGCAGCGTTAGTGGCCCATCTCCGGAAGATCGAGCAGGATCTCCGGTTGTCCGAGGATGATGCTATTGAAACCGCGGGTATAGGGTTCCGCAGTGCCGTGGCTCAGCTTCAGGTTCTCAACCGTGATCTCGTCACCGAAGGGATTGACCCCGACGCTGAGGTGGTGGATGGCCAGATCGTGCATCCTCTGCGGGAGAACGACATTCAAGTGCACGAGGAGCCTGACGAGGCCGCAGCTGAGTAGGTTTTTTTTTAGCTTTGTTTTGGTCGGCCTGCGAGCCGTTTTGTTTTCGCCCGGCTTGTGGGCTTAGTTGATGTACTATTTGCACGATGTTTATTTTTGCCCGGCTTGTGGGCTTATATTTGTAACTTTTTTGTACTAAGGGTTTTGTCCCGTATCTGTACTTCGTAATACCTCTTTATTGATTTTGATCGTGTGTGATGTGTGATTTGTTATACTTTATTTTTGCCCAAGTAATAAGGCTTTGGGATTTGCTCGACTTAAACAGTCCCTGACCGCGTGGAGAGCTGGTCGGGCGGCCGGAGGAGGACTCCGACCTTCAACGAGGCTAAGACCTCGATCGAGGTCCTAGTCTCGTGGCATGAACTTCCCATCGCGAGCTGGGTGTTATGCCCGGTTGGCACGACGACGGTGGGCCTCGATCGAGGTATCCCCGTCGGATCAAATATCCTCGCGCACACACAACACGGTCTCTGATCGACGTGTTCTTATAGGGGTGTTGCGCTTGTACCCTAGCGCGTCCCCGTAATCGCTGTGCTAGTGAGCCGCGGGCAGTGTTTAACTGTAATATTGTTTTAGCTTTTCAGCGTTCCATGGTCGAGCAAGTTCTTCCCCGTGCAGATTTTTGAGGAAATAGGCTCCTGTCCCCGTTTTCGCGCGGACGCGGTACGGGCCCTCCCAGTTCGCGGCGAGTTTGCCTTCTCGCGAGTCTTTCTGGTTCCTTCGTAGGACGAGGGTGCCCACCTGAAAATCACGTTTAATGACTCTGTCGTTATAACGTGGTGTTATTTTTTTGTTTAAGTGATGCCTCTCGGAGAGAAGCGCCCGAGCGTGTTTCCTCGACGAAGTCGAGTTCTTCCCTCAAGGCTTCGTCGTTTGCGTTCCCGTCGAGGGGGGCTTCCGTCCTCCTCGAGGGTTCTCTGATCTCCACGGGGAACACTGCCTCCGTTCCATAGGTCAAACGGAAAGGGGTCTCCCCGGTCGTGGAGTGTGGGGTTGTTTGGTAGGCCCAGAGAACGTTGTGTAGCTCTTCGACCCACCGTTGTTTGGCGTCGCCCAGTCGCCGTCTTAATCCTCGAAGGATCACTCTGTTCGCGGCCTCAGCCTGTCCGTTCGTTTGAGGGTGCTCGACCGACGTGAAGTGCTGCTTCGTGCCTAGTTTTGTGACGAAGTCTTGGAAGTTCCTGTCGGTGAACTGGGTTCCGTTGTCTGTGACGATGGCTTGAGGCACTCCGAACCGGGCGAGGATATTTCTTTTGTAGAAACGTAGTATGTTGAAGGCAGTGATTTTGGCCAATGCTTCTGCTTCAATCCACTTCGTGAAGTAATCTACCCCGACGATGAGGTATTTGTTTTGATACGACCCCTGGACGAAAGGTCCGAGGATATCCATCCCCCACCATGCGAACGGCCACAGGGAGGTGCATGTCCGCGTGCCGTTGGCATTTATCGCACTTCTTGACGTGCTCCTTGGCGTCTTGTTGCATGGTGGGCCAGTAATATCCTGCCCGGAGTGCTTTACGAGCTAGCGATCGTCCGCCGAGGTGCTGCGTATTGATTCCCTCATGGATCTCCTGGAGTATGCCGGGGACCTTGGTATCCTCGACACATCTGAGATGGGAATAGAGAATCCTCGCCGGTATAGCTTATCCTCGACTATAGTGTACGAGCACGCCCGTCTCTTGACCATTCTTGCTTCTTTGGGATCTTCGGGCAGTTTGCCCGTCGTGAGGTATTCGTATACCGGGGTCATCCAGCAATCGCTGTCCCCGATGGCGTTGATGTCCGAAACCATGCCTGGTTTGTCAATGCTCGGGCGGGAAAGGACCTCTTGTATGACGGATTTGTTCCCGCCTTTCTTTTTCGTGCTCGCCAATTTTGACAGGACGTCCGTTCGGGCATTATGCTCCCGGGGGATGTGAGTTACTTCCGCCGAGGTGAACTTTTTCATCTTCTCTTTTACCAAGGCCAAGTATTCTATGAGACTGTCGTTCTTGGCTTGGTACTCTCCTCGAACTTGCGAGGCTACGAGCTGAGAATCGGTGAAAAGCTTGACCTCCTTGGCGCCAAGGTCCTCGGCCAGCCTGAGTCCTGCGAGGAAGGCCTCGTATTCGGCTTGGTTGTTCGAAGTCGGGAAGGACAGTTCAAGGGACACCTCGATGAGGATGCCTTCCTCTTTTTCGAGGATGATTCCCGCTCCGCTTCCTTTCGGGCTGGATGCTCCGTCGACATAGATTGACCATTTCTGCGACCCGTTGGTTGAGGGTTTTGGGACGGTCATCTCTGCTACAAAGTCGGCCAGTACCTGTGCCTTCAAGGCTTTCCTCCCTTCATATCGGATGTCGAATTCGGCCAGCTCGAGTGACCACCTGAGCATCCTCCCCGCCATATCCGGTCGTCTGAGGAGTTGCCTGATCGGCTGGTCGGTCCTCACGATGACGGTATGGGCAAGGAAGTAGTGGCGTAGTCTTCTGGCCGCGGTGACGAGGCCCAGTGTGACTTTCTCGATCTGCTGATACCTGAGCTCGGGGCCTTGGAGAGCTTTGCTCGTGAAGTAAACTGGCTTCTGTCCGTCTGGTGTTTCCCGAATGAGGACGGCGCTGACCGCTTCGCTCGTGATCGCAAGATATAAGAAGAGTGTTTCCCCGTTCTCGGGTCGCGAGAGGACCGGGGGTTGCGATAGGACTTGTTTCAAATGTGCGAGTGCTTGTTCGCATTCCTCGCTCCACTCAAACTCCGTTTTTTGCCGGAGGAGTTTGAAAAAGGGGAGTGCGTACTGTGCGGATTTGGCGACGAACTGGGAAAGGGCGGTGAGCATTCCGTTCAATGATTGTATTGACTTCTTCGAGCCCGGAGTAGGGAGCTCGAAAAAGGCTCTACACTTGTCGGGGTTTGCCTCGATTCCTCGTTCCGTGAGGTAAAATCCGAGGAACTTTCCCGCCCGGACACCGAAGGTGCATTTGTCGGGAATAAACCTCATGCGACATCTTCTCGCCGTGTCGAACACCTTCTTGAGGTGCGCGGCGTGGTTGACTTCTTCTGCAGACTTGACGATCATGTCGTCCATGTAAACTTCGAGCATGTCGCCGATTTCAGTCCGGAAGACCTTGTTCATCATCCGTTGGTAGGTCACACCGGCATTCTTCAGACCGAAGGGCATTACGTTATAATAGTAGTTGCCCGACGCGGTCATGAAGGCCGTGTGTTGCTTGTCGACCTTGTCCATGGGAATTTGGTTGTATCCTGAATAGGCGTCCATGAAAGATAGTAGTTTGTAACCTGCATAATTGTCGACCAGTTGGTCGATGTTAGGCAAGGGATAACAGTCTTTCGGGCAAGCCCGGTTAAGATCAGTATAATCAACGTACATTCTCCATTTTCCATTATTTTTCTTAACAAGTACAACGTTGGACAGCCATGTCATGTATTTGGCTTCCGAAATAAAATTTTCCTCTAGGAGGTCTTTTACAGCTTTCTCAGCAGCCTCCGCTTTCTCGGGAGACTGCTTACGCCTATGTTGTGCTATGGCCCTAGCGGCCGGATCTACTGCGAGCTGATGGCAAGCCACCTCGGGGTCAAGGCCAGGCATCTCGGATACGCTCCACGCGAAGAGGTCAGCGTTCTCCCTCAGACATGCTTTCAGCTGCTCTTTGGCTAGGTCGGGGACCTCGGTGCCGATCTTCACGTTGCGATCTGGGTCGTCTCCGAGGGCCACGAGCTCGAAATCTCCATCTGGGATGGGGCGTGCTGGGTGGAGAGGCTGCCCGTTGTTTTCCGCCTGGTGGTCGTGGTCTTCGACTCTGTCTTCATCGGGCTCGCCGGAGAACTTGCTGTCGAGGTCGACCGCGTTGACGCGCGGGAGAGGTACCTGTCTGACGTCCGGGGGTGGTTTGGCCACGACCTTAGGTTTGGGACCAATGGAACTTAGCCCCTTGACGGCGGCGTCGAAGCATCTTCTGGCCACGTCGATGTCCCCGTGCATCGTCACTACTCGTCCCCTCCTCGTGTAGTACTTCATTTTGAGGTGGACCGTCGACGGGACCGCCGTGAGTTCAGCAAGGGTGGTCCTTCCGAGGATGCAGTTGTAAAGGGATGGGCATTCAACCACCAGGAAATAGATCTTCACCTGTCGGGCCGTGTCTTCGGCCCCGAACGTAACCATTAGCTCCACGTAACCCCATGGTCTGGTGGTGGTTCCATTGAACCCCTGTAGGTCTGACCCGACGTACGGGGTCAAATGCCTCTCGTCCAGCTGAAGGGTCCCGAACAAATGAGAATACATGATGTCGACCGAGCTCCCCTGGTCGACTAGGATTCTTCGGACGTCAAACTTCGCCATTTGTGCCCTGACCAGGAGGGGAATAGTGGCGTTTGGTGCTCCCCCGGGGAGTTCCTCGAGGTAGAAGGTGATGGGATTGGAGTTTCCCCGCACCTTCTCGAGGGTGGTCGCCTTCGACGATGTCGCGGATTCCAGTTCGTCAAACTTCCGTTTGATCGACCCAACCGATATTTTCCCGGGATCGCCTCCGGAGATAACCATTGCTTTGGGGAAGCCTTCCCAGGTACTGCGGGCCGTGACGGGGCCCTCGTCGGGGAAAGTCGCCCACATGTTGCGGATTGCCTCTTCGCCCTCGATGATTGGGGGGACGAAGAAGTCCTCGGGTCGAGTGACGCTGAGGGCGACCTGAAGCTGGCTGTCGCCGGGAGGAGGTGTTGCCTCCTCGACGTTCTGTGCTTCCTTTGAGCTGGGACGAGGAGGGTCATTCTATTGGGCATACTTCTTCAAGTGCCCTTCTTTGATGAGAATCTCAATGGCATCCTTGAGGTGGATGCAATCTTCGGCCACGTGCCCGTGGCTTCGGTGGAACCTGCAGTACTTAGATTTGTCAACGTTGGGTTTGGGAGCCGCGGGCTTTGGGAAGCGAACTCCTCCTTTCACAAACTCGGAATTCTGGCAGTCTGAGAGGATCCGAGACCGGGAAGTGTTGACCGGTGTGTACTCCGTGAATCGGCCAGCTGGCCCGCGCTGTTCCCAGGGGTCTCGATTGCGGTTTTCTTTCTTCTTTTCTCTTCCCCGCCGGGGAGAAGCGTCATCGTCTTTGTGGCCGCGGGGGCCCTCCCTACGTCTCGTCTCAAGAGCGATCTGGGCTGCTTCCGTCTCTTCGAGTTCGATGTACTTCTGGGCCCGAGCGAGAAGGTCCTCGAGACGTCGGGGTCTTCGGAGGCCGATGGATTTGGCAAAGTCCGACCCGACGCGTAGTCCGTGAATAATTAAGTATTTCTTCATGTCGTCGGTCGTATGGACCTCGACGGCTTCCTTGTTAAACCTCTCAATGTAATTTCGAAGGGATTCGTTCCTCCCTTGGAAGATCTTTTCTAGGACAGCCTCTGTCTTCGGGTGTCGACGAGACGCGGTGAAGTGTTTGGTGAAGCGTTGCTTCAGTTGTTTCCACGACGTGATCGAACCAGGTTCCAGACCCTTGTACCAAGTCATGGGTCCCTTCCGCAAGGTGGTGGGGAATAGCCTGCACCTGATGGCTCCCCTGACGTTTCGGAAGTCGAGCATCGCTTCGAAACTCTCCACGTGATCGTCGGGGTCGGTCAGCCCGTCGTAGGTCCCCAACGGTGGAGGTTTCTCCATGCCTGGAGGGATTGGGGCGTCCATGATTTCCCAAGACAAGGGGGGTCCTTTGGTCCTCGTCGTCGCTACCAGCCGGGGATCTCGAAGGTGACCGATGGTGCCGTGGAGGGGAGTTCCTCGAACGGTTCTTTGGTCTCTCTTCGGTCTGCTTGGACTTCTTGGAGATGGTGGAGGCCCTGGGTTCCTTCCGAGGCGGGGAACGAGGGTGTTTCTGGGTGATCGCCGGCTGGGGTCGCTCGAGACGAGGTCGTCGACCATGGCGTACGGGCGACGGAGTCCGGGAATCTTCGGAAGGGGTCCTTCGCGGGGAAGGAGAGCGGCGAGGTGACGGGGGACGGCGATGTCTTCGCGGGGAAGATCGTTGCGCCCGTCCTTGCTCCAAGGCTTCGATTCTGGTGTTCTACTGCGCGATCAGCTGATTGGTCTGGTTGATCATTGCAAACAGGGCCACAGTGCTTGGGTCCGCGTTGGGCGGCGGAGCAACTGGCTGGAGAGTGGTTTGTTGGTCGTCCATGCGGACGACGTGGTTGGTCGCATCCTGGGAGTCCGTGGAGGCGGTTTGTCCGTCTCTTATGTCGCCTTCGCCGCCGTGGAGGATGACGGCGTCCTCACGGTGGCTCCCGTTCTCCAGTTGCGCGAGCACGGTGTCCAGAGCCTGGTTGACGGTCGGATTGGCCATGTTGGTGATGAATAGAGGAAGCTTTGGTTTATCGAGGAGAAAATGGGAAAGCTTATAAATTTCCCACAGACGGCGCCACTGATCGTACCTGGATCAGACAGTTACTGGTGGCCAACGACGTCCGTTGAGCTCCGGCTCCGGTGAGGTTGAAGGACGGCGGGGGGGGGGGGGGGGGGGGGGGGGGGGTGTACCTACAATGTACTCTGACGCTCAAGTTAGGGAGTGCACAGAGTAACAACAAATACAAAAAGAGTGAGAAAAGTAACTTAACCTGACTCTCTCAAGTGAGAGGGTATTTATAGAGAGCCCCCAGCATGGGGCCAACGGTTACTTGAATTGGGCTGGATTGTCAGGCCCAATCCAAGTAACTGCCGGGGCTTACGTGGCGTAGTGAAGACCAGCGCGTGGTCTTCGCCCTGGGGTAACCGCTCCTAGATTTCCGGGACTAGGGAAGACCGAATCCTTCGGGAGTGGAGTGGTTACTTGGAACGTGTCTACGTGGTACGGACCGTTAGACACTCCTCGCTGGGGAGGAGCCTTCTGTGTCGAGGACCCGTCAAGCCGTATGACGGACATGGCATCGCGGGGAGGAGACATGTCTGTCGAGGAGTGATGTGATGTATTCTCGCGGGGGAGAAGCTGGTATGTCGGGGACGTACCTATCCGCCGGGGTGCGAGGTCCTCTTGCCCTGTCGGCCCAAGTGCCCGACACTGTAAAGTGCTCGGGGGAAACGTTGGTATGCTTGCAGCTGTCAAGTGCCCCGCAGAGGGGTCTTATTGGGCCTCCCCATGCGATATGGGTTGGGCCTGCTCGACTGTTGGGTAGCCTCGGCCCAGTCCAGAACAGTAACCATGGATACTTATCCATACCCTTAAGGAACTTACTCTGATCCTGCATAAAGGGTTAGTGAGAAACAGACATGAATAAGAGCACTGAGGTGAGTGAAAATTAAACAACGGCAAACAATGATAATAATAATCCAAACGTGAATCAAAGAAACAAATAGACAGTCCCCAAAGCAAATGGAACAAGTGCCTTTCAAACAAGGTAATTAGATAGGATCAAAAATGTGCACACAAGAGAACCTCAAAAGAAAGCAAATCAAATAATTAGCAAAGTGATTCCTAAAATTCCCAAATTAATCATTAAAGTTCCTCAACCAGAGGCAAACAACATATAAGAGGTCCCTGCAAAAATCCAAAAAGTTAGCCATTCAAACAAATCACACAAAACTCAAGTAAGGGATATGGTTCAATGTGCCAAAGAGAAGGACCTAAATGCAATGTGAAAAATATTTAAAAATGAAAGAAAAATATTTTTATGCAATTTAATGTGTTAATGAATGGATGCAAAAAGAACGAGTGAAAAATATTTTATAGATGAGGAGAATGAAAATAAAGAAATTTATGCATGCATGAGATGTGTAATTAAAAAGGAGTTGAATTAAACAATTAATTTAAAGGATAAAAAATAAAATAAAAATAAAAATAAAATTTGTAAAAATTTATTAAATGGCAAAAAAGGATGCATTAATTTTATGATGATTTTTAGATGTAGAAAACTATTTTTAATAAATTAAATATGAAATGTGATAAAATAAACTAAAAAAGAAATAATATGCATGGGGGGTGCGACCAGTAGGAAAAGGGAGCGGAAATTGAATTGGGCCAGGAGATGGGGGTGCGAACAGCGCATAGCCCATCAGAAAAATAAAATAATAAAAAAAAAAATAAAGCCTGGGGGGGTGCGTTAAGAAAAAAAAGCATGCTAAAATGATGGTTGGGCCAGAGGTTGGGGGTGCGCATAGCAACCCTGGCCCAATTGATTATTCAGCAAACAAAATAAAAAAAAAAGAACACCAAACTCCCTCCATGTGCCGCGCACATGTCTCATTTATGTGTTGTCCGCATCTCCTCCGCACGATCAAGAATAAAAGAAAAACAAGGGTCACGATGATAGGATGCATGGTATTAACATGGGATGTGCATACACGAAATTCATTAAATAAAAACAAAAAATCAGCGACATGTGGCGTGCTCATGGACGCACGATCTGAGATCGGACGGATATGCTTCGTCTTCTCCAATTATACACCTCGCCGGACTGTACTTCCGGCAGCCGCCGGAGCTAGGGCTCCGGCCACCCTCTCCGGTGGGCTGCGATGAGTTTTTTTTTCCAGAAATCGTAAATGAGTACACTATTTTGACCAGAAAAACGCCAGGAATCCAAATATGGCCTTAAAAAATTCAAATTGTTAGCGCATAATAAAAAACGAATGAAAAACCAATTGGGCACCAAACTTTAAATCCACTTTACAAGCAATTCACACATCCATAATTTAAAAAAATTATACCAGCGTGACCACTATTCATCGCACGTCAATATTCATGCAAAAAATAGGGATTTTAAGAACACGAAAAAACCTCTCAACCTGTGATGGAGCAGCTCCAATCGTTGCCTTTGGCTGCGAATGGTGGTCGATTTGCACTCTAGAAATCCCCAGGAAAATATTTGTGGAAGAGCTTTTGGCCAAAACCTTGTGGATCGTGAGCTTTGATGAAAAATCCTCTTTTAGGGTTTTCTTGAGAACTCCTCCAATTGCACGTGCATGAACCCTAACCAATGCATGAATGGGTTTTAAATACTTAGGGTTATTCTTCTGACGATGAGTTGGGCCTGAATAATCCATTGTTTAATTATTTTTGAATTATTTCATTTAATATTGAATTTTAACTAATTAAATCCAATAAAATAAAATAAAATGAGGAAAAATCAAAAATATGCTCTTTGGGTCGTGCATGGCTTTATGTTTGAGTTTGGTTTAAGAAACTTATGGCCCATTTGTCAAAATTTGGATTTTAGGCATAGTTTGCTTTGTGCACCTCCTCAAAATTGCCTAACTTTGACTAAGTATAACTCCTTCAATTTTTAGCTCCTTCATGCAAACTAATACTTTTTAGAAACCTCAAGATGTCCTCTAACCAACCCTTTTGGTCCCATGTCAATTTGATCTTCCATGTTCAAGTTATGAGCTTTTGAAAAAGGTTGACTTTTGTTGACTTTCAAAATGACCTATAATGTCTTGGCTCATATCTCCCGAATGGAGCATTTCTGGACTTGGCTTGTGAGACACAACGTTGTAGGGAATTAAATTTACTTCAAGATGGCCTTTGTTTGAGGAATTTTTGATGAAGTATGTGGAAGTTAGGCCTGGTCAAAGTACAGTTGACTTTTACTACAAAAACCCTAATTTAGTAACTCCCGATTCTTGATGATTCTGAGGTTTCCTTGATGAATCATGATCAACCCTTGATCAAATGATGAATTTCAACCCATAATCTTGATGTTGACCAAAAATCTTGAGGTTTGACTTTGTGTTGACCACAGTTGACTTTTTGACCAAGTTAACTGATTTTCAATCCATTGGCCAATTGAACTTTTCCTGAACCAAACTGATGGACAATTCTCCACTCCTAGATACTCAGGGACCCAAGGAAGACCATAGAATCAAGTCTTTCCCAAAAAAATCAGAAATAAACTGACTTTGTAGCAAACCCTAGTTTGTGGCACCCTTAGTCTATGAGGAAATAGCACAGTCTCCAAATTCAAATTCCTCTGAATATGATGTGTATCCTCTCCAACAAAGATAAGATATGCCATTTGGTGATGATAAAAACCCAAGGAGCTTGCCCATTGGAGCAATAAACCCAAGAATCTCAAAACCCTAATTCATGCACTGGTTAGGAGGGAGTAATCCACTTGAGATCCCTTGCCACCTGTGAACCCTTGATGATGTGATGGACCAGATAGGACCTTCTTGAACTGCTTCAAGCACCTTGACCCCATGCTAATGATATGCATACATGATAATGCAAAAAAAATGAAATGAAACATAAGCCAGTTAGTAAAAAGAGTAAGAAGGGCAAATTTTGGGGTGCAACAGCTGCCCCTATTCAATCAACTTGGTCCTGAAGGTATGGTAGCAACGGCTCTCATACATTCCAGGATACACGGGGATTGAATACTGAAAGAACTCCAGAAATTTGCGACCAACAGAAGAGGGACGACTCACTGGGGAACGAACAATAAATGCTCCACTTGTCACGATACGTACGAGTGTTGAAAACCAAGGTATTGGAAAGTCACGAAATAAACACAAACGAGTGTTAACTATGCCGGGGATAAACACTGACGGGTGTCAAGGAATTCAGAAAATCAAATACGGACGGGTACTGAAGAGATACACGGACGGGTGTATAAAGGTTCAATACGGACGGGTATCGGAAAGGTACACGGACGGGTGTAAAGGTTTCAATACGGACGGGTACCGAAAAGGTACACGGACGGGTGTAAAGGTTTCAATACGGACGGGTATCCAAAAGGTACACGGACGGGTGTAAAGGTTTCAATACGGACGGGTATCTAAAAGGTACACGGACGGGTGTAGAAAGCTCAATACGGACGGGTATCAAAAAGGTACACGGACGGGTGTAAAGGTTTCAATACGGACGGGTATCTAAAAGGTACATGGACGGGTGTAGAAAGCTCAATACGGACGGGTATCAAAAAGGTACACGGACGGGTGTAAAGGTTTCAATACGGACGGGTATCAAAAAGGTACACAGACGGGTGTAAAGGTTTCAATACGGACGGGTATCTAAAAGGTACACGGACGGGTGTAAAGGTTTCAATACGGACGGGTATCAAAAAGGTACACGGACGGGTGTAGAAAGCTCAATATGGACGGGTATCAAAAAGGTACACGGACGGGTGTAGAAAGCTTAATACGGACGGGTATCAAAAAGGTACACGGACGGGTGTAAAGGTTTCAATACGGACGGGTATCAAAAAGGTACACGGACGGGTGTAAAGGTTTCAATACGGACGGGTATCTAAAAGGTACATGGACGGGTGTAAAGGTTTCAATACGGACGAGTATCAAAAAGGTACACGGACGGGTGTAAAGGTTTTAATACGGACGGGTATCTAAAAGGTACACGGACGGGTGTAAAGGTTTCAATACGGACGGGTATCCAAAAGGTACACGGACGGGTGTAAAAAGGTGTAAAGCAACTTTTACCGGGGATTAATCTCGCTGGGGAATGGATAAGTCTAAATAAAAGACTCTGCCGGGGAACACAAATATGAGGAACGCGCCCCTCCAAAATCTCCTGAGTTATGCCATCTCCGCTGAGAAAGAGAAACTGGCAAAGAGAGTGTCAAACCTGGCTTATGCTTCGAATGCAAATGTTTGAATTTTGCCGTAATGCTCCACACGAAGTGGAAATGCTACGCGTTTGAGGATGCAATGCAAGTGCTTATGATATGCAAAAGGGGTCCCTCCAGCAAAATAAATGCCGGAGAGAAAAGAATGATTCAGATCGGGCTGACAAAAATAAATTGTCCTCTGAATCCCAGAACTCCGTTGAGAAGGATCACCGTGACCGACTCTTTGGATCAATATCTTCTGCTGGGGATGAAGTCTCAAATGAACATTCGCTCTACTGGGGATTATACATAACTCTTTGAAAAAGGAGGCCACGGCCTGGATCAAGAGAGTGTCAAATATCACTTGGATTTAAAACCTGTTGGGGATACTGCTGGACTTAGCCTGCTGATGGGGGAGAAGGAGCACCTTGACTTTGTGGGGAAATAACGTCTTGACCTGGGGAAAATACCTCCTAAGTCTCCTGCTAGGGAAGGTCTGCTCTGCTGAGGAAAGTGCAACCTCAATGCTGGGGAGAGTAAGCTACTGGGGAAGTACGATCTTGTTGCCCTGCAAGTCAAATAACAGCAAATAGAATGTGCCACAACATGACTATCACCGTTAACGCCTAAGTAATTTCTACTGTTTTTCGTTATGCTCTGCAAAGCTCGAAGTTTTATATGCAACGTTTATCAAAAATATCAGACGTTTTTGCAAACAAAACAGTAAAAGTAAAACAAACAATAGCAAGCTCTTTGAGTGAAATGAATATTTTATTGAGAAAAATGGCCTGTAAATAGGCATTTACAATAGGAAGCAATTCCTAAAAAGAGGTAATTGCGCAAAAGCAAAAGAAAATACACATGTCGGCAATGTGGGAACAGATATCCACGATGATTTGACTCAGCTATGACCCATATGACTTGCCTATCCCCCAATGTCTTGACCTTCGAAGAGACTACCTATACTGATTCCTTTTTTTCAGAACTTCCAGGTATCGAGAATGTTCACAGATCGAACGCAGACCGTAGCCTTTCGCTTATAAATCCCTAACTTTTGCCTGGATCTCCCTTTTCGGGTTTTCAATCCACCGGGATACCCATTTTTGCCAAAGCCGCCTTTTCAGGTTTTCAACTCTGCGGGTTTACACATTTCTTTTTACATTTTATCCCTGATTTTTGCCTGAACCCTTTTCCTTTTTTATGGTTCGCCGGGATGCCCATTTTTTTGCCTGGACTTTCTTTTTATGTCCAGCGGGTCTCTTTTACGCGAAGTATTTTTTGACTACGTCTGCGTTCACAGGGGATGTAAAATCTTCGCCATCCATTGTTGAAAGTAGTAAGGCTCCACCAGAGAAAACCTTTCTGACCACATACGGCCCTTCGTAGTTTGGAGTCCATTTGCCCTTGTGATCTGTCTGAGGAGGAAGGATCCTTTTCAAAACCAATTCGCCTGTCTGAAAACTCCGAGGACGCACTTTCTGATCAAAGGCGTGCTTCATCCTGCTCTGATACAACCGACCATATGCGATGGCTGCCAACCTCTTCTCTTCAATAAGGTTCAACTGATCTAATCTGGAACGTACCCACTCCGCTTCATCAAGTTTCACATCAGCCAGAACTCTCAAAGATGGAATCTCGACCTCTAAGGGTAAAACTGCTTCCATACCATATACTAATGAGAAAGGGGTTGCCCCTGTTGACGTACGTACCGAAGTACGGTAACCATGTAGGGCATAGGGTAACATCTCATGCCAGTCCTTATACGTTACCACCATCTTCTGCACAATCTTCTTGATATTCTTGTTTGCCGCTTCAACGGCCCCATTCATCTTCGGACGATATGGAGAGGAATTATGATGCTCAATCTTGAAACTCTGGCATAATTCCCTCATCATATTATTGTTCAAATTCGAGCCATTATCAGTAATGATTCTCTCCGGGACCCCATAACGACAGATAATATCCTTCTTTATGAACCGGGCGACCACTTGCTTAGTGACGTTGGCGTACGAGGCTGTCTCCACCCACTTTGTGAAATAGTCAATGGCAACCAGAATGAAACGATGCCCATTGGAAGCAGTGGGCTCAATCTTTCCAATCATATCTATGCCCCACATTGCAAAAGGCCAAGGAGACGACAACACATTTAGAGGCGTAGGCGGTACGTGCATCTTATCTGCATAAATCTGGCACTTATGGCACTTCCGGGCGTACTTGAAACAATCTGACTCCATAGTCATCCAATAATATCCTGCCCTCAGAAACTTCCTAGCCATGGTGTGACCACTGGAATGAGTACCAACAGAACCCTCGTGAACTTCCTCCATCAATGAGCTTGCCTCGTGTTCATCAACACAACGTAGCAAGACCATATCGAAGTTCCTCTTATATAACACATCATCCTTGTTCAGAAAGAAATTTCCTGCCAACCTCCTCAGGGTCTTCTTATCTTTGGTGGAGGCACCCTCTGGATACTCCTGTTTCTTCAAAAAAACCTTAATATCATGATACCACGGCTTGCCATCTGACACATCTTCAATTGCGAACACAAAAGCTGGTCTGTCCGGACGTCTGATTCTAATCGAAGGTGTTTCATTCCAACGGTTCACCTTATACATGGATGCCAATGTCGCCAACGCATCAGCCATCTGATTCTCAACTCTGGGCACATGATGAAAATCCACTCTATCAAAGAAAGGTAACAACCTTCTGGCATAGTTGTTATAAGGCACCAGGTTCGCCTGACGGGTCTCCCACTCCCCAGTAATCTGATTAACTACCAACGCGGAATCACCATAGACATCGAGGTTCTTAATTCTCAAATCAATTGCCTCCTCTAACCCCATGATGCATGCTTCATACTCCGCCTCGTTGTTGGTACACACGAATGCTAACCGGGCAGTAAAAGGTATATGAGAACCCTTCGGAGTTGTAATGATTGCCCTAATTCCATTACCATATGAGTTGACAGCCCCATCAAAGATCATCTTCCATTGAGACCCAATCTCTGGTCCTTCGTCAGGTAAAGGCTCTTCACAGTCCTTCATTTTCAGAAACATAACATGCTCGTCCGGAAACTCAAACTTCATAGGCTGATAATCCTCGACCGGCTGTTCAGCAAGATATTCTGACAGAACACTTCCTTTAATGGCCTTCTGAGAAACATACTGAATATCGTACTCTGTCAAAACCATCTGCCAACGGGCTATCCTTCCAGAAAGTGCTTGCTTCTCGAACACATACTTAATCGGATCCATCTTTGAAATTAACAAGGTTGTGTGATTTAACATATACTGCCTTAGGCGCTTGGCTGCCCAAGCGAGTGTACAACATGTCTTTTCCAACATAGAATATCTTGATTCGCAATCAGTGAACTTCTTACTCAGGTAGTAAATGGCATGCTCTTTCCTACCTGTCTCGTCGTGTTGACCGAGCACACAACCCATCGAATTCTCAAGAACCGTAAGATACATAATCAATGGTCTCCCAGACACTGGTGGCATAAGGACCGGAGGTTCCTGCAAATACGTCTTTATCCTTTCAAACGCCTCTCTACAATTTTCATTCCACCTGACCTCTTGATCTTTTCTCAACAACTTGAAAATAGGTTCACATATAGCTGTCAGATGTGAGATAAACCTGGCAATGTAATTCAACCTCCCCAAGAAACCACAAATCTCTTTCTCTGTCCTTGGCTCAGGCATTTCCTGTATGGCTCTTATCTTTGCAGGATCAACCTCAATACCTCTTTCACTAACGATGAACCCCAACAATTTACCAGACCTCACACCGAAAGTGCACTTGTTCGGATTCAATCTCAATCTGAACTTCCTCAACCTTTCAAACAGCTTCTGAAGGTTCACCAAGTGTTCCTCCTCTGTCTGTGACTTTGCAATCATGTCATCAACATAGACTTCAATCTCCTTGTGAATCATATCATGAAAGAGAGTCACCATTGCCCGCTGATAGGTTGCCCCAGCATTCTTCAACCCAAAGGGCATTACCTTGTAGCAAAATGTTCCCCACGGCGTTATGAACGTAGTCTTCTCCATGTCCTCTAGGGCCATTTTGATTTGGTTATACCCAGAGAAGCCGTCCATGAAGGAAAACACAGAATATTTAGCAGTATTGTCCACTAACACGTCAATGTGGGGGAGCGGGAAATCATCCTTTGGGCTCGCCCTATTCAAATCTCGGTAATCTACACACATCCTGACCTTCCCGTCCTTCTTAGGTACAGGTACAATATTAGCAACCCACGGAGGATAATTTGTCACAGCAAGAAATCCAGCGTCCAACTGCTTCTGAACCTCTTCTTTGATTTTGACAGACATCTCTGGTTTAGTCCTTCTCAATTTCTGCTTGACTGGAGTATAACCCTTTTTAAGCGGCAACCGGTGTGAAACAATGTCAGTGTCAAGCCCAGGCATGTCTTGGTAAGACCAGGCGAAGATATCCACATACTCTCAAAGTAGCTCAACTAATCTCCTCTTAACAGTGTCTTCCAAAGCAGCCCCAACCTTTACTTCTCGTTTGACGTCCTCGGTTCCCAGATTAACAGTCTCAACTTCCTCCTGATGAGGTAGAATAACCCTCTCCTCCTATTTCAGTAACCTGGCTAATTCTTCTGGTAAGTCACAGTCTTCGTCAGTCTCTTCTTCGGCTTGATAGATAGGATTGTCAAAGTCATATCGAGCTATAGCTAGGTCATGGGTGGAATCTGAACAAAGGAACCTGCATGATGGATGTTTTATGTTCATTATGAGTGCAACAAACAAGAAAACACATTGCCATTTTGATGTGGGTTAATGCAAAAAGTAAAAATAGAAAGACAGGGACCAAAATATTTGAATGAAAAAACGTCCTTTATTGATGATAAAAATAGCAAATAAAACATCCAAGCCCTACAAATAAGTATCACTACGTCTTGGGCAGAACGTAGGACTCAACATAACAGAAAACAAAAGTAAATTACTCCGGGCGCGTCACTTGGATGACTTTCTCGGTGGACCAGTTGCCTAAACTCTGACCAGGAATGCAGGGACGAATCCATCCATCCATGTCACAATCACTATCTCCTTCATCCTCAATGGCATTGACTCTGTCGAAGAACACGCCGGCACTGGTGAAACGGACTGGACCATAGAACTTGGGAGGCTCTTCAGCACGCCTAGGTGGCTTGTACCCTAGCCCATAGGTATCCTGCTTCTTTTGAACATTAATAACACTGCCCCACTTCTGAGAACCACCAGCTTCAACTATAGCACGCGCTTCCTTGAAAGAGGACATTGAAACCTCTGGTTGTATGACGACTTCAGGCTGGGCAATCCCCTCAGGCTGACTGACTGCCTTTGGGGGTTCCCTGGGAATCTTCACGGCTTCAAAGGCTTGGCACAAAGTTTCCTGTACTTCACCATCCACCTCTACATACTTGAAGGTTGATAGGTGACTCACCATGATATCTTCTTCACCACAAACAGTCACAACGTGGCCATCCACCATATACTTCAATTTCTGGTGCAGCGTAGAAGTTACCGCCCCAGCGCCATGGATCCAAGGACGACCCAACAAACAACTATAGGCAGGCTGAATATCCATTATATAAAAGGTGGTATTGAAAACCTCAGGACCCACCTTGATTGGCAGAACTAACTCCCCAAAAACTGACCTCTTGGAGCCATCAAAAGCACGTACCACTAAGTCACTTGGTGTACAAATTAACCCACGAGTATCCAACTTCATCAAAGCCTTCTTTGGTAACACATTCAAATATGACCCAGTATCAACTAACACATGCGACATCAAAGAACCACGACATTCCACTGAAATATGCAGAGCGTTGTTGTGATTCCTGCCATCCGAGTCAGATCTAAATCGGTGAAACCCAAACCATTACCAGCATTCACATGAGCCACAACCCCTTCTAACTGATTAACGGATATTTCCTGCGGTACATAAGCCATATTCAGAATCTTCAGTAGTGCATTTCGGTGTGCCTCAGAGCACAACAGTAAGGATAGAATGGAAATCTTCGATGGAGTTTGGTGAAGTTGATCAACAATCTTGTAATCACTTTTTCTGATCAACCTCATAAACTCTTCTACGTCTTCTGAGAAAGTATCCCCACCTGGTTTTGTCATAGAATTATTAGCTTCATGCCTCTGTATAGACTCATCCAACACTCGTTTACCTCTGTCTTGACTTGAACTACCAGCCTGATTTTCGGACGGAATAAAGACTCTACCACTCCTAGTGATAGCTTCAGCTTCAACAAGATTTCCAACCCCTGTATTCACGACTGATATGTCTCCCAATTCATGCTTCTTACCATTAACAAACACCTCAGACCCATAGTTCCATGGGATGGCCTTGGTAGTCTCATACGGGACTGGTCCAGGAACAGTGATAGTGACCGGCGCTGGTCTCGCCTGCGCTGATATAGTTATTATTTTGAACGGAATTGTTATTCTGGCAACATCAATCTCTCTGTCAGTAATTCTGCTCTGCCTACAACCTCTATCAAATTGTAATATCCCTTCGCTGATCATCTTTTGAATACCTGCTTTCAATAAATCACAACCGCCAGATTGCGACACACATCCTACACAACCTTCATCACAGCCTGGAAACACCCCTCCCTTCAACAGTCTTTCCTTCACCATACCCAGGGGAGTTTGGACTTCATTCACATCTGAAATTAGATTCAAGTCTTCACAGTCTTCAATAATAGCATTGATCTTCGGCCCACCGTGATTTGGCATCGGGTTCTGATTCACGTTTGGAACGTCATTGGAGAAGTTGATGGCCTTAGAATCCACCAAATCTTGAACCTGATGCTTAAAAGCTCTACAGTTCTCAATATAGTGTTCGGGTGCCCCAGAATGAAACTCACAGTGGGCGTTGGCATCATAGCCGGGAGGCGGATTACCAGTAGGTGGAGCCAATGTTCTCTTCTGAATCAACTGTAGCGTTAACAAGTGCTGAAATAATTGAACGTAGGGCATAGGCGGAGTTTCGAGATATCTATCCCACCTAGACGCAGGTTGTGATCTGCGTGGACCCTGATTTTGTTGTTGGGACGCCGCTGGCTGCTGAGGTGCTGCAGGGATGGTTACAGAAGCCACCTGCTGATTATAATTTTGACGAGGACCTTCTCTACCACGACAAGATGACACATAATTTGTATCTCCCTCCTTCTTCTTATAACCATTGGAATAAGGCTTCTTACTTCCTCCAGACGAGGACCCATCACTGCCCGATATCTTTCCTGCCTTAATTCCACTTTCCACCATCTCTCCTACCAAGATCAAATCAGCGAACTTTCCAAACATACATGGTACCAATTTTTCGAAGTAATGACCCTGCAAGGTGGCCATAAACATAGTTATCATTTCACGCTCTAACATGGGAGGCTGAACCCTTGCCACCAGTTCACGCCACCTCTGGACGTACTCCTTGAAACTCTCATTATTTTTCTGCGACAAACTCTGTAACTGTGTTCTGTTAGGGGCCATATCAGTGTTGTACTGGTAGTGTCTGATAAATGCCCCTGCCAGATCTCTCCAACTATGCACATCCCTCCTTCCAGTTGCATGTACCACTCCAGGGATGCCCCAGATAGGCTATCCTGGAAGCAGTGCATCATTAACTTTTCATTCTTTGCATGTGCGGCCATCTTATTCGCGTATGCTCTGACATGGGTCCTTGGACAAGACATACCATTATATTTCTCGAAAGTGGGAGTCTGAAACTTGTGCGGGATCACAACGCCTGGAACCAGTCCCAAATCCTCTAAATCCATTCCCACAGAATCCTGATTCATAACACCCTTTAGTTGTTCCTCAATCAAACGGATCCTCTGATCTTGGTCAGTCTGGGGACCAGCATCCCCACCTGGCAAAGAAAATACATCATCCTGAACATCATCATACTGACGACCCTGAACTGCGCCAGTACCAGTACCACCTCCCCCAGCATTTTCAACTCTGCCCGAAGGAATCACAACACTAGAGACACGAACACCTCCGCCAGTAGGACCATTCTGACCATTATCAGTAACACCAGTCTGAAGTCCTCCATGAAGGACACCATCATTATCAACCCTTGCAATTAGTGGCTGAACGAGAGTTCTCAACTGTTCTTGTCCCTGAGCAACCCCTTGCATCAATTCCATGAATTGGTTCATGCGAGTCCGCATCTCAATGATCTCATTCTGTAGCTGATCCATGAGTCTCTTCTGATTCTGCTTAGTAGGATACCGGTGAATACGCTGATCTGCAATTCTGAGATGAGAACAAGATAAGAATACCGGAGATAAACACCTGTCATGCAAAATGATTATGAATATGCACATGCAAATGGACGTGTTTGAAAATTCACAGGGCGATCCACCCCTTGACTCCGATTTAATAACAAGATATAATGGAACTTCTGCTCATATATTAAGAAAACCAGAGAAAAGCCAAATGTCAACAGTCACAAATCCGAGATAACAAGTCTGAATATAAAAAACCATAGGTCCCAACCAACAAGCCTGGTGGTGATCCACATACAATAAAAGAGAAAAGGAAACTATGGCATGTCATCAAAATTCACAAGTGTCAATCCCCCACATCCATTATGCTTTCTGCACCAGTCTTGAATCTCCTTGAACAACTTTCTGGTATCGGGATGCTTCGGCCTTTGAATTAGCCCTTGAATGAGAAGGTCTCTCCTGTGTATGATCCCATCCAAGTATCGGCAATGTAACTCCCAAGCGTCTTCTCCAGAAACACCATCCATGCTAGGACCCTCATGTCTAGGTTTCTTCACTTCATCTTGGACTTTCAGTTCTTCCACGGAGGCTATGGCTTCCTTGAGTCGACCCTCGACTACTTGTCTCTTGAATATTCCTGATAAGATCTCGGCATCTTTCTTCTTGAGCGTCGACTTCAACTGATCAATCTTAGCTATGTAGTCGTCTTCCTTTCTCTTATTCTCAGCCATGGCAGTTTCTCGGTGATCATTGAACCTGTGAATCTTTAACAAGGCCTTGCCTAATTCCTCCTCCTTGGACCTGAGGACGCTACTGATACCATCCAAAGCTTGTTTCATTCTTTCTCTGGATGCGACCATGTCAGCAAGCTCTCTTTCTGCTTTAGCAAGGAGCTCTGTCTTCAACTTGGCGGTATGAACAGCTTCACCCCGCTCATGCTTCCACTGATAAATTTCTCTCTTTAGCTCGCTATTTTCTTCCCGCAACCTTTCCTTTTCAGCCCATAATGTGTTATACTTCTCCAACTCAACGGTGGTAGGAGGCTCGATCACCAAAGGATACAAAGGTGGTTCCACCGGGAAGGGAAGGAGCTCCTCTTCTACTCTCTTCTTAATCCACCCTTTATAGGGAGGGAAAACCCGATTGTCACTTTTCCCGAATGGAATCTTACCCTTCTTAGTCACCTGTTTCCAAGCATTCACAACTTTCCTTATCAACCCTTGATCCTCAATACCATTGAAGAACAAGGACTCACGGACATCTCGCTCTTCGGGTGGATTCTTCAAAGGATAGCCAAACTGTCTGATAGCTAGGGAGGGATTATAGTTAATTCCACCTTTCCTCCCTATCAAGGGAACATTAGGGAATTCTCCGCATTTGCAAATAATCTCCATTCCTAGCAAGTCACGATTAACCCAAACGATGTTATCTGTAGTCAAGCCCATAACCCTCTTAGACCACTTCAGAGAATCTTTCGTATCAACGAAAGCGCCAGATTCAGGGAGACGACTCAAAAACCAAGTAGCTAAGAGCGGTGCACAGCAACTCACAGTTTTCCCACACCTTTTCTCATTCTTATAGTGAACTGAATGATACACGTCACCTGACAAGGTAGGTATAGGATTCTTCGAAAGAAAGATTCTGACGGCATGCATATCCACCAGATCAGGAATATTCGGAAACAAAACAATCCCATAGATACACACAGCCAGAATAGCTTGGAAAGCAGTCCAGTTCTTCTCTTTGACATGTATGCAGGCCTGATCAAACAAGAACTTCAGCAGGAAACCCTTAACTCCTTGTTTTTCTTCAATATTACTATTAAGAACGGATTCACTAATATGAAGAGCCACAACCATCTCTTTTATACCGGGGTGTTCCTTAGAAAAGAAAACTATATCATGACTGATAGGAATTCCCAAAATAAATGAGAATTCCTCCAACGTTGGAGCCAAGATATAGTCCGGGAAAGTGAAGCAACGCAGAGACGGATCGTAAAACTGAAGGAGTGTGTGAATGGCATCCTTCTCATACTGGGAGATATTATAGACAAATTTCAGAAGTCTTCCATACCTTCCACTGAACTCTGTACGAACTCCGGAACCAGCCGTATTAATCAGTTTGAGAATCAGTGTCAAAGTCGGCTCTGGGAACGAATAGGCAACAGTCTTCTTTCTCATGACATCCATAACGGGAAAACTTCAATAACCGGAATCAAGAGTAAGATGCAAGCCCTGAAAAATGTCAAACATGTCAGAATGCAAGAAAAATGACATGCTCATGCAAACATGGGGTCAAGGCACACTGCTGGATGTGCTGTGCTATTAGCTGAACGAGAAACCAGAAAACCAGAACTCTGAACCACTGAGGAACCCAAATAATCAGACATTGATGAGAAATCCAGAAAACTGGGTAGGTTGAAAGTCTCGGTTACCTGCAAACCTGTAAACGCCCATCCCCTCTCACATGTGGGTACTAGGATGTTCAGTATCCCGGGCTCTCAGGTCGAGAAATGATGATACGTTCACCATTTCTGGTTTGGCATCATCATCAATCGAGGAGGCCTCAACTGATTCTCCGAAGCGGAAGGTCCTCAGCTTTGGCACTGAGGTCGAGAAATAATAGTACATTCATCCCTCGGGGTACATTACTAAAGTCAATCGAGGAGTGCCTCCACTGATTCTCTTCAAAATGTAGGGGCCATCCTATGCGAGTTCCAAAGCGGGCCCTCGGGTGCGAATGGGTTTGCCACAGGATGTGGTCTGCCACTGTCACCACTAAAGAGGGATGTTTCCACTAAGGTCCTCAATGATCGGTCACCAGAGTCGACAGCTCTCTAGATCAACACCCCAACATGCGCAAGACACACACGTTAGAATGCATCCCAAGATAACCTCGTCTGGTTGTGAATTTCGTGAACACACAAACGTACCAAGCGGGCACGTAGGTCCCACTACTTTCCACTCTAGTCCTAGGGTATTCTCAAGCCTTGGTATTGGGCTTAGCTCTCGGTCCCACCCAACCTGCAAAATAAAGACAGCCAACACAGCACAGCAGCATGACAGTAATAAAAAATGAAATGCAAAAAATGCGGTAAAAATAAAAAATAAAAATAAAATACAACACATAAAGCAAATCAAAACAAAACACCCAAAGAGAACAAAGACAAGCAAGCGTTAGGATTGACTCGCTTCGGGATGGACCAGCATAGGTCAACCAGAGTCCCCAGCAGAGTCGCCAGCTGTCGCTCCCAGGATTTTCATCCAGGTACAAACGCGAGAGTGGCGCGGAAGAACAAAGTCGCCAGCCGTGTAAATTTATCCCAAGAGAGGGAAAGGGAACACCGCATAAACCTTAGGAAGGGGGAAAGGAATGGTCATCGCAACCATAACCTGGGTTCGGGAGTCGGTTACGCGAGGGGAAGGTGCTAGCACCCCACGCGTCCATCGTACTCGATGGGATCCACGCTTGTTGTCTAATCTAAGGGTGAGTTATACTATCATCTAGGGCTGTACTAAGACGGAGAGGGGAAAGACAAAGACAGACTCGGTAGGACGTCGACGTCCTAGGCCTACGTACCCCCCTTGTGCAATGGGGAATTCAGAGTCAACGTAGTTCGGACCAAGTTCTTTTTGTGTTTTTTATGAGCGACGTTAAGTTCGCGTCCGGCAGTTAGGGTCGATGCCTGTTTGCGACTCAGACGGAAGGTAACGTGCCCTTTTTTTGAAAATATCCTTTAGTTTGACGATCCCGAAGGACGAAAAGGTTTTGAAGTTGGTTTGTGTTTTTAGGACAGAAGTGGCTTAAGTTAGTTCCTAAGCTGCATTGCACCAAAGTCTAGGGCACAGGGGCGAATACTTAACGCATCGTCCCAAGACAGGACGCTCGCTAAGCACTCTAGAAAGATGAGAGGAAGCCCCTCATTTCTCATTCCCCATACTTAAGGCTCGTGCGCAATACACCTTATTATTATTAAGTGTTTTAAAGAAATTTGTGATGAGAAGAGAGAAGACACAAGGGTAACTCTAAAGGGAAACTGATGGTCCTAATGTTATCATGCATGGGTGACCTACGGTTAGTGAGGCTTGAAGATGACCTAAACCCTAAAGAATAAAGATAGGAGAGAAGAAAGGTAAGGGTAACCATGGATACTTATCCATACCCTTAAGGAACTTACTCTGATCCTGCATAAAGGGTTAGTGAGAAACAGACATGAATAAGAGCACTGAGGTGAGTGAAAATCAAACAACGGCAAACAATGATAATAATAATCCAAACGTGAATCAAAGAAACAAATAGACAGTCCCCAAAGCAAATGGCACAAGTGCCTTTCAAACAAGGTAATTAGATAGGATCAAAAATGTGCACACAAGAGAACCTCAAAAGAAAGCAAATCAAATAATTAGTAAAGTGATTCCTAAAATTCCCAAATTAATCATTAAAGTTCCTCAACCAGAGGCAAACAGCATATAAGAGGTCCCTACAAAAATCCAAAAAGTTAGTCATTCAAACAAATCACACAAAACTCAAGTAAGGGATATGGTTCAATGTGCCAAAGAGAAGGACCTAAATGCAATGTGAAAAATATTTAAAAATGAAAGAAAAATATTTTTATGCAATTTAATGTGTTAATGAATGGATGCAAAAAGAACGAGTGAAAAATATTTTATAGATGAGGAGAATGAAAATAAAGAAATTTATGCATGCATGAGATGTGTAATTAAAAAGGAGTTGAATTAAACAATTAATTTAAAGGATAAAAACTAAAATAAAAATAAAAATAAAATTTGTAAAAATTTATTAAATGGCAAAAAAGGATGCATGAATTTTATGATGATTTTTAGATGTAGAAAACTATTTTTAATAAATTAAATATGAAATGTGATAAAATAAACTAAAAAAGAAATAATATGCATGGGGGGTGCGACCAGTAGGAAAAGGGAGCCGAAATTGAATTGGGCCAGGATATAGGGGTGCGAACAGCGCATAGCCCATCAGAAAAATAAAACAATAAAAAAAAATAAAGCCTGGGGGGTGCGTTAAGAAAAAAAAGCATGCTAAAATGATGGTTGGGCCAGAGGTTGGGGGTGCGCATAGCAACCCTGGCCCAATTAATTATTCAGCAAACAAAATAAATAAAAAACACCAAACTCCCTCCATGTGCCGCGCACATGTCTCATTTATGTGCTGTCTGCATCTCCTCCGCACGATCAAGAATAAAAGAAAAACAAGGGTCACGATAATAGGATGCATGGTATTAACATGGGATGTGCATACACGAAATTCATTAAATAAAAACAAAAAATCAGCGACATGTGGCGTGCTCATGGACGCACGATCTGAGATCGGACGGATATGCTTCGTCTTCTCCAATTATACACCTCGCCGGACTGTACTTCCGGCAGCCGCCGGAGCTAGGGCTCCGGCCACCCTCTCCGGTGGGCTGCGATGAGTTTTTTTCCAGAAATCGCAAATGAGTACACTATTTTGACTAGAAAAACGCCAGGAATCCAAATATGGCCTTAAAAAATTCAAATTGTTAGCGCATAATAAAAAACGAATGAAAAACCAATTGGGCACCAAACTTTAAATCCACATTACAGGCAATTCACACATCCATAATTAAAAAAAATTATACCAGCGTGACCACCATTCATCACACGTCAATATTCATGCAAAAAATAGAGATTTTAAGAACACGAAAAAACCTCTCAACCTGTGATGGAGCAGCTCCAATCCTTGCCTTTGGCTGCGAACGGTGGTCGATTTGCACTCTAGAAATCCCCAGGAAAATATTTGTGGAAGAGCTTTTGGCCAAAACCTTGTGGATCGTGAGCTTTGATGAAAAATCCTCTTTTAGGGTTTTCTTGAGAACTCCTCCAATTGCACGTGCATGAACCCTAACCAATGCATGAATGGGTTTTAAATACTTAGGGTTAATCTTCTGACGATGAGTTGGGCCTGAATAATCCATTGTTTAATTATTTTTGAATTATTTCATTTAATATTGAATTTTAACTAATTAAATCCAATAAAATAAAATAAAATGAGGAAAAATCAAATATATGCTCTTTGGGTCGTGCATGGCTTTATGTTTGAGTTTGGTTTAAGAAACTTATGGCCCATTTGTCAAAATTTGGATTTTAGGCATAGTTTGCTTTGTGCACCTCCTCAAAATTGCCTAACTTTGACTAAGCATAACTCCTTCAATTTTTAGCTCCTTCATGCAAACAAATACTTTTTAGAAACCTCAAGATGTCCTCTAACCAACCCTTTTGGTCCCATATCAATTTGATCTTCCATGTTCAAGTTATGAGCTTTTGAAAAAGGTTGACTTTTGTTGACTTTCAAAATGACCTATAATGTCTTGGCTCATATCTCCCGAATGGAGCATTTCTGGACTTGGCTTGTGAGACACAAAGTTGTAGGGAATTAAATTTCCTTCAAGATGGACTTTGTTTGAGGAATTTTTGATGAAGTATGTGGAAGTTAGGCCTGGTCAAAGTACAGTTGACTTTTACTACAAAAACCCTAATTTAGTAACTCCCGATTCTTGATGATTCTGAGGTTTCCTTGATGAATCATGATCAACCCTTGATCAAATGATGAATTTCAACCCATAATCTTGATGTTGACCAAAAATCTTGAGGTTTGACTTTGTGTTGACCACAGTTGACTTTTTGACCAAGTTAACTGATTTTCAATCCATTGGCCAATTGAACTTCTCCTGAACCAAACTGATGGACAATTCTCCACTCCTAGATACTCAGGGACCCAAGGAAGACCATAGAATCAATTCTTTCCCAAAAAAATCAGAAATAAACTGACTTTGTAGCAAACCCTAGTTTGTGGCACCCTTAGTCTAGGAGGAAATAACACAGTCTCCAAATTCAAATTCCTCTGAATATGATGTGTATCCTCTCCAACAAAGATAAGATATGCTGTTTGGTGATGATAAAAACCCAAGGAGCTTGCCCATTGGAGCAATAAACCCAAGAATCTCAAAACCCTAATTCATGCACTGGTTAGGAGGGAGTAATCCACTTGAGATCCCTTGCCACCTGTGAACCCTTGATGATGTGATGGACCAGATAGGACCTTCTTGAACTGCTTCAAGCACCTTGACCCCATGCTAATGATATGCATACATGATAATGCAAAAAAAATGAAATGAAACATAAGCCAGTTAGTAAAAAGAGTAAGGAGGGCAAATTTTGGGGTGCAACACTCACCGGCGGCGGAAAATGGCACGACCACCGCCCACCACCAACAATCGCTGGAAATTAATCTATTTCATCTTCTAAACCTAAACCTAACCGCATGCAAGACTACAAACAACCGTCAAATGGATAAAAGAGTAAAAAATCAGCGAACTTACTTGATTAAGAAGGTGAGAAGCGGCTGCCCGAAAGTTGATGCGGTGGCCAGAATAGCAAACGACGGTGACGGGCAGGAACTCTGAAGAAGACGAAGAGAAACAAGAGCGAAAAGTTCAGAATGAAGCGAGCATTCCCCTTTTATAAAGAGAGGCACGTGCAGTGGCACGCCCTCGTAGGTCATGATGGCTATTAACTAGCCATCATTGCTTAGTAACTACTACGCAGGGCCCTAGGCACACGTGGCGCCCCAACGTTTCCAATTCCTACCAACCGTCAGTCTCCCCGTACGACGGGCAACCCAGACACGGACATGGATTTCACGAACACCAAGGGTCACGGGCACCACGAGATAACTCCCTCCGTCACCAAACGACGGCTCCACACTAGTTCCCCAGAACCGCGGGCTGTCCTTAAGTCATCACTCCCACGCTCAGGAGCAACGACTTGGGGGGTTCCTGTTCTGGACTGGACCAATGGCTAGGCATGGCCCAATCCACGTCTGCTCCCAGAACGACCCAATTGCCTAAGTCCAATCTACAAAGGGGCAAAAGTTACCTTTTTGCCCCTCCAACCGGGCAAGGACTGCATTGCTCCTCCCCGGAACCGCTGCCCATTTCGCACGGCTTCATCACTACCCGAACAGCTAAGGGCATGTGCCCGAAACTACGCCTTTACCCGACATAACAACTAGTTTTAGGCACCCTGTCCGACATAACGGCTAGTTTTGGGCACCCTGCCCGACATAACGGCTAGTTTTTGGCAGTTATATATTCTTCGGGAAAATGGTTATTTCGCCCTGAAAATAGGACCGTTGGCCACGCGTTTGGGGCACTATATAAACCCTCTCAATTGAGAGGGTCAGGTATCCAATAATCACCCTTGAAACTCATACTTTGTACTTGCCCCTTTTCTCTGACCCTTTCTTACTTGAGCGTCGGAGTGCCTTGTAGGTACACCCCCTCCTCCTCTCTACACGCCCAGCACCTCAGACGTACTTGGTGGCCCACTTCTACAGGATCTGATCCTGTCTTCACGATCACCTTTTTTGGATATATAACTTATGGTTACAGGTCATGTTTGTCATTATAGGTGGATGACCGTTATTTTGTTTAAATATGGGTTAGAACTACTAGACAGCTTTGGGATACAGAACAAGTGGCCACCATGTGTTTTGATAAATATTTTGAAGTTATCATCAAAGGATGTCTGCCATATTCGTTGCTCTAACCTTATGTTAAAATACATATTATTATTTCTTAAAATAAATATTACTTCTTAATATGCATTTTTCAAATGAATGAGTTTCAGGCATTTTTTCAGATGTGCACATTCGGACAGGTTTACGCTCAATATGTACTGATTTACACATCCAGAAGACGCGTAACTTGTCATTTCGGATTTGCACATCCTGAATAAAACAATGTTTTTTAAAAAATAGTGCGTCCGGATGTGCACATCCGAAAACTGGGGGCAAAAATGAAATTTTGCGTGGTGTCTAAGAAACATGAGTGGTATATTAAGAAATCACCTAAATATATAAGTGGAGAAACATGGAAAGATGGGTGAACTAGCCTAAAGTGTCAAACATCAAAATTATCAGGATAAACAATATGAGTGTTGTTAAGACATGTTTTATCAGTACCGAATTACTTAGTTCATATGCTATCATTAATTCCATTAATTCATATGCTATCATTTCTTCACTGTTGAATTACTTAGTTCACACTTTTGGAGTTTAATCTTAAACATAAATGACTGTCTTAAAAGTTTCAATTTACGATTTGAAAATAAGTATATACGTTGAGAAAATTTATGAGCTTTAAATCAAATTTTATATAATTAAGTTAACCTCAAACTAAAATTTAAAAGTAGGATATACCGTCCACTTTTTCTAGAAGATTCAAAATTATTTCACCAACTTTGTAATCATTTTATTTTATAAAACTAGTTTTGGAACTCAAATAAGCTACCAATAATTTATTGATTGTTATAAACTCTCACCTTGGAGTTTAGATTGATAGGTTCACCGACCTATTGTGTACATTGGTTTAGGTTTTGTAGGAGGAGTACGCTTGTCCAAAATTGTTTGTTTTTATCGTACACGATAATTTGAAGACATGTGTTTTAGGACATGGTTTGGTTTGAGTCACACACACGAAATAAACATGGTGTGGTAGATATCACTACCTAAAAAAATAAAATACACATATGTAAAAATAGGGGAAGAGATTTGGGCTCAACAAATATGAGCGAAAGGACAACTTGAATTGAATTAATTAGTATCTATAAGTGGGTCGGGTGTGGTATACCTTTTGTTAATAATCAAATTCATTAAGATAAGCTATGAAAATTAAAAACTTAATTGTCAATGTCATACTCCATCACCCCTCTTTAGACTTCCGAGTAATTATGTTAGCTTTCAAAAAAACATTCAAAACATAATTGGTAAAGTAGTTGAAGAGTGTTAAGGTGTAAAGATCACAATACAAACCATGATCAATAAGCAATAAAAATTAGGAATAGTTCATTTGATTGTAAATGGAATAGAAGTCTTCTTACATGTCAAGAATATAGGATTAGGGAAACATCTATTTTGAATCAAAGACTTACTCAAATAAATGAATAAAATATTATATATTTACCAAAAACATTAAGGTAATCTCTCTTATAAAATGTTTAATCTCTAATTTTTTAAGTAATGTGGGATTTCCAACTCAAACTTGTTTCTCAATAATCTTTCTTCTCAAGTGTAAGTCCATCTATTATATTACCCCTCAAGCGGAAGTTCTTTCCTCAACATACACTTCTACTTCTGTTAACACCCTTACCACATCACAGACACTTCAACGTGACATGTCGTCTGACCACCACTATATCAGGAATACTTTCAATACAAGGAGTCACTCCTTTACTCAAACTGGACTCTGGTATCACTAATGGATCATAATGAAGGGAATCATCCACATTGAATCAAAGTCACCCAAACAATTGAGAGAGACTTCACATAGTTACGTAAAATCTTAAGGCATTATGTATATGAATCCTCTCACTTGTAAAGTTTTCAATCTCGGCTTTTTCAAATTATGTGAGACTTCTCGTCACACTTGTTTCATAACGAAGAATACGAGTACACATAAAAATATAGTATAAACATTGCATTGTATCATAACTACCCTGAAAGTTAGGAATGAAGGAAAACTCATTAATATATTTTATCCGAGTTCCTAATTCTTGTGAACTTTTTCCATCACACTTATTGTTTGTTTGATGTATATTGTAATCAATGGCCTCAAATTATTTATTTTAGCACTCATTCACAATTTGAAGCATTGTAGTTGTGTAGCATATCAAGTTTGAAAGCTAAAGTATTAAAGTTGAAGGTGAAAAAGCAGTTGTGTGACAAATAAGAATAAAAAAGCTGAAAAATTACCAAGATTTGCAGCTTCAGTGTGAAGCAAATATCTCTCGGCTCAGACCTTTTTTGAAATTCTGAACTGTTAAAAGTTAGATACAGCTGTTGTGAACCTGCCCTCAAAACTTAAGCTCGATCCAACGATTAACGAATCTACGATCGTCGATTTAGTGAGACTGGTTGTAGAAAAACATAAATAGGTTTCTTTCCTCGTTTCTCTATTTTGAATCCTTATTTTCCCGCATTGCATCTCAACCCTAAGTTGATCATCTCCACTAAAATAAGTGAGACAAATGGTCTAATCATATTTGAATTTTTCTCCACGTAGGATGGGAGCTAAAACCCAACAAATCTCTCTCTCCCAACTATGTGGAGGAAATTGCCAAATCGGCGATATCACAACAAGCTTCAAATTTCCCTCTTGGTAATGCTTTAGTCATCATATCAAAACCATTATCATCTGTATAAACTTTACATAACCCCAACAACTTAGCATCCAAAATATCATGTATCCAATGATATCTCACATCAATGTGTTTGGACCTATTATGAAAAGTCGGATTCTTAACAAGATGCATAACGCTTTGACTATCAACAAATAACACGTATTTGTTTTGAACAAAACCAAGCTCCTGCAAAAATTCTTCAACCACGGTAACTCTTTGCATGCTTCGGTAATGGTGACAAACTCAGCCTCTGTAGTAGACAATGCTACACACTTTTGCAATCTGGACTGCCAAGCCCCAGCTCCCCCAACAAATTTAATCATGTAGCCCAAAGTGGACTTTCTGGAATCAATGTTTCCAGCTATACCAGAGTCAGAGTACCCCATTATAGTAGGCTTATCTCCTCCAAAACAAAGCCTCGCAAAAGTAGTACTGTGAAGATACCTTAAAAATCCATTTTACAGCATTCCAATGCTCTCTACTTGGATTTGAAAAATATATAATGATTGTACCAAAAACATGTGATATATCTGGTTTTGTACCCACAACAGACGCATAAGGAACACATTTCATATCAAACACTTCATCTTCACTTAAAGGACTTTGATTATAACTCATCTTGAAATGAGTAGCAAGAGTAGTGCTTATTACCTTAGAGCTTTCCCTTTTGAATCTTTGCAGTACTCTTTCGATATAATGTTATTGTGACATCCAAATTTCCTTCTCTTTTCTGTCACGCACGATTTTAATACCAAGACTCCATTTAGTTGCTCCCATATCTTTCTTGGTGAATGACTATCCCAATTACTTATTTAACCTGTTAATGTGAGAAATATTTTCCTTACAATTAGCATATCATCAACATATAACAACAGGATGATGAAGTCATCGTTAGAAATTTTTTTAACAAAGACGTAATGATCTGAATTAGTCTTCTGGTATCCTTGATCACACATAACAGACTCAAAATTCTTCTACAACTACCTTGGAGCTTACTTCAACCCATATAAACTATTTCTCAATCTACACACATGATCTTCTTTGCCTTTAGCTTGAAAACCATCGGCTTGTTTCATGTAGATCTCTTCCTCCAAATCACCATGAAGGAAAGTTGTTTTCACATCCATTTGCTCAACCTCTAAATCAAGAGTAACAACCAGACTCAACATGATTCTAACTCATGACATCTTTACAATGGGTGAGAAAATATCATTAAAATCAACACCCTTTCTTTGATAGAAACCTTTCACCACTAACATGGCTTTATGTCTTAGAGACTTAGAGTTGCTCTCATGTTTAACTCTATAAATCCACTTGTTTTTCACTAAATTATAAGTGTGATTATCATACAATGATTTCATCTCATTAAGCATTGCATCCAACTGTTAGGTGCAAATTTGGCCTAAAAATGGACTATCTTTCTTTGCACTTTTTCCACTCTTTTCTCATGTTTTCATTGGTTTTTTTCCATGATTGTTGTTGTTCTTCTAACCTTAAGAAAATACATTTGGTGCTTGTAATATGTGTGTTATTGTGCAGAAAAAGGCATGAAATGATCAAAAGTGTAAGACACAAGAAATGTTGCAAGATGTCAAAGAAGGAGGAAAACAACAGCAGGGTTCGCTTGGCGAATCCTGGCGAACTCACCAGCGAACGGTGGCGAAGCTCCCAGCGAAGACCTCCAGATTGAGGCAGTGGATAAATGAACCAAAATTCGCTTGGCAAAGGGTTTGGCGAGTGGCTCGCTTAGCGAATGAAACGTTCGCTTAGCGATCCCGCGATGGAAGCCAAGGGCGGTTTAAGCTTTCAGAGGCACTTAAAGTGCCATTTTCTCACCATTCGCTGGGCGAATGAATCGTTCGCTTAGCGAACATGTAAATTCCTGAATTGTATAAATAGGATTTTCATACTTTTTAGGTTATGATCTTTAGAATTTTGGAGAGAAACTTGTAAATAAAAGAACAGAGCTTATATCTCTTCATTTCCAAGGGAGAAAAGGTAGGATCTTTGATTTCTTGTTGGAGAAGGATGTAATCTTTTGATACCTTATGTATTTCATCTAATGTTTGTTTGTGAATGAATTCTGATTTTTTTATTTTTGTTGTCTTTGATTGATTATTTGTGGTCTTGACAAAACCTTTACAAATCCTTGATCTTAGATTTTCATCTATCAATGAGTAAAACTTTTGACATGGTTTTGTGAATTGATATTCATTTTGTCTTTTGTTGTATTGTGTTGATTAAGTAGCATGAGTAGGATCGATACGGTATCGCGAGGATGCGTGATAATAGGGATGAAGAAGGATATTCACATTCATTGGGAAAATTAGTTGAATACATGTAAAAAGGGTTAAGCGTGTGTATGTATTCTGATCTTGGTTTAATACGAAGAAATCATTTATTTGATATGGATGTTATAGTAGTATCTGTTTTGTCCTGAACTCTAGACATAGATTTAGGCTTAACTTTTGCGTGAGTATCAGCTCCTAATGCTCTGTGTTGGCTTTGTTACGTGAGACATCACTGATGAGACAATACAGTTGGCCTCTTGACTTTGCGTTAGACATAACCTTTATTGTGAGTGATACGTGAGGATATTAGGCGAATGATTGATTTGTGTTTACTTGATTAGAAGAATGCATGTGTTATCAATTGATGAGATCCAATTCCAACAAGGCTCCGTTTATAATTCCGTCTTTATTTTATATTTTCCGTCTTTACATTTTTCGCATTTACTTTTGGTTCTGCTTTAAACCAGAACTTTTGAACTATGAGCTTAGAAACATAGAAATCGTCGAATGGCATTCTTTCCCTCGCACTGATCCCTGTGGAGAACGATAAAATTGGGTTACTTATATATTTTTGCTTGCTGCTATTCTAGCTCCAACACCAACCACTTTTAATAATCACCTCATCTCCAAGTTGTTGATCATCAACATAATCACATGGCTCACCATTTTGATAATCACCACCAATAACATCCAGATTATGATTGGGCAACCGAAATGGATCAACATTAGACAAACTAATATATTTCTTGGGTGTAACCTTCTCTACTTTACCAATGTCTTCAATAGTTTGGTCTTCCATGAACACCACGTCGTGGCTTTAGATAAGCTTCTTCCCTACAGGATCATACAACTTGTAACCAAACGCATCTTGCCCATAATCGATGAAGATACATTATTTTGACTTTGCATCCAACTTGGATCTTTCATCCTTTGGAATATGCACAAAAGCCTTACAACCAAAGACTCTCAAATGATCATATTTGAAATATGCTCCAGATGTCCGCTTTAATTTGATCTATGTGCATATGCTTGATGATTGTGGTTATGACAATCGCTTTGGTTCCCAAAAGTGGAAAATCAACAAAGGTAATTTGGTTATGGCTAGAGGGGAAAAGTTTTCTAAACTGCAGTTGACAAAAGCTTTAGTTGTTAGGGATAGTATGAATGTTATCGACATGGAATCATCTTTGTGGCACCGAAAACTTAGTCATTTTGTGAAAAGAGGCTGAATGTTTTGGCCAAAAAGGATGTTCTTCCTATATTAAAGAATACAGATTTGGAGAAGTGTTCTCATTGCATGACTGGTAAACAGACTAGAGTATCTTTCAAGAGACATTCTCCCTCAAGGAAGTCAAAGTTGCTTCAATTGGTACATTGTGATGTTTGTGGTCCATTAAAGGTAAAATCCTTTAGTGATGCAATTTATTTTGTTACCTTTATGTTGATTACAGAATAGGGCAAGCAGCAAAAATATTTATTTTCGGAAGAATTCCCTCCGGGATTTATGTCGTGTCCACAGAGATCGGTTCGAGGGAAAGAATGTCGTTCGACAATCTCTCGCATTAATGAGTTTGGATTAAAATGGTTTTAAACTTAAAAACAGAAAAGTAAACATTAAAACATAAAACAAATTCATTCTTCAGCAAGACAAACTTATCCGACATGCACATAACCGACTCCTCACAAACTTAAACTTACCGACCAGTTATACTCGACCTACAATACTCCTCAATATCACCCAGCATAACTCACAATAAAGGTTATGTCTAACGCAAAGTTGAGAAAACAACCGTGTTACCATTGCCGATACTTTCGCACGCTAGCTCAAGACACGGAGGCATTAAGCTTCGACACCTATTGGAGATTGTTAGCTCTAAATCTATCTCTAGAGTCCAGAAACTAACAGACAATCATCCCTAATCGAAGTTTGCGAAGGTTACGTCTAACGCAACTCAAACCCCGCGCATAAAGCAAAAATAAGAGACAATCACCAATAAATATTTGTAAAGCAAGTTTTATACAACGCCATGGGCGACAAATATACATGAGATCATAGTCAATACATATACAAAACCCAACAAAGAAGAAAAACACAAAGGAGAAGAGAAATGAACCAAATATCTCGCGGTTTGTCAGAGCCGATCGACGATCAATCCACCCCGGTTCATCCGTATGCCAGCTTCCATGTTGTTTTCTAAGCTAATCTACTAAAAAATGAAGTTTAGTGGAGTTGGAGCAAGGATCCCCAAAACTATCCCTAACAAAATGTCTAAATTCTCTTAAATACAATCAGAATTTCCGCAGGTTCGCTAGGCGAACCCTTCCATTCGCTAAGCGAATGCACGAAAATGGCACTTAAGTGCCTACAAAAAGTTAAACCGCCTCTTGCTGTCTTCAGAAGTTCGCTAAGCGAACGATTTATTCTCCTAGCGAATGCTCGCTAGGAAGTTCGCAAAGCGAACTTTGGTCTCTTTCTCCTCTGTTTCTTTCTGGACTCCTTCGCTGGGGACTTCGCTGGCCTTCGCAAAGCGAATGCTCACTGCCACTCGCTAAGCGAACATGACAGAAAACCAGTCCTTATTTTGACCACAACTTCTGCACCGTAGCTCGGATTGACGCACGGTCGGAAGTGCTTGAAAGCTTATTCAATGCTCTTAAAAACAATGGCAAAATCCCAATAATTGAATACCTATAAAAATGAGATGGAAAGCAATTAAACTCAACGATATATACAAGAAAACGCAATATACACACGAAAACGTAAAGTAAACGTATTTACACAAAAAGTGGGGTTTATTCAACCAAAATTAACACAAAGTAACGATAAGTGCAACAAAACTTATATACAAAAATAGGTACAATTTGCACTTATCAAACTCTCCCCAACTTACATAATTGTTTGTCCTTAAACAAAAATAAAACAACTCAAAGAAATAGAGTGATAACCAAAGAATCACGAATCAACAAGTTTTGAAAAACGGAAAACAAATGTATGGTTCAAATGAAAAATGGTACACACAAAGTAAATGCTTACCACTAAACTACGACGATAACATAGTCATGAAACAAATGCAAAATACAAAAATCATGCCAAAAATTCTAAAACAACACAAGTTCAAATGTGAATCACACCTAGCAAAAACAATCATCGGTAGATGAAAAACAAAAGCGATAAACACATACCTTGGACGTGTACAAACCTTAACAATATCATTACCATACATCTGCGAGTTGAAACGATCAAACTTGGAAAATCGCCACAACTTCCTCAAGCTACTCAAAACAAGCTCATTGACAAACGCGAAAACTATTAATATACACAAACTGAAAAACTGGCAAAAATTCATTAAACAAGTTGTAAAGTGAAGATTTGAGAATTTTACGAAAAATCCGAGTACAACTTGGTTAATGAATACTCACCACACCACCTAAACTAAACAACAACAAAAGAAAAGAATACACCATGCTTGTTTTACGTCGTAAGCTCGACGCCTTTACAATGCTTAGCTAGTAACTTCCTTCCTTCATGCCATAGTGATGCCTCACCGCGCAAACCAAAAGCAAGTGTCCTAACCAAACATTTAAACAAACGTTACGGGAACAAAATGTATACAACACTTGAACAAACATAATGGAAATAGACAATATATACGATATATACAAAACTAAAAAACAAAGAAACTATCGCAATGCGATTCAATATCAAAACCAATTCCCGGAAACGACACCATTTTGTTGATTGCAGAATAGGGCAAGCAGCAAAAATATTTATTTTCGGAAGAATTCCCTCCGGGATTTATGTCGTGTCCACATAGATCGGTTCGAGGGAAAGAATGTCGTTCGACAATCTCTCGCGTTAATGAGTTTGGATTTAAATGGTTTTAAACTTAAAAACAGAAAAGTTAACATTAAAACATAAAACAAATTCATTCTTCAGCAAGACAAACTTATCCGGCATGCACATAACTGACTCCTCACAAACTTAAACTTACCGACCAGTTATACTCGACGTACAATACTCCTCAATATCATCCAGCATCGCTCACAACAAAGGTTATGTCTAACGCAAAGTTGAGAAAACAATCGTGTTACCATTGCCGATACTTTCGCATGCTAGCTCAAGACACAGAGGCATTAAGCTTCAATGCCTATTGAAGATTGTTAGCTCTAAATATATCTCTAGACTCCAGAAACTAACAGACAATCATCCCTAATCGAAGTTTGCGAAGGTTATGTGTAACGCAACTCAAACCCCACGCACAAAGCAAAAATCAGAGACAATCACCAATAAAGATTTGTAAAGCAAGTTTTATACAACGCCATGGGCGACAAATATACATGAGATCATAGTCAATACATATACAAAACCCAACAAAGAAGAAAAACACAAAGGAGAAGAGAAATGAACCAAATATCTCGCGGTTTGTCAGAGCTGATCGACGATCAATCCACCCCGGTTCATCCGTATGCAAGCTCCATAGTTGTTTTCTAAGATAATCTACTGAAAAATGAAGTTTGATAGAGTTGGAGCAAGAATCCCCAAAACATCCCTAACAAAATGTCTAAAATCTCTTAAATTCAATCAGAATTTCCGCAGGTTCGCTAGGCGAACCCTTCCATTCGCTAAGCGAATGCACAAAAATGGCACTTAAGTGCCTACAAAAAGTTAAACTGCCTCTTGCTGTCTTCAGAAGTTCGCTAAGTGAACGATTTATTCGCCTAGAGAATGCTCGCTAGGAAGTTTGCAAAGCGAACTTTGGTCTCTTTCTCCTCTGTTTCTTTCTGGACTTCTTCGCTGGGGACTTCGCTGGCCTTCGCAAAGCGAATGCTCGCTGCCACTCGCTAAGCGAACATGACAGAAAACCAGTCCTTATTTTGACCACAACTTCTGCACCGTAGCTCAGATTGACGCACGGTCGGAAGCGCTGGAAAGCTTATTCAATGCTCTTCAAAACAATGGCAAAATTCCAATAATTGAATACCTATAAAAATGAGATGGAAAGCAATTAAACTCAATGCTATATACAAGAAAACGCAATATACACACGAAAATGTAAAGTAAACGTATTTACACAAAAAGTGGGGTTTATTCAACCAAAATTAACACAAAGTAACGATAAGTGCAACAAAACTTATATACAAAAATAGGTACAATTTGCACTTATCACTTTATTGATGACTACTCTAGAAAACTATGGGTTTATGTCTTGAAGACAAAAGACCAAGTGTTGGAAAAGTTCAAAGAATCCAATGCTTTAGTTGAGAGGCAGTCGGGCGAGAAGTTGAAATGTGTTTGTTCAAACAATGGTGAAGAGTATTATAGATCATTTGATTTCTATTGCAAGCAGCATGGTATTGCACATGAAAAGACTCCTCCTAAAACTCCTCAATTGAATGGTCTAGTAGAGGGGGTGAATCGAACATTGATTGAGAAAGTAAGGTGTATGCTTTCTGAAGCTAAGTTGCCTAATCATTATTTAGGTGAGGCACTTTAACGGCAGTGCATATTCTTAATCTCACCCCTACTGTTGCTTTGAACAGTGAAGTTCCAAACAAAATTTGGTTTGTAAAGAATATCAAATATGATCATTTGAGAGTATTTGGTTGTAAGGCTTTTGTGCATATTCCAAAGGATGAAAGATCTAAGTTGGATGCAAAGTCAAAACAATGTATCTTCATCGATTATGGGCAAGATGTGTTTGGTTACAAGTTGTATGATCCTGTAGGGATGAAGCTTATCTAAAGCCACGACGTGGTGTTCATGGAAGACCAAACTATTGAAGACATTGGTAAAGTATAGAAGGTTACACCCAAGAAATATATTAGTTTGTCTAATGTTGATCCAGTTCGGTTGCCCAATCATAATCTGGATGTTATTGGTGGTGATTATCAAAATGGTGAGCCATGTGATTATGTTGATGATCAACAACTTGGAGATGAGGTGATGATTAAAAGTGGTTGGATGCAATACTTAATGAGATGAAATCATTGTATGATAATCACACTTATAATTTAGTGAAAATCAGGTGGATTTATAGAGTTAAACATGAGAGCAACTCTAAGTCTCTAAGACATAAAGCCATATTAGTGGTGAAAGGTTTCCGTCAAAGAAAAGGTGTTGATTTTAATGATATTTTCTCACCCATTGTAAAAATGTCATGAGTTAGAATCATGTTGAGTCTGGCTGCTACTCTTGATTTTAATAATGTAAAACTATAACCCATAATTATTATTATTGGTTCATTAGTGAATATAACCCATAATCATAAGGGAATGTAAATGTGAAATAGAATACACACGAGAATTTATCTCGCCACCCCCACAGTTTGACTTGACACCTCCACATGAGAGTTGTTATTACAGTTATGCCTTAAATGAATATTTTTTAGATTTTTGGAAAGTGTCTAAAGTTACCGGATTTTTTAACGTGGTATCGGATATTTTACAATTTTTTCGTTTATATGATGAAATATCGGATATTCCAAAAATATACTGGATATTTTACAAATTTTTTATGAAATATAAAAAATTTCCGAAATTTTCGATAAAAATGCATGGATTTTTGCAAAATCGTAGACGAAATACCCTTTTTTTGAAAAGTCTAATGCATATATATCAGATTTTTAGAAAAATCCAATAACCTATAATATTTATCGGATATTTTGAAAAATCCAATAACCTATAACATCTGCCGGATATTTTGAAAAATTCGGTACATACCAAAATTTCCAATTATATTGAAAAATGTTTCAAACAATGGTGAATGTTGAAAAATCTTTAAGTTTTTAACATTTTTAACAAATTATACATAATAAAATATATACGTATAATACAAAAAGTATTATATCAATACAAAACAAATTATGTTAACTTCCTACAATAGCCGAAATATCCAATATACGGGAATTTCCAAAAAATCCTAAACTTTTTGGGTGTTTACCGAATATTTTGAAATATCCGATAGAAATGTACCAAATTTTTAAGAGAATGCAACAATATGCGGTAAAAATGCAACAAAATGCTAGATTTAAGAAAACGAAGAAAAACTTATTCTGGTTTTTCAAAAATCAAATAAAATTGCATACACTTCGTCTTTTCTCAAAATTTTTGTATCCGATTTTTTTCCAAATAACTACCAGTTTTTTTTATATTTTTTTATCTGTTTTTCAAAGTGAATTTTTTTACAGAATATAAATTTTTAAAAAGTAAATAATATGAAAATATTTTTATTATTATGAAAATATGTGGGGTGTCAAATCAAATTATGGGATGGCAAGATAAATTTCCAGTACACACGTTACTTTTGTTTTCTCTATTTCTCTTTTTCCCATTGAAGTGTCCTAAACGTCCTATACAATCTTCTATTGCATGATATCACACAGTTTGATTTCTATTTTCTTCTAAACCATATATAGAATTTGAAACAACCAAATATCTCATTTACGTGTTGGCTAATCCATTATAATTAGGTGTAATCAAAACAAGTCATCATTCTAAATTTCAAATGTCCAAGCATCTCAATTGAATATCCAATAAAATCTCAAGCTATATATGAACCCATAATCAAAGGCAATTTCTTATCCCACCGCCCAACCTTTTTAGGCACCATGCGCACTGATGAAAATACTCCTGCGTTCTGGATGTGCAAATTCGGACGCACCATTTTTTTAAAATTTTTCAGTTTTTTCTGGATGTGCACATCCGGAAGAATTCCTGACCTGCAAATCCGGAAAAAATCAAAAGAATTCCATAAAATCATTTACTTCTAAATATAATTAAATCCAATATAATTAAAATCCAATATAATTAAAATTAATATTATTTTTTCAATATAATTAAATCTAATATAATTAAATCCAATATAATTAAAATCCAATATAATTAAAATTAATATGATTTTTTCAATATAATTAAATCCAATATAATTAAATCTAATATAATTAAATTAATTTTAGAAGTAAATACCATATAATTTTAATTATAATTTAGAAGTAAATATCATATAATTTAGAAGTAAATACCATATGATTTTAAATACCAATATAATTAAATCCAATTTTAGAAGTAAATACCATATAATTTTAAATTCAATATAATAAAATTAATTTTTTCAATATAAAAAAGATAATTTAGAAGTAAATACCATATTAATCATTTAGAAAAAAATCATATTAATTTTAATTAAATTGGATTTAATTAAATTGGATTTAATTATATTGAAAAAATCATATTAATTTTAATTATGTTGGATTTTAATTATATTGGATTTAATTATATTTAGAAGTAAATGATTTTATGGAATTCTTTTGATTTTTTCCGGATTTGCAGATCAGGAATTCTTCCAGATGTGCACATCCGAAAAATACTGAAAAATTTTAAAAAAACGGTGCGTCCGGATTTGCACATCCGAAAATTGGGGACAAAAATTAAATTTTACGTAGTGTCTAAGAAACATGGGTGGTGTATTAAGAAACCCTTTAATCAAAAAAACATTAAACTATTTTTCAACAAAAGAAACTAAAAGCAAATAACATATTGTTGAAAGTATATACATATATTCATTTAGCACCTCATCTTTGAAAGGCAATATCAACATCCTTTGTTTGCATCTAAAGTCAATATAATGCCAATAATAATCATAACATTCGTTTCAAAGAATGGCAACCCTTGGTGTGTAGCCTTCTTTATTGATTCCCTCCTTGTCAATCTTCCATTGCCACCACCTCAATGGTCCCCATATACATGATCACGATTGAAAAACAAAACTTAATTATAGAAAGAGACAAAAACCCTTAATTAGTGACTAATTATAGGGTCAATTTTTGCTTCAAAGTGAGGACACAAAACTATTACAAAAGGGTCATGGGTCATGCCTCGTGCTCTCACTAGTGGTTACAATGAAAAGGTAGCTTAGCTTTCTAATAGAGCTATCTAGCTACAACCCTACAACCAAACTATCAAAAGAAAAGATAGAGCTTTTTACTGTTTTTTCTATTGAGAAATTGAATGGTTGGCTTTAAATCATAATCGTGGTAGCTTAATCCTAATTGATAATAATCCTTTCGTGTAGGTTGTAGTAGTGCAAAGTCGCTTTCTCCTCTACGTGTTTGCTTTTGAATTATATATGTTAATTATTGCTTTTTTTATATATGCGTGACATAATTTGTTTTCTTCACCAAGAAACATTTGAGAGTTGAGAATTTTAATTTATGGCTGCCAATCTAGCTAGCTCATCGACACCAAGATGTTCTTTTATATACTTCATTTTATTTTATTTTATTTTTAAATAGCAAAAGAATATATTAATAAAGAGTTAATAACCACACCAAAGTACAAAGCACAAAAAGTATCTAAAAACCTATCAAAGATACAAATAATAAGACAAGAAGAAAAAAATAGCAACAATTAACAAAACAACTAAAGCATGCCTTGAAAAGCGCCCAATCAACAAAAGATCAACTCCGAAGAATTTATGCTAGAGTTTATACTGAGGGAATCATCATTAACATATAAAAATTTATCACGAGAAGATAAAACTACAAATCAAAAACTACCTCAGTAATAAGACAAACACTTGATCTGTTATTGGTTACGATAGATGATATGATTCTGAAGGTCTTTAAAGCTTTATCATTTGCATAAACCAAGTTAGTCAAACTTGATAGTAAAATTGTAAATTGTATCTTTAATGGTTATTCAGAAGATGAGAAGGGTTATAAGTTGTGGGAAGTGGAACTTGGAGGATCAAAGTTCATCATAAACATATGTATTACTTCCATTAAGGCTAATAAAAGGAAAAAGAGTAAATACATAGAGATGAAGGTATGAAAGACTATGGCAGAGAAAATCAATTTGTGGTGGAGGATCCTGTTAGAGATATTAGTTCTAGTGAGGGATATTTTGCATTAGACTCTGATTATCATTTTATTTATGATAAGGTAAGGAAAGAGACTGTACCATCTCAGAGATACAATTATGTTAGTCTTAGTTGTTATACTTTAAATATGGTTGAAGGGTTGCTAACCTAAAAAAACAAGATCCTCTAGGGAGGCATTTCAAAAGTAAAAGGAGTTGAAGAACCATACTTATGGGCATGTTATACTAACTAAGTAGGAACGTAAGTGGCAAGATCAAGGCTCACGCGTGGCTTGGACTTGATCAAGGTTATTGAGTAGTTATTCAAAATTGGAAAGATCGACAAGGTAGTGGATGGGCAAATTGACATCGACAATAATTTAAAGTCAAGGCGGAAAACTATAGAAGTATGTCTTAAAATCTCAAGTGATGAAGAGAAAAAATAAACATATTTTCAAGTATGGCAAAAAGCGGCTATTGCGATTAGAGATGACGCCATAATTGGTCGGGGTCGAAGTTCAGTCAGCGGCAGTTGATCATTGGTTGATCGACAATGGTGGTTTGGGAAAGTATTGGGTCTTTGGAAGATCAATTTGATGTCACTTTTAGGTTCGTTTTGGAAATATGACCCATTACGGTTAGATATATAAATATGATTCTCTATAACTTTTAGAAGGGACAAGAATAATACAAAAAGAAGAGATGTCAATCTTAGTTAGAGAGATAGTGGTATAAATTCTTTGGATTTCTTAGAATTTAAGAAACGTTTGGAGGTATTTAAGGGGAATGAGAAATATTTCTCAATACATTTGGTTAGCATGATTCATATATAAAGAGAGTTTGAGAGAATGAGAAACACTTAGAAAGAAAATATGTTTTGTTCTTGAGAATTTAAAAGACTATTTTTCTTGTAACTTATTTGTAATATCTTGTAACAACTTTTAAAAGTATAGTGATTCGAGAGTTGCTCGCTCCTTCATAGTATATTTGTTTGATCGAACTAGATAAATAAGTTATTTGTGTACTCGTCTTTTATCTTCATCTTGTTTGTAGTGGATTTGCTTATACTATTTGATAGATTAATTTTTCCTGAGGTAATTTGTTTGGTTTTCATTTTTCTATGTCCCACACGTCATTATTTTTGGCCTAATTAATATTATTGTTAGATTTTATAACAAGAAGATCTTAACATTGTTCAACCTTTAAATTTAACAACAATACACATGCTAGTGTTGGAAAACAAGTGTGAGTTATGTGAAGAAACAAGTGGGAGTTCTAAGTGGAAAATTATCACGAGAAGATAAAACTACAAATAAAAAACAACCTAGTAATAAGGCAAACACTTTATCCGTTATTAGTTACTATAGGGAATATGATTCTGAAGGTCTTCAAAGCTTTATCATTTGCATAAACCAAGCTTGTCAAACTTGATAGTAAAGTTGTAAATTGTATCTTTAATGGTTATTAAGAAGGTGAGAAGGGTTATAAAATGTGGGAAGTGGAACTTGGAGAATCAAAGTTCATCATAAACATGTGTATTCCATTAAGGCTAATAAAGGAAAAGTAAATGCATAGAGATGAAGGTATCAAAAACTATGGCAGAGAAAAATCAATTTGAAGTGGAGGATCCTGTTAGGGATATTAGTTATAAGGAGGGATATTTTGCATTAGACTCTAATTATCATTTTATTCGTGATAAGGTAAGGAAAGAGATTGTACCATCTCAGAGATACAATTATGTTGGTCTTGGTTGTTATACTTTAAATGTGGTTGAAGGGTTACAAACCTTAAAAAAACAAGATCCTCTAGAGAGGCATTCAAAAGAAAAAAGAGTTGAAGAACCATATTTGTGGGCTTGCTATACTAACTAAGTAGGAATGTAAGTGGCAAGATCAAGACTCACACGGGGCCGAAGTTCAGTCAGCGGTAGGTGATCATTGGTTGATCGACGGCGGTGGTTTGGAAAAGTATTAGATCTAATTTGACGTCACTTTTTCCTTATACTATTTGATAGATTAATTTTTTCTGAGATAATTTGTTTTGGTTTTCATTTTTCTATGTCCCACACGTCATTATTTTTTACCTAATTAATATTATTGTTAGATTTTATAACAAGAAGATCTTAACATTGTTCATCCTTTAAATTTAACAACAATATATATGTTAGTTTGTTCTCCTTAAAAATGAGAGAGCTTTCTAAAAAAATATATTTATTCTGTCAAAATCTCTATGAATGTGTTTGGATGAATGATTTTATTGAGGAAAGTAATTTTTTAAGAAAATTTAAAATAATTTGAAAAAAATTAATTATTTACATGAAAAATAGAATAACTATTAAAATAATAAAAATCTATAAAGTAAGTCAAATTTAAAAATTTTAAATGACCTTTAAAATTTAAAAATAAGGAGTCTGTAATTTCTCTCCCACTTTATATATGTGAATGTCAAATTAATTATTACTAATTTTTAAAATTTTACAAGTGGTCATCATATTTCTTAAAATTTTCAAATTGACCCTCAAATTTTCTCCAAAATTACAGATTAGTTCTTAATAACTTTCAAATTTTACAAATCAATTCGTTAATGTTTTCAAAAATTAAAAATTGATCCCTATTTTTTCAAAATTTAAATTTAACCTAAAATCTATAAAATTAACTCCTAAAATTTAACAATAAATAGTTTACTTTATTAAAACAAAAAATTTTAAAATAAAATAATTTGAATTAAATTATTTATATTTTAAATTTTCATTCTCAATTACTTCGTTCAAAATTGTATAAGCAAATTTTCCAACTCATTAAAAGAATTTTGGCAAACATAATTCAAGAACTCAATTTGAAATCACTTTTCATCATTGAATGTTGCATTATTAAAAAGATTTTTTGTTTATTCATGTGAGGCACAGATATTTAGACTAGTATCTATAAACAACACTAATAAAGCTATGGCAAGTGAATTGATTCTCTTGCAGCAAACAAAGACACATAACTGAGTTGGTTGTATTGTATGTGCCAGAGAAAATATTGACCCACCCACCACACACACCACACCACACCACAGCATAGGCACCATTTCCCCACATTTTTTGATTGATGTTATTTCCAACTTTCCTTATTAACTACTCCTGACTTCTAGTCCTTTTTTATTTCTTTATCTTCCCATTTTTCATATCTCACTCACTACTCCATTATCATCACTAACCATATCTGTCCTAACATTTACACACCCCTCTTAAATTATGCACCATCACCAACTTTCCTCATTCTACACTGACATTTCCATTAATATTTTTCACAAGGACCATTTTTATTTTCGACTTATTCATCTTTCTTCCAGTTGCATGGACCAGTGCACTGCTCATTATTACTCCTTTTATTTTGATTCCTTTCAATTATTTTATTTCAAAGTGTCATGCATTATTACTCTCTGAGGATGCAGAGAGAAAATTGTTTTAGCAGTAGGTGATTTCGATGAATTGCTTTTCCAATATGGGAATCTTGAAAATTATGAGATATATATATATATCAGTTGTTAATAATAGTAGTACTGTTTTTCTCTATCCAAAACCCGAGAACAAGTTTACAAACAAAAATCAGAGTTTTCCATGAACATGCATTGCGTATATATACTACTAGTATTATACTATCACTGATATGGTTTGGCAGCATTAGATTCAACTTTTGCTGTGGATTCCTATGGTATGAACCCGTTTGACCCGGATCTTTTCGCATTGACTCCATAGATACAAAAAATAAATAAGTATTTCATATCATATACCTCTTGGGAAAAAAAACTTATAGATTATGTTAGTTACTAGTACTTTTTTTAATGATGTTATTAACTAGTACTTTAATAACTGATTATTGTTCATTTCAAATTATTTGTTGGGAAGGGAAAATAAACCAAATAAGTGTATGGACTAGCATGGGATATCCCATCTTAGCAAGGTAATAAGAAAATAAAGAGTATTACAAATTTGTAGATAAAAGTATTTAATTTGGTATTTAAGTTATGATGCTCTTTACCCCTAATTTGTTATTAATGTTAGATTGGGTTGTTCTTGGATGCTTAAATCCTAACAATTTTGTTCTTGGATGAATCAATTCTTTGAATCTTAATTTCAATTTAATTAATTATCTAAACAACATGGAGTGGATTTTATAGAGCAGCATAAATTTCTTATACTTGTAAATTTTCAATTCGACACCTAAGATCATTGACAAGTTGATTATCTTAACTTCTAAAATCGTTTCAAAATACTAAAGAGAATTCCCTAGAGCAAACATATTTATGAGTGTTTTGAGGTGCTTCAGAAGTCATTGATATGTTGAACAAAAAATTCTTTGGAGGTAATATGGGATTAAAGATAGACATAAAAAAAATCTTTGATACTTTAGATTGATAATATCTTATTAAAGTTCTTTTTTAATTTAGTTTTGATAAAAAAAATTTGTGATTTGATACTTACCTTTCTACACTCATCCAAATTATCAATCACGATAAATAAAAAAGCTGCATGATTTTTTTCTTGCTCTAGAGGAGTGAGTTAAGAAGATTATTTATCTCCCTGACTCTTCCTCATTGGTGAAGTAACACTTAGTAGGCAATTATCTATATTGGTGGATCAGGGTAAGTTGACATGTATATCAATTGGTAAGACAACCATTCCTAGTCACACGTTTTTTTTTTGCAAGTGATCTTATGATATTTTGCAAAGCTTCCCGAAAAAATTCTTAAATCATTAACCACCCCATTCAAAAATATGGTCAGAATTCTGGTCAACACATTAGTCAAACTAAATATAAGCTTTATGGTGGAGGTGCTTCTGGATCTAGGTTGAGGCACATTGCAAATATGCTTGAATTCATTATGGAACATACATCATTTAGCTATCTTTGAGTTCCTATATTCAAAGGCAAGCCTATAACTAATCATCTCCATATCATAGTAGGTGGAGTATTGATCAAGCTAACTATTTGGAAGAGACACCTTTTTTCTATGATGGGTAGGGTTTAATTGGTCCAGTCAGTCATATAAGACATAGTAGATGGCAGGTTGATAATGGTAAGAACGTTGATTTATGGATTGACAATTGCTTGGATATAAAATTAAAGATTTGCATATAGTATTACTAGTGGATATTCAATTTATGCAATTTGTTAAGGTCAATTCAATTATCCAAAATATCAATTGAAACATTCCTCGTGACTTATAAATTTTGCATCCTCAGATTGTTAAAGACACTTTGAAGATTAGTTTGTCATTTGATAATACTACCGTTGATAAACTTATTTGGGCAAAATCTGCAAATGGTGATCTATCTTTTGAAAATACCTACATATATATCAGGAGAGATCACATTGAGCATCTTAAACAAATTCATTTGACATCCCTACGTACCACATACTAATTCATTAGTGACATTAAAACTAATGCATAATACTATTGCAACAAGGGACATCTTAATTCAAATGGGGAATGCATATGATTCCAAAGTGCTCTCTTTGTAATCACGATGTGGAAATTTCATTCCACTTATTTCTTAGATTCATGTACACTTTACTTTATGGCATTGGATGGAGAAACTGTTTAGCATAAATATTGATAATACTAGTTACAAAAGTTTATTCAAACTTGCTGGTAGAAGTTAGAGCTCTCAAATTTAAAATCTGATCATGACTCTCATCATAATAATTCTTTGAAAAACTTGGCACACAAGAAATGATATTATGTTTCAAAATGGTAACATTGAATTTGATAGAGACATTCTTCATGTTAAATAAAAAACAATAGTATATTTTAAAAATTAATTCTTTTTTCAAATAATTTATAGCTAATTTTGTCATTTTAGAAATTATAAATTAAAAATCTGTTAAAATTTAAAATAATTAAAATTAATTAAAATATTAATCTTAGAATTTTACATATAACTTTATCATATATGAGTATATTTTTGTCATTTTAACTTTCAAGTAATATAATTTTATATTATTATTTCATTAATCTCAAACACATCATATACATGTTTGTTATGATGAACATATCAAATACGTAATGGCTTATTACATCTTTATTATATTATATTCTTGTAGAATTGTTTAATACTAGTAGTATTTATCTCTATCATATCTTAGATCATAAAACAAACTTTGTCTACAAGAACAATGATAATAAATAGTAATAAATCAATATATGGCTAATAGTCATGGGAAAAATCGAGAAGAACGAGCTGGCCGACCCTCTCGGTAGGACCTAAGGAAAGACAAATTGTGTGATGCTATTGAAAACAAACAAACTCTTTCACATTTCCCTTGTTTACCTTTTTTGGTGGTTTTTCTCTTTCTTTGTCACTAGCCTACATTAATTTAAGTTAGATTTACTTGCTAATTTCAATTTTAAACAACTATTTTTATGATTACCTATGTATGTGTAGGTGGCACCTAATACCAATTGAAATGGTCCATAACCCATATGAAAAATCAAAATCAATGTTAACCACAAATTATGGAATCAATGTGTCATCAATAATAAACAAGATTGAGAGCTTCTTCTAAAGTTGATTTCATGGCCATGCTAATCTTGGCCTCATACAAGATTCAGCCTTATTCTTGCAGTTGATGCTGCAAGAACTTCATTTTTGAGATTGTAGTTCCTCATTGTTTTTTCTCTTTTTTTTCTTTAGCCTTCTAACCGAAAAAGAAAAAAAATAATAAAGTCTTAAACAATTAGTTCCTCTTGTCTCATATATTTTTGTTGGTGCACAAGAAGGAAGAAAATGGAGACGATGAAAATGAAAGAGAGAAAAGAGAGACGTAACTAACTTTTAATAGAAGATTGCAATTATGTTATAGATTTTTTATGAAATCAATTACAAAATTGTTTAAATACACAAACTGAAATGCCATGTAGACTAAGCTAAAGATGTTATACTAAGCTGAAAATAAAATTACATTTATACCACACCTTGATTCATATTCAGCTTCTCAAAAATCTACAACACTAATCTCATCCCTCAAGTGGATAAAGTGTTCAGTCTTGATAGCCTTAGTCAATATATCTGTCAACTGCTTCTGAGTGCTACAATGCATAACTTCAAGCACCCCATTATAAACTTGGTTTCTCATAAAATGGAACTTCGTATCGATATGCTTGCTTCTTCTACGCAACATTGAATTATTGGCAAGGCTTATAGTTAAATTTGTTGTCAATCATCAACTTCACATGCTTGCTCACCTTATTTTTTAAATCCTGCAGCAAATTCAGAATCCACACAACTTGACAGGCAGTCAAAGCACCTGCAATGTACTCAGCTTCACATGTTGACAATGCAACAACTGACTGCTTCTTGGAGCACCAAGAAAAATGACCTCCCAGATACTTAAAGAAATATTCAAAAGTACTTCTTTTGTCAACTCTGTCTCCACACCAATCAAAGTCTGAATAGCATATCAGCTCTGAGTCAGATTCAACATCAGAGGGGATCAAAACTCCATACCTTAGAGTCCCTTAATATACCTCGGTATCCTGACAGCAGCTTGATAATGTGACCACTTTGATTTGTTCATAAACCTACTCGGCATTCCAACTGCATAACAAATATCAGGTTTGGTATTATAGAGATATCTCAATGAGCCTACCAACTGTTTGAAATGTGTAGCATCTACATCATCACCCTCAACATCAGAATCTAGCTTGTGATTTGTTTCAACAGATGTGATTGCATACTTGTAATTCATTACCTCAAATCTCTTCAGAAGCTCAAGTTCATACTTCAGGTGATGCAAGATTATACCCTTATCGAAGTACATAATCTCCATCCCTAGAAAATATGTCTTATTTCCTAGACCAGTCATCTCAAACTCAGTCATCAGCACCTTCTTGAACTTATTTATCTCTTTTGAAAAGCTTCCTGTTAGTATTATGTCATCAACATAAAGACACACCAGAATCATATTGCTATCATATGTATGCTGAACATAAACGCCATACTCCATCTCACATTTTTTTTAATCCTTGAAGCTTGAAAATGAATCAATTTTTAGATTCAGGACCCTAGGAGCTTATTTCAGTCCTTACAAGGCTTTATGCAACTTGTACACCATCCCTTCCTGATTCTTTTTCATAAATCCTAGAGGTTATGATACATAAACTCCCTCTTATAAAGGACTATTCTGAAATGTTGACTTCACATTTAAATACATCAGGGACCAATTTCTATTAACAGTTATAGCAATCACCAGTCTGATTGTTTTATGTCTAGCTACAGGTGCAAACACTTCAAAGTAGTCTAAACCAGATTTCTGTAGAAATTCTTTAACTACTAACCTTGCTTTGTGTTTTTCAATTGATCAATATGCCTTTAGTTTCACCTTGTAAACCCATCTCACACTGATGGCTTTCTTGTTCTTTGGAAGCTCGATCAACTCTCATGTCTTGTTTCTTTATATAGCATCAAGTTCTTATTTCATGGCCTTGAGCCGCACTTTCTTCTTGATAGATTTTTCAGTACAACTGGGAAGGTAAAAAAAGTAGAGGACTAGAGATGCATCAGAGAATATAAGAGATGAGACACAGCTAAGGCTAGCTAACTTTGGAATCAAGACATGGGAGTTGACTGAGCTAACTTTGGAATAAAGACATGGGAGCTAACTTTGGAATCAAGCCAACCAACAGTTTGATCTTTCCTTAATTTATCTTTTGATTGTGTTTGCTTTAAGATAAACTGCAAACAAAATTTTGGTTCTGATAAATAACATGCAACAAGGATAATGTATTTACAGTTTGGTTAGAGCATAAAACTTAGTTATTTCAATTTAGCCCTTTTATTAATCATCTAGATATCAACATAGTCCCTTATGTATTACATTGTTTTAGTTAAGTCCCTTATTTAATATTCTTGTTTCATTTACATTGATTTACTGCAATATTACAGACCATATAGTATAGCACATAACACCTTTGTTATAACATAAATGATAAAATAGAGTTTTGTTATAGACCACATTTGATAACACATACCACATTTATCATTGTTTTGATCAACCCATTTCATTTAACCAACATTGAAACACATAGTTTCATAACATCATATTACATATTGTTTAGAGTACAACCCTATTTGAAATACATGTTAAAAAAACTCTAAATTAAACCCTAAATTAATAATGCCAAACATCATTGCAATTTTTAACATTTCTCTTGTGCTCAAAACCTCATTCTTCAACTTGAATATTTTCTTCCTTTGCCTTTCAATATTCAAATTCATTCCATCAACAAATTTATCACCTACATACTTGAAAAAAATTGCATCCCTTCTCCATTTGATTTTTGTAATTCCTATAACCCTAAAACTTTTTTCCAACATTCGCATTGTTCAAATATGTAACAGAACGAATAATGCACTCTTTATGGCACCAACAATCTCTCCTTTTGTTTCTTATGACCACAAATCCAAATGACCCACAACTTCGGTTGTTTGATTTTGAATAGGTGCTGAAATTCATTCACATCTTAGCAGAAATTATGAAGACGATGGGTTGGATGAAGAAGATTCTTGAAGAAATCTGGAAGAAGAAGGATGAAGGAAGAAGTTGAATAATAGCCCTAATGTTTTTCAGAAAATGCATGACAACGTTAAAATGGAGAAACATGGAGCTTACAACGTTAATATAAGTTATTGCTGAGTCACTAATAAAAGTTAAGTCTTGTTGTCATGCCACATCAGCCTAATTAACGTTTTTAGTCAATTTAACAAAAATGATTAAATTGGCTAACAAAATTATTGTTAAGGGACTAAATTATAGCGTTTATTAAATAAAAGACTAAAATAAAATGTAAAATTAAGTTAAAATAATTCAACGTTAATTAAGAAAAAAATTGTAAATAGGCATATAAAATTAATTTTACTATAAGATTTTTTCTTTTTTTAATAACATATAGATACATAGTATTAAAAAAAGTTGTATTGCATTGTCATTCGGATGTTTTTCCCAACATAAAAACGGAATTGTATATATTTTAAAATTTAATACAATTAAATTATAATTAAATAGAATATCACAAAGTTAAATTTATATTTATTTAATTACAATGACTAATTTATATAGAGCCTTCAAAAACTTAAAGGCTTAATACCCTTTTTGGTCCTCTAACTATAGAGGTAGGTCCAATTAGGTCCTCTTTCTTTTAAAAGCTCCAAATTGGTCAAATACATTTTTAAATAGGTTCGTATTGATCCTTTCCGTTAATTACAGGCTAACGGTGTTAAAAATGATGATGTGAAATGCGACTTGGATCGTGTGTGTGCACAGTCAGCATCTCCTTGTTCGTTCAATCTGAGACTCTATAAATCCACCCCCAATTCCAAACCCTAGGTTACAAAATTCCAAAAATTAACCAAATTGAAAGGAAAATCCCCGTCCAATAATGAGTTCTGGGCAAATTTCTTCTTCATCTTCAAGAACCCGCGTCGATTCGTAAGTGTATACCAGTTTTGGAAAAGTCATGTGTGGTTGTGGAGACCTTGCTGTACTTCGCAAGGCAAGAACCGTCCAAAATTATGGAAAGCTTTTTTGGGGTTGTCAACATTTTAAGGTAATCTTCTATCTTAAACACATTCCTTCCATCTGGTACATCTTCACTGTTCTTAAGTTGCCTTCATATATGTACAGGGACACACGAATGCCGGGTGCGGTTTTTTTGAATGGTTCTATGATGATTCAAGAGATAACAATGGAAGATTGAAATGGAAGATTGAAATGCAATTTAAGGAGTTGGAAGAAGCCCAAAAAGAGTTGGCAGAGGCAAAAAGAATGGTTGAAGTTTTTAGGGTAAAAAATTTGCAGCTAGATGAAGCTTTGAAGAACACAAGGAAATGGAAGATAATCTGGAAGTGCTTGTGCTTTACTGTGTTATTTGTTTTAGTGGTTAAGGTGTTGTGAATGTTGGAACATATGTTGTTAGTTGTTGGTAGTTTATCAGTTGTTTTGTTCTTGTGAAATGGATGTAAAAGTTGCTTCCATAACATGTACTAATGGTCTGAGTAAAAGAGTATTGTTGTTTCCAATATTTTAGTGTTATTACCATATTTATCAGTTGTTGCCATGTGTTGTAAAAGTTGCTGTCAATAACATGTTTTAATGGTCCGAGTAAAAGAGTAGTTTTGTTGCTGTCATAAACAAATTTTAGTGCCATATTTTAGCAGTTGCTGTAGGTTGTGGCATACAGAGTTGTACATATTTGTACACCAAATTTGTAACCTGATTTTTCTCATTGTATATGAAACAGAGTTGTAGATATCAGTCCACTAAATTTTGTATAAACCATATTTGTACATGAAATTTGTAACCTCAATAACAACTTAACAGAAAATTTGTACAACATAACAACTTGTATACACCAAAATTTGACAACAGGTGGACAGAAGTATCAGTAGCATAAGTACTAAACAGAAAAATTTAGTAGCATAATTTAACAACAGCATAACAGAAGTATCAATACAAAATAGGAAACATTGTACACCATAAGTACATAAGTACACCATTACACATAATAGCTGAAGCATATCAGAAATGCTTAGTACACAAAATAGCAGAAATTGTTCATAATATCAGAAAACAACATTACACAATACAACACAAATTATAGACCCTAAGAGGATTTCTTTGAAATGTTCCTTTTAGTTGGTGTTGTCCTCCTAGTAGTAGGACCCACTGCATTCTGTGATGCACTCAATCTGGTGGTGGGTCCTCTTGAAAGCTATGCTGGTCTCTTAAAAGGCAACTTGTGCCTAGCTTGTGTTGCAATCTTGTTGGTAGTTGTCTGAGAAACCTGAGTTGCCTGGGATGTCTGAGTTGTTCTGGTTGCCTGAGTTGTTTTACTTGCCTGAGTTGACTTGGTTGCCTAAGTAGTTTTAGTTGCCTTAGTTGACTTGGTTTCCTGAGTAGTTTTACTTGCCTTAGTTGCCTGAGTTGCCTGAGTAGTTGCCTGAGTTGCCTGAGTAGTTGCCTGAGTTGCCTGAGTAGTTGCCTGAGTTGCCTGGGTAGTTGCCTGGGTTGCCTGGTTTGCTTGAGATACTTGCTGAGATGGTTGCTGAGAAACCTGTGATGCCTGATGTGGTGGCTGAGAAATCTTACATGTTGATTTGTTGTGCCCAGTTTGTCTGCACCTAGTGCACCTCACAATCATACCAGTTTTTCTTATTTTCCTGTCAGAACCGTCAATCTCACCCTATTCCCTATTCCTCTTCTTCTTTGGTCGTCCAGGCATTTTCTTGAATTTGGGAGGCTGCACATCAGGGTATTCGGTTCTCACCCATAAATTTGTACCATTCAGAGGGTAAATGATAGGTTCATACACCTTAATATACCTAGCCTTCTTGTAATATTCTGGGACAAACTCATCAACATCAAGACCTCTACTCTTCATTGAGGAAATTGCATGGACGCATGGGAGACCAGTCAGCTGCCACTTTCTGCAAGAACAACTATGTTCCTTTAAGTCGACAATGAACATGTCTCCCTGATTCTCAATATATCTAACCTCAAAAATATATTCAGATGACATCCTGTAAAAGTAAGTGCATTATCTATCAAAAGTAAGTCATAATAATTAAACACAGAAGTAATTCTATTACCTATCATAAGTAAGTCATAATAATAAAACACAAAAGTAAGTCTATTACCTCACTATCCAAAAATTTGTATAACTGCTTGTTTTCTCCACCTGCTTCTTTATGTTTGGCAACACTCCATCATCACCCAAATTAGTGAACTTCAACCTATTTGTAGCCCATTTTTCCATTATATATCCCCTAATATCTTCTAACATTGTGACCAAAGGTTTGCCCTTGCTTCCACAATCACACTGTTGAAAGCTTCTGACATATTATTCAGGACAGTATCAGACTTTGTTGTGGTTCTGAAGTAGGACTTGCTCCAAAATCTTGGTGGTGTTTGCATCATGTGTTTGTAGGCCTCTTCATTTATCCTCCTCATGCCTCTCATCTCTCTTTCCCAAGCTTGTGGATAAGTAGCTCTTGCTGCCTTCCAAATGATCTCCTTGAACACTTTTCCTGGAAATTTCTTCCTAAAATTGTTGTATAGATGTCTCACACAAAACCTCTGTTCAACACTTGGTAACAATTCATCCATAGTTGGAAGAAGACCCTGCAAATGCATATATCAAATAAAAGTTCAAAAGGAAACATTGTAAATCAAAAAATACATTCAAACTTAAATTAATGTAATAAATCTAGTGGTACATTTTGCTGATCCGAAATGAAAGTATTGGTCCTACATTCTTCTCTTCCACCCAAATCATCAATGAGGAGCTTTAAAAACTATGTCCATGAGTCTCTATTTTCCCCTTCCACCACAGCAAAGGAAATAGGCAACATTTGATCATTAGGATCTGTTCCTATTGCAGCTAAGACCTGGCCACCACATATGCCCTTTAAAAAACATCCATCAAGCCCAATAATTGGCCTACACAACTTGAAACTTTTCTTGCAAGCATCATAACAAATGTACAACCTCTTGAAATAAGGTCTAGCATCCTCAACACCCTCTTGAACTGGTGTGACATTTATCTTAACAGTGGAACCAGGATTTGTCCTCAAAATTTCATGACAGTAGTCATAAATCCTAGTGTAATCTCCTAAATAAGATCCATTACCATATCCCTGGCTGCAAATCTGGCCCTAATTTCCTTTGTCTTGTTAACACCTACATCCCATTTCTTAAGAGCCTTCTCCTTAATATCCTTTAGCTTAAGCTTAGGATTGTTTTTCAATGTATTTTGCAACCTCTTGCTTAGCCATTTCGTGCTCATTATCTTGACATTATACTCTCTAGCACAATTATGTGTGTCAACTAATTTTCTAAGCTGCCAAGTGTCCTCATCAGGAAGCTTTCCGCAATAGGCCTCCCACTGACAACCATCTTTACATACCACCTTCACTCTTTTGTTGTCATTTTTTAGAAACTTTATACCTCTCCCATTATGAACAACATATGTTTGTATAGCTTCTTTAAAATCATGTTTGGTATTAAAATAGGTTCCCAAATCCCATGTATAGTTAGACATGTCTTTCATAGCCTTGAAAATTGGATGCTTCCTCTTCCTTGGTTCTTCATCATCCTCAGTGTCACATCCACTATCTAGTTCATCACTATCATACACAACTGCATTCTCACCTCCACTATCTGCTTCCCCTGTCCTTTTATTGATTTTGCTACTTCCTTCATGTTTTTCATCATACTCCACCATTTTGGCAACATGTTCTTCATCATAATCCAAACTAACATCAGAATCACTAAAATCGAGCTCCAATGCACTATCATAATTATATGATGAATCCTCGCTGTCATCAGAGCTTGTGTCACTCCCATCATGAACCTCACCATGAATCCCATCAACACCCTCAACAGCCTTGACACTCTCACCAGAATTCACTCTCTCACCAGCCTTAACACCCTCACCAGAATTCACTCCATCACCAGCCTTAACACCCTCACCAGAATTCACTCCATCACCAGCCTTAACACCCTCACCAGAATTCACTCCATCACTAGCCTTAACACCCTAAACAGAATTCACTCCCTCACCAGGGCGGACACACTCAACAGAATTGTTTACATCCTTAAGGACTTGATCAACAAGTTCAGCAACAATATCATATTGTTCTTGATTCACAACATCCAAAGGTTCTTCATTTAATATGTCCTCCTCCATGTTTGTAGGTTCTTCATTTAATGTGTTCTCCTCCATGTTTGTAGGTTCTTCATTTAATGTGTCACCCTCATCAACATACTCAGGTTGGGATAATGGGTGTTCAATGTATATGTCGACCTTCAGATGTACCCTACATAGGTCAGCTATCTCTAACGCACCTTTATCATCACTAAGCACATTAATCCCAAATGTAGGATCCTTGTAGTAGATATTGTCTACCTCAGTATACCCTATGTCTTTCAAAACACCCATCAACTCAAAATACGACCACCTATCAACATCTACCTGTAATTCGTTACATTTACCCCCCACGTAATTCGTTTTATCAGAGTCAATAAATTCCCCACTATGATGAATGTTGAGGGTAATCATTTCTTCCATTTCAACCTAATATCATAAACAAGCAGAAACTTTACGAAACGAACATAAAAAACCCTAATTTTAACAAGGAGGCAACAAACCCTAATTTCTACACACAAACCCTAGACTACAGAAAACAAAAATTTTACGAAAGTAACATAGCCACTAACCAGTATATTGCTTCGTCTTCAATCGTATGTCTGGGAATCTTTGTGTTCGTCTTCACCCTCGGTCGTCTGCTATACTTCGTCTTCGTCTGCTATGCTTCGTCTTCGTGTGCAGTGCTTCGTCTTCGTGTGCTGAACTAAAATGACTTAAGGAAAATAAGCCACAATTCTGAATTGACTATATAAACCGTGCCACATCCCCATTCAGAAACATACACATCAGCACATCCATGCCATGTCATCAACATTTTAAGTGAAATTTTAACTTTTCTAACGGCAAGGACAAACGTGGACCTATTTAAAAACGTATGAGACCAATTTGACACTTTTAAAAGAATGAGGATCTAATTGGACATACCCCTATAGTTAGAGGACCAAAAAAATATTAAGCCAAACTTAAAAGTTAAAACACTTCAAGTATAATATATTTTCATTAAATATAGTTTAAAATATTTAACATTAAAAGTATTTGTACTTTATATCCTTATTTGGCTATTAACTTTTTTAGGTGTAGTTGATAACTAACCTATCATAACCTACTCCCCTATACCTTACTGTATTAACTTCAAGAAAATTAAAATCAATAAAACTTATTTTTTTTAGGAAAACAATTTATTACTATTATAATGAATAAAAATCATATTTGCTGATTTAGTTAAATGAGATGTAACAATATTAATAAATAAGAAATTGTAAACGGATGCAAAATGCTTAAGCCAAAATAGCATTAATTTGTTTTGTTTTTTTGTTAAAATAGTCAATTTTGTTACAGCTAAATTTTTGTTTGAAATTTTCTTCTATCACTAATGTGTTTTACCCATGGGATTAAATTTTGCTAAGTTAATTTTTGGCTAATTGAAGTAGTCTTCTGTTAAATCCAATCCAAGAAGTAAAAAATTAGAAAAGAAAGAAATAATCAATCAATAGGAGATAATTTGATTTATTCATCACTCGTCATAGTTTCTATGAAAAGAATTAAAAAAGTTATCATTTTAGTATTGAACACTCAACCTAGTAAAAGTTTTTTTTTTAATATAAATAAAAGATAATTAAATTAGAAGAAAGGACGTTTTATTTTTATTAAATTTCTTAATTGAGACTTTACGCTTGTATTAACTGTTATTTGGATTTAAAAAATAACATTTAATTTTATAAAGAAATACCATCAAAGGAAAAACAAAATTTTATTCATATTTACTACTTACCTTTTAAACACCTAGGAAATACCGTGATATATTTTATTATAGAAAAACTTATTTTAAACGAGGTAAATGAAAAACAATTGATGGTAACTTCGGTGAAAAGCTTTGAAAACAGTTACTGTATATAGTTGGCATAGATAAATGACTTTTTAAAACAAAAGGTAATAAAAAATAGCAAAAACAGATATCAGTGATTATAAACTACTATTATTTTATTATATTATTTTCCACGTGGGATTGTATTTTTTTCTGATAGGTTCAGGAACCTCTCAATTATCCAAAAGGTAATAAAAAAAATAGCAAACAGATATCAGAGTGATTATAAACTACAGTATTTTAATATCTATTAGATAAAATATGAAGAAAAAAAAAAGTAATAAAAAATTATATCACAATTTATAAATATTAATATTATAAGACTAAAACCTTTATTTTAAATTACACTTATATGTCATATATGTATAATATGATAATTTAATGCTCTAACGATACAATATTTTCTCATACAATATCATATATTGTACTGCTGTTCGTAAAAAAAATCTCTCATCTTAAACGATACTTTTGTGTTACATAAAACTCTACATACTATCTTTTATTTTAGTCATCTTACTTAAATTCGATAATTTAAATTTCATTCTATTTCTCCACAATTTTATAACGAATAATTGAATAAAAACATATAAATATAAAGAAAATTATTTATTTATAGATATTATTGAATAAAAATTAGAAAAGAAGTAGTAAAAATAAGTAATAAATCTAAATTTAGTATAAATTTAATACAAAAGGATATCATTCAAAAAAACAAATTAAAAATAGGTGTAAGGAAAACTATAATTAAGAAAAGGACATTAGTTGTTGTTTGTGAAGAAAAGAAAAGGTAGAAGAATAGAACGAAAGAAATCTGATTGTATGTATTTTGAAAACAAAGCAAAGTAGGTGAAAACAATGAACCATAAGAAACAAAGATAGTACTAGTAGTGGTGGTGCCTGGTGGTGTTGTTTCATTTCATTTATTTAATTTTGGTCCTCTCCGTTATTGAAGAGTCCGTCTTTCGTTACATAAACACAAACCCATCTTCTCTCTCATTCATTCTTATTATGCGTTTCTCATTACTACTCTTCCTCCTCCTTTAATTCCTTCATCTATTTCCCACCTTATTCCTACACCATCACAATTTCCCACACACATACACACACCATTCTCTCTCTTAACTATTCATATTCAATGGCTGTTCAAGCTCAATACCCTTCCAATGTACTCTTTCTCAATACCAAAAACAACCAAGAAGGTGAATATGATTTTTCATTACACCAACAACAGCAACAACAACCTGATCATCAATCAAATATGATCTTGTTCAACACTCCAGGTATTATTATTTTTCATAACATTCTTTTCTTTATTAAATATGTTTCTGGTTACTGGTTAGAACAAATCAAATATCTGATATTGAAACTGAACCTTTGAAACAACAGGCACCAACTCTCGAAAAAGAGGAAGAGAAACATCTCATAATATCATGAATCCATTCTCTTTACAATCTCATTCTCCTCATCTCATAGACATCACTCAACTCCACAATCAACCGCAACAACCACAACAACAACAACAAATTGTTTCTACCGGTTTAGGTTTATCCTTCGGCGATCAACAACAACAGCAACAAAGACTACAATTACAACAACAACATCAGCATCAACAACAACATGGATATCATACATCTCATTTGTTATCTCTATTGTCTCATGGCTTAGCCTCACAAATCAAACAACAAAAAGATGAAATCGACCAATTTATTCAAGCCCAGGTATATATCTATATATACTTTTATTTCATGATCATGAAATTTAAATAATTTTATTTTATAATTATAAATTTCAGAAAAATGATATTTTTTAAATATTTTTTATTAGGGAGAAGAGTTACAACGGACATTAGAGGAAAAAAGACTGAGAAACTATCGGGCAATAATAAAAACAGCAGAAGAAACGGTGGCGCGTAGATTAAGAGAAAAAGAAATCGAAATAGAGAAAGCCACGCGCAGGAACATAGAGCTAGAATCTCGCGCGGCGCAGCTTAGAGCCGAATCACAAATTTGGCAAGCCAAAGCGAAAGCGCAGGAAGCAACGGCTATATCTCTCCAAACGCAGCTGCATCAGGCTATGATGAGCACCGGCGCAGAAAACAGAGGTGAAGAAGGTTGCGCGCTATCGTGCGCGTTAGGTGTTGAAGGACACGCGGAAGATGCGGAATCGGGTTATATTGACCCGGAAAGGGCTGTGTCGGGTCCGAAATGTAGAGGCTGTGGAAAACGGGTTGCGTCGGTTGTTGTGCTGCCGTGTCGTCATTTATGTGTTTGCACCGAATGCGACGCGCGTTTCCGTGTTTGCCCCGTTTGTTTCACCGTTAAAAATTCAACGGTTGAGATTTATCTATCTTAGTTGGGTTTTCATAATCACATTGATGATGCATGTTCATCACAAAAATAATTAAAAAAAAGATAATTTTTTTTTTTGAAATTACCTAGGTGATGATGTACATGTCATGGCCACATGGATAGTGGCATTTTTTTGTTGTTGGGTTCTCTTTACTCTGGAAATTTTATTTTATTTTATTCTATTATATTGAATTTATATATTTAATTTAATTTAATTTAATATTATTATTTTTTTATTTGTCTCTTTGTAGATGTCAGATTCTGGTAAAAAATTTTAGATGAATTTTATTTTGCTTTGTGATAGGGTGGTCCAGAGGGTGGAAATTGGAATACGTATGAGCAAGGTAAGTGGCAAAAGAATATACTGTACATATCTTTGAATTTTTTAGATGCTTTTATTTATGATTATAAAGTTTACATATTGTATGATTTTTTTTCTACTGTGGAAAATGTAAAGATGGTGTGTGTATGGAAATTATGTTTCCGTGAGGAATCTTAATGTTGGAATTTGGGGACCAGGTCACCGGCCATTATAGGTTGGGAACATTGAGTTATGCTTTGATTTGAAATTTGATTTTTTGGTTTCATAATAGTTAGTGGGAAGAGCATTTTTTTTCTTGGGTGAATGATTTTTTATTTTATGGGACATGATTTTTTTTGGAATAAAGTATATGTTAAAATGATGTGAACAAGTGTTCTATGTACTAGTGATCTTTCTTTGTTGTTTGTGTGGTGTATTATATAGTTTGTATCTAAGTTTTTATGCAATATGAGTTTGGTGATTTGAATCAATCTTAAGAGATCTTTTTAGATTTAACTCATCATGCAGTGTGTACTAGTTGATTTAATTCATGCCTGGGGGAATATGTGAGAAAATGTGAGAACATGTGAATGATAGGTTGGAAACACCTTAAATAATTGGAAATTATTAGGATGATAATTTATTTATTTTACTGTATTAAATCCAAGAATAAAAACTATAGAGTTGTTCTCTCATTTAAATATAAGCATCTTTTAGGATTGAGTTTCGTCAACAAACATTAGTATTATTCCTCTATTCTTTTTATTACTATACGGTCTTAAAATGCTTTTGAATTGAGTGTGTACCAAAAGGTGTTTATTACTATACGGTCTTAAAGATGCTTGTGAATTGAGTTTGTGCTGAAAGATGTTAGTTTTGTTACTGTTTTATTTATTATCTTTTGTGATCAAGAAGGTATTAATTAGAATATTGTTCCTCTATTCTTTTTGTTATTGTACGGTCTAAAGTTTGATTATTTGAAATTTCATTGAATCTTTATCTTTTAAATTGTTTAAATTGGTGGTCATTATTATTTATTTCATTTTTTATATTGAACCTTTAAGTTTACTTAAACAATATTAAAACAAAAAATATGTTCTTTTTTCTTTTCAAAACCAACCTTTTTCTTTGAAGTCTCTCTTGAGCTAGATTAACAAAACATCTCATCTATAAGATCTGGATCTCATCCACAAACTATTAGGGATAAAAATAAGTTAGACTCTCTTATAAAGATCTATAACTTAGTCTATTTAAAGTTTGAATTGACAAAAAATCATAATTGTTGTTTGTTTTTAAGAAAGAAAGAAATTCTATAGAGCAATACTCCTCCTTTCCTCTAGAAAAATTTCTTCCAATCCATTAGGGTTTGGTGGCTATCTCCCACCTCCATGGTGACCATCTTCTTCCACCTTTATAGTGGCCATCTCTCCCTTCTTTGAGAGCACTTTCCCTCCATCCATCTTCATTATCACGTACTCACCACAACTAAGCCTCTCATTGGACATCCTCACTCTCCACCACAAACAGCCGCCAAGGCTCCTTTTCCCTTTTTGCAGTCACCACTACCAAGGTATGACAAGCTTGTTAAAGGTTTTCTAGACACCTCAAACTCAACAATGGTGGATGCACTTCTCTCCACTGTAGCTGCTCCTTCGATGCTGACATTCGTCAGCCCACCTCTAAACTGCCATGGTTGTTTTACAGTAAGAAATGATCTCTTCTAGCAGAGCTTATTCATTTCGTTTATGTGTTACGTGTGTTATGTTTTAGTATTTTTAAGGTTTTAGAATGCACACTTGGCGTTTGACAAAATGTCTCAAAAGAGTTTTAGGTTGTGTAAGATGTTTATGTGTGTCTATTGGCATTTCATAGTGATTAAGGAAGCTTATGTGTTTAACATCCATTACGACACTATCTCTAATTACCTATTAACTTGTGAAGACTCAAGAAGGTTGGGTAATATTGAGACCAAAGATAGTCGAAATGTGCGAGAACATGTCAAAGAAATCATCCGTAACAAGATTTGGAAAAAGACTCTGAATTTTCACTCCCACATTGCCATTAATGGTGTTTGCAAGAGAATGAATTGCAGGAAGAAATATTGTTGCTTTTGGTTTAGTTGGGCCTTAGCATGTGAACCAATTATGTATAATGCATCTTATGATTATTTAGCTTTTTCTATTAGAACTATTTCTAGGCTATGTATGGAGCGTGTTCCAGTTCAATTGCCTCATGGTATTTGTATTTCTTGCTAGTTTGGCTATTAATAAAGTTGAGTTTTTCTATCAAAATTTTTTTGAATTGACCTAATATGTTTAATAAAAAGGTTAGACTCAATTTTTTTTTATAAAGCTTATTTATTTAAATAAGAATAACTTAGGTTCTTTAAAAAGTCTTTTAAGCTTGATAGGCTGGCTTGATTATATTTGATAAAAATATAGTATTACACGAAGAACCTCATTCTTCTATCTTTGTTTGCGCAACTTTAACTCCTTGATCATAGAGGCAAACTTGCATTTCACACAACCATCAATTTTGAGAAGTATGATGGATTTTACGTTCATAGGTCAGAATTAATGGAAAATTTGTTGCGTTCAAAATAATGTTGGAGCTTAATCAAAGATAGTGTTATTATAGCACCTCCAAATGTCACTCATGAGCAAGTCAAGGCAATAAATGATAACAAACTCAAAGGTTTAAAGGTGAATAATTATCTCTTTCAATCTATTAGATAATTTGTGTGTAACACAATACATGACATTTGGGACTCCTTGCGTAAATAGTATTAGGGTTGCATTAAGGTTAAGTATGCTTATTTGCAAGCACTTCATAGAGAGTTTGAGATTCTTAGCATGATTGCGATTGAATCCATCATAAATTACTTTGCAAGAAAGTTTGCAATCGCCAACAAGATGACTACTCATGGGGAGAATATGGCTAAGATTTTGATTGTTGAAAGGAACTTGAGGTTCATGGATACAAAGTTTGACTGTGTAATGTGTGCTCCATATAAGAATCTAATGATGGTATTTTCCTCTCCATTGATAAATTACAAAGCAATATGTTTGTGCATGAACAAAGAATGAAGGCTCACAAGGGTATATATGAAGAACAAGCTCTATAGTTGTCAAATTCTGGTAGGGGTTATTGTTAAATATGTAACTCATTGTTTTAGAAAGATTAGATTTGATTTAGAAAGATCAGGTTTGATTTAGAAAGATTAGATTGGATTTTTTTTGGGCTTTTATAGTTTGGGCTTTAGTTTGAGATGCAAGTTAACCTAAATCTGTAAATAGGGAGGAACCCTTATCATTGTAATCATCAAGTTTGATAATCACGGTTTTGCAGTTGCAAAGTGATAATAAAATTCCACAATTGTGCGCAGAGACTTACTCTGCAGTTCATACTCATCTTCTTTAAACGCGTTCTTATTTTTGTTCATTGTCATTACATAAAAATCTTGAGATCAAGATTGAGAAGAATTCACCATAGATCGTGGTTGAATTCTAACATCTGGTATCTAGAGCCCCAGTTTTAACTCAAGGGAATAATAGTTGTGATGGCGATGAATCACCCGAACAGTCATTTTCCAGCAAATCTTCCAATCCTCAAGAAAGATAATTATGAGAATTGGTGCAAGCAGATTAAGGTGGTTTTATGTTATCAAGATCTTTGGGATCTTGTGGAGGAGGGATTATCACCGCTTGCAGAAATTGCGACAGATAAAGAGAAAGCAACATATAAAGAATTAAAGAAGAAAGATTATAAATCTCTCTTTATAATCCATCAATGTGTTGATCCATATAACTTTGAAAAGGTTAGTGATGTAGAATCAGTAAAAGAAGCTTGCGAGATTTTTGAAAAATCGTTTGGAAGCGCAGAGAAGGTGAAGAGGCGAGGTTACAAACTCACAAAAAGACTTATGAATTGCTTCAGATGGAAGACAATGAAAGTATAACAGATTTCTTCACCAGAGTTACAAAGCTGGTGAATCAAATCAAGGTATGTAGAGAAATGTTGACGTCAAGATCAGTTGTGTCAAAGATCTTGAGGTCATTGGCTCCAAAATTCGACCACATGGTAGTAGCCATAGAAGAGTCGAAAGACTTGTCAGTATTGACGAAGGAAGAGCTTCAAGGGATGCTTGAGTCTCATGAACAAAGGATGGCTGAAAGAGCTGCAAGAAAGTCGAAGGATGGTTGAAATCAGCTTGAAGGAAACTGGTTGAATCAGAGAAAACCCTGGAACCAAGGCAACCCAAGAGGTGGTGCTGCAGGTAGAGGAAGAGGTGGTGGTCGAAAGCCTGACAAAAGTCACATTCAGTGTTTTAATTGTCAGAAGTATGGTCACTATTTTAGTGATTGTCCAGAAAAGAAAAAAGAATCAAGAAATTGATGCAAAGCTGGCGAAACATAAAGAAGAAGAGATGTTGCTGATGGTCACAACAACTGACGAAGAGAGATTCCTGGACCAGTTGTACTTGGACTCAGGATGCTCATCACATATGAATGGAAGAAAAGATTGGTTTGTCAACATGAAGCCCTCGTCGAAGAACACCATGAAGTTTGCAAATGACAACACTCTAGCAGCTGAAGGTGTTGGTGATGTTCAGATCATGAGGAAGGATGGCAAGAAATCAATAATTTCCAATGTGTTATACATACCAGGCATGAAAAATAACCTGCTCAGTATATGACAACTTGTTGAAAAAAACTACAAGGTAGTTGTCGAAGACAAGATGATGAGAGTTCTCGACGCAAGTGATAGGTTGATCTTGAAGGCTCCAATGTCTCAGAATATGACCTTCAAGATTGAACTCAATGTGATGGAGCACAAGTGCCTAGCAACTGCAGCCAACAGAGATTAGTGGTTATGGCATTTTTGACTAGGCCATTTCAAACTTCAATGACATCAGAGAGCTAAAGAGAAGAAATATGGCTTCAGGATTACCTGAAATAGACATTCCAAGTGAAGTATGTGAAAAGTGTGTTCAGTCGAAACAACACAAGAATAGGTATAACAAGGATGCAGGAAGGAAGTCAAAGGCAATTCTGGAAGTCATATACTCTGATGTATGTGGTCCAATCCAGGTGGATTCGATTGCAGACAACAAATACTTGGTCACGTTCATAGATGATTACAGTCGAAAGTTGTGGACTTACCTCGTCAAGAAGAAAAGTGATATGATTGAGGTATTTGCCAGATTCAAATCTATGGTTGAAAGACAAAGTGCTCGAAAGTTGAAAATTTTGAGGAATGATGGTGGTGGAGAGTATGTGTCGAAAGAGTTCAATGCATTATGTGAAAAAGAAGGGATTGTGCATGAGGTGGTACCACCCTATACTCCACAACAAAATGGAATTGGAGAAAGAAAAAACAGAACCATCATGAACATGGTGAGAAGTATGTTGAATGGAAAGCATCTACCCTAAGAATTATGGGGAGAAGCGGTTTCGACAACAACATACATATTAAACAGATGTCTGACGAAGAAGCTTGAAGGAATCGCACCAGAAGAATGTTGGTCTGGTGTCAAGCATAGTCTCACTCACTTGAAGGTGTTTGGATCTATAGCACATAGACATGTGCCATATTAGTTGAGAAGGAAGCTTGATGACAAGTCGAATCAGATGATCTTGATAGAATACCATTCGACTGGAGGTTACAAGCTGCAAAACCCAGTGAATAAAAAGGTAGTGATCAGCAGGGAAATGATCATAGATGAGCTTAAAGAATGGGATTGGACTTAGAATGTCAAGAAGGATTCAGTGATAATCTGTTGTGAAGAACCAGCCACTGAAGTCGAAAGGGAAGTTCGACAGGAACAAGTCAGAGATGAAACAGGCCCAAGCAGACCTCGAAGAACAAGACACATTCCTGCAAAGTTGCAAGAATGTGTGATTACATCAGATGATGTGTTCGATGAAGAGGGTGAGCTTGTACATTATGCTTTCTACGGAGATGTCGAACCAGCCAATGCAACTGAGGCATTAAAACATTCAAAGTGGGTGAAAATAATGAATGAGGAGTTAGACTCCGTCGAAGTCAACAACACCTGATCACTTGTCGAATTTCCTCAAGGCAAGAAGGAAATTGATGTGAAGTGGGTTTACAAGGTGAAGGTGAATCCTAAATGATTTCTTTAGAAAGAAGGAATCCACTTCGACGAAGTTTTTGACCCTGTTGCTAGGATCGAAATAATCATGTTGGTTGTTGGTATAGCAAACATGAATAATTGGCACACATGTCAGATGAATGTGAAATGTGCATTCCTGGATGACCCCTTAGACGAATAAATTTATGTTGCACAACCATTTGGGTTTGTGAAACAAGGCGAAGAAAGAAAGGTGTACATGTTGCATAAATCCATGTATGTACTTAAGCAAGCTCCAAGAGCTTGGAATAAGAAGATCAACAACTTTCTAAGGGAGAAAAAATTTATGAAGTGCACAACTGAGCATAAAGTATATGTAAGGAGAAGCAATAGTGAATTATTTATACTATGTCTCTAGTCGATGACCTGTTGATAACAGGAAGTTGCAAAAAGAAGATCGAAGATTTCAAACATGACCTAAGTGAGGAGTTTGAAATGTCAGACTTGGGAAATCTCTCATATTTCCTTAGAATCGAATTCTACAATACTGATAGAGGTTTGATGATGCACCAAAAAAGATATGCAGGCGAACTACTCAAGAGATTTGAGATGCAAGATTGCAACCCAACTTCGACTCCAACTGAGACTAGATTGCAACTGTCGAAGGATTCAGGTGAAGATGATGTCAATCCAACCCAATATAGAAGACTTATTGGGTCACTTAGATACCTTTGTCGCACAAGGACTGGCTTAGCATACAGTGTGGGTATGGTAAGTAGATTCATGTTGAAACCAAAGGTATCACACCTAGCAGCAACGAAGAGGATACTGAGGTATCTGAAAGGAACTCTCGACTACGACATTTTGTTTCCTGCAGCTAATGAAGGAAAAGAATGCAAGCTAGTGGGAAACGCTGACTCAAGTTGGTGTAGTGATGTCGAGGATAGAAAATCCACTGCTGACTATGTGTTTATGTTAGGTGGTGCACCAGTTGCTTGGAGTTCGAGAAAGGAGTCAGTAGTGGCATTGTCATCATGCGAAGCAGAATATATAACTGCTTCTCTTTGTGCATGTCAAGCAATTTGGATGGTGAACTTGGTCGAAGAGATCACAACGAAGAGTCATGGAGCAATTACCATGAAGATCGACAGCATGTCAGCTATCAACTTGGCGAAGAATCCAATAGTACGCGGTCGAAGCAAGCACATCGAAATGAGGTTCCATTATCTTTGAGAGCAGGTAGCAGAAGGAAAGATAAACTTGAAACACTACAGAACTGAGAATCAGATTACAGACATCATGACGAAGGGAATGAAAGTCGAAGTGTTCAAGAAGCTAAGGTCTATGATGAATGTAGATAGTTTAGACAAAATGAATTAGGTGGTGTGTTAAATATGTAATTCATTATTTTATAAATGTTATATTTGATTTAGAAAGATCTGATTTGATTTAGAAAGATTAAATTATATATTTTTGGGCTTTTATAGTTTGAGCTTTAGCTTGAGATGCAAGTTAACCTAAATCTATAAATAGGGAGGAACCCTTATCATTGTAATCATCAAGTTTGATAATCACGGTTTTGTAGTTGCAAAGTGATAATGAAATTCCACAGTTGTGGGCAGATAACTACTTTGCAGTTCATACTCATCTTCTTTAAACGTGTTCTTGTTTTTGTTCATTCTTATTACATAACAATATTGAGATCAAGATTGAAAAGAATTCACCATAGATCGTGGTTGAATTCCAACAATTATGGATGTGGTAGAGGTTATGTACGATCAAGAGGGTATAACATAGTTAGGCCTTAAATGTGGAAGGCTTCAAGTGTCACAAGCTAGGAAACTTTTCAATTGAGTATTCTAGTGAGGAGGAAAATGTTGAATTTGATGATAGTGAAGAATTGTTACTCATGGCTTAAGATCATGTGAATACCAACCACTGCGCCAAAAAAGATCTTTAGCAGCGCTTAAAAGAGCAGCCAAAGGTGGCGCTACTAAAGGTAAAGACAATGTTTTTTTTTTCCTTTAAAAAGCGCTGTCTTAGGTCCCCCTATAGGACCCCCTTTAGCAGCGCTTTCGTATAACCCCCATATAGCAGCTCTTTTCCAAAGAAAAACGATTTCGTAGGACCCCCTTTAGCAGCGCTTTTAAAAGTGCTGCTAAAGGTCCCCCTTTAGGTAGCGCTTTTTCAAAGGAAAGTGCTTTCGTAGGACCCCCTTTAGCAGCGCTTTGAAAAGCGCTGCTAAAGGTCCCCCTTTAGGCAGCGCTTTTTCAAAGAAAAGCGCTTTCGTAGGGCCTCCTTTAGCAGCGCTTTTGAAAGCGCTGTCTTATGTATACACCATGACACCCCTTTAGGCAGCGCTTTTTTTAGAAAACGCTGTCTTTTATTGAAGTGCTTTTTAAAAGTTTTTTTTTTAAAAATCAATTATTAAACCTGCATAAACCTGTATAATTTAATAGAATTCATAATCATTCATCATATGTCCTTTGATACCATTATATGTCAACACATAGGCCTTATAGCATTATAATTCAACAATAGGCCTTTATACAATTAAACTTCAACACATAAATGGTAAAAACCATTATATATACAACACCAAAATAACCATTACATATATATAACTCAATACAAACTATACAACACCAATTCCATACACCAATTCGAAACCTTATACACCATATCCATCACCTATATATACAACACCTTCCATAAACCTAACACAATTTCTAAAACTAACAAATTCTCATTTCAACCATGTATTGACACCAATCCTCCTTTATTTCTTCCAATTTGTCTTCCGTGTAGGTGGCACACTTGAATTCATCAAAATACTACATTTTACATAATATGCAAGATTTAGTTAAAAGTAATTAATTAGATGAAATATCCGATAATAAATCTTAAAATAAATCATAACTTATATGTAAATTCATACCATGGTTGGAATCTCTATGTGTTCCAAAATAATAATTTCTTTCATGAATCTCAAGACAAAATAACCACAATCGATACGATTACGTTGCCGAGGACACTACACATAGAAAAAAAAGTATTAATAAGTATCATAGATGACTCGTCTTATCAAGTAGCATTACTATTATAATATCAAATCATACCTCCACTCTTATCCATGTAATGTTGTTTGCTTTGGTCTTTGGTACCCGAGCTTGTCGTTATGATCGGAATATTTTTATGGATCTAACATATTATAAGGAATAGTTAGAACAATCTCACATAAATAAAGAAATACACACACGAATATTTAGAACAATCGCATCACTTACGTATCAATCGTATTCTTCATCTCCGGGTATTTTGTTTGATCACCCTCTAGCGAATCCAGATAATAGACAATTTCTTTTATCGGATTAATCGCAAGCAACAACCAGTGTCCACTGTAAAATAAAACAAAAGTATAGATGGAAATGTTATACACAACGTAAAAAAGCGAAAAATTATAATAAAGGAAGTGAGGATGAAAATCTTACCCATGGCCAGTATTATACGCTAAAAGATACAACTTCTCTGTATCAATGTTGGTCATAAATGCACTTACTAAGTGATCTTTGACCTCATCTGGAGTTCGAGTGAGTAAATTTGCATTGACACAGTTGGGAGCCAAGAAGGAGTATCTTTCAGTCAATTGACGCGGGAGCATCAATTTTTCATACAAGAACCTGAAATAAAAACGGATTATAATAAATATGTTATTATAATTAACATTCTAATATTCATTGAAATGATTAAATAAATTGATCAATAAAAAAAATAAAATCGATGGATTACCTGATGTATGAATTCATAACAGCAACGCCTAATTCAGAATGCGTAAATATCTGATCAAAGTCTTCTTTAGAAAGTGTTTCTGAATAGGCAAACCCAAAAATACATGCTTCCATAGGTATTTCACGGATACCACCTTCCATCAAATCCATTGTGCCTACAATTGTTTCAAGGCACAACCGAAATCGAGAAATATATGCTTTTTTTGCCTTGGCGACTACTGGCTTCTTGTTTTTGCTCCCTTGTTGCACCTCTTGTGTAGGAATCTGAAAATCATATAAGTCATAAACTTAGTAATCATGAAGCTTTTGAATTCGGATCACAGAATTAACATTTTCGATGCATATATATCATTGTACCTCTTTTTGTGATGCAACTGACTCGGTTTGCCGCACAATCCCTTTATCTTTTGATTTGGATTTTGTAGAAGTCTAACAATGTCATGTAAATAAAATATAGGTAAAAGTAAGCATAACATAACTTATATGCAAGTAAAACATTTGAAAACTAAAAGGTTAATAATGGTTTTCAACATACCGAGTCATCTATGACGATGAGGTTCGACGGCCATGCAACATACGACCCTATTGCATCCCCCACCAATGTTGCATCTGAAACTTCGTTAGGTATAGGTAGTAACGCACCCCGCTCTAAAGCAATATCAATCGAAACCTTCAAAAATCTAGCAGGGAGCGGTCTAGTGTGAAGGACGTCTCCGGGAGTGTTATGCACTTTTCCCTTGCCAACCATTCGATATGTCGGTGCCGATAAATATAGCTGACAAGGTGAAACGCCCTAAACAAAACAAAAATAATACGAAATTGTTATTGTGCAATGATGTCAATATAAAAAATTGTACTAAATTAATAAATATAATTACCTCCGGAATTTTTTGTTGACAATTGATACTGGCCTTGTCACTAGTATCTTTAAGTTCTGAACCGCGCCTTTCCGACATATATCTTTCTTTATCCTGTTGCAGTTCACAAACTTGAGCTCTCAATTCTTCCAACGTTTCCATCACCTATCTATTGCTAGGATTTTTTTGTCTTTGAACGCTTATAAAACGAAGATGGAGTGACTCCAAATCCCTTACCCCTCACACGACCAAAATACTCAGGAACATTTAATACTCGGCTCAGTATGCCCTGTAATCCTGGTCTTCTGTGGCAGTTAAGGACTGAGATAGAGTCTCCTGAAATTCAATATTAGAGCCATGCAAAAATATATTAGATAAACAAGAACTTTATATCTAATTAAACAAATAACGTTATACTTACACATTGTTCAACAACTTGTTGAACACCTTCAGTAACAACTCAATCCTTTCCCACACGGGAAACCTTCCACAAAATATGCTCCGGAACAGATGTTTCTTCACTTTTCTCCTCTGCAAGCTACACATTAAGTCAAAAATTAGGATGAATAATAATACAAAAACACCATAACAATTATATATACTTACGATTTTTTGTTCCAAGCGTGCATATCCCAAACGTCCTTTCTTGTATGGATACGCGGGTTTCGAGGCTCTTTGACAATTAACGTCACTCACAATCTGCATAAACAATTAAAAGTCATATCAGAACACATGTAATAACTACATGAATATAATACAATGTTCATGATAAATTAAATTAAGATTACGTGGAATTCTTCAATTCTTCGTTTGGCGACAAAAGTGTCCCATTCTTCGGGTGCAATCAAGTCCGCATACTTCTTCGGGCATTCCGCTTCAACAAACTTTCCTTGGGCATCCCTTAGAAACTTGTTGGATAAAAATGCTCGGAACCCTCTAAGTCTTTTTCCGGATAATTGAAGACAATATTTTTGCTTCTCGTCACCAATGTTAAAAGATCTCTACAATAACAAATAAAGTGTGTTAGTCTAATTAATTTAAAAATATAATCGTCAAAAATAACAAATAACATCACATATAGTACCTGTATCTCACTCCATATTTTATCTTTGGCGGGTTTCAACTGTGGATTTCGCCAATTGTCACAAGTAATAGGAACTAGTGAACGGACAAGTGCACCAATGTAACTAGTCAACATTGCGCCATTAGGCTCAATTAGTTGACCTGTTTCATTCCAATGAACGTCGTATTTTATTCCCTTGTCTCTAGCACGAATAACTCTTTTCATGATTGTTATTCCTCTTGAAATATCTCCTTCTGCATCTTGAACTGATTCTTTTGGATCATTCTTGGAAGTATCGTGCAAGTTCTCCTCATTAGTAGCCATTTTACCCATAATAAAGAAAAACACATATAAATCCATAATCCATAATCAGTTGAACATAATATAATCCATAATCAAATATGAAATGACAAACACACGACAAACATATAAATCCATGATCCATAATCAAATATGAAATGACAAACACATGACAAACATATAAATCTATCATCTATAATCCATAATCCATAATCATTCTCAAATATGAAAAATACATGTCAGAATATATAATTTTACTATTACCTTTTTATTAACGTGTCTTTCTTTTCCGGGTAGGAAGATGATCTACTTGTCTCTTAACAACACGGATGGATGGATTGATCCAAATTCCCTCATTATGATCATTTCTAATATATGATTCACTCGCTCCAACAGTCTCATCTTGATCACTTATAATATATGATGCATTTGCTCCAACAATATCACCTTGATCTCCAATGTTATCATCAATTACTTTGTTAGATAAAAGCACTATAGACCATTTCGTACTTGTCAGGTCAATGACACAGAGCACTTGTCTAGCTTAAGAGGCTAGAATAAAAGGCTCATCTTTGTACCCCACCCTATTAAGACCCACTTGCAAAAATCCTGACTTATCCATTCGTATGCCACTATTATTTTCAACCCACTTGCAACCAAAGATAGGAATATGAAACTTCTCATAATCAAAAATCCAAATGCGCTCGATAACCCCAAAATATGACATATTTGCATATTTAGGGTTTAAGCCCTTCACACTTGAAATGTGCATTGATTCAGCTATCAAGGTGACACCACTATTTTGCATTGTACTTTTGTCATCTTGTTCTTTGGTATAAAATATGTATCCATTAATTGTGTATGCGCTATAAGAAAACACATGCAAACTTAGACCATATGCTAAACATCTCAACCTTTCTGTTATTGAAGCGGGATCTACACAAAAATTTGAATAAATGTGATCCTTAAACCATGGTATGAAACTTCGATTGTGCTCTCGTACTATACAATTTTCATTTCTATTCGGATTTAAACCTCGGAGAAAATCCTTGTGCATTTTAACATACGGCTCAACCTCATTGTCATTGTGCAGAACATACAAATGCACTTGCTCCCGTTCAGCCCTTGATACGGTCACAATTTTATTTCCAATTAACTTTTTTCCTTCTTTTTTTCAACGATGTGAGATTTGGGAAGTCCAATGGATTGAACGTTGGAAAGATATTCAGTACAAAACTCAATCGCTTCTTCAACAATGTATCGTTCAACAATACAACCCTCTGGTCGAATTCGATTTTTCACATACCCTTTTAATATTTTCATATACCGTTCAGCAGGGTACATCCATCTCATATAAGCTGGTCCACACAATTGTGTCTCCTTTACAAGATGAACAACTAAATGTACCATTATGTCAAAAAACGAGGGAGGGAAAAACATTTCAAGCTCACACAATGTAATGACTATTTCTTTTTGCAATGTTGGTAAGATCGTATGATCGATCACCTTACTACAAATTGACCTGAAGAAGAAACACAATTTAGTTATTGTGCGTCTTACTTTTTCCGGCAAAATAGAACGTATACCTATTGGTAGAAAATATTCCATTATAACATGGCAATCACGCATCTTTAAACTCTTTAATTTGAGGTCTTTTATAGACACAAGTCTTCTAATATCTGAAGAGTATCCTTCTGGAACTTTAACTTCACTTAGAAACTTACACAATATATTTTTTCTCCTTTCTAGATAGAGTATAGGCAGTAGGTGGTAGATATGTTCGTTTTCCTTTCTTCAAGGGTCCTAATTCAGTTCTTATCCCCATCGCTATCAAGTCCTTTCTTGCTTTAAGGCCATCCTTAGACTTTCCTTGTATATTGAGTAACGTACCAATAATACTGTCAAATATATTTTTTTCAATATGCATAACATCAAGAAAATGTCTTACATACAACGACTTCCAATATGGAAATTAAAAAAAAATTGACCTCTTCTTCCACCCACTCTTGACAAGGGTATGTGCAAAAGGCTTGCCAAACTGAGTACTCACATCTTTCACCTTTTCAAAAACTTGATCACCTGTCAATCTAGGTGGAGCTCTACCTTGTTCTGCCTCTCCATTGAAGGCTTTTCTCCACCCACGGCAGTGATGATTAGAATTTAAGAATTTACGATGACCGAAAAATACATTCTTCTGACCAAACTCCAATCGTGTCCAATCTGTTTTATCTTCACAAATAGGACACACACATTGACCTTTTATGCTATACCCTGATAGATTTCCGTATGCTGGAAAATCATTAATTGTGCCAAACAACATCGCCCTCAAGTTAAAACTTTCTTTCCTATATCCATCATAAACCTCCACACCGTTCTCCCACAAAATCTTTAAATTTTCGATTAAGGGTGTCAAGTATACATCTATGTCATTCCCTGGTTGTTTAGGCCCAGAAATTAACATAGATAACATCATGTACTTATGCTTCATACATAGCCATGGAGGTAGGTTATAAATCATAATAATCACAGGCCATGTGGTATGTGAGATACTTTAAAGACCGTGTGGGTTCATTCCATTAGTAGATAATGCCAAGCGAAGGTTTCTTGCTTCTTCTCCAAATTCAGGATAATCATTATCAATTTTCGTCCACTGTGGTGAATCTGCCGGATGACGAAACTTTCCATCTATAATTCTTTCATCTGCATGCCAAGTCAAGTTTCTTGCATCGGTTTCACTACGGAACATGCGTCTGAATCTCGGAATTATAGGAAAATACCACAAGACTTTTGCTGGAGACAACTTTTTCTTATATCGAGAGACACCGCATTTAGGACACTCATTTAACGATGCATACTCATTTTGAAACAAAACGCAATCGTTTGGACATGCAAGTATCTTATCATAGCTCATCCCAATAGAGCACAACATCTTTTTGGCCTCATATGTTCGATTGAGAAGAACATTATCCTCCGGAAGTATATCTTTCATAGGGCTAATAACTTTGTAAAACTTGTATCCGACCATCCATTACTCGCCTTTAAGTTGTACAACTTTAATACCGCAGATAATCTTGTGAATTTAGTGCAACCCTTATACAACGGTTTCTCTGCATCGCTTACCAACCTCTCAAACATTTTGGAACAATCCTGAAGATCTTCTTCAAGTGCTTATGCAATCTCTTCGACTCGATCACAATCGTATGTATCTGTGGCATTGTCGTTTGAATCATATGTCTTATTATCCCCCGGTTCAACATTCCCGTTACTTTTCTCACCATGAAGTGTCCAACTTGTATAACTTTAATCAATCCCATGCCTATTTAAATGCGACTCCATCTGACCCGCGTCAATCTGACGCCCAAAACAGCAACCCAAGCAAGGACATGTGATTCGACTGGGGTCTTTGGCGTGTTCAACAGCAAACTTAACGAATTCTGATACCTCATTCTCGTACTCTTTCGACAATCGATTGGACGACATCCATTTTTTATCCATGATTTTACTAAGTAACCAAAACAAAAACAAAAGAACAACTACGTACCTGTATATATAGAAGTCAACAACTTCTGGACTGAACCACAAAGTGTAAGATTCTTGAAAACGATCCGAATTCACTCTTCACAAGTAACCCCTATAGCAAATGAACGTAAGTTAGTAACTGATGATGTATACCACATATAACAAGACAAATTTAGTATGTAATATGACAAACAAGAAATATCGGAGGAACAAGTCAAAGTTTCAAGAAACAAATTTAGTAAACATCATCATTAAATCAAATAGCATGGTATAATTTGATTCGTCACAAATGACACATCAACACTTAATGTTTCAACTCAACATTGTAAAAAAAAACAACTTCAACGCTTAAGTTCAATTAACTTCAAAGTTCTATCATCAATTCAAGTTCAATTAAAAATTCAATCACTATTTATCATTTTCAATCAACTATCAAAATAACAATTAATTTTATAATTATTTTCAATCAACTCTCAAAATAAATTCAATCACTAGTTCAATTAACAACTAATTTCATTATCATTTTCAATCAACAACCAAATTCTTACGTCACTAAAATTTTCCAATAAATATTCCTATTAACTTTACAAAGAGCCCTATAACAACCTCAACAATCTAACTTCTACAACACTCTTAACTACCTTGACTTTTCTAATTAATCACTATTCTACAAATTTTACACATTAATCACTATTCTACAAATTATGCTCTATACTAATTAACTTCTACTATTCTACAAATTAATCATTAAACTAAATTCTACAAACTAATCACATTTTACACAATAATCACTATAATAACTTCTACTAATTAATCACTTTTCTATTTAATCACTTTTCTAATTAATCACTAACTAACTTCTACAAATCAAAAAATGAAAACCTAACATCAACAACTAATAATACAACTTCTTTATCTCACAGAAACAGCAGAGAAACAATCAACAATGGGGAATATTAGACATTTCCATTATTGGAGAGAAAACCAGAAAAAAGGAGAGTAAAAAGGACGGAGGGAAGCCACGAATGGATTGAAGCCACGAACGGAGGGAGTTTCGTTTGCAGAAACGACGGAGGACGGAGGGAGTTTCGTTTGCAGAAGATGAAGACGATGATAAACAATCGCGAGAGTTAGGGCGAAATAGAAACGGTCGAAATGAAAATAGAGGGATATCAGAATCTATTTTAATTTTAATATTTTAAAAGACCTTTAGCAGCGCTTTTAGAAAGCGCTTTCTTATGTTAGACATTTAGCAGCGCTTTCCAAAAGCGCTGGCTAAAGCGTGTTGTACGAAAGGCCTTTAGCAGCGCTTTTCAAAAGCGCTGCCTTATGGTAACCCTTTAGCAGCGCTTTTCATAAAACGCTTTCTAAAGTTCACATGCCTTAACGCTTTAGCAGCGCTTTTCAAAAGCGTTGTCTTATGTCCCCCATACAACAACGCTTTTTTCTTTCGTTTTTTATTTTTGTTTTTAGCGAAACATATAGCAGCGCTTCTGCAAAAAGCGCTGTCTTTGTTGTGCTGCGAAAAATCATTTTTGGTGTAATGAACGCCAAATATGAGGTTTTGTTCCTTAATTCTAGATGTAGCAATAACATGATAGGAACTAAGAAATGATTTCAAAGAATTAATAAAACTTGTAGCTGATTTCAAGACGGGAAAAGGAAATCTGTAGTTGTGCATAGGGCGTATAATTCTGGTAATCAATGATGTGTATTACTTTCCATGGCTTTGGAACAATCTCTTGAGCATTGGCCATCCCAAAAAGAAACTTACCATTGTGTTTTACAATATTACTTACAAAGTTTTTCACGAAGAAAATGAATTGATGTCCACACATGCGTCCTCAACAAAATGTTTGTGATATTTTCCCCATTTGAAATTTCAACGTTCTTAGAAATGCCTGAGGGGAACTATTGTGGCCTTGCAAATTTGATCACTTAAGTTTCAACGAGATGAACACTCTTATGATAAAGGATATGACCAGTGGATTAAGAAATATATTTGATTGTACGAATGGAAAACAACATAGGGATGTTATGCCTAAACATGCTTTATGGGGAGATACTGACAATTTGGAGCTCATACACTCAAACATATATGGAACTTAATAATTTAAATAGTGGTTGGATAAAGTATAGTGAATTTGATTTCATCTGAAACGAGTGTATTTTTTGAATTTTAAATTTTAAAAAAATAATATTAGATGGCTAAAGTGTGAGTATAATAAAATTTAAATGCTATAAAAATATTAAATTTAATTATTATATGATTTGACACTTTAAAATATTTTGATTGGATGTATGTGTAATACTTTTTTACACCGACAGTGCACTACCATGTATCCCGCCAAGTCAGTCTGTAAATTTTAAATTATTTATATGATTTGGCACTTTAAAATATTTTAATTGGATGTATGTGTAATACTTTTTTACTCTGACAATGTACTACCATTAAACTTTTTTGAAAGTTTGAACAAAACAGAAATGATAAATCAACTTAACCACAACATTAAAAAAATGGATCAAATCACACGTTACTATAATAAAGACAAGAAAAATAAAATCAAACTTTTTAAATATTGGAAATCAAAGAAAACCTACATTTTGTGTGTTTTATGTCATGTGTGAAAGGAAAAAGAAAGAATCAAGTAGGAAAATAATAAGGGAATTGGACAAGTCTTGGTTCATCATCTGATGTGAGGTATTTCCCTTAAGTTTAATCAACTAATTAGACGTGGAACCTCAAATTGAATACAAACATATAACACTTGTTTAGCCAAATTCAAGACAATGACATGTGAGACTAACTCTTAGAATTCTCTTTTAATTTTGTAATGTCTTATTTATTGGGAGACTAACTCTTAGTTGATATGTCCTAGCCAATTTTTCTTATGAGAGAATATATTCTAACAGTTTATATCCTCTTAGATTGTTTTCAACTGGTTTTTTTAATATATAAATTAGATATTGTCGGTGCGTAGACTTCAAATTAGAGAGAACTATATAATGGATGACAAACATTCATTTAAGAGAATTTATATTATAGTTTTATATTATGAAATATCTAGAGTTCGAATATTATGCGAGTATTATAGGATGATTTTTATTCTACTATCTATTAATTTTATGGATTCTCGAAAATCAAGTTTTTTTAAAGATTCTTTCAACTTTTTTTATAAAAAAATCTTTCTTTCAATATGGTTAAATGAAAATAATGAATTTTTTAAGTAAGGTTTGATTTAACGAGTATTAGGGGTATTCGAATCCCGATTATTAATTGAACTTTTTAAGGAATTTGATCAAGAAAAATTCAACACCAACAAAAGTTAAGGATCACAAGAAAAAAGATTTTTGCAGAAATTGTAAAAACTATCGTTGGCATGCTGAATATTTCCTAAAATGGACAATTTCCAAACTATCAATTAAATGTTTCACCATAATTCCAAAACGTTGCATATAGCACCGTTAAACAAAATATCGTTTCTGAGCACCCACAGACTCAACATGACTGCTAACTAGGGCATCCCTTGTATGCCTCTATAGCCCCTTTTAATCCTGCAGATATCCCTCCATAGTAAGAAGTTCTGCCAAGCAGAACCGTTTCCCTCCACATGAATATCCAACCAGGCCGCGATGTTACACTAAACAACCATATCTAGTGGACAAGAGAAGAATAGGTGATTCAGCTCTTCAGCATGGTTATTACACAAGACGTAAACATAGTCATTTGAAGATGAAAGGGCACCTCTTGATCTCAACTTATCCTTTGTAGGTAACCTATTATGAAAGCTCCTCCAACCAAACGCTTTAACGCTAAAAGGAGCAGGAGTTTTCCACAGCAACGTGAAGGCCTTGCAGAAATCTTCAATGATATGAAAGTGATTTGATGCCGCCAAAAGAGTATCATAACACGACTTTACCGTGTAACCAACCTCCGGAACCAAAATGAACTTGTCAATCAACAACTAGTTTAGACAGAAAATGGCCAAAGCAGTCACTAGTTCCTGCAACTCAGACTGATAAATTAACCCCAACTCAGATTTAATTCCAAAATCGCCCCAGCACCACCGACCCTGTTGTCACCTACCCATGTTCGATACTACATTGAACTTACTGCTACTGATGCGAAATAGCTCATGGAATCTATCAACAAACTTAACCGTGCCAGTCCAAGCTGTCGCCCAAAAAGGAATAGAGAATTTGTCACCGAACTTACATAAGATACTACCTGCAAAATCAAAACCTTCATACAAAGAAGAAGTATCTACATTCAATACATGCTTCCACCACGCTGATTCAGGACACCTTATATTGTCCCTTTGGCCTGAAAGGATTAAAGCACGAATGTCACCATACCGAGCTGAAAGAATCTTGCACCATAAAGCTTTTCTTTCGAGGAGGATTTTCCATTTCCACTTAAACAACAAAGCCAAATTGAAAAAGCTTATGTTCTTTCACCCCTAACCCGCCCAAGGAAAAAGGTTTACAAATCTTTTCCCACCCTACCCAATAAATTTTCCTCTTATCTTAGTATTCACCCAAACAAACAGCTTATGAATCTTCTCAATATCCTTCTAAATCTTGGTTCGGGCTTTGTTAAAAGAGAGAAAAAATGTTGACAAACTGCTCATAACTGATTTAAATAAAGTAATTCTACCGCCAAGAGACAATGTCTTCCCTTTCCTCTTTGCAAGCCTCACTCTAAATTTATCTACTAAAAACTTCCACAATTTAATACGACGGAGATTAATTCCAATTGGAATCCCTAGTAGGGCTGTTTTCGGTCCGGTCCGGACCAGGTACTCAGGGTCCCGAGAGGTGGACCGAAACCCTTATCGGGTAAACCGGAATCGGTCCAAAATAGTGCTGGTTAAATTTTTGGACCGAAACCGATCCGTCACTTTTGAGTAATCCAAAACCGGACCGGATACTGGATAATTATAAATGGATATCCGATACCGGACTGGTAATTTTCGGTGCGGGTACCCGACCCACCCGATTTAAAGGCAAAAATTGAATTAAAATTTTTAATTCCAAATATTCATAATAAATTGTTATTACATTTTAACTTCATATTCAAAATTCCAGAATTTCATTGGCATTTGACATTACATTTTAAATATCATTCACATAAGTTATGAAACTTATGTTTACAAAAATAAAACTTGTTCAAAAACATAAAACATGTTCAAACATAAGTTAGGAAACTTATGTTTTAAAAAAATATCAAAATAACATTACATTTGTTAATGATGCCTCATAACAGTCTCATCATTGGCATTACAAAACAACAAAATAACATTACAAAGTTGATGTTGTCGAAGAAGCGACACCCGGATCCTCACCAAAATTATATGTTAAAGGTTCATCTTGTAGTTTTTCAAGCTACAAAAGTAAAAGCATAAGTTAAACAAGGCAACATAAATGTAAAAGCATAATGTAAATAGACCATAAGCATAAGATACTTACAATACTAGTAGTGCAACCATTTTTAATTCCATACTTCTCCTTCATTCAATCACCCCCACAAAGTACCATTTCGACTGTCTTAGTTTTCATAGAAGATCGTTTCATATCAATAACCCTTTTACCAGCACTAAAAGTTGCTTCTGAAGCAACAGTTGTAACTGGAACAGTTAGAATATCCTTTGCCAATTTACTAAGAACAGGATACTTGGCTTCATTCCCCATCCACCATGTTAAAACATCAAACTTAACTTTAGAGGGAACTTTCAAGGGAGGCTCCTCAAGATATAATTCAAGATCAGATTTTGAATTAGTATTACCAACAACAGTTTCTAAAAACCTCTCAAAACTCCTCCTTCCCAACCCAGAACTAGATCCTACTTCTGGAGTTTAAGATACAGGGACATTCTCATCATTGGTTCCATAGGTATCTTGATACAATTGGAAGATAGATTTTAAGTTGGTTGCCAACTCTTGTTCATAGGCAGTGGCTTGAGTAGTATTTGGATACAAGAAGGGATATACCCATTTGATGAAGATCATTTTATACCTATTTGAACAAGTAGAGTTGTCAACCAACTTAAATTCATCTATACCTATTTGCATAATTTATTTTCAACATGTTTGGCCTCGGAATTTGATTTCATCATAGGCACATAAAGTCACAAGGAGGTAACATAATTGGCCTTAGACACAAATAAAGTTACAAGGAGGTAACATAATTGGCCTCAGAGCAGAGACTACTATAATCATATCAAGCAGATCAAACACAATTCATCATAGGCTCAATTAAATCACAACTCATTGGCACTAGATTATCAACTGAAATTGAAACAACCTTATCCCTTATGCCCCAATCATCTATGACCTTAATCAATTCCCTACACAAAACCTCACCAGAATGTGGTGGTGGCACATTCTTAAAAGATAAAACTCTTTTATCAAGCTGCCATTTTGAATCAATGAAATGACCAGTCACAGTCATATAGCCAATTTTCTGCTCACCAGACCACCACATGTCAGTTGTAAGACTGATCCTGTTAATCAAAAACATAGACTTTTTCATCTTAACTTTCTCAGCCTCATAAAATGTCTCACAATCAAACTTAACCTGTTGTCTAGTAATCTTTTTGTACCATGGATAAATTTCTCTAAGAAACTTATTAAAGATAACACCTTCCATAACAGAAAAAGGAAACTCATGACCTAGAATCATATGAGCTGCAACCTCTCTAACCCTAGCATGATTATATGTCCAAGTTGCCAAACTAGGAGTACTATCACCACCTACATTTAACCTAGACTGTGCAACCTCTTTGTCAGTATTACCTTTCAGCCTCAACTTTCTCTGAATGCAATTTTCTAAATGTTTCTTACCATTAGAAGTACTTTTCCATTTCACATCATAAGTGTAAAGCTGGCCACACCATCTGCATTTCCACTTATTGGTACCATCAGACATTTCAATAAGTACCATCTCAGTGTGAACATCAGATTTCTTGGGACGAGGAGCTTTACCAAAGGTATTTATCTGGCTCTATGAACTTTGAGCTGGGTAAACTGGGGGGGTTGATCCATCAGCAGTAGTTGTATTTTGAGTAGTAGTAGTATTTTGAGTGGTGGAAGTATTTTGAGTAGTGTTGTCAGTTGGAAGTGGAACTGGAAGTTCCATATCAATCATCTCACCAATCTCTATATTTCCTCCATCCATTGTCCCTTCTTCCCCATCAAGCAACATGTTAATATCAATAAGATCATCCATGGTTGGAGTCAATGAAGAATCTTGAAAAGACATGACACAAAATTAAATATCAATCAAACAATAATTTAATACGAAATATGAACAAAACCGAGTAAAATAATACAACCTCAGCAACACAATTTATTATTAGGCCAAAATACTACCTCAGCAACAAAATTTACACAATACAAAACCCTAGGCCGAACCCTAATGAAGAACAAAACTCAGCAACAGAATCAAATATTTTTTATCAAAACTGAAGCAATATAAACAAAAAATCAAATACTCCAATATTTTAGGTTAAAATTTTGTTAAAAAACGAAACATCATGAAGAACGATTCCAAAATCAAAACATTTTATGTCAAACTTCAGGTCAAAATTGATACCAGGTAAAGAACTACTCGATAAATCAAACATGCAAACAAGGTAAACAATATCATAACATAAATAAAAAAGAATAGAGTTTGGATACATTGCACAAACAAGATTGTTGTAGCCTTCAGAAATTCACACTTAGCCTCTAACACAAATGATTCTAACAGATAATGAAAATAAACATGGTGAAGAGGAGATGAAGCCCTAGGAGAGAGAGACGGAATGGAAGAGGAGAAGAGTTAGTGAGAGACGCGAGAGTGACTGAAAAAAGAGAGAGGAAAAAAATGAGGAAATGAATTTTTTTTAGAATTTATAACAATGCTTACCGGTTACTTATTGGATATTTTGGTCCGGATCTTAATGCTGGATACAGATTAAAATTTCATCCATTACCACACCACGAGACAAACCGGTCAGTCCAATGGTCCAACTCCACCGGACCGGTTCTCGGGTGGTTTTCGGTTCTTTTGCCCCAAAAACAACCCTAATCCCTAGAAACAAGAACTTCTTAGTTTCTATTATGCAAGACAAAAAATTTGCAGCAGCTAGCAGGAAAGGGGTCAAAATAATGAATTAAATGTTCATTTTACTATTTAAGTTAGATTGTTTGGAATATTTAGTTAAAAGATTTATAGATCCAAATTACAAATTAATGTTCGAATAACTTAATTATATCTCTTAGATATTCAAATTATAACGTGATAAAAAAATATAAATGCATTAAAAATACAAAAAGTTATATATTAAAATTACATGCATCATTCAAATAAAAAATTAGATAGATTTTGTATTTTCTTTATGCATGCACAAATGTAAATTTTTGAATTGAAGTGAACTTTCCTAAAATTTAGAATGATCTCCTTATATAAAAATTGTGTAGTTTTACAAAGATTTTCAATTTGATTTTTCTTTCACGTTTTTAAATACAACTAAATTAGGTTATGGTTCTTTTTGAAAGGATCCTTCTAGAGCCATGTTTTTCTGCATTGCAGGTGTATAGGAAGAGTTCTTCAGGAAGGCATATTTTGTTGTATGGTTAAATATTGTCAATCTAGGGCCATTGTGTGAGATACTGCCAACCTAGGATCGTCATGTGAGGTTGAGATGGTTAGAAATATTATACAAAAATCATCTTGAAGTCTCTTTAGCTCATCATGATGATGCGGAGCTTAGAGTTCAACATAAGCTATAGAGTTCAACACAGATCTTCAACAACTCTGATGAAGTTCAAGACACACTTGGGTCTCGGTCTTGACACTTGCATCCACTTACACTCAAATATTATTTATTTTTTAAGTAAAAATATTGTCTAGATCCTATAAGTTATTTTAAAATATCAAGTTAGTCCTTTAAGTTTTTTTTTGTAACAATTTGATCTTTATGTAAAGTAACATTTGCGCCGTTACCATTTTAAAAATCTTCGTTCCAAAAATGTCTAGGTGGCACAAACAGAGCAATGTGACATTTAACAACGATGATATGTCATTTTATTTTATTATTTATTTATTTTTTAATTCCACGTGGATTTTATTTTATTTTATTTTTTATTTATTTTTAACTTGAAGAACCTGATTGTTACATTTTAAAAACATATAGGACAGGAGTGTTAACTGATACGTTGTTTTACACAATTTTGAATCTTAAACAATAAATGATATGCAGTTTTACACTATTTTGAACCTTGAACAATTACAAGACAGCACACCAAGCATTATTTAATTTAAATGTTGTCAAAAGCATTGTTATAATGTTATATACCAATATATGCATAAACTAATACATACATAATCTAACAAAAAGGGATAACAGATAATCATATTTATTACTAAAGATATTAAAATCAGTTTGAAAAACCTTGTTTATACTTTTTATGCAAAATTATTAATCCAATTTTTCATCTAATCACCCAATTTTCTTTAATGAAAACTAATCACTTTTTTCAACAACCACTTCTATTTTATGTGGATCATAACAGCACTATTATTGTTATAAACATCAGTCCAATAGCATAAACTCAATATCTTTACACAATTACATAAATAAATTACAATTTCTTGTGTCACTAGTTGCAACAATAAACATTAAACCTTGATTATACAATTAATAATCTAGTCAAATTAATTTTAAATTAAAAAAGAAAAGAAAAAGAACCCTTAGTAATAGAAAATAAAAAACAAATCGCATATTTTGCTTAATTAATCAATCATATAGACCCTCTTGCTCCCAAATATCAACAAGAAAGATAATCATTTACTGTATCAAAAAAATACAATAATCAATCATTAATATGTTGTCACATTTTATCTTACTAGAATATCAAATTTCAATAATTGAAGAACCATGTTTAGAAAATGATCATACTTTTAGAGGAATAGGTTGGGGAAAAGGCTTCTTGTTTCCAAATAGATCTTCATAGGTAACATTTGAACTTTGAAACATGAATTCAGTAAAAAATTAACAAACACTTCAAAAATAATGTTAAAATAAAGTATTATCATTTAAAAACCGTTATGTTTATTTGCGCCATTGCGTCTACAAGGTATTGTCAGAAAATATGTTATTGCAATAAATTGAAGAGTGTAAATATTATCATGTCATATAAACTACATGAAATTGTTGAGACTACATGAAGTTAGACTTGGAATCATATGGTCGGGAGTTAGACCTGGAACAAAGACTACATGAAGTTGTTGAGACTCCATTGGTTTATCAGTTTCTTTGCTTTGTTTGTAGTGTCATTATCAAGAATTAATGTTTTTTTTCTTTCCTTCCTTTCAAATTTGACTATTTTTATGTTTGTTTAAAAGTTGCACTCTACTCCGCATGTTCTATAGTGTTCAACAATATTGACGTTTTGTTGAGAGTTATCCTTTACGGGTGTCATGTGCATAATAAGATAACATGTTTTGACATATTTATACCCTTGGTGTTCCTAATGACTGGTTTTCTGCTCGATGGTCATGCAAAGGTGGTGATTAAAAGAGGAGTGAGGAATCTCAAGATACATATTCTAAAAAGAAACTGGTCATAAATGATGGGTTTCCTATATGTCAGATATTTAGATTATGTATGTAGTGGTTTATGCATGTATTAGTATATAACATTATAACAATGCTTTTGACAATATTTAGGTTATTTAATGCTTGGTATGCTGTCTTGTAATTGTTTAAGGTTCAAAATAGTGTAAAACAACATATCAGTAATTGTTTAAGATTCAAAATAGTGTAAAACAACGTATCAGTTATATTTTAATTTGTAACACTCACATCTCATATGTTTTTAAAATGTTACAATCAGGTCCTTCCTGTTAAAAATAAATAAATAAAAATTAAAAATTAAAAAAAATTAAAATCCACATGGAATTATAAAATAAATAAAAAAGAAAACTGACACATCATCGCTGTTAAATGCCACATGTGCTCCGTTTGTGCCATATATGCATTTTTGGAACGGGGATTTTTAAAAAGGTCAATGGGGCAAACGTTACTTAACATAAAGGACCATAGCATTACAAAAAAAACTTAAATGACTAACTTGATATTTTAAAATAACTTAAAAGACTTAGAAAGTATTTTTGCCTACTTTTTATGTAGTCTAGCAAGTCCAAAAGTATGGTTTTTTAGTAATCTTTGACTCCCTTTGCTTTTAAACGCCTTTCTGCTGGTCTTTTTTTTTAGTCTTGCAATCATTCAGTCACATTAAAAAAATATCAACCAAAACCAACATAATTGTATCACTGAGATGGTAAAATCTCCATCTTTACCTTATCACGAGTCAAATGATAATTATTGGCCATTGCTAAATTTTCCTCACTAGAAATAGGAATAAGAGACTCATCTTCCTCTTAATCCATAATATCCCTTGCAGGAACCACAACCTTCAAAATATAAGTCTTATTTATTATAGTTTCTAATATCTTTATCTTCATCTCCAAGTCTTTACTCTTCCTCCCTATATAAACCTCACTGAAAGTAATGCATATACTTATGATGAACTTTGTTCCTCTAGGTTTTACTTTCCACAGTCTGTAACCCTTCACACCTTATGCATAAGCAATGAAGACACACTTTGTAACCTTACCATTAAGAAAAAATAGCTTTATTGCACAAATTGAAAAGCTTTGAAGATCTTTAAATTAGAGTAGTCAACCAGTTTCCTACACCAAACCTCCATAGGTTCCTATAAGTTTGTCTCACTTAATGGACATTTGTCGATCAAATAAGTTTCTTTGGAACCAACCTTATCCCATAAAATCTCCATGAAATCATCTTGTAACACCATGTCAAAGCGGTTAAATGGGTCTTTATCCCCTGTTTTCTACAAAACTCATTAAAGTTCTCTAAAAAACTTCCAAGGATTTAATACGCCTTGCCCTTAAATTGCATAGCTTGTTCTGGTTATGAAAATCTTCACTAGATGATGATACATGCCCAATAGCAGTTGAATTATCTAAAATATATAATCCAAATATTTTAGACCCCTTAGTCATTGTCAATCCATCTTGTGCAAATTTTAACACCTCCTGTTCAACTCTAGTGCAACAACCTAGGGCATAAAACATGCTTATAAATAACAAAATTCTCTAGAGCTTGGGATCATACCTCACATTACATAAAAGGAATTTATGATCCTTAAAATTTTTAAGTCTGACCATACCAAAACATAAACCTTACAAACATGATTGTTAAAGTATCAAACGACTTCACCCTCTTCATACTTCAAAGACTAAAAGTATTATTTCTTTGGGCACATGTGATAAGTGCATTCTGATTCCATTAACCAATTATTTTTAGTTTCTAAACTATACACAACTAGTACACAAACACTCTAATAACCATCATTCATTATCTGAAGCAACTGTAATCTGAACATAATCATCCTTATCCTCCTCCTCGGGACAATCCTTTATGAAGTGACCTTTTTTTTAAATAAGCATTTTAACATTGACTTATCAAAACTTTTGGATTAAGACTCCCCTCTAGCTAATTTCCCCCTCTTGAGACACTCAATCCTTAACCACTATCATTTACCTTCAAATATTTCACTATTTAAAGCTCTTTAATCTCATAGTCGACGATACTTAATCAAAAGTAATAGTACCTTCTTTATTATAAATAAAGGCATACTTGAAGTTCTCAAAGGATTTGGGTGGTGATCTTAACAAGAGTAGATACTTGTCCACATTATGAATCTTTACCTCAATATTCTCCAAATCATAATGATCTTTTAAAATTATATCAATTTCTCCACTATAGATTTGTTTTGTACTATTTGAAATTAATATAATTGTTGTTCCAAATACAACTTGTAAGCCAAATAATTTTTCATATAAAATGATTCTAAATTTTCCCGCATCTAAGTTGAAATCTTCCTCCTGGTGACTTCCTTTAGAACTTTATCCCCGATGCACAATATTATGACACTCTTGGCATTATACACCATGTAGGTCTTCTCTGCTTGTGTTAAGTGTGCATGCATCGAGGCCTAAGCCTTGAGTGCTTCAACACACTTATACTAAGTTAAAATTGCTTGTATCTTCACTTTCCATAATAAACAAGAGGAAGATAAAATATGGACACTCTAAAAACTTGTTTACCAAGTTCGATAAACCAATCTACTATATGGGAGAAAGAATCTCTTCAATTCACTATACTTCTAAAAGTTGTTCCAAGAGAATACAAATGAGATACAAGAAAATAATCTCCCAAATTCTCAAGAACAAAACCTATGTTTTATCCTAGTGTTTTCAAATATCTTCAATTCTTTATATATGTATCACACAAGCCCAAGGTGTTTATATGTGTTTTCTAAAACCTTTAGATAGATTCAAAAGGGGAGAGGGATACATGAAAATACAAGGGATTGCAAGACATAAAGGGTCTCGTTGTCAGGTAGCCCAAGAGAAAGCCATGTGTTTTCCAAGTGTCCTAAGCTAAACAAGGAAATAGGAAACAGAGGTTACATGTCTCCCTTATTCTTTAGGGCAGTGCCATGAACCAAGCTCTTGAGATTAAGACCCCAAATTCCTAAGGATGCTCCATGTCAAGCTAGGGTCAAAATTCAAAGTCTAATATTGTCTAAACAACTCCAAGTCATGCTAGGGTCAATCACACAGTCCATAGTCCAAGCTTGGGTTTACAAAAGAGAAGTTACCTTTTGGTCTTTTCATTTTTCATGTTTTTATTCTTTTTAGATTATGATAACAAGAAAAATAAAATAAAGATCAAAGAAAATAAAAATGCATAAAGATAAAGTGCATGAAGTAAAATGAATGATAGATGGGAAATAAAAGTAAATTGCAAGAATATAAAAGGCAAGAAAGTAAATTGCACAATTTAAAGGGCAAGAAAGTAAAGTCAATGAGTTAGTAGTTAGTGATCAAGATTAATGATCAATTATCACATCGGGACAATTTAGCGCTATGTTAGTCGATTGTTAGTAGACTTATGTAGAAGCCATACCTATCTGAGGCTGGTCAATAATAATTTATGTGTTAGACATGTTAGAGAACTAACACAAAGTTAGCCTCTTAAAACATGCAACACAAAAGTTTAAAAAAAAAGGAGAAAGAGATGAAGATGAAGAACAAAGTTGAGACAATCATGTAGGGATCGTCCATCGACAAGCCAAAGACTCAAAGCATGATCCAATAAGGGATAACCTATCTCTAATACAAAGTACTAAAAATGATCAAATGATCATTTATCAGCATATTTGGACCAAAGAAGAATGAATCAACCAAAGAACCATCAATCAAGGATTTGAAATGTTGAATACATGATCAACCAAGCAATCATCAAGAGCCAAATCAAAAATAATAAAAAATATGAATAAAAATAAACATAAAAATAAAAGAAAATGATTTAAAATGCAAAATAAAAGGAAAATTCCAAAGAAGCATCAAAATGCAAAACAAATGATTGATAAAATTATGAGAAGTCAAGAAAAACATGGATAATTGGATTTCAAAAATTGGATGCAAAAATATTTGAAAGTGATCAAAAATAAAATGGAAAATGATAATTAAATGAAAAATAATAGAAAATATCAATTAAATGCAAAAATGATTTTAAAAATTATGCAAAAAATATATGTGATGCAAAATATTTTTATAGATTTTGTTTAAAAAATTTGGATCAAAATGAATTAAAAATTATTTGAAATAAAATAAGAAAAAAATGAAAATAAAAATAAAAATAAAAATGTTTGAATTAGGGCGCCAACGACTACTTTATTTGAAAAAGCGCTTGCATATCAACTTCATCTTCAACCTCTGGTAAATCTTGCAAACTCCATGAACTCGTGCTTTTAGCATGAATCAAGCATGGATTCAACTGCGCAACACTTCATCGTTCATGTCTCTTTGCATCAGAGTCATTAATTGGCTCTGAGCAAAGAGAATTTGCTCAAGAACATGAAGAACCCTATTTCTTCAATGTAAAGTTAAATTACTAATACGCAATATAAATTCCAGTTAGTTGATGACTTTTAATCAGTGAATCAAGATGAACACGCTGGTAACTTGTTTGCTCAAGAATGATATTGATTTCTACCTGTTTAGTTCGAGCTTCAGAGGTCAACAATGGTGGAAATGGTGAGCTTGATTTAGAAAACTTCAGAGCACGTCAATGGTTCAGTTAGCTTCAAATAACGTCGTTGAATGATTCTATGCAAATATTCGAAGCAAAACAAGCTGGAATCAAGGAAATGGATTTCTGGTTTGGAAGGGGTATCAGGCTCAAGTGTTTAAGAGTTTATTTGACTTTTCAAGCTTGGAAATAAAGACAAAATGATCCTCTATTTATAGGAAATGAAACACTGAGCTCACACATGTGGTTTCGATCTGAATTCGTGTGAATTAGGGTTGAAATTTGGTGATTTCAAAGCGTGTGAAGTGGGGGTTGAAAAACATGATTCCATGATGTGGAAAGGTTGTTTTGCACTTGTTTGCATGCATTTTAGGTTCAAAAATAACTTGCACATGGGTTGGTGGTCCCAGATTGAGATTGGAGTGAATTTGGTGACCTAAAACTTGCGCAAGAAGCAGAGTCCATGGTGCCATATTTGGAGTTAGGCCAAATAAAATCTACTCATGCATTTTTTATTCTTATTTGTGCCAAATGTTCCTTTTATTGCAAATAATTCAATACAAAAAGAATCACATCAAAAAGATTATTAGATTGAAAATGACATTGATTTAAAGTTTGGGTCGTGACCTGGCTTTTAGGTCAGGCATTAGGTCGAACCAAGTTTTGGCCTGCCTGGCCAACTTGACATCTCATGTTCATGCATCACAACTTCTAATTCCCTCATGCTAATTGAGCCATACTTGGGCCAAATTATCCTTTTGTTAGGTGCAGAATTTACCTTAAAATAAATTATCTTTCTTGGCACTTTTTCTACTCAATTCTCATGTTTTCATTGATTTTACTCTTGATCAAAGTTATAAGACACAATAATTGATGCAAGCTGCCAAAGAACAGAGGAAAACATCAGCAAGTTCGTTGTGCGAACTTGCAGACGAAAGTTCGCTTTGCGAACTCTGGCGAGGTTCCAGCGAATGGTCCCAGAATTATGGCAGAGGAAAAAGGCACTAAAGTTCGCTTTGCGAACTTGAAGGCGAGTGTTCGCTTTGCGAATAATCCTTCGCATTGCGAACTCATGATGAAATTCTGTGGCGGTTTAACTATTCAGAGGCACCTCAGGTGCCATTTTTTACCATTCGTTGTGCGAATAAAACGCTCGCTTTGCGAACTGTGAAATTTCTGAATGTGTATAAATAGAATTTTCACACTTTTTGAGATATAATAATTAGAATTTTAGATAGAGAAATATCAGAACTTGTAATTCAAAGATCAAAACTTTATATCTCTTCATTTTCAAGGGAGAAAAGGTAGGATCTTCAATCTCTTGTTGGGAAAGGATGTAATCTTTTGATACCTATTATATTTCATCTAATCTATATTTGGGAATTAGTTTGGATTCTGTATTTTTGGTTGTCTTTGATTGCTTATTTGTTGGTCTTGACAAAACCTATTTCAAATCCATGATCTTAGATTTTCATTTATCATTGAGCAAGCTTTCGACAATGTTTTGTGATTTGATATTCATTTGCATCTTAGCTTTTTAGCATTGTGTTGATTGTTAGTGTGAATAGCTTCTAGTAATTAATGCAATAAGAGACCACGATAGTGTTTGACGAACAATATCGTGAGGGGGCGTGAGAATATTGATGAAAACCGACATTCACATTCATTTGGCAAATTAGTTTAATGCATGTAAAAAAAGGGTAAAACGTGTGTACGTATTTTGATCATTGGCTTTGTATATGAATTACTCGTTGGTTTGATATTGATGTTATAATAATATCTGTTGGATTTAGATGCCAGAAATGGATATATGCTTAACATTCATGTAGGCTTTAAATGCTTTGTATTGATTGGTGATGTCCGAGAGCAATTATTGATCGGTATAAAATCACTCACACATGCGGGGACCGAGAGGATATGTATGTCGTGAGTGATAGATGATGATATTAGGCGAATGTTTGATTTATGTATAAATTGGTTAGAAGAATGCATGTGTTATCAATTGATGAGATCCAATTCCAACAAGGCTCCGTTTATAATTCAGTCTTTATTTTATATTTTCAGTCTTTACATTTTATGCATTTGCTTTTGGTTCCCTTTTAAACCAGAACTTTTGAACCATAAGTTTAGAAATGTAGATACCGTCGAATGACATTCTTTCCCTCGCACTGATTCCTGTGGATTGTTTGGTTACAGAATAGGGCAAGCAAGCAAAAATATTTATTTTCGGAAAAAATTCCCTCCGGGATTTATGTCGTGTCCACAGAGATCGGTTTAAGGGAAAGAATGCCGTTCGACAGTCTCTCGCGTTTATGAGTTTAGTTTTGAATAGTTTCAAACAAGAAAATAGAAAAGTAAACATTAAAACATAAACAGAAATTCATTCTTCAGAGACAAGAAACTTATCAGGCGTGCACATAATCGACTCCTCATAAACTTAAACTTACCGACCAGTTATACTCCACCTATAATACTCCTCAATATCACCCAGCATCGCTCACAACACAGGTTATGTCTAACTTAAAGTTGAGAAACCAACCGTGTTACCATCGCCGATGCTCTCGCATGCTAGCTCAAGGCACATAGGCATTAAGATTCGATGCCTATTGAAGATTGTTAGCTCCTAAATCTATCTCTAGAGTCCAGAAACTAACAGACAATCGTCCCTAATCGAGGTTCGTGAGGGTTATGTCTAACGCAACCCAAACCCCGCGCATAAAGCAAAAAGCAGAGACAATTACCAATAAAGATTTGTAAAGCAAGTTTTATACAACGCCATGGGCGACAAATATACATGAGTTTGCAGCAAATACATATACACAACCCAACCATAAAGAAAAACACAAAGAAGAAAAGAAATGAACCAAACATCTCGCGGATTGTCGGAGCCGTTCGACGATCAATCCACCCCGGTTCATCTGTATGCACGCTCCATAGTTGTTCTCTAAGCAAAGCAATGAAAAATGAAGTTCGATGGAAGTGGGATCAAGAAACCCCAAAACCATCCCTAAAAAAAGTGACTGAAATGAACTATATACATTGTAAATTCTGCATGGTTCGCAGTGCGAATGACTCAAAAAAATGGTACTTTAAGTGCCTCTGAATACCAAACCGCCTTTGCTTTCCTTCGTTGGTTCGCAGTGCGAATGCTCGTTGACTGGTTCGCAGTGTGAACATTGGCTTATTTCTATTTTGTAACTCACTGCCAGCCTTCGCTGGGACCTTCGTTGGACCTTCGCAATGCGAACATTCGCTGCCAGTTCGCAGTGCAAACAAGACAGAAAACCAGTCCTTATTTTGGCCACAACTTCCACACCGAAACTCCGATTTACGCACGGTCAGAAGCGTTGGAAAGCTTATTCAATGCTCTTCAAGAATATGGCAAGATAACCTTTAATTAATACCTACAAAAATGAGATAAAATCAATTAAACTACGTAATATTTACACGTTACACGATATATACACTAAAACGTAAACTATACGTAATTATAAACAAAGTGGGGTTTATTTGAACCATATAGACAAAAACGCATCGATAAGTGCAACAAAACATATATACAATAATAAGTACAATTTGCACTTATCATGGATACGACAAAACTGGGTTACTTAAATGTTTTTGCTTGCTGTTGTATTACCGAACCAACAAAATGGCGTCGTTGCTGGGGATCGGTGTTTAGATATTGAATCGCATTGTGATAGTTTCTATATTTTTGAGCTTTGTACATTTGTTTATATTGTATGTATTTGTTTTCTTTTATGTTTTCTTTAGTGTGATCAGGAATGATGAGAACTCCTTCTAGATTGGTTGCTATTTGTATAAAAGTATTCAATGAAGCTTCAACCGAGTCTGGATGGTGATATTTGAATGTATGCAAGGTAAATTGTACTACTTCATAGAATGTTATAATGATTTAAGAATTTTGTGCTTTGTGCAAATGTGTATTTTTGTTTCATGTTGCAACTTGTTTGAATGCTTATTTCACTTAGGTCCAAAAGCCACAAATTGTGAGAAACCTCCATTGTTTACTAAATGCTTGGATGACTGATAAACTCTTTTTAATACATTTGATTCATGCTTTATCTTTTGATTATTGTGATTTTGTGGAAGCATTAGAAATGATCAAGGCATTTGTTTATATTGAGCACAACCGTAGCCGAAAGTACCTTACCCGTGAGTAGTGAGAATTCGTTAACCCCTTTGAGCCTAAACAGTTTAGATCTCATTTTAGTGATGAACTTGGTTTATGTACATAATTTGAAAGTGTAGTTCATCATTGAATTTTGTGAGGTTCTAAAAATTTCTTCTTGAACCTTTGAACATTGTTTTAATTTTATTTCCTTGCCTTAAAAAGCAAGGAGCATTCACTTGAGGTTTGGTTGAATTCAAATTGGGGGAGAATGGAAAAGAAGAATGGTAGGTTGCTAAAACTTTTGAAAAAGTTCAAACAAGCATGAAAAGAAAAAGTGTGAATATGAATGTGAAAAACAAAAGAAAAAGAATGCTTGTTTGAATGAGAAAAATAGAGAATGAAATAATTATGCATAAGGAAGTTTGAGAAGGTTTGTGATAAAGGAATGAAAATGGTGAATGAAGTTGTGATGTGTAAATACCATGTATAGTGAATGTTTCTTTTTGCATCGGCAATTTCTATTCAATGGCCTTTAGAAATGTCCCTTTGTTGTGAACCCGACCAAGTTACAACCTTTGAAGCCCTTAGTGATCTTTTTGCTTCCATGTTTTCATTTTTGATTGTTAGATGTTGTATGAATTGAGTTGCTATTAGCTTTGTTTGTCAGGTGAGTGAAATTTCCCCGCGGTTGCAAACGCGTCAATTTCTTCATTCTTATTCTAAAGAGGAGTGTTAGAGTGATTCAAGTACGAAAATTTATTTGTTCTTTGAACCATTCCATGACATTTGTTTAAGAACTTAATTCTTTGTCATTGTTCGATTTTATTGAGTGGTGAACGTTGCTTGTGCGCATTTTCATGTTTGACTTTGGTTGAATCTTATGCTTGAGCAAATCCTCTTGTTTTCATGAGGGGCATACTTTGCTTGCGGACAAGTAAAAATCTAGTTGGGGAGAGTTGTTAGGTGCAAAATTTACCTTAAAATAAATTATCTTTCTTGGCATTTTTTCTACTCAATTATCATGTTTTCATTGATTTTACTCTTGATTGTTGTTGTTCTTCAAACATTGAGAATATACCTTTGGTGCTTGTAATGTGTGTGTTATTGTGCAGGAAAAGACACTAATTGATCAAAGTTGTAAGACACAAGAATTGATGCAAGCTGCCAAAGAATAGAGGAAAACATCGGCAAGTTCGCCGTGAGAACTTGCAGGCGAAAGTTCGCTTTGCGAACTCTGGCGAGGTTCCAGCGAATGGTCCCAGAATTATGGCAAAAGAAAAAGGCACTAAAGTTCGCTTTGCGAATTTGAAGGCGAGTGTTCGCTTTGCGAATAATCCGTCGCATTGCGAACTCATGAAGAAATTATGTGGCGGTTTAACTATTTAGAGGCACCTCAGGTGCCATTTTGTACCATTCGCTGTGCGAATAAAACTTCGCTTTGCGAACTGTGAAATTCCTGAATGTGTATAAATAGAATTTTCACACTTTTTGAGATATAATAATTAGAATTTTAGATAGAGAAATATCAGAACTTTTAATTCAAAGATCAAAACTTTATATCTCTTCATTTTCATGGGAGAAAAGGTAGGATCTTCAATCTCTTGTTGGGAAAGGATGTAATCTTTTGATACCTATTGTATTTCATCTAATCAATGTTTGTGAATTAGTTTGGATTCTCTATTTTTGGTTGTCTTTGATTGCTTATTTGTTGGTCTTGACAAAACCTATTTCAAATCCGTGATCTTAGATGTTCATTTATGATTGAGCAAACTTTTGACAATGTTTTGTGATTTGATATTCATTTACATCTCAGCTTTTTAGCATTGTGTTGATTGTTAGTTTGAATAACTTCTAGTAATTAATGCAATAAGAGACCGCGATAGCGTTTGACGAACAATATCGTGAGGGGGCGTGAGAATATTGATGAAAACCGACATTCACATTCATTTGGCAAATTAGTTGAATGCATATAAAAAAGGGTAAAACGTGTGTACGTATTTTGATCATTGGCTTTGTATATGAAGTACTCGTTGGTTTGATATTGATGTTATAGTAATATTTGTTGGGTTTAGATGCCAGAAATGGATATAGGCTTAACATTCATGTAGGCTTTAAATGCTTTGTATTGATTGGTGATGTGTAAGAGCAATTATTGATCGGTATAAAATCACTCACACATGCGGGGACCGAGAGGATATGTATGCCGTGAGTGATATATGATGATATTAGGCCAATGTTTGATTTATGTATAAATTGGTCAGAAGAATGCATGTGTTATTAATTGATGAGATCTAATTCCAACAAGGCTCCGTTTATAATTCAGTCTTTATTTTATATTTTCAGTCTTTACATTTTATGCATTTGCTTTTGGTTCCCTTTTAAACCAGAACTTTTGAACCATAAGTTTAGAAATGTAGATACCGTCGAATGACATTCTTTCCCTCGCACTGATCCCTGTGGATACGACAAAACTGGGTTACTTAAATGGTTTTGCTTGCTGCTCTATTACCGCATCAACACCGTTCCATGAGCTTAACAAAAGGCACAAAGAAGCTTGTCAATTGGATGCTTGAGCTAGAAATGACATGGGTGGAAAGTAGGGGTCATGACAAGGTTTTGGGCACTTTTGGCAACTTGGTCATTACAAGATTGAAGTTCTTAGAGGTTGAATTGATGTTTGATCCTTGAAGTAAATTTGTATAGAAGTTAATTTATGACATTTTGCTCAAAGTAGCTTGTTCATCGGATGAAAATTGAGAGAGTTATAGTGTTTGGACCAAATGGTATGTCATACTTGGACATTAGGCCACACAACCATGCACTAACTTGTGGTTTTTGCTATGATATTGAATCCAAAGGCTCAAAGATGAATATGTGTACACCAAATGAAGAATACTTGATGGTCACTTTTATAATTGGATGATGTCTTGTGAATGTGATGAAGGTGGTATGGAAATAAACACATGAACCATTCTTGAATCAATGAATCAACTTTGAATCTTCCTTGACCATAATGATACCTCTCATGCCAAGTGAACTTGCCATAAACAAGTACCACATCTCATGATATCTTGGTTAGATGATATGAAACCAATGCAAACCCTAATTCACAGAGGAACAAAGGATCAAGTGCTATGCTAATGAGATGTTATGATGAATATATGATGCAAAGGCTAGGGTGAAAATGAGGGTATGACATTGATATATACCATCAGCGAGCATCCACTATTACAAAATGTATCTATTACCATAGTTGGGAGAAGGATTCCATCACGGATGGTGGCCCGTGGTAACGAAGGGCATGATAATAAGTGTGCTACTTTCCAAAACGGGTTAAGGTCCGTGGTAAAAAACTGGATAACGTGTTACATTTCACCATAATTAGAATTTCCAACTGTGCTAAAATATAGTTAGGCCACTTTTCACCGCGGTTGGAAGTTCCAACCATGATGAAAAGTCAGTCAACCCAATTTTTTATTTTTACCACGTGCTTTGGCTGACCATATTGAGAACTTCCATAATAATATAGAATATTAAATATTTCTAATACAACAACAACAACAACAACAACAATAACAAAAACAACAAGAAGTATAAGAACAAGAACAAGAACAAGAACAAGAAAAAGAAAAAAGAACAAGAGTAAGAACACGAACAAGAACAAGAACAAGAACACCAAGAAGAAGAACAAGAACAATAATAACAACAACAACAACAATAACAAAAACAACAACGAAAACGACAACAACAACAACAACAACAACAACAACAACAATAATAACACCACCAACAACAACAACATCAACAACACCACCACCAACACCACCACCACCACCACCACCAATAACAACAACAATAACAACAAAACAAAATTAATAGAATCATTAAACATTAAATCTCAATAGCAACAAGGAAAAACATAATCAATAATATCATTAAACACTAAATTTAAATAACAACAACAACAACAATATAAACAACAATAACAACAAAAACAAGAAAATCGTTAAACATTAAGTATCAACATAAACAACAAAAACATTAAAAAAAAATTATCTGAAACAACAACAAGTAACATTGCTAACTTGAATCCATGTTTTCCCTACCTCATTCAAGTTAGAGAAGAGATGATGGAGTTTATAAACTTTTTAATGAAATAAATGATATTTTTGAGATTCATTCCTGGAAAAAAGTGATGTTTTCAAGTTTGGTTTAGTGGAAAAATAGAGTTTCATAAATGGAAGATAAAGTTTGGAGGTAGAAGATAAAATTCTTCTAAGTTCGTCCAGGGAAAAAATGATGAACATGGAGCGTTATATATCTTGAAAATAATTTATTTTTAATTAAAAAAAAGGAAGGCACCACTTTTCACCACGTTTGAAACTTTGATCGTGGTAAAAAGTGGCTTAAAAATGAAAATGAAAGAAAAGCGCCTAAATGAATATATTTTACCATGGAGGACACTATGGCCGAGGTGAAAGTAAGTTATACAATGTATATTTTATAGTAGTTCTAAGAGGTCTAGGGTTACTACCCTTAGACCTTTTCAATTTATAAAAACAAAACAACTTAAAATGGCCAAATTTGTTGTAGTGAAAACATTTATAAATAGGTCGATTCACTTTCTTTATGTTTAAATATTTATTATAGCTTCTACCAGGATTAAACTTTAATCCAGTTTTATTTAAGGAATCCCTTTGAATCGATAAGTTTAAGTCAAATTTTTATTTTCCCTTAGAGATTTTACTTAGGGTTTCATATAAATCTGTTACTTCCTTTTTCATCGAGACACAAGTCTCATGTTCCATAGTGGTCTCTAATATTGGTTATTTTGTACTTAAGCGTTTCATTACTCTTCTCTAGAAACTGAAGATAATCCTTTAGGTCTAAGTTATGCTTCTTAATATTATGATTTTCCTTAATTAACATAGCACTTAGTATAAACAACTGCTTATATGGTAATTTTTCTACCTCATTGTATTCTTCTTTGTAAGATACTTTCAATTAGACTTCATCTGCTTCGTTGGATAAAGATTATTGGAAGGTTCTTCCTCATGTTGACTCTTCGTAAATTTTTGAGGTTTTATTCTCCTTTCTTCTCTCTAAGATTCCACTAGATGAAGCTTCTTCTTCATATCCTCTTCTAGATGAAGTTCTTTCATTTGATATTGAGTCCTCCTAGGATCATTCAACTATTGAGGTCATTCTTTCAAAGGAGACTACATGATTTTCCTTACTTTCACATTAATTTGTTGATGAATTTGCTAATGATATTTCTAGGCTTGAGGTTATGTGTTCATCTTTTAGTAGTTTTATTAATTTTTTCATCTTCTTGATGAATATCTCCTTTTTATATTTATTTTTCCTGAAATTCATAAACACTTTCATCTCTTGATTGAAGGATTGAATTAGATTTCTAATTCCAATTCCTAATTCTTAGATATTTGTTAGTGACAAAAGTTCTAACATTATTTCAAAAATTTCTAAATTTATATAAGCATCTATGAGTAAACCATTTATCTTTTTCGCCTCATGTGTTTATTCGCTTTTGTTCGATACTAAGAGACACTCCATATATCATTTCAAGAGTGTCCCAAATTTCCATGGCAGATTTACAATTTTTAACATAAAAGAGTTGATTATCATCTAAATACATAACTAAGAAATTATTTGTTTTGAAATCAACTTTAAACTTTCTCTTTTAATCTATGGTCCAAAGGAAATCTGGTTTGTCCACAACTTCTCTATTTATGGTGTTGAAAGCCATCCTCCTCCTAAGATGATTAGGCATTAAACATTAGTCAGGCTCTGATGCCACTTGTTGAACATATGACTCTACACACAAGAGGGGGAGATGCGGGGGTTTTAAATACATTGATTTAAAACAAAATTGTTTTCTAAATATGAGTTTTTAAAACATTTTTAAAAGAAACATTTGAATATCCAGTAGAAAATCATTGTAAAGGAAATAAGCTAAATAGTAAAGAGTTAATGGAAGAGAGATGACACCGGTGATTTATAGAGGTTCGGTCTAAAATAAGTGACCTACTCCTCTCCCCAAAAATTGAACTTGAGAGTTTACACTAATGCTTATAAGCTTTTATAAGGTTAAGCTCATGAACCCCCTTATACAAGTGTTAGAAGAGTAATAGTGGGGGTTGTTTTTAATCGTATCCACAGGGATTGTTTGATATTTGATGCGTGCCTTTCAATAGTTGCGATATTCTAAGTTAACGGTTTCAAAAGTTTCTCAATTGTTTTTAACATTCACTTGTAGCAAAGATTAATTGGTCACAAAGGTTTTGTAAAAGGTTTTATAAAAGCATGTTAAGGTTAGGTTTCGCTAATCCTTTCCATGTATAAACGATTAATCAAGCATATGAACTCAGTTTCCGACCAATATAACAGCGTATCCTCCCGACTATGTTTATGTCTAAAGCGAAGTCGTGAGTACCGTTGTTTAAACCGTTAGATGATGTCTCATGCTAACAATCTAAACAACGATCATTAAGATCAACACAATGCGAATAGCAAATCCCAAATCTATGTCTAGAGTTTGGTTTTTAAGAGATGAAATTGTTAGGTCAAGATTTGTGGAATCTATGTCTAGAGTAAAACAAATCAAACATAAAGCATTAAGAGAAAACAACTTCATCTATATTGATCAAAGACTTTGTTCATATACAATAGATCAAAAGTAATACATAAAAACAGAATCAACTACATCTAACCTCAACATTGAGTGTTTAGCTACCACTTCTCATGGTAGATTGGATAACAAGTAAAGAGAGGAGATGAGTAAACATCCACGCCGAATAATCGAGAATGGATGCAAAATCAGCTTCTCCAAGTGAAAATACAAGCTCCAATGATAAAAAGACTGAAAACTATGATTTTGGATCAAAATGAACAAAAGATCCCTAAAACATAAAGTGAAATTCTATTTATACATAGCAGAATTCTGCAGTATTCGCACTGCGAGCAATTCATTCGCACTGCGAATGAGGAAAAATGGCACTTTAAGTGCCTTTGAGACTTAAACCACCCCAAGCAGAAATCGTGGGTTCGCACTGCGAATCATTCGCTAGCTACATTCGCACTGCGAATAAACTAGGGAGCCATAATTCTCAAACCCAAAACTTACTGCCTCCCTTCGCCAGCACATTCGCACTGCGAACCGACCAGCGAACCTTCGCTGGACCCTCGCCAGGAGTTCGCAGTGCGAACACATGGTAATCTCAAAGTTGGAACTCTCTGCCTCTGCTCGCTGGCGCCTTCGCTGGTCCTTCGCAGTGCGAACCTTCGCTGGGCCTTCGCCAGATTGTTCGCACTACGAACACCCTGTTGCAGCTAAAAACTCAGTGGAAAATTGCATTGGTTCCATGTGTTCTCAATTTTGCTCCTTTCATGCCTATACATGCACATTAACACACAAATTACAAGCTCCACACATACGCATTACAACACAATTTACCGCGTAAATTCATAATTAATCGTTAGAAAGAAATGAAAAATGCCCAGTATTTCATACAAATATATAACATGTTTGACATCTAACAAACTCTCCCCAACTAACTCTTTGTTTGTCCTCAAGCAAAGTATGCCTCTCACGAGGATTTGCTCGAGCACGCAATTCATCCAAGACGTGAAAAATGGCTCAACTAAACAATGATCACAACAACGCAACAGTTACACAACTCAAGAACCTACAATGTAAAAGAACTTGACTCTTAAACAACTTCAAATAATGTTTCAAGAAACAACTATCTCATCACACACATGCCATTCTACACTCCTCTTCGAAAAAGGATTGAAGATAAACGTGCATACAAGCACGGGACAATTACACTCAAATGACAAATGATGCAATACTAAGCAATTCATACCATATCTCAATGATCATACAGAAATCAAGGAAATAAAATATCACAAAGGACTTCAAGGATGTAGCTTGGCCAGGTCAACAAAAAAGGGTCATTTTTAATGGTCATTGAAACGAAATTGCCGATGCAAAAGAGCATTCACTAATCAACATATTCACACATCTCAACTTCATTTCACCAATTTTTCATCACACCTTCACAAACTACCGCATAATTATTGAATCTCTTTTTTTTTCATCCAAGCAAGCATTTTCGTATTTGTAACAACATATTCACACTCTTTTCTTTACATGCTTGCTTGAAACAATTCTTTTTTTTCAAAATTTGGAGTAACACACCCTTCCTCTTTTTTTTATTCTCCCCAACTCATTTTCAACTCAACCTAAAGTGAATGCTCCTTGCTTTTTAAGGCAAGGAAACCGAAGTATACAATTTTCAAAGGTTAAAGAAGAAAATGTTAGAAACTCACCAAATTCAATGATGAACCAAACTAGCAAATTATGTACATAAAACAAGTTCATCATTCAATTGAGTTCTAAACTGTTTAGGCTCAAAGGGGCTACCAAATGCTCTCTCCTCACGGGTGAATTACTATATGGATATAGTTGTGCTCAAATTCAAACAAGTGCCTTGATCACTTCTCATACTTCCACAAAATCACATGGTCACAAGATAAGGCATGAATAAAAAGTAAAGACAACATTCATCACAATCCTTAGCATATAGTAATACTTTGGAGGCTACTCACTTTAATGGTTTTTGATCCTAAAATGACACATGCATTCAAAGGAAGTTGTAACACGAAACAACATTTTCCATCGCACCAAGACACAAAGTCCTAAAACATACAAAATTCTCGAGCTAAGTAACAATGTACCTTGTCGCAACACAATGCTTACGGTACTATCATAACCCTCACATCTTGGAGGAATCAACCTTTAAAGTCAAGAGTCTCCAACCTACTTCCCAAATTCCATCATAAAAGAAGGAACATCAAAATAACACATATGCACAGTTTAAGAGTTGAACATTCGTCAACTGAAGAATTCAACTCTTAATAACACTTAATCAACAAAAAACACACTTAAGTGTTGAGCATTCGTAAACTGAAGAACTCAACACTTAATACTATAATTAAAAACCAACAATTTATTAGTAAAGCGAAACAAAATTTTTTTACTGCAAACCATAATCATTACTAATAATAATCATAAAGTGCCTGGTGTATAAAACACCTACATAATCCAAAAAATACCACACGAGTACGAGTACATCAATATTAGACTAGTAAAAGCTGAAAAAACAAAATACTAGAAACTTCACTTTGATGACCAAAGGAAGTGTACAAGTCTAAGATCCAAAAAAAATCAGTCCTCCTCGGACTCAGTCTCGAGCACGTCTGTCCCTGGCTCATCCTCAGGCTCAGTCCCTAGTACATCCGTCCTCTGCCCATCATCATCATCATCAGAAATCACAATATCATCGCCATCTCCCTCCTCCTCAGCATCATCAGCAACAGGCTCAACAACATCCTCTCCCCAACTGAAAACAGGCCTGGCCTCAGGCCATCCAGCATGCGCGAGGAACTGCTCCCTCGACATCATAGTGTGCTGTGTAGAAGGGTCACAGATCTGCAATTGGAGAACCTACAAAGAATCATGAATATCAGTCATGGCACGCTGCTGCGCAGCCATCCAATCCCAATTATATTGGCAGATCTCCTGCTGATAAGGATAGAAGTTGTGAGATCCAGAAGCAGCACCCTGGCTTGTACCGGCCTCAGCACCAGTACCAGCCCCAGAAGATTCAGCTCTAACACCTTTTGGTTTGCAAAATTTGTCGACATATCGATCATCGAAAGTCGACGTCACAGTAACTTGACGACGCGAAGGCAAAGTCACTCCAGCATCAGCACATAAGGTCATAATCAAACAAGGGAAAGCAAGAGGGGCATTCTTCCTCGAAGCATTCCCTCCTAAACCACTCTCAACGATGGCCCTTATTTCATCAGCAATGATCCTTGCGACGTTAATTTCTACGTTAGTAAGGATACTATGGACAAGGTGAGCCAAACAAATCGAAACTGTGGAGGAATGTGACTTTGGCGTAATGTTGGTCACAACCAAAAGTAAAACAAGTTGAGCCAAAGGCACCATATCCTCACGGTGATACCGAACAACCACTCCTGAATGATTAAACTTAACATTTTTACCTGGGCGTAGGAGATCACGAGTCATTGCGGCAATATCATGATAATTATTCAGTGTCTCATGATACTTATCCTCTTCGCTAGCACGCAGTGGAAGGGGGTCTCCAAGAACTCGGTTAATAGTTCTTCTGTCAAACCTTACCGTTTTCCCGCCAACAACCGTAGTCCAAGTAAACAGATCGCCCTCATCAGGAAGGGTGTTGGCGTAAAACTCACGAACCATTTCCACATTGTATGAATCAACAGGAGTTATCAGTGTATCCCACTTTTTTGCAGTTAACTAGGCAGCAATGGCACGATAAGTTCCCTGCTTATTCAGAACAAACCTCCTTTCCGCAAGGATGGTCCTTGCTTCTAACACCTCATACCTCTGAGCTTGTCTAATTCCTCTGAACCGAGTCTCATCAAAGCGGACCGGTGCTTGTCTTGATGTGGATGCCTTTCTTTTCCTGATCATGGTTTTAGGACCCATCTGCACAAATGACAAACAAATCCACACAAAAACACCAAGACAGATCATTAGAATTAAGGACAGACATGCATCAGAATGAACTATCAGAAAAAACAAAAATCTGGGTTGCTCGCTAGATCACTCGCACTGCGAAGCCTGGCGAACGCTCACCCCAGGTTCGCAGTGCGAACAAGCCAGCGAATGCACGAAAATTTTTAAAAAATTTTGCAGACCCAGATTTCACACTTAACATCATTCTACAAGTATTCTCAACTTAAAATCCAGCAAAAAATTAGACATGCATTGAACAACCAAACACAGAATTCAAACCCAAAACTTCCTACACATTCTCATGCATAATTCACAAATAAACTTGGTTAATCAGAAAGTTCAGAGAAAAGGAATTCAAACCTGTTTGGTAATGGAGATTGAGAGAAAAAAAAATAGGAGAGAATGACAAAACTTGCACGTGAGAGGGGAGAGGATTAGAGTTTTTTTCTCTTTTAGGTTTAAGGTTGAAAGTGAAAGTGAGAGACTAGGGTTTGGCCCCCCCACCAAGTCAATCAGACTTCAACATGGGTATTGGGCCTACGTGCAGGCCCACCCATAAAAACCCTCTTTTTTTACTGATGTGGCAGCAAAACCACCAAGTCTGGTGCACTGACATTCGCGTTGACATTCGCAGTGCGAATGTCTGGCGAATGCTCGCCCCAGCTTCGCAGTGCGAATGGCTGGCGAATGCTCGCCCCAAATTCGCAGTGCGAATGAGCCAGCGAACAAGACAGTTTTTTTCAAAATTACAGGTCTGCCTTGCTGCCACACTTCCAAATGTCCAAAATGTTAAAATGACTAAAAACAGCAAATTAAAGCAAAAATACTTACAATGTTGGGGTGCCTCCCAACAAGCGCTTGTTTAACGTCGGCTAAGCTCGACGGTCCATCGTGACCTCACGGATCGCAGAAAGGCATAATTGCGGGATTCCGCTCGAAACCTCCTCCAAGATACACTTTTAATCTTTGGCCATTAACTGTCCAATTTTCCTTTGACGTTGTGTCCTCAATTACGATTGCTCCATAGGGCTTGATTTCCACAATTCGAAACGGACCGGACCATTTAGATCTTAATTTTCCGGGAAACAATTTTAACCGAGAATTAAACAATAGGAGCAACTGTACGACCTCAAACTGTTTGATGACAATTTTTCTGTCATGGTAAGACTTTACACGCTCCTTATACAATTTATTGGAATCGTACGCCTGAAGGCGCAATTCATCCAACTCGTGTAATTGCAATTTTCTTTTCTCGCCGCTAAGAGTTGGATCAAAATTCAAAAATTTTAAGGCCCAAAACGCCTTGTGCTCCAACTCTACCGGCAAGTGACAATTCTTACCATAAACCATTTTAAATGGTGCGAGACCAATCAGAGCCTTGAAAGCAGTCCGATAAGCCCACAACGCATCATCCAGTTTGTTGGCCCAATCCTTTCTCGAGGCCGAAACAGTTTTCTCTAAAATACGCTTTATCTCACGATTGGATACCTCCGCTTGACCGTTAGCTTGAGGATGATATGGTGTAGCAACCTTGTGCTTCACACCATATTGCTCAAGAGCTTTGTCAAGATGAGTGTTACAGAAGTGAGATCCTCCATCACTTATTAACACTCGAGGTGTACCAAAATGCGCAAAAATATTTCTTTTCAAAAATTTCACCACTGTTTTTCCGTCGGCTTTAGCATATGCTATCGCCTAAACCCATTTGGAAACGTAATCCACAGCGACCAAAATATATTCATTAGAAAATGAAGATGGGAATGGACCGACAAAGTCGATCCCCCAACAGTCAAAAAATTCAATATCTAACATATTTTGTAATGGCATTTCTTGCCGCCGTGAAATACCTCCACTTCTCTGGCATCTATCACAACTTAGGGCATGCGCATGCGCATCTTTGAATAACGACGGCCAATAAAAGCCCGATTGAAGGACTTTAGTGGCCGTTCTTAACCCATTGAAGTGACCTCCGTAAGGAGAGTTATGACAATGCCACAGAATATTTGTGGCTTCCTCCACTGACACACATCTTCTGAGGAGGTTGTCGACACCAAGTTTAAATAAATGGGGTTCATCCCATACAAATGACTTGGCATCAGACAAAAATTTCTGTTTTTGGTGGTGCGTTAGACCGTCCGGTATCAATCTGGTGGCTTTGTGGTTAGCCATGTCGCCGAACCACGGTCTAACCTGCACTCTAAACAGTTTTTCATCCAGGAACTCTTCTTTTACCTCAAATTCATTTTTGGTCACGTCAACGTTGACCAGGAGGGATAAGTGATCCGCCACCAAATTCTCGGAACCCCTTTTGTCACGAATTTCAAGATCAAATTCCTGTAACAAAAGGATCCAGCGAATCAGCCTCTGTTTTGAATCAGGCTTGGTGAGCAGATACCTTATAGCCGAATGGTCCGTGTAAACAATGACTCGTGAACCAATCAAATAGGCACGAAATTTCTCCAACGCATACACTATGGCAAGCAACTCTTTCTCAATTGTTGCATAGTTAATATGAGCCTCGTTTAAAACTTTGCTCACATAATGTATAGCGTGGAAAACTTTCATTTTCCTCTGACCCAAAACAGCCCCAACCGCATAATCGCTTGCATCGCACATTAATTCAAAATCCAATTTCCAGTTAGGTGCAAGGATTATCGGTGAGGTAGTTAAACTTTTTTTCAAAAAATTAAACGCGAAAAGACAAGACTCGTCAAAGTCAAAAACCTTACCTTGGACAAGCAAGTTGCTCAACGGCTTTGCGACCTTGGTGAAGTCCTTGATAAACCTTCGGTAAAACCCGGCGTGTCCAAGAAAACTCCTTATACCATTGACATTCATCAACGGTGGTAATTTCTCGATAACATCCACTTTGGCTTTATCAACTTCAAAGCCTTTTGCAGAAACCTTGTGACCGAGCACAATTCCCTCGTTCACCATGAAGTTGCATTTTTCCCAATTAAGCACCAAATTAGTTTCCACACACCGTTCCAACACCGTATCCAAATTTTTCAAGCACACATCAAACGATTGCCCAAAACGGAGAAATCATCCATAAAGACCTCAATTGTCTTTTCGATCAAATCCGAGAAGATAACTTGCATACACCGTTGAAAAGTCGCCGGTGCATTACATAATCCAAACGGCATCCTCCTATAAGCGATGATTCCGAAAGGACATGTGAAAGCAGTTTTTTCATGATCATCCGGGTTCACAATAATTTGGTTGTAACCCGAATATCCATCCAAAAAACAGTAAAATTGTTGACCGAAAAGCCTTTCGAGCATTTGATCCATAAAAGGTAGAGGAAAATGATCTTTTCTCGTAGCTTTATTCAACCTACGGTAGTCGATACACATTCTCCATCCAGTTACGGTTTTTGTTGGTATAAGCTCATTTTTCTCATTTCGGACCACCGTTAATCCGCCTTTTTTCGGTACCACATGCACCGGACTAACCCACGGGCTGTCAGAAATAGGATAAATCATTCCGGCATCTAACATTTTCACCACTTCCTTCCTAACCACTTCTTTCATAATAGGATTTAAGCGGCGTTGAGGTTGAGCAACCGGTTTAAAGTCTTCCTCCATGAATATCCTATGCATGCAATACGAAGGGCTTATGCCTTTGAGATCGGACAATGTCCATCCCATTGCATCCTGATTTTTTCTCAACACTTGAATTAAGCGGCTTTCCTCCACTTCAGATAAAAGACTGCTTATGATCACCGGTTTATTACCACCATCATCGAGAAAAGCATATTTCAAGGTTGACGATAACACTTTCAGCTCAAGTTTGGAAGGCTCGTCATTAAGCACTTTTTTTAGAATTTCCTCTTCATAATCCCAAGGTTGAAATTCTTCCAAAGCTTAAAGCTCTAACAAACACTCTTCAAGAGCTTGCTCTTCTTCAACCGAGAATACTTCCAAGGAATCATCCAAAGCTCTTTGTAACGGATCAATGACATTAATTTGCGTTGTAACTTCAAAACTTGCTTTCTCTGTTGCATCGATTCGGAAACAATCACCTTTATCTTTCTTGTGCTTCATGGCATCATAAAGATTGAAACACACCTCTTCATCTTGGACTCTCACTTTCATGAGACCATCGTCCATGTCAATTGCCATATAGGCAGTTTTCATGAAAGGCCTTCCAAGAATCAGCGGTGCATCCTCATCCTCCTCCATTTCAATGACAACAAAATCAATTGGAAACAAAAATTTGTCCACTTTGACCAACACGTCTTCCGCTACACCGTGAGGACGGGTAGTGGATTTATCGGCGAGTTACAACGTCATTTGCTTGGACCTTAATTCCATGTGGCCTAGCCGTTTCACAATCGACAATGGGATCAAGTTGATGCTAGAACCCAAATCAATCAATCCATTGCCCACATACATGTTCCCGATCGTAACCGGCAATGTAACTCGTCCCGGATCACATTCTTTTCGCGGGAGAGTCCGTTGAATGATGGCACTATAGCTTGCATCCACCATAATCGTCTCCTGATCTGTATACCTTTTCTTCTTCGTGAGGATATCTTTCATGAATTTCGCATATTTAGGCATCTTCTCCAAAGCCTCGGAAAATGGAATATTTATTTGTAATTGCTTGAAGATATCCATAAACCGAGAATAGTGTTGCACACTATCTTTCTTTGTAGGAGCATGCAGATATGGTAGATGTTGAATCAGAATATTGTTCATCGGCTCCTTTCCCTTCTTAGTTCTCTTCACTCTTTCTTCACTCTCTATTTTTTTCTCATTCTCACTTTTTTCTTTCTCATTTTTTTCTATCTCATTTTCAACTAACACACCCTCAACATTTTTTTCTACTTCAATCTCTTCCCTATCTTTTTCTTTTTCAACTACAACCTCCTCCTCCATTCTCTTTTTACCTACACCCATGTCAATCTCTCTTCCACTTCTTGTGAGAATTGCTTTACAATCCTTAGGATTCGGAAGCGTATTTGCCGTAAAGGGCCCTCTTTGTTGGTCGGCCAATTGTTTTGATAATTACCCGACTTGAGTTTCAAGATTCCTTATGGCGGCATCGGTGTTCTTTTGGTTGGAAATTGCCATTTGCATAAATTGTGTGAGAGTGTCTTCCATCTTTGTATTTCCAATGGGAGCTTGCGGAGGTTGAGTGTAATTCTGGTATTGTTGACGGTTTGATGGTCCGACTTCTTGCGGTCCCCATTGTTGTTGATAACCTTGGTTAGGCCTTTGTTGGTAACCTTGGTTGGCTTGTTGATACGGAGGTCGGGGTTGGTATCCTTGATTTCCCGCATAGTTTGCTTCCTCCACAATGAGAGGACAATAACCGGTCGGATGGTCACCTCGACATAATTCACACACTAACACTTGCACATTTTTACTTGAAGATTCATGCATCTCTTTGAATTATTGCGGCAGCTTAGACATTTGCTTAGTTAACAACTCAACCTGTTGTGATAACAATTTGTTCTGCGCAAGGATAGCATCGCTTGTTCCCAATTCCAACACTCCCGGAGTTCGTTGAGACGGTCCACGGTTGTGACTACCTTGATGATCATTCAAGGCCATCTTATCAATGATAGTTGTGGCTTCCGCTGCGGTTTTGCTTAACAAGGATCCACCGGCGGTGGCATCCAACAAGGTTTTGTGTACAAGTTGCAGCCCATTTCTAAATATATGAATTTGTGACAACTCATCAAAACCATGGCCTTTGCACTTTCGTAACATTGATTTGAACCTCTCCCAAGCTTCGTTGAGAGATTCATTGGCTCCTTGTGTGAATACCGTGATGGCGGTCTTTGCTTCCATAAACCGAGTGTGAGGGAAAAATCTCTCCAAAAATTTCTCTTCCAATGCGTTCCAATCCGTCATTATGGCAGTTGACTGATCAAGATACCATTCCTTTGCCTTCCCAATGAGGGAATGCGGGAATAGTCTCTAGAACAGAGACTCCTCTTCTGCTTCAGGTGCACCAGTCTCTCCCGCTATTTCATAGAATTTTGTAAGATGGGTGAAAGGATCTTCATGATCCATACCCGTAAATGGACTTTGATATAACAGTTGGAGAATACCGGTCTTCATCTCAGAATGTCGACCGTTGTGTGCATGGCGAGCGAACTAAGAATTGTGTCTCAGACTATTTGTACATGGCCTAGAAACAGGTGGTGGTGGTGGTGGTGGATCTGTCTCCATAACTGGAAGTATTTGTGGAACAGGTGGTGGTGTAGAAGTACTTTCCTCTTGTTCTCGCTTCTTCCTCGCTAGCTGCCTCCTTCGTCTAGTCCTGCTGTTGATTCTACGAGCGGTTCTCTCAATCTCAGGATCGAAAAGAAGTTGGTCCGCCGGTAGTTTCCCTCGCATAAACTAAGTCTGCACACTAAACAAAACAGATTAACAAGCTCAAGATAAAGTGGTAACAGCTTAAAATAACTCAACTATCGCAATGCTTGCAATATCAATCCACAATCCCCGGCAACGGCGCCATTTTGTTAGAAGAGTAATAGTGGGGGTTGTTTTTAATCGTATCCACAGGGATTGTTTGATATTTGATGCGTGCCTTTCAATAGTTGCGATATTCTAAGTTAACAGTTTCAAAAGTTTCTCAATTGTTTTTAACATTCACTTGTAGCAAAGATTAATTGGTCACAAAGATTTTGTAAAAGGTTTTATAAAAGCATGTTAAGGTTAGGTTTCGCTAATCCTTTCCATGTATAAACGATTAATCAAGCATATGAACTCAGTTTCCGACCAATATAACCGCGTATCCTCCCGACTATGTTTATGTCTAAAGCGAAGTCGTGAGTACCGTTGTTTAAACCGTTAGATGATGTCTCATGCTAACAATCTAAACAACGATCATTAAGATCAACACAATGCGAATAGCAAATCCCAAATCTATGTCTAGAGTTTGGTTTTTAAGAGATGAAATTGTTAGGTCAAGATTTGTGGAATCTATGTCTAGAGTAAAACAAATCAAACATAAAGCATTAAGAGAAAACAACTTCATCTATATTGATCAAAGACTTTGTTCATATACAATAGATCAAAAGCAATACATAAAAACAGAATCAACTACATCTAACCTCAACATTGAGTGTTTAGCTACCACTTCTCATGGTAGATTGGATAACAAGTAAAGAGAGGAGATGAGTAAACATCCACGCCGAATAATCGAGAATGGATGCAAAATCAGCCTCTCCAAGTGAAAATACAAGCTCCAATGATAAAAAGACTGAAAACTATGATTTTGGATCAAAATGAACAAAAGATCCCTAAAACATAAAGTGAAATTCAATTTATACATAGCAGAATTCTGCAGTATTCGCACTGCGAGCAATTCATTCGCACTGCGAATGAGCAAAAATGGCACTTTAAGTGCCTCTGAGACTTAAACCGCCCCAAGCAGAAATCGTGGGTTCGCACTACGAACCCTTCATTCGCACTGCGAATCATTCGCTAGCTACATTCGCACTGCGAATAAACTAGCGAGCCAGAATTCTCAAACCCAGAACTTACTGCCTCCCTTCGCCAGCACATTCGCACTGCGAACCAACCAGCGAACCTTCGCTGGACCCTCGCCAGGAGTTCGCAGTGCGAACACATGGTAATCTCAAAGTTGGAACTCTCTGCCTCTGGTCGCTGGCGCCTTCGCTGGTCCTTCGCAGTGCGAACCTTCGCTGGGCCTTTGCAGGATTGTTCGCACTGTGAACACCCTGTTGCAGCTAAAAACTCAGTGGAAACTTGCATTGGTTCCATGTGTTCTCAATTTTGCTCATTTCATGCCTATACCTACACATTAACACACAAATTACAAGCTCCACACATATATTCCAATGTACGCATTACAACACAATTTACCGCGTAAATTCACAATTAACCGTTAGAAAGAAATGAATAATGCCCAGTATTTCATACAAATATATAACATGTTTGACATCTAACAACAAGGAAAAATGAAATTTCATATTTACTTCCAACCAAACAATGAACAATGGAATGAATTGGTTAGTCTTCATAGCAAACAATGAATAAAGCTTCGAGTGGTTAGTCTCCAAGCTAAACCTATATTTTTTACAAACTTATCTCAAACCAAGGTAGTGTTGAACTAGCTATCCTCCTAACCAAATCAATGTTTTATACCGAGTTGACCACTAGTCAAACTAGGATTTTACATCAGGATGATCTCCAACCAACTGAGATTTTACACCTGACTGAGCTCAAGAATCGATAATAATATTTATCACTGTCTATCTTCAAGAACCCAGAAAGTGAAATTTTCCTTAAATGGCTGAATTCACTAACCAAACAGTGACTTAACAATAAATACCTCAAAAGAGCTTTTAACAGGTTTAGATACAAAGCTAAACAAACACCACCTAAGTAAGAAATATTAAATTAAGAGGAAAAATAACTCTTAGTTAATTTACAATATTATCCTTTCCAAAGCAACTTCCTCACTTAAACACTAGAATCTTTCCCAAAGCGATATGGGTTGATTAATGTGAGAGATTTTGAAAATATTTTAGAGAGAGAAAGAGAATGAGGGTGGTGAGATATTTCACATTTCTGTATGTGAAAAAATGAAAGGAGAGGCTTCAATTTATAGGGCAAAGGATAATTCAAAAAAGGAAATGATCCATGAGCAAAATTAATTACCTAATCGTTCATGTCTTTAATCTAATCGATTATAATACATAAATAATCGATTATTTGTGCCTATTTTGGATAGTTTTGATAGAAAATTGTTACCCATCATTAAAAAAATGTCATAATCGATTATAGACTCATTTTTCCTTATTTAATCAAATAGGTATATGGTCTAATCGATTAGATAGTATAAAAATATGTCTTAATAGTTTTGGCAATTTCCAACTGGTCTTGCTAGGCTAAAAAACAATTTTAGGTGATTTTCTTTGTTGTGAATTGATAGCGTCAAGAAGAAACTGAAATACGAGAAAAGATTGAGTTTCTTGAACAAACACTAGAAACCATATTAGGTTTTACAAAAGATAGAGAAGAAGGAAGAAGAAGAATAAAAATTGGTTAAAATTGTTTTACTATTCACTTACTCAATAAGGGTTCAAAGATTACAAGTGAATACCAACAATTAACCTCTCTCAACAACTTGAGAGAACTAGTCTATTTATAGACTACTAGACTAACTTAGGCTACAAGCTAACTTAATAACCGGGCTTACAAGAAAGGCTCAATTCAACATGCTAACTTAAACACAAAGCTAACATATTTCGACAGCATGCTTGAACAGACTTCAACTCCAACATGCACAACTCCTGTCGAACCATGAAACTACCCTTGTCGACACTAGAGTTCGGTCCAAATACCATAAATCTCCACCTTGGAATAAATTTTATACTAACAAGGGAACAAACTAGTTTTCATCATGTAGCTTCATTAACTACATACAGTGGAAAAAGTTGCTACTCGACAATGTCTTGGGATCATATCAGCAACATTGTCCTTAGTCGAAACCTTCAACCCTTGGAATTCTCTACACTCGATTATCTCTGTGACAAAGTAAAGCCTCACATTAATTTGCTTGGTTCTCTCATGATAGGTTAAATTCTTTGACATGTGTATTGCACTTTGACTATCACATTTAACAGTCATAACTCAACTTTGAAGTTTTACCTCCTTAGTAAAACCTTTAAGCCACAATGCTTCTTTCACAACTTTAGTGAGGGCAATATACTCTGCTTCAGTGGTTGATAAAGCAACAACCTTCTAAAGTGTTGCTTTCCAACTGATTATTGTGCCAAATATACTGAACATATATTTAAAAATAGATTTTCTGAAATCCATACAACCTGCATAAACCAGGACTCTGCTCAAAGACCCATTGATGTACCTAAGGATCCACTTTAATGCTTGCTAGTGCGCCTTTCCAGGATTGGCCATATACCTGCTTACAAGACTTACTCTATACGTTATGTCTGGCCTCGTACATACCATATCATACATCAAAGAACCTATTATACTATGCAATGCTATTCATATAGTCTCTTTCGACTTCTGTACTAGGACTTTGAGTCAAACTCAGCTTTTACTGAGGATTAGTTGGTGTTAGAACAGGCTTTGAATTCGACATACCAAACTTGTCGAGAATCTTCTTTAGGTATACCTCTTGAGATAAGCATAATCTTGACTGATTTCTATCTCTCTGAATGTCAATCCTAAAAATTCTAGAGGCAGCTACCAAATCCTTCATGTCGAACTCCTTATCGAGTTCAACCTTCACCTTCATAACATTTTCGACACTGTTGCTTGCTATAAGGATGTCATCCACATAAATCAACAAAATAACAAATGAATTTCCAGGTCAAAATCTAAAGTAAACACAATGGTCGAACTGCCTCCTAGTGAAACCAATGTGTGCCATGAACTTGTCGAATCTCCTTCTTTTTTAGTGAACCCCATAGCAACCAATCTTCCCTTAAAACGCTTCGACGTCACTCCTTCGATTCCATCTTTAACCTTGAAAAGATCTTCTTGTTGGATACCATTGGCATGTTATTCCCTTGACCTTCTTGTTGGATCCCATTGGCATGCTATTTCCTTGCCACACTCCACACTGATGACTAATTGAAGGAGTCTGTAGTATTTGTATCCATGGAAGGTTTTATGTCAATGAAGGTCATAATAATCACCATGATTCAATAGTGTTTGACTTTTGTTGGATGGAGTCATATTCAGATATTGCACCTGAAATCATGCATTTTCTTAAAATGCAGCCACATTTTAAGAAATTAGTCGTTAATCTGAGATTTGTTTCCAAATATGTTTTTTTAAATAAATTAAAATTACACAATTGATTTTACCCAAGTGAGAGAATGTTAGATTTGTCTAACAATTTGTGGGTTGCAATCAATTGTTCTTTTACTTTATGAAAAACAGGGTAATCATGATTCTGATGGGGTGCATAAGTAGGCTCCTTTATTGATTAAGTAATCCTTTTAATTAAATCCTGAGTATCTAAAATATGATTGGTATGGGAAAAAGTGTGGGCACTAAGCCTTGACTCATAATGAGCAAAGACTAGGGTTATATATTATGTGACTGGTTCCCACTGTAATCACGGAATCATAAACACAAATGACGACTTTACAACTTGCCCTTTTGAGAGTTATGAACATGAGTGTGAGATATAGAGGAAGATCAAGTCACTCATCTTTTCAAGATTCCGAATCAAGGTGACGAGAACGACAATCATTATTCCTAAATCATATGTCTTCAACAATGTAAATGTTGATGTTCTAATTTTATATAATTGATCAGTGAATTTTTTCCACTTACATATAGCATATGTGTTAACATTATTGAGAAGAAGTTTGTTAGCTGTAACACAAGCACATGAAAGATTAATTGTATAACCTCTAACAAGGTTATCACGGAAAATGTGATTTTGAGATCAAGAACAAGAATTTTAAAGATAAAAAGAAAGATTGGAAAAGAACAGTATTCACATTGATGAAAACTAGCTCAAATTACAAGAGGAGAAAGAGTAGCTCTTATATACAAATTTGAAAAGGAAAAGGGCGGGAAAGTAAAATAGCTCACTAAGCTCGATTAGTTCACTAATACAAAGATAAGCATGATTAAACTTAACAGCCCCTCTCAAGCTAAGCATGGTAGATGTTGATCATGTCAAGCTTGGAAATAAACTTGTTGAAGGTGACAATAGGCAAGGATTTGGTTAAACAATCAGCAAGTTATTCATGAGTTGAAATAGGAAGGAGCCTAAGTAATCCTTGTTGAAGCTTTTCACGGACAAGGTGGCAGTCAATCTCTAAGTGCTTGGTACGTTCATGAAACACGGGATTAAAAGCTATGTGCATAACACTTTGGCTGTCACAGTACATAACTGGTGGTTTGCTACAATTAACTTGTAAATCTTTCAACAAGTATGTCAACCAAATCAGTTCACAAGTGGCAAAGGACAATGCCCTATATTCAGCCTCAGAGAAGATCTTGAAATGGTCTGTTATTTCTTCGCACGCCATGAGATGAGTGATGATCCTAAAAAGAAGCAATATCCAGAAATTGACTTTCTTGAATCTAGGCATCCTGCCCAATCTGCATCAGAAAATCCAAGTATTTGTAATTCTGAATTTCTGGAGAAGAATAGACCTCTGCCAGGACTGCCTTTTAGATACCTAATAACACGACAGGCTGTTTGATAGTGAATCATGGTTGGGTTATGGAAGAATTGGCTGAGTTGTTGGGTTGCATATGTGATATCAGGTCTGGTGGTATTAAGGTATAGTAACCTGCCAATTAACCTTCTGTATGCTCCAATATCTTCAAAAGGTTTGCCACCATCAACATGTAACTTTATGGATGGATCAAGTGGTGTGGTGGCTGGCTTTGATCCAAGCAGTCCTAATTCTTGAAGAAGGTCAAGACAATATTTTCTTTGAGACAAAGTAATGACTTCCTTTGAATGTGCTACTTCCAAGCCTAAGAAATATTTCAACAAACCCAAATCCTTGATACTGAAGTTGCTGTCTAGGCAAGCTTTAATCCTGTCAAACTCATTCATAGAATTCCCAGCTAGGATTATATCATCAACATATACAAGGATAGCAGTAAAATTATTGCCATTATTAAGGGTAAATAATGAGTAGTCAGAAGTTGATTGTTTGTACCCTTGTTGAATAAGCAAAGTAGTTAATTTTTCATACCATTTGTGGCTGGCCTGTTTGAGACCATACAAGCTCTTCATCAATTTGCATACCTGGTTAGGTTTGTCACACATAACTCCTTCAGGTATTGTCATGTAGACATCTTCTTGCAGATCACCTTGCAAGAAGGCATTATTCACATCTAGTTGATGCAAAAACCAGCCATGAATAAGAGCAGTGGCAATGAGAGTTCTCACTGTGGTGAGTTTAGCTACAGGGGAGAAAGTATCAAAAAAATCTAAGCCCTCAATTTGATTGTAGCCCTTAGCTACTAACCTGGCCTTATATCTTTCTATAGTTCCATCTACCTTATGCTTTACTTTATACACCCATCTACTCCCAATAGGCTTAACATGAGGTGGTAGATCAACTATTTTCCAAGTACCATTCTTGCTCAATGCATCCAATTTAGATTTCATAGCCTGGATCCAATGGTCAGACAAGCAGGCTTCTTTATAATTCTTTGGTCCATGGTGTTGTGTTATAGAAGTGGTGAAGGCATGATGAGAGTCAGAAATATGAGACATAGAATTAAAAGAAGAAATAGGATAAAGTGTATGATTAGTACCTGAAGATGTCTTGTCAGCTGGACTGAGGGATGAATTGCACACATAATCAGAGAGATATGCAGGTATTTGTTTAGTTCTACTAGGTCTAGAATGATTAGGTGGTTCAGTATGGTCAGTCTGTCCAGGTTCAACCATATGTTCTGTATTTTATACAGTATCTGAGTTGTGGTCAGTTTGGTTAATTTGTTCAGAATTGTGAGTAGGAATATGTTGATTAGGAATGACATTCTGATGTGGAATTTTGGAATTAAGGTCATTGTTTTATGGTAAAGGATCAAATGTGAGGTCGTGTGTGGAAATGTTATGGTCATGATGGTCATTTTGGGTTGTATCAGTGAGAGAGTTCCTAAAGAAATGTTGTGAGTCATGGTGAACATGGTAATCCCAAGTGGTGTCACCATTCCTTTGGTAAGGAAATAAGTGTTCATGGTGTGTAACATTCCTAGAAACAAAAACTTCATGATTGTTTATATCTTACAAAACAGCACCCTTCATACCATTTTTATAACCAAGAAAGACACACTTTCTACTTCTTGGCTCAAGTTTAGTTCTATGAGCTTGAAGAGTAGAGGCATAAGCCAATGAACCAAAAACTTTAAGACTATGGAGGTTAGGAAGTTCATTGTGTAATTGAAAATGAGGAGATTTGTTTTGCAAAACAGGAGTAGGAATTTTATTTATAATGGAAATAGCATGAACAACAGCATAAGATCAAAACTGTTTTGGTAAATTTGATTGGAAAAGTAAAGCTCTACCAACATTTAAAATATGTTGATGTTTCCTCTCTAATCTTCCATTTTGTTGTGGGGACTCAACACAACTAGTTTGATGGATTATGCCAAAAGAAGCATAAAATTCTGGCATACTAAACTCAAGACCATTATCAATTCTAACAATCTTGACCTTAGCTCCATATTGTTTCTCAACAAGTTGGATAAAATTAATACATGCTGTCTAGTTTCTGCCTTAGATTTCATGAGAGTTATCCATGTGTATCTACTATAATCATCTACAACAATAAGAAAATAGGAATGGCCATGTAAAGATTTTATAACAAGGGGTCCCCAAATATCAAAGTGGATCATATCATATGATTGTAAAGCTCCATTTGTGCTAACTGCATATGAAATTTTTCTTTGTCTAGCATAATGGCATACATCACAGGCATCTTTGTTTTTGGAAGGAATGAAAGGAAATATATAATGTAAAAGAAGTAATCTACTGTGAGATAAATGTCCTAATCTAAAGTGCCATAAGGTTGTGTCTGTGTCAGGTATTGAAACATTGGCTGCTGAAGCTTTATTGGAAAGATTGTGTGAGGTCTTATCTTCTAAGATTAAGTAGTACAATCCATTCCTCCTCTCAGCCAAACCAGTCATCTCCAATGATACTTTGTCCTGAATGAGCCATTGTGAGCCATAGAAATATACATTACAATTGGATGACTCACATAATTTTGAAACTGATAGTAGATTTAAAGAGAATTCAGGTATGAACAAAACATTGGATAGAGAAAAGGTAGATGAAAATTGAATAGTTCCAGAATGTCTTGCAGTGAGTGTTTGGCCATTAGGTAAATTAACATGAAGAGGGGAAATAGAAATGAATTATTGGAACCAATGACTAGAACTACATATGTAATCACTAGCACCAGAATCAATAATCTAAGGGTTACAATTTGATGAAGAAAGAGAGAGTGGTATATTATCTGCTAGTGAATAGTTAACAGTAACCTTATTAGAAGAAGCTTGTCCTGTACCTTTGAATCCAAGATGTGACTTCTGAATCAGCTCCATTAAAGCATTGAACTGGTCTTATGTTATAGAGGAACTACCATTCTTCATGTCAAGAGAATCAGGATTCAAATTGGATGTGGAGCCAAGATCTCCTCCTTCTGAAATGGCATTGTTTGCTAAAGTAGGAAAATGTTTCTGCATATAGGGGGAACTCCATGTTTCTTGAAACAATTTTCAACCGTATGGTTTGTTTTGTTGCAGAAAATGCAAACAAGATTGCCATATTTTGATGAATTGAACTTGGAGTGAGATCTTTTAGAATCAACTGCATTTATCAATGCTTGAGATTCATCAACAACTATAGGTAACTGATTTTGCCTTTCATGTTGAATCACAATAGAGAATATCTTGTTGAGTGGAGGCAAAGGATCCATTAACAAGATTTGTGATTTGACAACAGCAAATTGATCATTTAATCCAGTTAAAAACCTAATGATGTAAAGCAATTTGTGATTTGACCTAGCACTACGCATAGCTTCGCAAGCACATTGAATACGACAAGTGCACATAGGTAAAGGCAAATATAGCTCAAGTTCTTCCCAAAGAATTTTCATAGTAGAAAAGAATTCAGTTACCGATTTAGTTTCTTGCTTGAGATTGTAGATTTCTTGCTGCAGCTCAGAGATACGAATGAGATCGCCTTGTGAAAATCGTTCTTTGAGGTCGTTCCACACATCTACAATGTTTTCCTTGAAAATTATGGACTGTGCAATTGATTCAGAAACAGAGTTCATAATCCAAGAATGTACCAACATATTGCAGCGATTCCAAGCTCGAAACAAAGGGTTGAAAGAACCAGGTGGTGGAGGAAGACTACCGTCAATGAAATCCAGTTTGAGCTTACCACCAAGAGCCCTCTTCATTGATCGCGCCCAAGAATGGTAGTTAGATCCGGTGAGCTTCGGAGAAACGGTAATTGAGCTGGGACTGTCGTTGGGATGTACATAGTATGACGAAGTAGGATCTAAGAGTGGGTCAGGTGGCGGAGGGCATGACGGCGCCATGGTTGCAGATGAGAAAAATCAGAGATTGAATAGCGCAAGTTGGATCGAGAAAGCGAATGATACCATAACAAGGTTATCATAGAAAATGTGATTTTGAGATCAAGAACAAGAATTGCAAAGATGAAAAGAAAGATTGGAAAAGAACAGTATTCACATTGATGAAAACTAGCTCAAATTACAAGAGGAGAAAGAGTAGCTCTTATATACAAATTTGAAAAGGAAAAGGGCGGGAAAGTTAAATAGCTCACTAAGCTTGATTAGTTCACTAATACAAAGATAAGCATGATTAAACTTAACAACCTCACTTTGAACTATTCCGACTGATTTCTTTTGACCGTGCTGGTTCATAAAAAGTATAATTTAATTTGGCTCGTTAAATGCTACTAACCCACCAATTGAGGTGCAATACATTCTCTTTGTACTTATGTTCTAATACATTAAGACTCTTTTTGAAAGAGATTTGTATTCCAATATTCTGCAACTCAATCATGTTGTTAATTGTTTCCCACTCTTAAAATTTTCACCTATGCCACCCATTAAATTTCTGTCTTATGGATTCTTTGGAGATTGTGGTTGACGAAATGGTGTTCACCATCCATCTTCGTGAAGACGCCTTTGGTTTGGTGCGTCCGACGGTACCAGAGGTTAACAATAAGATAAGCGATGGCGACTCGCAATGTTCTGAGAATATTTGGCAAGATGAAGATTTTAGAGATGAGGAAGAAGACATCGAGGAGGGAGAGATTAAAGGTGACAAAAGGCATAGTCCGAAGGGAAAAGAGGGTCATGCTAGGGGTAGCTGTAATAGTAGGACGGAGGGTTCTGAATTTGTACAGAAGGGGCAGGTTGACGTTAATGTATCAGTTGATAATAGCAGGAGACGTGGCAATTGGGAGATGTAAGGGTGTGAAACAACCTTTTCTTGATAGGTCAAAAGGTGGTCAGAATAGTATTAAAGATTCGGTCACAGAGTCTATTGTTAAGGAAACTTTTGATTTGCTGAGAAAAAGTAATGAAGGGGCGGAGGTCTCGATGAAGGGAAGGGGCAGCAAGAGTAGATTTAATAAACTTAAAAAAATGAAGTTTAAAAAGTGGTATGGCCCACATGGAGTGTTAGGGAACATTAAACTTAAAGGTGGCAGAATTTTGAATCGAATGTCGAGGGCAAATTGTGGGATGCACTTACAGAGTTGGGGGTGGTTGCGGTGGACAAAAAAAGGAACTATAAGAAGAGGATTGAGGAATTAGAGAGAATGGACAGAGAAAGATCGTTGGGCGAGAAGGAGAAAATGATAGTGTTGAAATGATTATCGGATCATTCAATATTAGAGGGGGAGGAAGTTTGAGTAAGAGGAGGAGAATTAATCAAATTATTAATAAAGGGAGGGCGGATATTTTTTTAATTCAAGAAACTAAATTAGTTTCTTTGTCGGAGGGGGTGGCGAGAAGTTTTTGGGCTAAGGAGGATATAGGTTGGACTTGGAATGGAGCCGAGGGACTTTCCGGAGGTTTACTCATTCTTTGGAAGTCGAATAGGGTGGAAGTTGTGCGTAGTTTTAGAGGAGATGGGTATGTGGGCATCAAGGTTCTTTGGAAAAACTCTTACTATTACATTGTGAACATTTACTCTGCGTGCGAGTTTAGCAAGAAAAGATTGCTTTGGAAGAAGTTGTTGGATTTGAAGGGCAAGTATACGGATGGGGAATGGTGTATGGGTGGAGACTTTAATGTTGTTTGTAACTCTTGGGAGAGGAAGGGAATGAGTCCGGGTAGTCGTAATTTGGAGATGAAAGAGTTTTCGGAGTTCGTTGTGGAGTGTGATTTGGTAGACGTCCCTTGTAAAGGGAAAAAATTCACTTGGTATAGTGGAGATGGCTCTTCCATGAGTAGAATTGATCGTTTCTTGTTGTCGGAGGTGGCCATTGATAGATGAGGGGTTATTGGTCAATTCATCGGAGAGAGGGATATTTCCGATCATTGTCCGGTGTGGTTAGTGGTGGATTCTTCGGATTGGGGTCCGAAGCCGTTCATGTTCAATAATGAATGGTTTACCAACAAAAGTTTCTTACCGTTTGTGGAAAGCGTGTGGAGGGAATTACATGTTGAAGGTAGAAGTGATTATGTACTTAAAGAAAAACTTAGATTGCTTAAAGGAAGTATTAGGAAATGGAATGTGGAGGTCTTTGGTAAGTTAGATTTGGAGGTTGAGAGTTGTGTGAAGGAAATAAATGAAGATGATGAGTTGGCGGCTTTGTCTAATGGTTTGTTGTCTAAGGAGGCCATAGATAATAGAAAGGAGATTTCAAGTCGGTTTTGGATGAATTTGAGAATCAAGGAGAACATGCTTATTCAAAAGTCCAGGTTAAGGTGGCTTAATGATGGAGATAATAATAGTAGGTACTTTCATTGTGTTATGAAGGAGAGAAGAAGAAGGAACCATATTGGTTCAATCAATTCGGCGAGAGGTGTTTTAGATTCGGTAAAAGAGGTTAAAGAGGAAGTGAGGAGTTTTTTCGCCAATAAATTTGTAGAGGTGGATGGGGAGAGGCCTATTTTGGAGGGTATTAATTTTAAAGCTTTAAAGCAAGAGGAGAGGGTGTTGCTTGAAAGTCCTTTTAAGGAGGAGGAAATCAAAGAGGCGATTTGGAGTTGTGATGGCAATAAGAGTCCAGGGTCGGATGGGTATTCTTTTTTATTCATCAAGAAGTGTTGGCATTTTATTAAATTTGAGTTTGTGAATTTTTTCAAAGAGTTTCATGGAGGGGTCATTTTGTCGAAGGCGATAGTGTCTTCTTTTTTTTTACTTTAATTCCTAAGTGCGAGAGCCCGTTAGGCTTGAATGATTATAGACCTATTTGTTTGGTGGGGTGCTTATACAAAGCACTTTCCAAGCTATTGGCGGGTAGATTAAAGAATGTATTGCATTCTTTAATTTCGCCTTGCCAAAGTGCTTTTGTGCCGGGTAGACAATTACTCGATGGTGTTTTGGTGGCTAATGAAGTGGTGGATTTTGCGTGCAAGGAGAAAAAAGAGTGCACTCTTTTCAAAGTGGATTTTGAGAAAGCTTATGATAAAGTAAGTTGGAACTTTCTTAGATATATCATGAGGAGAATGGGGTTCGGGGAGTTGTGGATGAAGTGGATGGAGGCTACTATTTTTTCTAGTAAAATGTCTGTATTGGTTAATGGTAGTCTAACTAGTGAGTTTGTGGTGGAAAGAGGTTTGAGACAAGGTGGTCCTCTTTCGCCGTTTCTCTTTGTCATGGTGGCGGAGGGGTTGACGGGCTTGGTTAAAAGATCGGTGTCGAATGGTGAGTTTTTCGGGTTTGATGTTAATGGTAAATGCTTCATTGATATTCTCCAGTTTGCGGATGATACTCTATTGGTGGGAGACAGTAGTTGGAAGCATATTTGGGCGCTTAAAGTGATTCTCCGCGGTTTTGAGTTAGTCTCGGGCCTCGGTATTAATTTTCATAAGAGCAAGTTAATCGGAATCAATGTTTCGTCTAATTTTCTTCAAGCGGGAACTACTTTCCTTGCTTGTAGATCGGAGTCTAAAGAATTCACCTTCCTCGGTATTCCTATTGGCTCTAACCCGAGAAGGGTGTTTTCTTGGGCCCCTTTGGTTAAAAAGTTGGAGAAAAGGCTCTCTTGTTGGCATGGTAGATTTTTGAGCTTCGGAGGTAGAATTACTCTACTCAAATCGGTGCTCAATAGCTTGTCAATATTTCATCTATCCTTTTTTAAAGCACCGGCTAAGATTAGGAAGGAGATAATCAAACTTCAAAGTGCTTTTCTTTGGGGCAGCTCGGGAGTGAAGAGAAGAATTCATTGAATCAATTGGGATTCTTTATGCATGCCTTTTGAAAGAGGTGGCCTTAGTTTGAAAAGGATCGGCGATTTTAATATAGCTCTTCTAAACAAGTGAAGATGGAGAATTTTGGTTGGGTCGGATAATTTGTGGTTTAAAATATTACAAGCTCGGTATGGGGACACTAAGTTGAAGATGTCTAACCGGGATTTCTCTTTCTCCCGGGGTAAGTCTTGTTCGCATTGGTGGAAGGATTTATTAACTCTCTCAAGGCACTACCCGGAAGATATTTTAATCAATAACTGTTTGTTTCGTATTGGTGACGGTTTCTCAACGTCTTTTTGGAGTGCTAGGTGGATTGGTGACGAGTGCTTAAAGGTCACATATCCTCGGCTTTATGAGGCTTCAAAGCTTAAGGATGTTGCTGTGGCGGCACTAGGAGGTTGGTCGGAAGGAGAATGGTTGTGGGGGGACTTGGGAATTAATGATGTAGGAGGCAGCGCTGTGTATGGCAATGGTGGAGGCAGCGCTGTGTATGGCCGTGACAGTACTGAGGATAGGGAAATTGAGATTTTATCTAATGGTTTTAATGCAGGTACATTTAGAGAGGAGGAATCCAATTTATTGCATGGCAGTCATTCTATTTTAAATAGGGATGACACTATCGTGGTGGATCACAGCAGGGGGAATTCTGGAGGTTATGCGCCTGTTATTGATGTGTCGGGTAGTGGCTTGATTAGAACGGAGGTGCCTCTGTGTCCATCCACGATTGTGCCTGCTGCTGCTTCTTTTGGCAGCGCGTCTGTTCCTCAAATTGAAGAGGAGTTTCTATGCACTGACACGTATGGGAGGGAAGCTTTTTGCTCTGGCAGCCTTACTGCTCCGATAATTGATGATGATTATCAGGAGTTGATCCTTTCTAATGGGGCTGAGCATTCAGGATTTAGGATGGCAAGTGACTTGGATAGTTTGGTGCAGTTATTAGGCAACGTTCAGATGGATACGAAGGTGAAAGATAGTGTTAAATGGGTGCAGGGAAATGAGAATTTTTTCACTGTTAGTTCCTTTTATCGGTTATCTGATGCGTATCGTTTACCGTATGGCCCTGCAAATAGGGACGACAGGGCAGCGGAGTTGGTTTGGAAAGTGGCGGCTCCTCAGAAGATCAAGGCGTTTGGTTGAAGGTGCTTGCTCAATAAATTACCGACGAAGGATTCTTTGGAGTTTAGAGGTTTTTTACCCTCATCTAGTGATTTTAAGTGTGTTTTTTGTAATTTTTCCTCTGAAACTTTGCAACACGCTTTTTTAACCTGTCCGGTGACTCGTTTAGTTTGGAGGGAGGTGGCGGAGTGGGTTGGAAAGCCATTTTCTGATGGTAACAGCACTAAGAGTAGTTTCTTGGATTGGTATAATTTTTGTAAGTTGAAGCGAGTCAAGGCGGGGAGAGAAGGATGTATTTGGTTAGCAGTTGTCTGGAATTTATGGAGGCTTAGAAACGGAATCATTTTTAGGAAAATTGATTGGAATGTCGTAGACACGGTTTGGGCGATAAAGTTTACGGTCTGGAGGTGGTCCTTTATAGGAGATATTACTCATTCCAATTGTAACTTGTACGAGTTTGACAAAGACCCTTTGTTTTATTTGTCTTAAGTTTCAATTGGTGTGTAATTCTCTTTGTGCTCTCGAGCGGGATTTTGTTTGTTGTATTCAGGTTCGAGTACCATTTGTACTCGCTTAATATATTTATTTCTTGATTATAAAAAAAAAAAAAACAGAAATTTGTTATTAAATTTTTTGTATATAAGTTGAAAAATAATGATTGTTCATTATTAACCTTAATCTCAATTTACATGAAGTGTATATATATGAGACTTTGTATCCCAAAACTCATACCCACTAATATTTGTCTAAAACAAAAAACTAGGATTAATTACTAATATTAGAATAAATTCAATCCAATTTCCTCTCTCTTTCTTTTTCTTTCTTTTTGAATAAATACAATTTATTTATTAATAGTATTAACTGGAGTGGTTAGATATCATGTACACATGCACTATATATTATCATATTGTCACCACGTGACTTTGCTCAATATTGTCCACACTGCTCCTTGTGAAATAATTAATACTATAGTACTATTTATGTATCAATCAATGGATGTATACATTGTTGTTCTTTTTCAATTTTACGAAAACAAACAAAACAAATTTATTTACAACAGAAAAATGAAATCACGTAACATGGGAAAAAGTACATCGATTTTATATTTACTTTGGTGACAGTAACATGTAAATAAATAAAGGCCAAACTATTGGTTGTCTGTGAAGAAAAGGTTAATAGATCAAACAAACTAGTTTGCCCTGTAATGAAAGGACGATCGTGATTTACTTTTGTAAAGCTTGTTCTTAATTGATTCTGATTTTTTTTGAAACATTAATTGATATTGATGATTATGATGATTTACTCTTTTTAATACCAAACTTATTAGAATGCAATGGTAAGAAAGTTTCTTGATTTGACTAGCTTATTATGGCTTTCGAGATTCTTCTTATGAGTTGATGAATGTGACTTAATCATACATTATCGAGAAGGTGGTATATGAAGCAAGCAATATTAAAATATTGAAAATTATGGTAATAAATAATAAAACCACAAATTTCAAGAGGAAAGAGGTCCATAGTAAATTAATGGAAATAAAAGATTGGTGAGCAATATTTGCATAGAACTATGGATTTGGCAAAATTCTTATGAGAAACTGTGGAAATGTAAGGTAGCATATCATATCAAGGTTTTTGGATGGAGGCTTATTTTTGAAGGATATTATATTGTTTAGAGGTATAATTCCTATTAATCAAACTACTTGTCCTTTTTTTCTTATTATTCTTTTTAAAGCAACAAACAAGTTGATATAGAAGGCACTATAGAAGTACACAAATCCATAAACAAGAAATAACACCAAGACACCAACAAAAAAACGTGATGTTATCACATGTCAAAAGAACTCTTAATTCAAAAAATCAAGAGGAGACTTGAACCAATTATAGAAGCTACACTTAGGTTTAGTTTTTAACCTAAATTCCAACCAAGTCCAAGAAGTTTGAATCTCCCTCATTGGAATATCTTCAAGTTTACCAATCGTGTTATTGAAAATGATCTGATTCCTAATTCACAAAATTGACCAACATCTCACGATCCAAATAAAAGCAGGTTGAAGATTTGGAAATACTCTTTTTTTTTTTTTTATAATCAACTTTGTATTAAATAGAGAAAAAAAGGATTCTCAAACCCAATACAAAATAAAACTAAAAAAAAACAGTATTTAGTATTTAATACAAAGTTTCCTTATTAAATAGAGAAAAGAGGGATACTCTTATAATCAAATCCCTGTTTAAAAAAAGCTATGGATTTAGATTCTCTTCCATAATAATTTCCCTGAAGATGATGGTTCAGTATATATCACCACCATTATATTTAGTATTTAATATTTAACTAATATTTTATTAACAACCAATAGCCTATATTCCATTGGATAGAAAACCACGAGACAACGCTTCGTACAACTTATATTTCTCAATAATTGTAGGCTTATATAATAAGATGTATCTTCACCAATACTGTGAAAATTGGAATAATGAGTCACAAAAAAATTTTGATCCGTAAAACAAAGAATATTAGCAATCAAAATAAATGATTTTAAATAAAATAAAAATTTACCAATCAAAATAAATGATTTTCAAACCACTACAAGACAAATAAAAATTTGTCAAAGATAAAACCCCTAACAACGTAGTTAAAAGTCTTATCAGAGTAATTGCTGAAGGATATATGAATTAAAATCCCTAACAAAAAAGTCCATCACATATTTCAGGGGTAAAATCCTTGACAAGTTTGTAAGGTGTATGTTAAGGGATACCCCGCCAACTTTATGAGTGTAAAACAAACATGCAGTATACGCGAATGACGTATAAGTTGAGAGGCATACTTTGTGAGGGGTTACACAAAGCTCTTTTTGCAAAAGTGTCGTGTTTAGTGTGGAGAATTTTTCAAAACAGAGTTGCTACTAAAGATAACTTAATAAGGAGAGGTGTTATCAGTAACGAAGACGGTCTTTGCATACGGGAGTGTGGTAAAGATGAACCGGTAGCCCATATTTTCTTTGAGTGCCCTGTATTAGCGGGGGTTTGGTACGCAGTTTGTCGGTGGTTAAACATTTCCTCGGCATTACATAATGACAATTTTTCGCATATGGATCAATTTGAAGGGTTGTTAGATGGAGACAGCAGTATAGGTAAAAAGGCGCAGGTAATCTGGTTTGCGAGCATGTGGAATATCTAGAAAGCGAGAAACGAAAAGTTATTTCATAACAGGAATATTGATACTAAAAATTTGGTAGAGAAGGTAAACATGCAGGTCTGAAAATGGTTGAAAGTTAAAGCAAAGGAATCAAATCTAGACATAACAATGTGGTGTTTGAATCCAAGGGCATCTCTTGGTATCAAAGATTAACGGCGGCCTGGATTTAAGTTGTTGCCTGGTGGAGGATCCTTCTGGTTTTTCGAATTTGTTTCTCTTTGGTCTTTTTCTAAAAGGTTTGGAGATAGTTTCTGTTATGTTCTGCTTGTCCGAGGAGGGGGTTGTTTTGGAATGTTTCAGGTTAGATTCTCGTTGTGTTTGCAGAGTTAGGTGCAACACCAGTGCAGTTTTCGCATGAGGTCCTCCGCTTTATGTTGTGCAACTAGATCTCGTTTCTCTGTTGGTTGTGGCAATTGGGGTGGTCAGATTGCGCAGTTGTCGTTTGGTGTGCTTTTGGTGCCACAGGTGTTCCATGTTGTAGTAAGAGTTTTTAGTGAGAGGCTGTCGTTTTTTTGTCCTTTGTTTCAGTTTCTGGTGTAGTAGGTTCATTGGTGTCGATAGTTTCCTTTTCAGTTTATAGTGCTGGTAGTTTCCATTGCCTTGTGGGTGTTCCTTGCTGGGAGTTGTTATGGTGTTTTTCTGTATTCGAGTTGTTCGCGCAAGCATAGAGGTTTCTTGGTGAATAAGTTTTAGGGTTTGTTGTTTCTGGTCCTGTTAGGGAGGCGGTATCTCAGGGGCACTTGTCATACCCCAAATTTTACCCTCAGATATTCTGATCGTTTGCATATTATCTTGAGTCAGTCATCTCGCATTTTAGTTAAACATCTCATTAATCATGCATTTTTCGTTAGAATTTAATTTGTTTTATTTCTTTTTTTTACTAACCATTTTCAATTATCTTTTTTATTATTTTTAGTTTTACAATTATTATTTCTTTTTTTTTATTATTATTAATTTTATTATTATTAATTTTATTATTATTAGTTTTATTATTTGTTTTATTATTACTAAGCTTTATTGTTACTATTAGTTTTATTATTACTAAGCTTTATTATTATTATTATTATTATTATTATTATTATTATTATTATTATTATTACTTTTATTTTTGTTTGTCTTCATGTCCATAAAGGGACAAATGGTAAGTTGGGACCACTACATTGTAGTACAAACACTTCACATGGATTGCCAACTTGGACTTATCAATGGTCAAGAATCATTCTCACATTTCACATGGATTGCCAACTTGGATTTATCAATGGTCAATAATCATTCTCATAAAGTCACATGGATTGCCACATCAACACTCCCACCTCATTCACACTATAAATAAGATCTCTCTTTCTCTCATTTTTTGGCACCAACAATACCACACATACATTCTCAAAACCTTGCACATTCATTACATATTTTTTAAGTCAAATCTTTTTTTTTGTTTCTTTTAGGAATCAAATTTTATCCTTTTCATTTACTTACATAATACCCATAAACATTCACCATCTTCACCACAACAACAACTTCCATCAAAACACTTTCACTTCCTTCTACACAACAAGCTTAACCTTTGCTAGCTTTGGAGTTTGTGAGTATCATTCATCCTTTATTTTTGTTCATACCATATATAGTTAGTAGTTTAGTATATATATATTTTTAGTTTGTGAAGTTATGTTGTAAAAATGTAATATTTTATGTGTTCATGTTTTTATTATTGTTATATTATTATTAAGATTTATTTATTTTTGTACCTAAATCTTTCCATTTAAATTTAATGATTAACTTTTTTTTTTAAAAATAAAAAATATGAAAGAAGAGGACTGTTGGAATCTAGCATTCTAGCAGAAACCTCGAACGATTGGTCTCAAGTCTCGCACTTTGGGGTAGCCATTCATTCAATCTTTCGCTCCTCAAAATACCTTTAATCAACTTGGACGAATAAGAGCCGTCAAGATCGCATCTTGTCACAACTCTTCGAACAATTGATTTTCATCAAGCGTTCATTGTCCATTGAACCATTTTCATATCAACTTGGACGAATAAGAGCCGTCAAGGTCTAGCATATTGGCATAACTCTTTGAGCAATTGATTATCGTCAATAGCTCGTTGTCCATTAATTATTTTTCATTTCAACTTGGATGAGTAAGAGCCGTCAAGATCTAGCATCTTGGCACAACTCTTCGAACAATTGATTACTATCAATGTTTTTTGTCCAACAAATAATTTTACAATCAATCTTGAATGAAAAGGACTGTTAGAGTCTAGCACTCTAACATAACCCTTTGAACTATTGATCACCATCAACTGTTTGTCATTCTTAAAACATATTCAAGCCACTTTTAAACCACTAGCTTTTTCAAGAGATAGCCATTAATCTCTTCTCCTAAACAACCAATCCTCACAAGTAGGGCTGGAAATGAGTCGAGTCGAGTCGAACTCACCTTAGCTCAGTTCGATTCGTTAAGAATTAGCCGAGTTCGAGTTCATCACAAACTTTTTTTTCATCTCAAACTCGACTCGTTAAGAATTGGCCGAGTTCGAGTTCGAGTTCGAGTTCATCACGAACTTTTTTTTCAGGTCAAACTCGACTTGTTAGAAGTTCACGAATATCTCGGTTCAACTCGTTAGGTTTATCTTGTTAGGTTCAACTCGCTTATTTCACAGACTTAAAAGTAATTTTTTAAAGTCTATTATATATATATATATATTTGACATTTTAAATTAATATTTTTTAAATAAAAAATATAGAAATAAAATAAAATTTATAAGATTGGAATTTATACGATGTTAATTTTATTTGTATAATTATTCGTAGAAATATTTTACTCACTTGAGAATATAAATTATCAATTAAAACTGTTAGATTAAAAGAAAATATGAGACAAAGATTCAGAACAAATCTTTAAACCTACTCTTAAAGACAATATAATATATCTCATATATAATCGAATTGACTCATGAACCTAACGAGTCGAACTATGTATAGTTCAAGTTCAGATCATTTAGTTAACGAACTTAGTTTTTAGCTCATATTCAGCTCATTTGGTTCATGAACCTAGTTCAACGATGTAATTTTCGAATCGAATTTTGAACTATTTTCGAGTTGGTTTGGTTCATTGCCAGCCCTACTCACAAGCTTTGTTTTCAAGCTTTTTACCGTAGTAGCCAGAACTACGGACGCTCTGATTTCTCAAGTTCATCTTGAGAATACGTAGGCATAGGATTGCAAGATCCTAGCGAGCCACCTTTTTCTTTCTCTTTTGTTTCCTTTACATCCGATGCCTTCCCGGATTCCACCTTTTTGTTTTTCTACCTTTTCTTTTTCCACCTTTTTCTTTTCCTTTTGTTTCCTTTACATCCAATGCCTTCTTGGATTCCACCTTTCCATTTTTCATCATAGCCCCGAACTACGAAGGCTCTGAGTTCCTCATTGCACAATGAGGATACGTAGGCACGAGATCGTGAAGTCTTGTCGAGCCCCCTAGTAATAAAAACCTTTAGGTCCTTTCTCTTTAATAAAAATATAAAAGCATTTCTCCCTCTCTTCCCTTTCTAACTAGAAGATTTAGAAACAAACCTTAAGCTAACACTCACTCAATCCTAACTAAATGGTTCCCATTGAGTACAACGGACGTGAGGGGTGCTAATACCTTCCCTTTGCGTAACCGACTCCCGAACTCAGACATTGGTTGCGATGACCATATTCTTATCCTTTCTTTTTAGGGGTTTTATTCGATATTTTCCCTTTCCTTCTATGGAATAAATAAAGATCGGTGGCGACTCTGTTAAGTCCATCCCGCGGGCGTGGGATTGCGCTTCACGAGGTCGTTCTTATTTTTTCAGGTACGACAGATGGCGACTCTGCTAGGGACTTTCCCATCCCTAAGTGAGTCAAGCCTAGTTTAGTTAGGTTTTCATATGTGTGTTTAGCTTTTGTTTGTTTCTCTTCCTTCTTTGATTTTATGTTTTATTGCTCTTGCTTTATTGCTTTTTTATATATATCTCTGTATATCCATGTGTGGGCTTTGGGTATCTTATATCTTGAATAAAGCTCAATACCCGAGTTTTGGAAAAAGAAGAGAGAAAACATAGGTTTAGATTTGGTAGTTAGTAGTGTTAGACTAAGGGGGCAAGCTCCTTGTAGCAACTAACATAAAGGCTCCCCTTGAGTAGACCTGTTTGTAGATCTTGTTATAAAAACAGCTAGCCTGTTTCATAACGTTGATTCATGAAGGGTCCATGACTCTAGGTCCCCCATTTAGAACCAGTGCTATTTTGGTGGTTGCGTAATATTGGACTTCAAGGACATCTCCTTGCTCCAACCAATATGAAAACCCCGATCAGAATAGACCTTTTCGTCACTCTCGTTGTAAAATGGCCAGCTCGTTGCATAAAGTTGATACGACTAAGGTCCGTGACTCTGAAACCTTATAAAAAACCTAGAAAATATCCCGTGAGTGGGTTTATGGGTAGATAATCTAGAACTATTCGTTATAGGGAGACCTACCTAATAGGATGTTCTGATTTATTCGGGTTATCTCAGATCCTAACCACCTTACATTGCATTTTGTTTCCGCATCCTGTGCTGCATTGCATTGCATATCATTTGCATCTTTGCATGTTTTATTGCATACGTCTGTTCGTCCAGTTACTCGTCTCCAGCTGTCTCTATATTCCAGAGTCTGTCTGTGAGTCATTAAGCTGATTCCTCGACACCGATACAGGACTAGAGCTAACACCAGATGCAGAATGTCAAGAACAACCCTCTGTCAGGGCAAGTGAAGCTTCAGTCGACTTTAGCTCAGCTACTTTCCGAAGACAGGACAACTCATCCATGTTGCCGACTAGTCACTAGGCCTTGTTTCTTATTGTTTGCATCTTCCTTTGTTTTGTACTAGCTGTTTGCTTCCAAATTATGTTTGTGCTTTCATATTAATGAAATAAGCATTTGCAACATTTTGATTCAATTCATTTGTGTTTGCTATTTACTTCTTAATGCTTTCTGTTTCAAAAAAAATATTTTATCTCTTGTCCATTTTCTGTTGATTATGCAAAGATTGGAGGGAGGATGATGAAAACGTCATACCCAAATTATTGTTAGTAAGCTTTCAAATCAAGACTTTGCTGACGATGTAAGGCATTGTTTCAACTCCCAAACACTGGAGACATAAGGAAGATAATCCCTCGTCAACCCCTTTGAGCCTTGAAGTAGGAGTTTCTTTTCTTTGCAAATAAAAACCCGCAATTTTAACTTGGGGCAGGGTAGTTCTCAGTTAACTTGATTGTGTATTCAAATGCAAGAGTTTTACGCAAGACACATGTCACATAAAAGTTGCACTTATAAGTTTTCCTTCGCACACAGTAAGCAAGTGTCGAAGATGTCTTTCAAGTCAAACGCCAATGATGGTTCACTGTAATCATTAAGCCAGGCAGTCACTAAAAAAAAAAGAGTGAAAGAAAAAATCAAAATAAAAGTCCGCTAAGTCAAAAGCTATGAAGGAGACTTAGGCAAAAATTGGGGCATCCCGCTGGCTGTAAGCTCAAATGACACAGTTCAGGCAAAAGTTAGGGATAACAAAAATCATTCAAGAGGTTACCAAAATCCTCAAAGATAAAATGAGTTGACTGAGGTCCTCACAAAAAAAAAACAACAAAATGTTGTGAGAAGCAATGACTGCCATTTCAAAGTCCCTTTACTTCTGAACCATCATTACTACCATCAGTGCAATTCCTAACCTATGGGAGCCTGACTGCATAAGATGAGTTAACTGAGCATAGGATTGGAGAACATCACGAAGTTTGGGTGGGCACAAATAAAGTTTGAGCTTTTATCCATTGTTTCTTAAACCGTGAACCAGACCACGTTATAGCCCTCAAAAAACCTAACTAAAGCAGGGTTATTTTGAAAGCATACTACAACAAGGTTGAGTAAACTGACTCCCAAGGATCTTTGCAGATCATTTGTTTTGGCATCACGCCTTGTGCCTTACCTTTCACGTTTAAATGTCTTGAACCACCGTGTTCTGACTAATGACTCATATACTTCACCTTTTTCAAAAATGATTGATTTCAAAAGTTGCATGAACTTTGCATTTACCATGTTTGTACAAATACTTTTGTTTGCGAACTAGCTTTCTTCTTAAGGAATTTTCAAACATTTGAGAAACTTGGTCGGTGATCCAATCAGGGGCAAGTTCCTTCTAAATCCTGTTAAGAATCAGTTCAAGATTTGTGGTTTAATGGCGACTTTTCAGAATCGGTTTACCCAAAAAACTTTTCAAGACTCAGAGTGGGGCAAGCTTTCTAAGAGCACCGTGAAAAGGTCATTTCCTGAATCAATCAAGCTGAAGCAATGATCAGCTCATCTGCAATAGTCAACTAATTTGGGGCAGTTTACCTGAAGAATCCCCAAGCAGCTCTTCATCCTTCCTACAAGGATCATCAATTTGGATACAGTTTACTAGTGTGGCAATGATGTGTTCAGCAGTAGCATCTCTAGTCTCAAGCAGAATGGCAGTGATCTCCGTGTTGAGGAATCAGTCTTCCAGTCTTGTCTACCCAAAAGAGTCGAGTCGTGTCGTCGACATCTACATTTGCATTTTCATTTGATCATATATCATCTGCATAATTTATACCATATGCATAGCATGAGTGTTTTATCCTCATTTGCATTTCTCCCGGGGTCGTGTCGTTATCCACGTCTTACCTTATGGTCAAAGTCCAACTTACTTGGCACCTACCAAACAGATATTGTCGTGTCTATCTGACGTTCTTCCAGATATGACCTTTCTTATCCGGTTATTTTTTCGGATATGTTTGTTCCTCTTTTGTGTCCAATGTCGTTCTTGGATGTCATACATATTTGTCTCCTCTGATGTTTTACCAGATCGAGTCTTCTGTTCTGACGTTTTCCCGGAACTCTCTCTTTGTGTTATCTGATGTTTTTCCAGATATACCCCTTTGTGATTCTGATGCTTTTCCCGAATGACATTGGTTTTGCTATCTGATGCTTTTCCAGATGTGTCTCTCTTTCTGATGTTTTTCCAGATTGAGTCTTTTGTTCTGATGTTTTTCCAGAACCTATCTGATGTTTTTCCAAATATTTCGCTTTGTTTATTCTGATGCTTTTTCGGAATGACATTGCTTTTGCCATCTGAAGCTCTTCCGGATGTGTTTCTCTTTCTGATGTTTTCCAGATTGAGTCTTTTGTTCTGATGTTTTTCCAGAACCTATCTGATGTTTTTCCAGATATTTCGCTTTGTTTATTCTGATGCTTTTCTGGAATGACACTGCTTTTGCCATCTGATGCTCTTCCGGGTGTGTCTCTCTTTCTGATGTTTTTCCAGATTGAGTCTTTCGTTCTGATGTTTTTCCAGAACCTATCTGATGTTTTTCCAGATATTTCTCTTTGTTAATTCTGATGCTTTTCCGGAATGACATTGCTTTTACCATCTGATGCTCTTCCGGATGTGTTTCTCTTTCTGATGTTTTTCCAGATTGAGTCTTTTGTTCTGATGTTTTTCCAGAACCTATTTGATGTTTTTCCAGATATTTTGCTTTGTTAATTCTGATGTTTTTCCGGAATGACATTGCTTTTACCATCTGATGCTCTTCCGGATGTGTTTCTCTTTCTGATGTTTTTTCAGATTGAGTCTTTTGTTCTGATGTTTTTCTAGAACCTATCTGATGTTTTTCCAGATAGTCCTTTGTAATTCTGATGTTTTTCCAGAATTTCATTTCTTTTGCCATCTGATGCTTTTCCGGATGTGCCTTTCTCTTTCTGATGTTTTTCCAGATTTAGTCTTTTGTTCTGATGTTTTTCTAGAACCTATCTGATGTTTTTCCAAATAGTCCTTTGTAATTCTGATGCTTTTCCAGAATTTCATTTCTTTTGCCATCTGATGCTTTTCCGGATGTGCCTTTCTCTTTCTGATGTTCTTCCAGATTGAGTCTTTTGCTCCTGATGTTTTTCCATAGCACTTTTTGTGTCTATCTGATGCTCTTCCGGATATGTTTTCAAAACCCTTTCCCGTACATTTAATGTTCTTCTAAATGTTTCGTATGTATCTTTAGAATTCTTGTCTTCATCTAATGCTCTTCTAGATGTCTTCAATTCGTTTTTGACTTTGGTTAACGACTGCTGAATGTTTTCGAGTCTGTTTCCATTCTCCATCCAATGCTTTCCTGGATGTGTGGTGGAGTTTATTCGATGTTTTTCTGAATATCTCTGATTTGTTTCCCAGAGTTCATTCAATGCTCTTCTGAATGTCTCAATTGTCTGTTATTTTCCAGAGTCTATTCAACGCTTTTCTGAATACCTCTGGTGTTTGCTTATCTCATGTATTTCCCAGTTTTTTCCCCACCTCATTCAATGGTCTTCTGAATGTCGTGACTTTTTTCCATCCATTTCCATTCATGGATGATGACTTTTGATTCCCCAGTGGAGACCGTCTTTCCGGTTCTGCTTCCATTGAGGAACTTGTGTTATCTTTTCTTTCTAAAGTGTCAGCCGATCACGCTTGAATCAGTTGTCTCATCACTTTAGATATTCCCCAGTTTTGTTTCAGCTTCCCCAATGTTGTATTTTTCCCCAGTGAGTGATTGCTCATTGTGTGGACTTTGTCCTTGCCTGCTTTCGTCTTTGTTTGCGTTTTACATTTACCATTTCACACTTTTAATCATATTAGAGTTCATAGCATGTCAGCATCTTAGTTTGTTTCTTTGGTTCATAGCATTGCATGTCATTGCGTCTAAGGGCAAAATTTTCGGTTATCTATATTCAAATACCTTCCACCATGATTTCATGAAGACTATCATCACTCATGTCATCCGGTGAAGATATTTAAATAGGGGCAACTGTCATACCCCAAATTTTACCCTCAGATATTTTGATCGTTTGCATATTATCTTGAGTCAGTCATCTCGCATTTTAGTTAAACATCTCATTAATCATGCATTTTTCGTTAGAATTTAATTTGTTTTATTTCTTTTTTTTACTAACCATTTTCAATTATCTTTTTTATTATTTTTAGTTTTACTATTATTATTTCTTTTTTTTTATTATTAGTTTTATTATTATTAATTTTATTATTATTAGTTTTATTATTATTAGTTTTATTATTTGTTTTATTATTACTAAGCTTTATTGTTATTATTAGTTTTATTATTACTAAGCTTTATTATTATTATTATTATTATTATTATTACTTTTATTTTTGTTTGTCTTCATGTCCATAAAGGAAAAAATGGTAAGTTGGGACCACTACATTGTAGTACAAACACTTCACATGGATTGTCAATTTGGACTTATCAATGGCCAAGAATCATTCTCACATTTCACATGGATTGCCAATTTGGACTTATCAATGACCAAGAATCATTCTCATAAAGTCACATGGATTGCCACATCAACACTCCCACCTCATTCACACTATAAATAAGATCTCTCTTTCTCTCATTTTTTGGCACCAACAATACCACACATACATTCTCAAAACCTTGCACATTCATTACATATTTTTTAAGTCAAATCTTTTTTTTTTTTGTTTTTTTTAGGAATCAAATTTTATCCTTTTCTTTTACTTACATAATACCCATAAACATTCACCATCTTCACCACAACAACAACTTCCATCAAAACACTTTCACTTTCTTCTACACAACAAGCTTAACCTTTGCTAGCTTTGGAGTTTGTGAGTATTATTCATCCTTTATTTTTGTTCTTACCATATATAGTTAGTAGTTTAGTATATATATATTTTTAGTTTGTGAAGTTATGTTGTAAAAATGTAATATTTTATGTGTTCATGTTTTTATTATTGTTATATTATTATTAAGATTTATTTATTTTTGTACCTAAATCTTTCCATTTAAATTTAATGATTAAACTTTTTTTTTTAAAAAAATAAAAATATACGAAAGAAGAGGACTGTTGGAATCTAGCATTCTAGCAGAAACCTCAAACGATTGGTCTCAAGTCTCGCACTTTGGGGTAGCCATTCATTCATTCTTTCGCTCCTCAAAATACCTTTAATCAACTTGGACGAATAAGAGCTGTCAAGATCGCATCTTGTCACAACTCTTCGAACAATTGATTTTCATTAAGCGTTCATTGTCCATTGAACCATTTTCATATCAACTTGGACGAATAAGAGCCGTCAAGGTCTAGCATATTGGCATAACTCTTTGAGCAATTGATTATCGTCAATAGCTCGTTGTCCATTAATTATTTTTCATTTCAACTTGGATGAGTAAGAGCCGTCAAGATCTAGCATCTTGACACAACTCTTCAAACAATTGATTACTATCAATGTTTTTTGTCCAACAAACAATTTTACAATCAATCTTGAATGAAAAGGACAGTTAGAGTCTAGCACTATAACATAACCCTTTGAACTATTGATCACCATCAACTGTTTGTCATTCTTAAAACATATTCAAGCCACTTTTAAACCACTAACTTTTTCAAGAGATAGCCATTAATCTCTTGTGATTTTTAACCCTTCCTTTAACCTTTATAAGAGATAGCCATTAATCTCTTCTCCTAAACAACCAATCCTCACAAGCTTTGCTTTCAAGCTTTTTACTGTAGTAGCCAGAACTACGGACGCTCTGATTTCTCAAGTTCATCTTGAGAATACGTAGGCATAGGATTGCAAGATCCTAGCGAGCCACCTTTTTCTTTCTCTTTTGTTTCCTTTCCATTTTTCATCGTAGCCCCGAACTACGAAGGCTCTGAGTTCCTCATTGCACTATGAGGATACGTAGGCACGAGATCGTGAAGTCTTGTCGAGCCCCCTAGTAATAAAAACCTTTAGGTCCTTTCTCTTTAATAAAAATATAAAAGCATTTCTCTCTCTCTTCCCTTTCTAACTAGAAGATTTAGAAACAAACCTTAAGCTAACACTCACTCAATCCTAACTAAATGGTTCCCGTTGAGTACAACGGACGTGAGGGGTGCTAATACCTTCCCCTTGCGTAACCGACTCCCGAACTCAGACATTGGTTACGATGACCATATTCTTATCCTTTCTTTTTAGGGGTTTTATTCGATATTTTCCCTTTCCTTCTTTGGAATAAATAAAGATCAGTGGCGACTCTGTTAAGTCCATCCCGCGGGCGTGCGATTGCGCTTCGCGAGGTCGTTCTCATTTTTCAAGGTACTACAACACTGTTTTTCTGTTGTAGTAGTATTATGTGTGGTGTAATCATTTGCAATTGGCACTTGTTTGTTTTTCGTTAGCACATCTTGTACAGATTTAATGCAATTGACTTATTCAAAAAAAAATGAGAGATGACATGCGAGGTATTACCCCTAGCATATGCCTCAGTAGAAAAAAGTTGTCAGAGTAACCCTTAACACTTTTTTTGAAGTAATTAATTATTTTAAATTAAATTATGATTTATTTAAATATTTCTAATAATATAATTAAAATGAAAAATGTATTGTAGATTAATATTTTTATAATTTGTAAAAATATTAATCAAATAGAATTTACATTGCATTATAAGTAAAAATTGCACATTTAGATTAAATAAAATTCAAATAAATATTTTAAATCAATTAGTAATTGTTACCTAATAAAAACAAGAATCAATCATCAAATCTATCAAACTCACTCATCTTTTACGCTTCATTTTTGTCAAGCAATGTATGTCTATCAAACACTTCAAATATTTGGTTTGTTTGGGATAAAACAAACTGCTCCAACTATGTTAACTTTTTCTTTCAACTCTCAATGTTTTTTCTATTTGTCTTTGTTGTGATATAATCTAAGTTGTAGACTTAACCAAAGTTAGGGGTTGGAGTTTGTTATGTTCGTTACTTAGTATTCAAGTCACCTAGTTGTATATAGATACATATTGTAATTCAATTTCAATATCAATCATAATAATACAATTATTTCTATTTTACTCTTTTTTTCTCACTCCTTTGACATCAAAGTGAATTAGCAATAACAAATTGGTATCTAGAGCCCCGGTTAGTTTCTTGATCGTGTTTTCAAGAATCACATGTCGGTGATCGTGTTTCTGGGATCGTAGGTTGTTAACCGCGTTTTCTGCAAAGATGAATGGTAACAATGACATTCCGAATTCTCTTCTAATTCTTGACGGCAAGTATTGGATCCGATGGAGAAAACAGATGCACTCTCTATTTGGCTTTCATGAAACGATAGAAGTGGCTACTAATGGCGTCCCCGAGCTTGATGAGAATGCAACTGATGCTCAGAGAATCACGAACAAGGAGGCCAAGAAGAAACACTGTAAGGCTGCATTTCATATTCAATCGGCGGTAGACGCAATGAAATTTGATCGAATTTCTCATGCTAAATCGGAGAAGGGGGCATGAGATATTCTTGTCAAGTATTATTAAGGAGATGGGAGGATTAAATTCGTCAAGTTGCAGACGTTGTGAAGGAAGTATGAATTACTGCAGATGGGAGAAAAAGAAAAGTTGCAGGTTATTTCTCGAAGGTGCAGAAGCTTGATAATCTCATAAAAGGTTGTGGTGAAACCCTAATAGATAAGATGATAGTTGAGAAGGTAATGCATACATTGACCTCTCACTTTGATCACGTTATCAATGCTATTCAAGAATCTAGCAATCTTGAAACATTGAAATTAGAAGATTTGGTTGATTCCTTGGAGGCACATGAGATGAGGATTGTCGAAAGGAAAGGTATTCAAGATTCAATACAAGCTCTACAGGCTCAGACATGAAAGAAACATGGTGGTTCCAACAAGTTCAAGGGTAAATAAGACAAGACTCAGAGCAAAAAGTCTTGGTTAAACCCTCAAAAGCATAAGGTCAATGATAGGGATTTTGAATCCTTAAAAAGAGGATAAGGAAACTTCTATCAGAAAGAAAAATAAGAGAAAAAAAGGTGTGTAATGCTATAAATGTAAGAAACGGGGTCCCTTGGCCAAGAATTGTTAGTACAAGAAAGGAAAGAATGAAGGAGAAAACCTTGCACACCAAGATTCATATTATTCTGAATACACGGTGGTTGTGGTTGTAGTTGCAAGTGAGCATGTCGACACCAATATCTGGTTTTTTCGATACAGACTATTCGAATCACATGACTGGTCAAAAAGTGTGGTTAGCAAATTTCGACGAGTCAAAGAAGAGCAAGGTCAAACTTGCTGATAATAGCTCGTTGTAAGCAGAAGGTATTGACGACATAGTTATTCAAAGAAGCAATGGAGAAAAAGCTATGACCAAAGATGTACTATGTGTACCTGGAATGAAGTACAATCTTCTAAGTGTTAGACAATTAGTCGAAAAAGGTTTCTTAGTGGTTATGAAAGATAGAGGCTTGGAACTATTCGACACTCAGAATAATCTGGTCTTAAAATATCCTATGTCGAAGAATAAGACATTTAAGACCCTGATCAATTCGACTGAGGTACAATGCTTAAAAACAGTTATCGACCACAAGAACAATTGGTTGTAGCATTTAAGATTTAGCCATCTGAATTTTAGGTCACTCAATCAACTAATTACTCAAGATATGGTAACTGGTATACCAAGTCTTGAGATGCCCGACAAACTCTGTGAAGGTTGCTTAGTAGGGAAGCAATCCAGAAAGTATTTTGTTTCAACTATTTTAATGAGGCCATGTTGCATACTAGAAGTAGAACATTCAGATGTATATGTCTCGTCCGAGGATCATACCATTGTTGGAAATAAGTATTTTATCTCATTTGTTGATGAGTATAGTTGAAAGCTTTAGATCAATGTGATCAAGAAAAAGGACGAAGTATTTGAAATCTTTACGAGATTCAAGATGCTTGTCGAAAACCAGGGTGAAAAGAAGATCAAGGTTCTGAGAACTGATGGAGGTGGCGAATACACATCCAATATATTTGAAGAGTTTTGTGCAGAACATGGTATCAATCATGAGGTAACTGCTCCTTACACGCCTCAATATAATGGAATAGAAAAAAGAAGAAACAAGACCATATTTGATATGATGAGATGCATGCTAAAGCAGAAGAATTTACTAAAATCCTTTTGGGGTGAAGTTGTCACCACTGTTGTTTATATATTAAACAGGTGCCCTAAAAAGAAGCGTGGATTGGAAAACGACCATCAGTGAGTCATCTGAAGGTGTTTGGCTCTATTTGCTACAAGCATGTTCCTGATGCAAGATGAAGGAAGCTTGATGATAATAGTGAACCTAAGATTCTGGTAGGATATCCCAAAATCGGAGCATACAAGCAATTCAATTCAATTAACGAGAAGATCGTAATGAGTCGATATATCATGATTGATGAAAATCCTGCTTGGGATTGGAATTCAGGTGATGTGACTAACAAGCCATTGATGGGTTATGAAGTTTATGAAGAAAATAGTGAGCAGGAAGAAACTCCAGTCGATAATGTTCCAGTCACTATCAAAGTCAAGCGAGCAATCAATAGGATATGTCTAGCACAAGCTAAAGACCTCAAAGAACCAGAGCACTCTCAGCAAGGCTTCAAAACTGTGATATGGTTGGTGATGATGAAATCACACCAGATGGAGATTTGGTTTATTTTGCTTTACTTGCAGGTACTGAACTAATCAACTATAGCGAGGCCTTCAAAGGTAAAAATAGAAGGAAGCTATGGTCGAAGAGTTACAAGCGATTGAAAGAAACAACACATAGGAGTTAGTTGAATTGCCAACACATACAAAAGCTATCAAAGTGAAGTAGGTGTTCAAGTTTAAGCATAATACATATGGGTCGATAGAAAGACATAAGGAAAAATTAGTAGCTCGAGAATTTCTTCATAGACCAGGACTCAACTACTCTGGAGTATATGCACCATTAGCAAGATTGAAGACTATTTAATTGGCGGTATCGTTGGAATATAAGCAAGGTTGGTTGACATTTCACTTCGATATGAAATTAGCCTTTTTGAATGGTACTTTAGATGAAGAGGTGTATGTAATATAAATTCTTAGGTTTTTGATACCTGGGGAAGAAAGGAAAGTATAGTTGTTGCACAAAGCTCTATATGGCCTCTAGCAGGCACCTAGGGCATGGAACAAGAAGATAGACTCATACTTGGTCCAATTGGGATTCATCAAATGCAAATCTGAGTATGGTGTCTATGTCCAGGTTGTGGCACAAGATATAATAATGATTTGCGCATTTGGCAATGACTTGTTAGTAATTGGAAATAGCTTGGAGAACTTGTCGAAGTTCAAAAAGTTGATGAAGAAGGAATTTGAAATGTCGGATCTGGGAAAGTTTTCATACTTCCTAGGCATGGAATTTCAAATGTCAAAGCAAGGTATGATGCTACATCAAAGAAAGTATGTCAAAGAGATACTCAAGAGATTCAGGATGGAAGACTCAAATCTTGTATCCTTGCCTATAGAACCAAATTTGAAGCTGGAGAAGTATGAAGAGGAAGAGAAAGTCGAAGTCACTCTGTTCAAACAAATTTTTGGATCTCTGAGGTATATGTGCAACAATCAACCTGACATAAGTTTCTCAATCGGGTTAGTGAGCAAACACATGAGTGAACAAAGGGTGTCACACAAGAAGGTTGCAAGAAGAATCCCGAGATACTTAAAAGGATCGACAAACTATGTAATTCTATTTCCAGGAGATTTTGAAAGAAAAGAAGTTGTAGGTTAACAATAATTCAACCATTAATCTTACAAAGAATCCAGTTCTGCATGGAAGGAG